>OY293410.1:100756034-101434784 GCA_958502065.1 Chrysolina americana
AGACAAGTACAAGCCGATATTCCTCGGCCATCAAAGTAACACTATTTTTGTTATACAGTTTCCAGCTCCTGGCGAAACGAACATTGATGAACTCTTCATACTCCTCATGCTTCACCCGAATGAATCTGTCGAAATAGTGTTTCTATCCTTAGAGGTACTTGGTGGATTGATAGACACGCTGCTACGGAATCTGGGAATTTTACCGGATTTTTAAATTTCACCAGCGTACCTTCTGGGTGTATCGGTACTCCGGAGACAGGGTCCGACTGAAACTGAAGATTCCAAATGTTACCATAGAGAAAAATCCAGAGTGGGTAAATCTGGAGATTGTGGAGGCCACTAGATAGAACAGTTGTTCGAATAGGAATTCAACCATTTTCTTACAGAAACGTACTAGTGCGTGGGGGCATTTCCTTGTTGAAGAAGGAACTGTTCTTCATGAAAGACATTCGCCATATGAATTTTATCTTTCAGTTGGTCCACAATTAAAGCATCTATAGTAGTTTCCAGTTTATCGAGACACATTGCTCAATTTATACTGCTGTCGACGAATAAAAGTCCTATAATGTCGTATCCATAAATTCCAACTCACACATTTGATTCTGAGGATGTTAAGCGTGCTCTTCCATGAAAAGAAAGGTCAGACAATATTTTTTAAACAACTCTAAACGAAAAAATTCTAATGAAGTGATATCGTGCGAACGTGGAGGCCATCGATGGGGTCCATTGTTCACCATCCAACGATCTTTGAAATTATTGCCTGAAAAGTTATGTAAGGGGGGATTCCGTCGTGTTAATACCACAGCTGATTTCAGTTCAAATATAATGCATATAAATTATTTTCCAAATTTTCAACATATCTCTGACCTATAACGAATGTATTTTTTAATATCATCATTTCATCTCCAATAAGCTCACCATTACAATTTTCGTAATAAAAATGCACCACAAGTGAGTTATGGGGTTTCACATTTCATTTTTCATAAATTTTGCCTCATCTATCCGAATCAATTTTTGATAAAAATTTTCGTCTGAATTTTGATAGATACGAATTTGCAAAAGTAATTTTATTTGATAGGAATTTATCCGTAAATTATCAACAAATCGAAGTAATCTTCGTCACTAAATCCTAAATGGGAGATATAATTAAGCTTTATCATCAAATTATTATCAAATATTGTTTGCTGAAGTGTAACAGCATTTGTTCATTATCAATGCATTCAAAAAAGCCTACTGATAATTCAGGTATCTCTAATAACAATACAAAATTTCAGTTTATTCTACGAAAACCGTTTAATTTGGATATAAGCTAGCTAGCATGAACTCCCCTTATTTTCTAGCCCAAAATCCACTGGCCTTGACAACAAAATATCTGGGGTTGCCATTTGGCGTCAGATGTTGAGGACTTCTTCATTTTTTTGAAGTTTTAGGAAGCTTTTGGTCTTATTCAGACGAATTCTGACAATTTTTTACCTGACTCTCTTTGTTTGCAAAAAAAAAATAATAATTTTCTTGTTTAGGGCTGCATTTGTCCAAAATTTTCAAAATATTGAAATAGCTAAAAATTGGAATTAGTAGATTCTTAAAATGCAATGAAACACAAGGCGTTCCGTTTAAAAAAAAAAACATAAATTTGGGGTCCAATTCCCGTATAACCGGAAGTCGTAGACAACTGAAAATATTCAAACTGAAACGAGCTCCTCGCTATACTTTATCTACCACTAATGTAGGTATCTGAAATTTTGTAATTTCTTACCCAAATGAACATCAATTGATGAATTGAACATATGATGGATTGTTAACATGAAACTTTTGTACTACTAGTAATGTATTAGAAAATATAACATATGAACCCAATTTTCATATGTCTTTATTTTGGTGGAAATTCATGTTGAATATAAACTACGTGGAAATTAGACAAAAGTTTTATCTCCATTCATATTCGGTTTCCATCTCACTTTCCATCGCATTTTCTACACTCTTTGACAATCATTTATTTAGATTGATTCAAGTAAATTTTTTTCAATATTTCTTTATCTTTATTCCTGCTCGAGATTGATATTATATTTCAAATATCTCACCTACAACATGTATAATGGATATTACGCTTGAAACAAGCAATAGATTCAAATCATATATTTTCAGGACAGATCAAGAACATATGCGAAATTCAAATGATTCAGTGATAGTTGATCCACACCACAAATCAGACATTACAAAAGTTGAGGTTTACTCTATGGGTGGAAATATAATTTCACCCTACACATATACTTACTCGAATGGTGTGGAGAATGCAACAACAAAACTAGGTTATTCATTCGAAGATTTATTCGATACAGTTGAATTCGAAAGTACAGTCCACAAAATACTCAAGACAAACATCCATATGTACATCTATGGGGCTCTGGTTATAGCAGCCATTTTGCTAACTCTTACAAGGTCTCTTCTATTCTTCAAACTGTGTATGCGAGCTTCCAAACATCTGCATTCTAAGATGTTCCATGTGCTTCTACAGGCGCCAATGCATTTTTTCGATACGAATCCCAGCGGAAGGATACTTAATAGATTCTCCAAAGACATGGGCGCAATTGACGAAATTTTGTCGAAGGTTCTCATGGATGCAATACAGGTAAGTGATAGTACTGATTTACTCATAGAGCTCAAGAACACGTTTCGTTTATTTTTCATACATAGAGACATTGTCAAAAAACTCCGTCATCAATGTCTGAATTTTGAATATTTCAATAAGAGAGAGAGAGAGAAAATATGTTTTTTGTACCTAAGAAAAAACTCTTAATGACAATCACATGTATAATATTTACAGTGAATGAATGAACATATATTTTGTCAAAATTGATTTACAAATCACATGATAAAAGTAATGATAATAACATAAATATTGAGTATTATAAATTCAACAATAATTGTAAATGTAAACATTAACCTGAAGTGTATCCTCGTAAAATTCTTTCAAGCTATAGTAGGCCTTATCACTTCATAGATTCCTTGTTGTTCCTTAAAACATGAAGATTTCTCTCTTTTAAACCCACTAGGTATTTTATTGTACATTTTCACTCTATTGTAAATCAGAGAATCTATTACTAGGTTGAATGGGGGGATGGGGAGCTTCAAACGAATCTCGTTCCGACTAGTATTATAGGGAATGTTTGCTAATATATACCATAATATATTCTTATGGATAAGGAGGATGAGGAAGAGGAGGATTATGTTTCTCTCAGCTCCTCCTTTGGAGTCTCTGCAGTGGACCATGAACTCTTCCAGCTCTTGCGGTATGCCCTCATAGGGGAGATAGCCATAGCTAACAATGACTTCCACCTCCTTTTCCCCAGTAAGAGCTTGTTGCCCTAGTACTCAAGTAATCTTGCATTTGAACTTTCGATTGTTTGCTATATTCAAATGCCCTCCCTATTGCACTCATATCCAATGAGGCTATTTGGGTCTACAGAGTCTCCTCCCTTATAGGTACACCAAGTACTAAACATGACGGTGGGCACTAGCCCATTTTTAATTTCATTTCAAATACTCATTACTTGTTTTACAATTCTGTTAGCATTTGGTATCAAATGATGATTATAGTCCAGTAATAATTGGGTTGGGAAGATTTCTACCTGAGCGACTGCTCTCCATCACTTTTGGTGCTCACAGTACAAATAATGAGATTTTTGGAAAATGTGGAATTTCTTGTTATTGTTATCCAAAAATGAAGTAAAAGTGAGCATAGGATTGATTTTGATTGCTGCTGGTTGTTCAGGGAATATATTGAAGCACACGTTGAATGAAACTGTAGAGATCACATTCATCAAAAATGACCACAAGGACTGGATGAAACAAATCGTGTTTGAAAAATATTCACTGATCTATGAAGTAATCATAATGGGAGGGAAATTTAACGGCTGAGTCAAGGAGTTTTTCCATTATCTTCTAAAATAAGTCTTCAAAGTACTATCGCACAGAAAAAATACATTATAGAACTAGAATTTTCAAATATATAAAACCTTAAGTCGAAAACAACATATTGAAGGATTCGAAAAATGTGTGTAAAGTTATACTGCAGAGACAACTATAAAAACTAACGGCAAGACTGGTGGATTCCTCACTAGTATGATAGATTGTAAGATAGTTTACCTTTTGTAGCATACTAACTTGTGTAGCGGCCACAGCGAAAGTTAACTTTTTCATTGGTACTCCATTGGCATTTTATCAGGGTTTTTCCTTACTTCATTTTGAATAACCTATCGATAAACACTTCAAAAGAGTAAACAAATATTACTCATACTCATAATGAAAATCAAATTTTTCATTAAAAAAATCAAATTAATATTTTTCAGATAACATTGATCATGTTTGGTATTCTCGTAAACGTTGGCGTGTCCAATCCTTATATGATAATAGCTATGGTTCTCGTTGGATCAGTTTTCTGGAAACTTCGCTGTTGGTACATATCGTCAGCGAAAGTTATCAAACATATAGAAGGAGCAAGTAAGTTATAAGGATATTGATGATTTCAACTGAATCCTTTCAATTTTAGCAAAGTCGCCTGTATTCTCCCATATAACATCGACTTTGAATGGAATTCCTACAATCAGAGCCGCACAAGCAGAAAAACTTCTAATGAATCAGTTTGATGAGCACCAGGTATCGGTTGTGTTTTAAGTAACTAGATGGATGATGATTTTTTAGTTACTTCGTCAATTGCGAGTAGATTATCGTTAGTAATTTGACAAGTGCATCATTGATCATAGCAAAATTTCATGAATACGAGTTTTATTCTAAAACTTGTGTGAGTGAAGAGTTGCCAAAATTTTGCTGCCATTTCTATTGCACGAATTATATTTGATAGCAGATTTCCATTCAACAAAACTGAATCGACATTCCTACAAAACTAACATTCGAAATCAAGTTGTGTGTTTATTCTCATCGTCGATTAAATGCCATGTCTATGACCATCCTCCTACTATTATTGATTTGTAAGTTTGTTCGGATGTTTGGCTGTCTGGATATTTGGATGTTTGTGTCACGGCAAAAATTATTCTGGCCGACATAGGAACCTGGAGGGACGAGGATTTTTCCACCAAGACAATAATTGGCGCTACCCCACATGATGTTGGCCTCCAGGAGGCGTAATTCTGGGGAAATAGCACCAGACATTGGTAAAGGTGGTTAGAGACCACTGTCACGTAGATTGAGGCTGCATCCAATAGCTGAAGTCATCATAACTGGAGGTATCAATGGGAATGACTCTACCTGGCTGAAATTTCCTAGCAACACTGTTCCACGTCAGTGATTTGTTGAGAGCGATATCATTTCTGATGCACAGGCTTTGCTGTTGAAAGTACCCTTCATATTGCTTTCTCTTCCAAAAGATCCAGAGATGAAATGGCGCGCAGATTTGGCTCGTCCAAATCTTCATCTCATCTTGATACAGTGTATTGTCGTGGTATGTCGAAACATGAATACACAGCGACAACGATTCGGACCTTGTTCGAACTTTTCCCCCTTCTTGAATGTTATACGGTACGTTTTTCATGGCAAACTCTAGCATAGTAAGGAGTGCAGTTTTTTTGGTCACATGTTCCAGATAAACATGCCCAGTAAGAAGCCATGTATCGATCTTCACTTGATTTCTCTTTGAAACTGTTTAGTTGGATTTTCGCACGGTACTGCAAAGAATTATTTACCATGTCTTCTTTCAGGAGGAGCAAAATATCATACCTAATCACATTTATATATTAATAACAATTAATTTTTCAGGATATTCATACATCAGCATGGTTCCTAACAATAGCATGTGTGACGTTCTTCGGGATATGGTTAGACATCGTCTGTTTGATTTTCATATCATGTGTAACGTTTAGTTTTGTTATATTGCACAGTTGTAAGTATCCAAATTCATTGCTATACTTCCAAGATATTAATTAATTGATTTGAATAAAACGAGAAAAAATGCTATACCAGTAAGAAAGTCGTGTTCATTTTGGATATTCGATAATAGACATCGCGATGTAATCTCAGAAAAATAAAAAAAACTACTACTACTCAGAGCGGTTGTTAGGAAGAGATGCTGCATAGGGAGTGTCCAATAATCGAACTGTATTATCATTACGATCATAGAAGAGAGATAACACCATACAGTAAATCAGTTAAACTCTCATGAAAGTTGTATGCACCTCAGTTATATCAATAGTATCTTTATCACCAAATTCATCATTATTCTCTTTGTAGATTCTGCCGTTGCAGGGAGTTTTGTTGGTCTGGCAATTTCGCAGTCCTTGGATCTTAGCGGCATGTTACAGCATGGTATTAGACGAACCACTGACGTCATTAATGAGCTCATAAGCGTTGAAAGAGTTCTTCAGTACACTACAATCGAATCGGAACATCCTTTGAAACAACTCGAAGGTAACATATAACAATAGCATCCAATCAATCATGAGATTGTGAGCGACAAAAATTACATGATTCTATGCAATGATGTTAAAGGGATAAAAAATAGGTCAAATCTTATAACTAACATAACATAACATAATTCTTATGGCTTTTAGTATTTGAAAATTTTCAATGAAAATACAGGTTTGTAGTTGAAAATTAAAAGTTGTGTGTGTCCCAATTTATACGATACTCTGCATATCATTCTTATTCACATATTTGGATAGTCTGGACAAAATAAAAAGATAAAGACAGAAGAAGGATTTCTAAATTTTCGATTCTTCCTGGATAACTACAGAACTACAGAAACAAGATCAGATTTTTTGTTTTATTGTTATTGACCTCTGAAAAACGCAACTTTGCTCCTATTTAACCACCCCTCTATCTTTTACTGAGATCTCAATGCATAGACTCGAATTTGAATAGCCCTGTTTAATGAAATAATAAACCAAACTTCATCCCAACTAGAAATTGTGAAATACATAGCTATGATCAAGACGACAAATTGAATTAATTATTTCAATATAAAATAATATATTCAAAGCCTCCTCCATACTTTGGAATTACCATAACGACTATTCTCTGTTTATTTCGTTTTTGTTATGGTTATAATTAATCTATTCTTATTTTTGTTCTTTTTACTTTCTTCATACCAGTTTTACGTAACTGTCTGAGTATCACATTCTATTGCTTTTGAAAATATTCTATTTTGCTTTTGTTATAATATTTTATATTCCATGTAGTATAAATATTGATATAGGTATGAATGGAATGGACAATTTTTGTCAGTCGCAGTCGTATGATAATGAACTAGACGTTCCTCAGTGTTCTATATTTGGTCCTCTCACCTTTCTTCTCTATGTCAATGATATGCCTAATCATATAAGCACAGCTACAAGAAACTGCAAGAAAAACTGAACAACTGGTGTCGCGAATTCTCTGGTGATGAATATAAAGAAAACTGATCCACTGTAATTTCATTCCAGCAAAAATCTAAAAATTGATGATTTTCGTGTTGACTGGGTGATGAAATAACTGAATCATCGAAAAACACCAAATATCTTGGTACCTATATCAATAACAAGATGACCTGGGAGTCAGGTACAGCTGTGGGAAGAATCACTTATTATTTTCTTATTTTCTCCCATAACCAAGAAAGATGGCACACTAGCGACGAAAGACCAGGATAATACCAACATGTTCGCTGCAAATTCAACCTTTGATACATTCTAACAACAAAAATATTGTCTTTCGGTGGACTGTTTCCACTTTCCACTCCGAGTGTTTGAAAACGAATAGTATTTGTGGAGGGATAATGTCAACCCAATTGGACACTGGAAAAACTAGTTATAGTCATCAGTTAGCAAAAATTACTTGTATGTTTTTTTTTCAGAAAGATCACCACCCCCATCATGGCCATGTATGGGGCAAATCGAGTTTTGCAACCTCTCCTTGAGATACGTAGCAGATGAATCTTCAATCCTCAAGAACCTCACCTTCACTGTCCAACCAGGAGAGAAGGTATTTGTGACGTACCTAACAAATTATTTCATAACTTTTTTAATCTACATACTGTCCCGTTGCTATTTTAATTTTTTCATTAATTTATATGTATTGCAGCTCTAAAACCTACGACACCTTGGTATTTGTCTTGTTTATAAATTCATTCAATTATTCATGCAATGTATATTTAAAGCATTCTTAATACATTTTGTCTCAAGACGTTGATTTACTATTGTCACTCTCGTTGGTTACCTGTTTTATCAGTTCCATCTCGTATTGGTTCCAATACAATTTTTTTATTGAACTCATCTACATCTTCCTCACTAGATTGGAATCGTCGGCCGAACTGGTGCTGGAAAATCATCTCTGATATCAGCTCTGTTTCGCCTTGCTCCTATAGATGGGTCCATTTTTATTGATGGCTTGGATACCAAGACATTGAAGCTACTAGAGTTGAGAAGAGCTATTTCCATCATTCCTCAAGAACCAGTTCTATTTGCTGCAAGCATGAGATATAATTTGGATCCATTCAATCAGTTCGATGATTTCAAAATATGGAAGGCGCTGGAAGAAGTAAGTAATGATGATGTTATAATGAATGCTGTTATTCACGAGGGTTATAACAATAATTATGAGCGAGCTAAGCGAGTGATATTTGTAATTACACAAGATAATAAAAGTTGTGTAAAGTATCAGAAAAATATATACAATTCTATTTTACTTTTCACCAAAATGAACAATGATACTGCTACAATTCATAAATTTAACAGATGATAATGTTCATTACACAATACCATCCTAATGTATCTATGGCTAATGTTTTAGAAAATATAGCATGTGGAAAATTCATCATTGAATTAAAGAATGAACACCCTTTCTACAATGATTCATTTTTATTGACAGTTGACAAAATTTTGATTAATATTCCCGCGCGGAAATATGAATTAATTTATATTGCAGATATCATGTCTAGGATATTAGGCGAAGATCAAATATAATATCACACTCAGCAATAATATTTTCAACAATTTATATAGGTGGAGCTAAAAGATGCTATAGACTCGTTGAACTGCATGGTTTCTGAGGGAGGCAGTAATTTCAGTTTAGGCCAAAGACAACTGGTTTGCTTGGCTAGAGCCATTCTGAGAAACAACAAAATTTTCATCATGGACGAAGCTACAGCCAATGTTGATCTCAGGTAAAACATTGATTGAGAGGGGTTATTGATCTTGAACACGGATACTTTGGATTTGAAATGAACCTGTTTGTATTGATAGTGAAGCTAAATGTCCAGATATCCAGATCAATAGCACTCTTTATTTATTCATTTATACATTTATACATCAGTGAAAATTGCCAAAAACAATAAATAGAGATACCTACGTAAACCAAGCATTATACCCAGCTCAAAAGAGGGTGTAATTTTACGATTAATACTGTTAAGATAATTGCTAAATAATACGCCAAGCACACTACTAAACTGTTTATTTCTTACTTCGCTATAATGTTATAAACATACAACTACTTAACTGACTAATAAAATACTTAGATCAACTAGCTAAATTTTCCAAACACTTATTAACTTTCACAAAAACTTTTCAACTCCCTTATTACTTCTTCATAAAACTTTCCTTCCGAGTGAAATGTGTCGCCTTATATATTCAATTTGTCTAGGCCAGACTCTTCGCGATGATTTCGAGAATACTCAGTAACGAAAAACATCTGCACATTTCCAGGAACTAATAATCGACGAAAGTTAGCGGCGTAGCTGGGAGATTTTTGTCAATCTCGTAACAATACCAATATTTGTTGTAATCTTCTCTCAGGATCCATGTCATATTTATTATACAATGATTCAATCATCATATCGCATTATTGCAATTATCACCCCATGGTGTGTGCCTAGTATCTGGTATAGCGATCATCGCCATTAAAGATGATGCAACCATATTCTCATTTCAGTAAACATTCCAAGTGAGATGTTTCTGAGTTAATTCACCCGTCCATGATACCACCAAACTCTGTTATTTTTTCGTATGCATCACAAGTCAACTGGTTTTGAACCCTTTTGCCCTTTTGCAACAGATTGCATATCGTTTCCTTTGGCAAAACCACTCTCAACGAATGCACGTTGCGGAAGAATGCTCATGCTCGAATGTAACAAAAATATATTGTCTTCCCAAAATTCACAAAGTTCAGGTGGCACAACCAGGTTTGGGCATAAAAAATTCACCAGAGTTCATTGACCAGATTATGAACATGAAACTGGAAGAAGGAGAAATCTTGATCTCTTTTGATGTAACTTCTTCGTTTCCAAGTTTACCAATACCAAAAACCTTAGAATATTTGATAGACTTACTGCTGACTAACGGTTTCAGTACCAACAAAATAGTCAGAGAGTATTCATACCTATCCAGACTTTGCATGAGTCTTTTACGAACAACTCGAAGACAGTATTTTTGGCATGAATATACCCGACAGAAATCAAATTCTAGCTGACGTGCTTATTGAATTCTTAAAAAATGCGACATGGCAACAATATCATGATTTGAGGGATTACATTATGAAAAGATGTTACCTTCAGTAATATTTGAGTATTACTCATCTAGGTTATGTGACTTGATCGGAGGTTATTCCATACAATCCCCAAGTTACTCGGGGTTTTAACGGCATTTCCAAAACCCTCAATATGAAGGTGGCATACAAAACCTAGTTCAACCTACTGGGTACTCTCAAATATAGGACAGAAGAAAAAAAATCGAAGAAGATTCATGAAATTAGCTGTAGGTGAGGACTGCGAGAAAAAGTATGTGGGTCAAACCAGAATGACCATAAAAGTAAAGTTCAAAGAGCACATTGCTATATAGACCAGAAAAATCGAGTGTGGCTCAACATGATCTGGATCACAACCACCGATTTGATGACAAGAATTTTAAATTAATTATGCAAGTTCATGACCTTAGACTTGTCGATGCATTCGAGAGGTTGGAAATTACAAAATGTTAAACTTGTTTAAGTTAATAATACATTAAATGCTTTCCCTCTTAATGAAGATTTCATGAGTCATTAATTTACGAGGACGTTTGTCATTGAATCCAAAATAAAATGGTAGAAGATAGATTACAGCGGTTAAACCCGAAAATTGGGAAAACAATCAGAATAGATACACAATTTAATATGGGCAGGTATAATGTAGGGAGTAGAGTAGGTGAAGTTCCAAAATTGAGAAAAACGTTAAAGTAAAAAATTGTATAAGGGACAATGAGTGCAATTAGCCACTCAGATAAGTGGTATAAATAGGATTAGGATATCAGGAGTAGTTTCGTTAGCTTTGAATTTCTATAGGAATGCCAACTTTGTTGGACAAGCGCGCTATTGACATTTTTCAGTTTTCTGTGGAGGGGAGAGGATTTCGATTTCGTCTACATTTTTTGTTTCTTTTATTTCAAAACTCTTCGATCATTGTTCAGTATTTATTTAAAATGTCGTTACTTCTTTACAGAACTGACTCCTTGATTCAAACAACGATCAGGAAAAAATTCAAAGACTGTACTGTCCTCACAATTGCCCACAGGCTGAATACTATTATGGATTCAGACAAGGTGTTAGTTATGAGTTCCGGTAATATGGTAGAATTTGATCATCCCCACAAGTTATTAGAAAATCCAGAGGGTTACTTCCACAAAATGGTTCATGAAACTGGTATGAAGCTGACTTTCCTCAATTTTTCGATAATTTGCTGCAACTACTGTATCGTTTCAGGTCAAGTGATGTCGCTGCAACTCAAAGAAATTGCTCTCGAGGCATATAATGAGAAGAAAAATAGATGACCATGAGTCATTTCCTTGTGAAAATCTAAGTAATATTCAAATAGTAATATTTTATATCGGCTATGCGTATATTTGAGCTCTAATTATAAGAAAATGATTTCTGTGTTTTGAAAGGGAATGGAAAAAGCATATAAATAAATTTAAATCGCATCGGTGTTTTTGATTTTTCCTACAATCCTTAAGGAACCCTATTCATGGTATTTTTCCCAAATGGTGTGGTTGTACAGTATGAACCATCTACAATAGTCCATAATATAATTGATAATTCAACTACTTGGTCTTCCATAGTTGCAGCTTCAACCACTCAAGTGGTCCATTGGTTATTCCTGTGATTGATCAGTCGTTCTGAAATTTCTTGTTGGCTGTAGATATCATGAGTATATCTAACAGCAAAGGAAAATATAATGTACAAAATACACAGGAATGATTCAATCTTCACAAATTTATTTCAAATATCACATGTTTCTTTCGAGTGAATATACCAATAAACCTAGCCTAGACATACATCGTAACAATCCTGGAGCCGGACCTGACCACGTCTGTTTGGATAATCACACTCAGCTCGCACGCATGACATCATCTATGCTCGTTACATGCGTGACCCATCACATTCAATAAGAAACGAGAACCATGTTAGAAAAATCTAGACAAGTTGCTGAGCGACGGTGTCATCTCTCGGCGACTCTGGAATGTTCCAAAAGAATCCTTTCCGATATATATGAAGGAATCTTGACCGGGTTACATAGTTAGTTCCTGAGTTTGCGAAAAGATAGGGTTAGCGATAATGATGTGAATTACTATTAATGTATAAAATAAATTAGTAGTTAAAAGTTTACGAATTGAAATGAATTTTTTCATTGCAGTGGTGTCAGAATTGGGATTTCGAAATGAACAGGTGTTCGCGTAGTGGACAGTATCTTTGCTACGTTAAAAAAAACGGATTAACCTTTATCGCGCAAAATAAACTAGTGACCCGTTGAACAAATAAGTGGACTACGACTGCGCATTACAGGACAGTTTCGAGAAGAGTTTGCTTGATTGATTTGAAGGTCAGTGAATTGAATCAAGAGTTGGTGGAACGGGAACTAGAAACAACCAATAAGAAGGTCGGACTAGAGATAGATAAGACTCGCAGGACTGATTCAGAAAGGGAAGACCACGAAACTTTTCAATTGGAAGTTTCTGGAATTGATTTATTTGACTTCAGTAATGAATAAATTCATCAATTATTATTAATGATTAGTGTAAATATATGTTGAGAATATAATTAGTACATCCACTTCAAAAAGTCGTTCCAGTGTATTTTGTACAATTACTATAGATCTCCATCAAGTAACGGCCAAAGCAATCAGGAATATGTGTTTTTATATATTTGTATTTGAAAGTTTCAAATGTCATCATTGATAATAGTTTTTGAACTTCCTATCGCGGCGTCATTCGATCGCATAATGATTGGGACATACACTGCTAGATGGCGCCACAAATACCGTATCTTGATAAAATGATTATTATAGTTTGAGAAGTTTGAACAACTTGTTGCTATCTATATAATTTTTCTTCTAATCTTATATCTTCATTTTTGTAACTTGACACAACGGAACTAACAACTTTCCCATAAAAAAATATAAAAAACATCATAAGGATATGTATGTCAAAAAATTTCAATATTTTTTCTCCACTGAAGATTATGATTTTATCGCAGTTAGGAAAATTTCGATATTTCTGATGATACAATGATTTTGGGATATCAAAATTTACTAAGACTTGGTAGGAGAGATGCTATCAGGGGAGGAGGCGTAGGAATTCTAAAAAAATTGAGTTCAATATTTCCAGAACATTCCGTACTTCTAATGAAAACACTACGTCAAATGAAACTTACCTCTAGACATTGAAAAAAAATTAAATAAACAATCTAGAAAACTAATCGTTGGGTTGAGTTACACCCATGGATACTTTTGTTAACTGGATCCAGTACAACAACATTAATTTAAAGTTTCAGAAGATTTGGAGGGTCGCCACTGAACATAAAAAAGTGCGGGGTCTTTTGATGTCTTCCCCTGTAGCCCTTTTATCAGTGATCATACATATTTCGATTATCGCACTGCTGTTTGTTGATTTATCGTTGGAAAAGAATGACAAAACTGCATAGCCTATCCTTATACTAACATTTGAAAGTGTGATAACCTAGATTTGAAGAAATGAATGATTTGTGTTGCAAAATAGCTATTATTGTTATCTTCAAACTGCTTCTATTGATTCGGCCATAATATTATAATATATCGGTGATCATCAAATATTCATTCAAACAATTTACCTGATAATATTTTTTATTTTTCTTGTAATTTTTTCAAGAAATATAGGTGCAGAGCTTCTGCTGTAATTAATCATCATGCAATCACTTTTCATTTTCTTATGCCAAAGTAAGCTACAGAGCCATCTATAGGAACTACAGAAAGCACTCTATACGGTAATTCAGTTCAACTAGGAAAGTTTCCATCCCTCCTAAAAATATCAAAACCACCCCAATCTTGAAAAAGGTGACCCTCAGCAAATTGAGAACTATTACTCTCCACTTCGAGACACAATGGACTTCTACCACAGGTTAATGAATTCTAGTCGAGCAACTTTAGTCGATTCCTACAAAGCAATTCTACTTCATTGAATTTGTGGAGATGATTTTAAGTTTTTCTTCATCATGAATCTATACCACTCCACTTCGAGACATAATAGACTTCTACCACAGGTTAATGAATGCTAGTCGAGCAACTTTAGTCCATTTCTACAAGGCAATTCTACTTCATTGAATTTGTGGAGATGATTTTGAGTTTCTCTTCATCGTGAATCTATTCCACTCCACTTTGAGACACATTAGACTTCTACCACAGGTTAATGAATGCTAGTCGAGCAACTTAGTCCATTTCTACAAGGCAATTCTACTTCATTAAATTTGTGGAGATGATTTTGAGTTTCTCTTCATCGTGAATCTATACCACTCCACCTCGAGACACAATGGACTTCTACCACAGGTTAATGAATGCTAGTCGAGCAACTTTAGACCATTTCTACAAGGCAATTCTACTTCATTAAATTTGTGGAGATGATTTTGAGTTTCTCTTCATCGTGAATCTATACCACTCCACTTCGAGACACAATGGACTTCTACCACAGGTTAATGAATGCTAGTCGAGCAACTTTAGTCCATTTCTACAAGGCAATTCTACTTCATTAAATTTGTGGAGATGATTTTGAGTTTTTCTTCATCATGAATCTATAACACTCCACTTCGAGACACAATAGACTTCTACCACAGGTTAATGAATGCTAGTCGAGCAACTTTAGTCCATTTCTACAAGGCAATTCTACTTCTTTAATTTTGTGGAGATGATTTTGAGTTTTTCTTCATCATGAATCTATACCACTCCACTTCGAGACATAATAGACTTCTACCATAGATTAATGAATGCTAGTCGAGCAACTATAGTCAATTTCTACAAGGCAATTCTACTTCATTAAATTTGTGGAGATGATTTTAAGTTTTTCTTCATCGTGAATCTATACCACTCCACTTCGAGACACATTAGACTTCTACCACAGGTTAATGAATGCTAGTCGAGCAACTTTAGTCCATTTCTACAAGGCAATTCTACTTCATTAAATTTGTGGAGATGATTTTGAGTTTTTCTTCATCGTGAATCTATACCACTCCACTTCGAGACACATTAGACTTCTACCACAGGTTAATGAATGCTAGTCGAGCACCTTTAGTCCATTTCTACAAGGCAATTCTACTTCATTAAATTTGTGGAGATGATTTTGAGTTTTTCTTCATCATGAATCTATACCACTCCACTTCGAGACACAATAGACTTCTAGCACAGGTTAATGAATGCTAGTCGAGCAACTTCAGTCCATTTCTACAAGGCAATTCTACTTCATGGAATTTGTGGAGATGATTTTGAGTTTCTCTTCATCGTGAATCTATACCAATCCACTTCGAGACACAATGGACTTCTACCACAGGTTAATGAATGCTAGTCGAGCAACTTTAGTCCATTTCTACAAGGCAATTCTACTTCATTAAATTTGTGGAGATGATTTTGAGTTTTTCTTCATCATGAATCTATACCACTCCACTTCGAGACACAATTGACTTCTACCACAGGTTAATGAATGCTAGTCGAGCAACTGTAGTCCATTTCTACAAGGCAATTCTAATTCATTGAATTTGTGGAGATGATTTTGAGTTTTTCTTCATCATGAATCTATACCACTCCACTTCGAGACATAATAGACTTCTACCACAGGTTAATGAATGCTAGTCGAGCAACTTTAGTCCATTTCTACAAGGCAATTCTACTTCATTAAATTTGTGGAGATGATTTTGAGTTTCTCTTCATCGTGAATCTATTCCACTCCACTTTGAGACACATTAGACTTCTACCACAGGGTAATGAATGCTTGTCGAGCAACTTTAGTCCATTTCTACAAGGCAATTCTACTTCATTAAATTTGTGGAGATGATTTTGAGTTTTTCTTCATCATGAATCTATAACACTCCACTTCGAGACACAATAGACTTCTACCACAGGTTAATGAATGCTAGTCGAGCAACTTTAGTCCATTTCTACAAGGCAATTCTACTTCTTTAATTTTGTGGAGATGATTTTGAGTTTTTCTTCATCATGAATCTATACCACTCCACTTCGAGACATAATAGACTTCTACCATAGGTTAATGAATGCTAGTCGAGCATCTATAGTCAATTTCTACAAGGCAATTCTACTTCATTAATTTTGTGGAGATGATTTTAAGTTTTTCTTCATCGTGAATCTATACCACTCCACTTCAAGACACAATGGCCTTCTACCACAGGTTAATGAATGCTAGTGAGCAACTTTAGTCCATTTCTATAAGGCAATTCTAATTCATTAAATTTGTGGAGATGATTTTGAGTTTTTCTTCATCATGAATCTATACCACTCCACTTCGAGACATAATAGACTTCTACCACAGGTTAATGAATGCTAGTCGAGCAACTTTAGTCCATTTCTACATGGCAATTCTACTTCATTGAATTTGTGGAGATGATTTTGAGTTTCTCTTCATCGTGAATCTATTCCACTCCACTTTGAGACACATCAGACTTCTACCACAGGTTAATGAATGCTAGTCGAGCAACTTAGTCCATTTCTACAAGGCAATTCTACTTCATTAAATTTGTGGAGATGATTTTGAGTTTCTCTTCATCGTGAATCTATACCACTCCACCTCGAGACACAATGGACTTCTACCACAGGTTAATGAATGCTAGTCGAGCAACTTTAGTCCATTTCTACAAGGCAATTCTACTTCATTAAATTTGTGGAGATGATTTTGAGTTTTTCTTCATCGTGAATCTATACCACTCCACTTCGAGACACATTAGACTTCTACCACAGGTTAATGAATGCTAGTCGAGCACCTTTAGTCCATTTCTACAAGGCAATTCTACTTCATTAAATTTTGAGTTTTTCTTCATCGTGTATAACTAATAAGCCAAATTTCAAGAGTTTAGGAAAAAGCTATATATGTTCATCTAATTTCTTTTTTTCACCATTGTTATATAATTTCTCCATGTCAGCATGGTTTTCGTGGTTGATGTTCAATAAAAAGCGCATGGTCAGTAGTAGAGTACATCAATAACTAGATGAAAACTACTTTGATTCCGGAATTTTCATCGATCTCTCAACGGCATTTGAAACCCTGCATTCATGAAAACAAAACTGAATGCTTTGGGTAGCAAAAGTGCCATATGTGAATGGTTGATTTGGAATCGCACCTTGAAAGGTAAAACCTCGTAAATCCTTGGTTCGCACAAGTTTCGACTTCTAAGGGCTTGTCGTTCGTAGGGGGATGACAGCTGGTTAACGAAAAAAAAAACAAAAATGGGCCATTTTCATTGTGGTGTGAGATAAACCAACTAATAAACTTCATGAAATTACATATACATTTTCTTTAGATGAATTGTATAAAATAAATACCCTAAACATTTCATTCAAAATTATAAATAAAATATTAAAATCAAATTCCATCTTGATAAGAAACTCTGAAATTCATAGTCATTGCACTAGACAATATAACCTGTTCCATCTCGATTCTGCTACCTCTTCAGTTGGCCAAAAAAGATTTACCCACGCTGCTCTAGCCGAATTCAATAAATTACCCAATAATATAAAAAGTGGCAGAAATTTCTCAAAATTCAAAATATCTTTGAAAAAGCACATTATTTCCTTACGGAGTAGATAAAACTGTATTATTGAAATTGTTGTTGAGATTTGATCTTTGTTGACTGACCTATGATTTTTTTTATTATTATAACTTTACAATTATTATTGTTGTTAATTGTTCATCAGTGATTATGATTTATGATTTTTAATTGCAATTGTTAATTTATGATTATTTTTTTTTAACATATGTACAACTTCCTCATACCAGAACTTGTTCTGTCTGGAAGCTATTCTTTCAATAAATAAATAAATAAAAATACTCAACCTAGAAAAAGTGAACTAGTTCATCCTATTGTAGAAGACAACAATTTTCAAATAGATAACACTTTATATTACATCGAGCAATTATAAGTTTTTTAGGAACGCTCAAAATTAACAATTAACTTGGTCATACCAAATGAACAAGTCAGTAAAAACTCAACAAGAAGTACTTACAATATTTTCTCCGAGTAGACTAGTATTTCTAAAAAAGATTAATACGACTCATCTTTTGCCTTAACTACCAAGAATCTTAAAGGGACGCATTCAAGAAGTATAGAATCCAAAATTCAAACGGAATTCACCAACATAAGATTCCTTTACATATTCACAAAAGCATCGACATCTTCATTAGATGTGCATATACGCGAAGCCATTCAAACAAAGTACAAAAGAAAAATTACCCATATTATGTCATATAATGAATCACCAAACTGTGCTGGTACACATTCATATACCGGGTCATTCAAATTCCGACGTTTCGTCTCTGGACCACCATCATTCACTTTATTTTCTCTTATGGGCATCATATTGAACTGTTATAAGTTAAAATAGAGTTCTTCATTCTGATTCCAACGATGTATATATAGTATGTGATATTTTGTTATGTCACAACCTTTTATATTTCACAAAAACTATAATTCTCAAGTAGGTTGGTACTTTGTCGAAACTTTTACATTTACGATGATTTCCTATGAGCAATTTTACCTTAAAGAGATGGCCAGTTTCCAACTTATTTCTCAAAAAATTCAGAGAAATCAATAAGGTTTCATTGGTGATATGCAGGAAATACCGGAATGATGGTTCTGCTTAATCCAAGGCCGTAGATAATAAACAAATGATTTTAAAAATTTTTTTCACAATCTTCTCACAAAAATGCTCTGTAATATAACCCGCAGGTATTGTTATCAAATTCTCAGACTTGACACGATTCCGTATTTGAACATTATTCAAACATGATTAAATTCAAATGTTAAATTTCATTCAAGGCAATTTAATGTTTGTTTACTACCATATAGAGTTTTGAGTTGAGTTGTAAGAATCGAAAGTAGTGATGGATATTCATACTAAAATTGGAAAATCGTAAAAGGAAAGCTAATTTTCTTTGGTGTTTGGGAGAGTTTCAAATGACTTTGTGGTCTTTCAAGGAAACACACAATTCTAGTTTCTTTCTTCTGGAGTCTCCTTGATGAGTTCCTGTTGAACGTATCGTTTATTCATTGACATGGACTGAGAGAAAATTGTGATAGCTCGATTCACTTTCAGATTAATTCCAAAAGTATAATAATAAACAGTATCTGTTCACCATGAGATACATAAATAAAATAGTTAAATATTGAATAAGCTTAAATCAACCTTGACAAAACATTATCTATAAATAAATGAAATGAGAGAAACATAATCAATAATCTTAAACTGGTTATTGTTAACAAACTTTTTTTGCAAAATAATCAAACTTGCTATACCGGGTAATTCTCAGATCAAGAAGTGACTTCTTGAGGGGTAATTCAAATTAGGATTTCGGAAACTATAAAGAATACGAAGATGGTTTAATCGGGGCAAATTTGCGCATCTATGCGACCAGCAAGAAGCCGTTCAGAATGTTTCAAAATTCCAAGTATATCAGGAGCTATCCGGAAAAAAACAAAATTTTGAAAAACCATTTTATTTTTTTCTGACTTTATTTGATGAAGGATATCAAAATTGTTTAAATTGTTGTTTAAAATTGTTTTTTCCGTTAACCAGCTGTCATCCCCCTACGAACGACAGTCCTCAGAAGTCGAAACTTGTGCGAGCTAAGGATTAACGAGGTCTTACCTTTTAACGTGCGATTCCTAGCACGAAATAAACAGCACATTCACATTCCCATTTTGTCCCCACAATACGATGGTATTTTCATATTTACCGTTTGACGTTTCGTCTATTAGCCGCCATCATCAACTTTATTTTTTTTTCTAGGCGTCATATTGAACTGTTACAAATTAAAATAGAGTTTTTCATTCTGACTCCAATGATTTATAATATGTGATGTCAAAACCTTCTATATTTCACAAAAACTATAATTTTCAGGTATGCTCTGACTCCATCAAAAATACTTGTTGACTGAGTTGATTCGGTGTTACGCTATTATCTATCACGTAGTCACGCCTGCTATCAGAATTTCAAAGTGATAATAAACTTAAAATGGTGTTTTCAAACCAAGAAAATTACATATATCCTACAGAAAAACTCTTCGAATAGATTAAACTACTTTCATGTTATCACCTATATTTTTTGAATCTTGCCTCTTACCACCACAAATATAAAAATTAATTTCAACAAATCGAACACCAACACATTACTAGGCTACAGAACCAAAGAACTAGGGAACCCAAAGCTGAATCATCAAAAAACGAAAGGTTCCTAACTTACCTCGGCCCAATAATTTACAAAAATACTTCAAACGAAATGCGTATGATATCCAACACGATATAATTCCAAAAAAATGGTTTCTCGAAATATCCGTTAAAAAAATTATCCAAACTTTTCAAAAAAAGTAAAAAAAAATAAAAAGGGTCTCGAAAAATAAATTGGTATCTGATTAAACCCACGAAAACCAATTTTTTTTATTACCAAGTATAGTTTATTTTCGTATTGTATTAGGTTTCTACTTTTATTTTTACTACTAGAATGGTTTAGTATACAATTATAATAAAAAACTTTTAATGTCCAAACAGGAAATCTCAATTATAATTAATTAGGTCATTTTACCATGTATGTATTATATATTAGGCTTAATATTAATAATAATAATAATAATAATAACAATAATAATAATAATGTTTTTTTTTTTCGTTAGGAATTACCCAGTCAGGCCCTGTCTCCGGAGCTCCGACACTTCCGGAGGGCGCGCTGGCGTGTCATTAACCCCAGTAAACACTCCCCACGTCCATGGGGTAAGTGATTACTGGGTCCGAGAATCATGTGCCCTGAGTAGGCGGAGTGAACCAAGAATTATGGCCTTCTGCATTCGCCCGGCTAGGATTTCTGCCATGTCACGGCAAGCCGGTATGATTTTTAGGTTTGAGAGCAGTGTGTCCATCATTCCACCAAGGACCCCTATTATCAGAACCACCATCTTGACAGAATGGTTTGGGTAAAGCCTGCGGAGTTCAAAGAGAAGACCTCGATATTTAGTCCGTTTTTCCTCCTCTTTTCGGACGATGTTCGTTTCGCCAGGAGCTGAAAACTCAATGACGAAAATCGTCCTACTTTGATGGTCGAGGAGTACTACATCAGGCTTATTGGCTTGTATCTGCCTGAGGGTGGGGAATGAATAGTTCCAATAGATTCGGCACTTCTCATTCACCACCACGGACTCAATATCCCCCGGAGCATAAGGCAACACTGGTGGCTCGTCTACACCGTACGAGTGTCGTAGATGGTAGTACAACACTCGTAGGGCCGCGTTATGTCTGTGGATATAGGCTGAGACCGCATAAGCTGGACAAGCTGACAGCAAATGCATTATGGTCTCAGCTGCCCCACGACATGCTCTGCATCTAGTGTCAGGGACCTCTATACCCATCACGCGACTGCGGTAGACGAGAGTGTTGAAGACACCATCCTGGCAGGCCATTATGAATCCCTCGGTCTCCGACTTCAGCCCACTTGACCTGAGAAACGAGAAGGTCAGGTCTCTGGATAAGTTTACAGGAGGATGCTTCCTATGTTTGATATAAACGTTGGAATATATTCGCGAGTGTCAAGCGCTTATAAAGGATAAGCACTGTGTGCGAAAACATAATACATATTGAAATAAGATAAAAACAATCATTTACAAATTTATGATAAAAATGGTATGTTGTGTGATATAACAATATCTACACATACACCCCTACACACATATAACGTATTTAATACACACATAAAAGTAGATATAAAATTTAAACATAGAAATATAAAATACAAAATATTGATCACGAGTTAAAGTATAAAAATATAAAATATTAAATCTTAAATATAAAATTTTGCATCTAAAATATAAAATTGTAGTCTGAAGTATAAAATTTTAAATGTAAAGTAAGACCTTAGGAATATAAGCATATGATATGCACAGATAAATATATTTTTCAGGTACTTTTAGTGTCTATAATTTTTTCTATTTTTGTTTTATTTTCTGTTACGAATTTTTTTAGTAGTTTTTTGAATTTAAATGGAAGATGTATATTTATCATTTCGTTTGGAAGCGAATTCATAATTTTGGGGCCTAAGTAATTTAAATTCCTTTGTCCAACAGTTTTATTCATATGTGGGACAGAAAAGGGATCTTTTTGTCTGGTGTCATATCTGGAGTTGTGAGCAATCTCAAGAGTGTGTTTGTTTTTAAACAAGTAATGAGCAACGTTATAGAAATATATTTGTCTTGGATTGAATAGCTGAATTTCATTTAGTAGCTGGTCTGAAGAATAATTTTGGGGTTTTCTTAAAATAATTTTATAAAAACGTTTCAATAAATTTTCTAATTGGAGCAAATGGGTTTTCAGTATTCCACCCCAAGCAATAATTCCGTATGTGAGGTGTGGTACTACCAAGGCATTATACAGGGAAATCAGATCATTTTGGAAAAGAAATTTTCGGAATTTGTAGAATAAATAAATGAATGATCTAAGTTTTTTTGTGATGAATTCTATCCCATTTCAAATGACTATCGATATACACACCTGAGTATTTTACGCTCGTGGCTGAATTTATCTCAAGTGTTTTGTGATTTTCCTTGATTTCTAGAGTGTTGAAATTTGGCAGATTTGTTTTGTATGAGCTAAAAGGGGTAAAAAAGGTTTTATCAAAATTCAAAGTTAGAAATTTATTTTTAAACCATTTTTCAATTTGGAGGAAATCTTTTTCTACTTTTATTTTAAGTTTTTCCCAGTCTGAATCGTGATAATATATAACCGTATCGTCTGCAAATGTAATAATTTCCCCAACTGTATCCAAGAAAAATAAGTTATTCACGTACAGAATGAATAGCATGGGACCTAGACCGTTCCTTGGGGTACACCGTATTTTAGAGTTCCTGGAGCACTGAGAGATCCATTTATGTTAACAAATTGAGTTCTGTTCTGTAGATAGTTTCGGAATAGATTTAGTTGTAAACCCCGTACTCCAATATCCTCTAAGGATTCGATCAAAAGTAAAAAATTTACTGTGTCAAAAGCCTTCGCTAGGTCTAGAAATATAGCTAACGAGGATTTCTGTTCATCCAGATCATGATATATTTTTTTCATCAGGTGTGCTATTGGATCCTGGGTTGAGATTCCTTCTTGGAATCCATATTGTTTGTCGGATATTATATTAAATTTTTTTAGATAACACCACAGTCTTTGTTTAATGATTTTTTCAAATATTTTAGCAAAACAAGTTATCAGGGATATAGGCCGGTAGTTAGTTGTAATTAACTTATCACCTTTTTTATAGATTGGTTTTACCACTGAGATTTTGAAGATGGACGGAATTTCTCCAGTATCAATTATAAGATTGATAAGAAAGGCTAGTGGCTCTGCAATGAACTGAACAATTTGTTTTACTGTTTCTGCTTTTATGTTGTCATAACCGGTTGCTTTTTTATTTTTGAGATTTCCAATCACTTCCCTTATTTCTTTTTCATTTGTGTGAGAGAGATACAGAGAATGCGTTACAAATTTTCTGGGTGGTTTATAATTCATATCTGGAGTTATTTTCTTTGCTAGATTTTCGCCTATGTTAATAAAGATGTTGAATTCATTTGATACATCTAGTGAATTTGTTATTAGTTCGTTTTTTATCATAGAAATACTCGTTTTGTTTGACGATTTTGACTGTAATGTATTTATCGCTTTCCAAACACCCACTTGATTATTTTTATTATCGATTATTAGTTTCCTGTAGTACTCATTTTTTCTGGTTTGGAGAAGTTTTCGAATTTCTTTCTTGTATCTATTATATTCCAGTTTAAGTTCCAAGTTATTTGGGTTCAATTTTGTCAATGAGAATAGTTTGTTTTTGTTGTTAATTGATTTTACGATTGCAGGCGTAATCCATTGCTTTCTTTTTTGTTTATCATTTGGAATTTTTTTTGTAATTGTACACTTTTCAATGCTTTCAGATATTATTTTAAATAATGAATTTGCAGCGGTTTCAATTGTATTTTGTCTATAAACACAATTCCAATCTGTACCGTTCATGATTTCTTTCAATTTTTTGTAGTTTACATAGGAAATGATATTATGTTTATTTCCTGGTTGACGATTTTGGAATGGAAAGATAACTTGGAGTACTATAGTAAAATGGTCTGTTATATCAGTAAGCACAACTAATGGTAGGGTAAATTCAAGGTCTGCTTTTGTTTTTAGGAAGATATGGTCCAAGCATGATTTAGTGTCATCTTTGACACGAGTATATTCGTTTATCATTGATACAAAACCAAACTGATTGAGAATACTCAAGTATTCAGTGGCGTAATCAGCTTTTTTCAGTATATCAATACTAATTTTGAAAAAATACCTTACCCTATACTAACACACCCCATGCACAAGGTTTTACCTTTAATGGGTGTTCCACTATTTCATTTGCCTCACCCGAAATTTTATATATTTACAATTGTGTCTCGAGCAAATAAAAATTATTTACTTATTCATTCATTTAGGAAAAATGAGATATGATAAAACCGTTTTATAAATCAGGCAGTAATATTGAGAGAACTGCAGAAATGTTTCTTCAACTATACCCAGAAAGAATAGAACCAACAAGAACATTTAAAAAATGATAGTTTCAAAAAACCGATGAATAAATATGGAAATAGATTATATGAAAATACGAGAAACATTATTCAAAATGCGGTAATAAACTTCTATCCTTTCATTAAAATACTTATATTTTTATTTTTAATTGTCTTTTAGGTAAGTATGAATCTGTCAGTTTCAACACATGAAGTCGCTTTAAGTGCAGATGCGCCACAAACAAGTGTTTGGAGAGAGCTCAAAAAAAATGGCCTAAAATGCTACAAAATTCATATTTGCTAAAAATTATACCCAGGTGATCTTGAACGAACGCTTACTGTAATAGTCTAATGAATAGAAATGATTTTTCCCAATTTCTCTCTGAGGTCATTTGACCGGATGAGAGCACTTTCACCAATTATGGTATGTTCATTAGAAATTATGTGTCTGGAATCAGAACGATCCCAGAGAGTTTAGAACAGTTACGCCACAGGTACGGTTCAGTTTGAACGTGTGGGCTAGAATTTGTAGAAATCAAATCCTTGGTCTTCATTTTTTAATGGAGAAACTTATCTAGAGATTCTCCAAAGCGCTTCTGAGGATTATCTACACATTTTAAACTCTATTTCATTTTGTAAAAATTCAATATGACATCTATGAAAATATAAAATTGATGATGGTGGCCAAGAGACGAAACGCCAAATCTGAAAATACCGTCATATAGCAGGGATAAAATGACAATTTGATATCTATCATTAAATAACGATAAAAAAAATGGTTTTTATAATTAGTTTTTTTTTGTTCGGATATCTCCGGATATCCTCGGAATTTGGAATCATTCTCAACAGCATATTTTTCGACACTAAAATGCGCAAATTTGCCCCAATTTAACAATCTTTGTAATAATTTCAGAAATCCCAACTTGCTGCCGAGAGTTTTGAGAAATTATATATGGTTTCTGAAATCAATATGTAGGCAAAAGATTGTTCAATCTGTTTACAAAGATTGTATTGTTTTTTATTGACGAATGTCACTATTTAAACATGAATTTATTCCTCAAAATGAGAAAAAAATTCTGTTAGATATCATTTTTGAACTGGAAATATGTTTTCTCACTACAAAGTTTTAATAGTAGTAGTAACAATAATTTTCGTTGACTTGAGTTCTTTTGTCGCTTTAATTCAACTGTGGAAGATTAGAATACCCAAAAAACTATTCCAAAATTATATTCATTAAATAATGATCTTCCGTCAAGTAAAAAGAAAAACAAAATTTATGAAACAGTTGTTTCAAATGAAGAAAGTTGAAGGTAAGCATCTTTTCCAAAAAATATCACGGGCAAACA
The DNA here is from genome assembly GCA_958502065.1 of Chrysolina americana. NCBI lineage: Eukaryota > Metazoa > Arthropoda > Insecta > Coleoptera > Chrysomelidae > Chrysolina > Chrysolina americana. The sequence goes on from OY293410.1 coordinate 100,782,421, forward strand.
AGAAACACAATATATGCAACGCAATCAGACAATCACGTCACCCAGTCATAATCAGCTTTAATTTTACGGAATGCTAATTAGTGGAATAATGGTAAAATAAGTAATTTTCTTTATGTCAAAACGACCCAAAATCTAATATATTGCCAAAATCATTATCTCCACAATTGTTTATTCAAATGAGACGTTTCTCTAATGAACAATATATTTTGAAAATTTATCGCAACGCTGATCATTTTTAATGACTTTTGTTTAGCAGGCTCTTGGCACGACAGTTGCGCGAGCCCGTTCAGTTGATAATGGTGAAGTGACTTAACTGTTCCTACTAGTGTTCTAAAATGGATGTTGGATATAAACTCAAGGCAGAGAATCCCCAAAAAAAGGCAAACATCGTCTCCAAATTGTTTTTTTGGTAAGACCCTCTGGGTTTCTTTAGACTTTTTAAATCTTGGAGATCACAAAAACACTGTGACGTTTAAAAAATATATTGATAAGGTCTCAGGAAGAACCTTCGTAGGAAATGCTAATATTTAAAAAATGTATTCACCGTTTTCATGTGATCTAATCTATTCAAATAAATTAACTACTCATTGAGTTGCTATAGATAAAACCAAACAAAAGAAACTGGAGGGAAAAAATGGCTTTATGTGAATTTTGCAAGATCACGGTGTAGGAAATAAGAATTTTAACGCAATTGGTATCGAAACCATCAGATATCACTAATATTGTGGCAGGTTGGTCAAAATTGATAATTGAGCATACATACAGGGTATTTTTTGTACTTATTTTATGGAAAATAATCCTTAAATTGTTCAGAAGATATGATGGAAGTTGGTGCCCAAATATAACCACCAATTTTCGCAACTAAAAATAAACAGATAAAAACTGAATTGAAATGAAAAGCGAACAATAAAGTTCCAAAACACGAACCTAGAAATATTATCTGATCTCGCAAAGAAAGGAAATATCACAACTCTTTAAAGTAAAAATGAGTGTGAGACAAAGTTTATCGTTCTCGTGGGAATTACACGTTTATAAGAATGTATGGATAACCAATCAACGCCCACCACCTAAAAATCCTATGATTTTCAAATATTATCTTGATAAATGAGAAAAGTCTCTATACAATATATTTATTCAGCTTTGAGTCATCGAGTTTCATAAAACAAAAAGTTCACAAAATACCTGCATTTTTCGAATGTCAAGAGTCATATTTCATATTAGGAGTTTATTGTTATCTGAAGTTCGGAGTACTTTCAAAATATCACAAGTGACCTATTAAAAAAAATAAAATTTTACTGATGACAGTTTAAATTTTTTTAAACACTATGCAGATCAGATGGAAATACTACACTAAAATGAAACATGACTCTTTGCATTTATAAACGTTGAGGGGGGCCCAATTTGTATTATTCTTTTTATATTATTTTTATTCACATATTTGGATAATCTACAGAAAGCTGCTGCAACAGCCAAAAGTGTTATAAAAACTTCAGGAAATAGAGAAGAAGAGAATAATTTAGAACTTGATTTATTATATTATGACGATATTTCCTGTATAACTCCAGAATTGAAGAAACTAGATCAGTTTTTCAATTCATGTAATTGACCTCTCAAATATGCTATATATCCATTTAAATAGAACGGGCCCAAGTATTGAACCCTGTGGCACTTCCACTGGCAAACTACGAACTATCGATTCACTGTTTGCTACGATGGCGACCTGTTCACGGTTTTCACGGTATAAACTTATTCATCAAGCCTCTTTCCTATTTGATTCAGTTTCAATAGTGAGTAGTTGTCGATTGAATCGAATGCTCAGATCAAATAACATGGCAACGTTCAATTCCCTGTTTTAAAGAGGGGCATATACATCTTCACATGGGCCGCGGTGGGCCGCGGTGGTGTGCGGGTTGAGTCCTCGCCTCATAAGCCAGAGAGCGTGAGTTCGAATCTCAGCATTGCCACCGGTCTCGTGCATGGCATCACACGTATTAAAAGGTAAGGGCTACGTCTTCCCCTAGCTCGCACAAGTCTCTGACTTTTGAGGGTTGCACGTAGGGGTGCAACCGGTTGACGGATATAACAAACAAAGCTTAGCCATGGCGCAATTGACTGATTTTTTATCGCGACAACCATGTCGAGATCCATTCAAAATATTACTTGTTTTGAAATGATTTTATATTTTGTTTTATGTTTTTTTTAAACCTTCACCAAAATTGATGAAGTAGTATAGATTTGGATTTTTAAAAATACCTGGAAATGTTCTAGATAGGATTGTTTTTTCTGTATAAGTTCCTTTACATCACTAGTAGAAGTTGAAGCAAGTGATAGGTAATGAAATGTCATAATTCATGGCTAAATCTTCAACTTCTTTTCAATACTTCCTTTCCTGGTCAATTATATGCCCAAAAATAATGGACTCTCTCTTATTTGTTAAGTTCATCAAGGACAATTTATGTACGATGAAGTAGAGTTTTTTGTCCATTCATAAATACTAATCAAATAATTTTGTAATAAAACACAATCTCCAATAGTTTTTACGTTCCTGAAAACTTTCAAACCATCAGCAAATGGAAGATACCCAAAATACTTTTATTACTTAGTATAGAAAGTAGGAATAAGAGCGGTTCCAAATTGGAGCCTTGAGAAACTCCACAATCAGCTTCAAACTTACCAGATGCATGTTTCACAAACGAAAACCTGTTTTGTAGGTTACTACAGATCATTTTGATAAATTTATCGTTGTGGCCAAAACCAGCCAATTTCGACAGCAGCAGCAAATTACTTATATTTAGAGATGTATGGACCTTCCTATTTTTCTCAGTTAATATGAGAGTTACTGAAAAAAAAAATATACTGAAAGTTGAAAAGTATTCTACTCATGAGTTGAAATCTTTTTTGTATATGCTCATGGAGGAATGACGTCATCGGCAATGTTTTAAAATTGAATTATATGTCATGTTTAGTATTGTTTAAAAGCTTGTTTTTGCAAAGTGGCCCTCTTTTATTCAAAATATAGCTCGCACAGGCTCTGATTTTGAGTGATTCGTAAAAACAATTTTTTTGACAGCAAATTAAATTCCCTTGATAGAAACAGTGTGTTTTGTATTTTTATGTCCACCTCTGTAATTCACTTACCTATTGTTTTTTCTAATATGCATATAAGTAGTTGAGGAATGTAGCCAGACGGATATTCTGAGTGATTTGATAGTTTGAACAAGACACTAGCGTACGTAGGTATTACTTTCCAAGATTATTATTTTTCAAAGAAAAATACTAGTTATTCTTCTATTGAGAAATTTCACTAGAAAAATTTGTTCTCGAATAATTCAAGCGCTCTGATCCTAAGTTTTTCTTAAATAGAATATCAGAGAAAATGAACATATAAATAGTTTGTACTATTGTAATAAAATTATTGTTTCAATGCTTCAGAAAAATATTATTTTTTCAATGAAAAAGAAGGTTTCAGTTTGCTGGAATTCGTATTTAGAATTTATGATTCCTGAACACTAATTTCCTATTCGAACTCGTGATCTGAGATGAAACACGTAATGTTTCGAATTGATGAGGCAGTGAGGAAGATTCTGAAAATATTCCTTAACCATTGTCGACCAAGAGTCAGCAGGCAGCAGCGTATTTCAAGTTGTCATTTTATAAATTGTAAATATTTTGGTATTGAATCTCATATTATATACCTGATGAACAATACAAGTCGAGTTTGACTGCCACCAGTAGTCAAGTTATTCTCAACGATTTGTAAATTTTTGAAGTTGCAATCTAGTCTAGTGGGAGGACGTGCGAACCGTTGACAGTTTTAAGAGAGTATTGTAGAAAATTTCTCAAGAGCGTTTGCTTTATAGTGTTCAGAGCGTTATTCATAGACTGCTGAATTGCCAAGAGACAAATGGAATACAGTTCAAGCATTTGATGCACTGATTTTGTTTAAAAACGAAATGAAATGTTTTTTCTCTATATATCAAATATTTTCTTAACCACCAATAGATCAATTTTAGTTTTTGATTCTTAAAATCATCCCAATCATCGTAAGTGAAATGTTTTAACGAAAAACCTGTTAATTTTAATGCGTCTTTATGTAGCATATAAAGAAAAAAATTATGAAAACTTTGGTACGCCACTGTCTAATTCAATTCGCCATATCGCTACAATGCAACGCCTACCTGGCTACATTTCCTGAGTGAATTTTCAAAAAAATCAATAAATAGGTAAGTAAATAGGAAACACTGGTGTACATAAAAATACACTATATCTATCCAGAGTCAGAATAATATTAATACCACTGAAATGAAAAAAGAAAACAAGCTTTCTAAAGATACTAAACATGACATATAGTTCCGAATGAAAAAATAGCCGACGACGTTACTCCTCCACCAAAAGGGCATCAATTGAATTCACAAAAAGATGCAAAATGAAATACCGTCAACTTTCATGCATTTGTTTTTCAATAACTCTCATATCATCTGAGAAAAATAGGCGGGTTCATACATTTGACTAACACTGTAAACTTGCTTCATTCTAACCTAATGATAATCTCTATCTTTAATTGTAGACATCATATAACGATTTTAATGTCACCAGTCATTGTTTTTCTTCCAACAAAACTTTTATTTCGTTTGTGAACCAGACCGTATCGTTTTGAATATTTTTATGTACTTATAAAAAATTTACGTACGCCACTATCAATTATTTGGTGGCATACTTCATAAAATTCATTTGAAACTTTGTTTCAGTTCGTATCGCTTAAACTATTATTATTATGCGACAGTGGCCATCATTCGAAATGCAGGTAGTTCTGCGTAGAACCTTTCTGCTCCCCGCTGTCAGGATTATCTCGTGCTCCGGATCTTCTGATGAACTCCTGGAGATTTCTCACGAGGTTTTCTTTGAGAGATAATATTCTGCACTGCAGTTTCCAAATATGTCCATCCTTATGAACCACGGCTTCGCATTCAAACAATATATGTGGGGCTGTTTCGTTCTCCTCATCACAGAACCTGCATAGTGTAGAGTCTTGGTGTATGCCCAACATGTGCAGGTGTTTTCTCAGATGGCAGTGTCCTGTTATTAGTCCTATCACCTTCCTGAGAGAGTTCCGGCTCAGGTCAAGAAGATGCCTTGATATACAGTCAGTTGGCACCATCACCATCATTTTCCCATGAGTATTGCCTGTGGCGTCTTCTCAGGAAGATTGATAATGGTTCTTGACTCATTTCTTCATGTCCTGCTTAATATCCCCAAATGGGATTCCACAGGCTGGTTCTGGTCCAATGAGAGTTTTTGCTGCCCCCACTCTTGCTGAATCATCTGCATTCTCATTTACTGGATACCCTCGGTAGCTGGTACCCTGATAAGTTTGACCCTGTTCTGTGCTCCTAGTTTGTTAAGGTTTTTGTGAGTCTTCCAAACTGAATTGTAAGTAAATCTGCATGATCGCAGAGCCTTTATGCCGCCTGGCTGTCGAAGAGAATAACCATGGGTTGGTTTCTAGAACCCCTTCTAAGAATCTCTCTTATGCAGACGGAAATAGCTGTCACCTCGGCTTGGAATACAGAGGCTTGTGTACCAAGAATAAGACTGATGTCTTGCCTTGGTCTCTGCCAGCCTCTGCCCCATTGCTTATCTTAGAGCCATCTGTGTACTAGATTTTCCCCCTTGACAGCACTGGTAGGGTCGTTGAAGTGATTTCGCCATCTTGTTTTGTGGTGGTGAATTGTTCCTTCTCTAAAGTCTGGAAGCTTCCTCGCCTCCGCTATAATGTGCCCTTTGACGGCAGCCTCTCGTGACTTCCACCTCCATCGTGTCCCCGAATAGGGTAGCTTGTATATTACCCTACAGCTCAGCTTGGCATATATCCACTGGTACAGGACTGGAGCAGTGTTTATTTTCCTAAGGGCTGTACTGATAGACGTATATGATGTCTTAACAAACGCCCTTCGCTCAAACTAAGAAATTTAGCCTATAATTTCGTTTATGAAATTCTAGAAGAACAAGCTCAAAACAACATATTTAATGATATTTTAAACAATCGTTTTCATCCACGAGAATACATAATGTGAAAATTTCCCTGGACAGGATTTTTTTTTATTAAATTTAATTATTGCTCACTAGGTATTAATTGGTACCTATTACTAGATGAATCTCCATTATTTACAAATACGAGTTAATATTCGACATATTCGAATAAAAATGAAATAAAATTAGAGAATCTACAGTAATACACGAAGACACTATCGAAAATTTTACTTCACTTGCTTGAAAACGAATTATCGTTTGCCTTTTACCAAAAATTCTGTATATGAAAATCAAAATCATTACTGTATAAGACGTCCAATCTATGATGACTGTATACGAGGAAAAGTTGATTATATCAGTGGGGATTTACTCATAAAGGACAGACTGTGTCTAGGTATAATATTTCATCAAAATTATTGGCTAGTCGCAAAATGGTTGTTAGTGGAAGTTTACAGTCTGAGATAGATAACGATTTATTAATCGGTCTTCTATAACGAGTTCGACGCGGTGCGACGGAACATTTGATGGAATCGAATATATGATTTCGGGAAAAAAATATTAGGAGTATCAGTGAAAATACATGGGTTGGCAGAAAACTGTGGGAAAATTTAGCAAAAAGTTAATTTTCATCCCTTTAAGCCAAATTTCATACACACTCTAAAAGAAACAGATTTCGATGTTTGAGTAAGATTTTCATTTTGGTTCTAAGATGAAAGGGAAAATGAATTCACCTTTCCCTACATGGACAGACGAGGCAATTGTCACATCGAACGGGAAGTTTGTTCCCCAAATCCAAATTTTGTACAAATGTAAAATTACATACCCAAAATAATTGCACCACTTTTTTTGAGGAAATTTTAACGCAGACATGTTAGTACAGAAATTTTATTATTTTATTATTGTATTATCTCAGTAAAGTAATGTTTCAGTTATATGTTTAGGGGCAAAGTGATAGGATGAGATTGGGGAGATCATTGGCCACCGATATCACCGGACTTATCTCCAATGGACTTTTTTCATGGGGTTATTTGAAACAAAGAGTGTATGAGCACAGACCATTCGCAAACAAAGAATGAGAGAAATTCGTTGATTCGATTACTGGCATATTAACGTTCATACATTGAAAATCTCCATCAGTTTCACAATGAAATAATAAAATTAGATGAATTTTGTAATACCAACGACGAATTTGTGATGGTGTATTTTTTTTTTTCTTTACAGACCCCAACGTTGCCAAATTGTGGATGGATAAGATTTAGGCGCGAAATTAGAAATACACGTCGTCGCCTTAGTCATTAATGTTTGCCGGGGGTAGGACGGGTTTTTAGTAAAATCAGTCTTTTGAAACAAACAATGTTAATTGCTGACGAACTGTGTGTTGAATTCTATTTTAACTATCAACGCAATACTGAAAAAAATATGTTTACTAGTATATTATCGCAAAGTTTCGTATTTTGAGATAGTACGCGTGAAAATAGGAATGAAGTATAGCTAATAATTCACGAATATTCAACTAACGATAATTGTAACTTTTCTGATATTTTCAAGTGAATTTTCTCTTCTCTCGTCTAGTTACATGATTTATTTCCAATAGTGGGTAAATCCTGTGTCAAACATACAAACACATTTATTTTAAATTCAATAAAAATACTGGGTTATCAAGAGCTGTTATGAGCATAGGGCAATACCTCAGGTAATATTGATATATTCTAGGTAGGGTAGACGCTAGATTATTGTCATTTTGCCGACTATTTCAAGTTTTCGTCAAAACAATGAGTCTTAAATTTCGCCCCAAAAAGTCGTATCCATCCACAGTTTGGCAACGTTGATGCCATCTGGGCGAATTAGAGTTTCAAAATTAACATTTTTTAAAATACATTTTCTCTTCGTCATCTATATCAAATAAATCACTAGATACTCTCTATACGTCCTCACTGTTGTCACGGTCCAACATCAACTGACTCTGCTGTTCACTGTTGTATCATCTCCATAACTCAGTGAATAACAATATTTTCATTCATTGCATAATTGACACCAATTATTGCATAAATGTTATGATTACCATACATAGTAATAGTCTAATAAGTATTATTTGTTACCGATGAAAAATATAAAAAACAAATAAAGCAGAACCACATCTATACAACTCGCCTTTAAATCTCTGAGCTAGCAAGAAAAACAAACAATTAAATTTTGAAACATCAATTTTGTATAATTTTGACCTGAAAATGTTAAACTCAGATTTCAATGAGGAAAGTCTATTTTATTTTGTTTATATTTACTTACTTCACTTTTACAACTTATACTATACTCACATTATATAAAGTGTTTATTAATTACTTATACAAACTTCGAATGATAACTATCTTAGATACAGAGTGTTGGAGTTGAAATAATTTTTTTTAACAAAATTTGGTGACCAGGGTTTTTTATATGAGAAATCACAATTTGGTATTAATTTTTATGTGAATCTCAGAGCGCGCTGCGTACGCTATCATTATTTATTGTAATTTGCCCTAACTTTATCGACAGTAAACTTTTTCTTGTGTCTTGAGAATGAATCATTTCAATATCGAGACTGGAGCTCAACTATCAAAATTGAGGAAATTTCGTATGATAACAAGTCATTGCCAACAGTCAACATATTTCTTTACTTTTCTGATACACCTTAAACTATAGGAAGTAGCAGAGATAAAACAATTCTTACATTGTCAACGACATATTTCTTTTGACTTTTCACTTGTTTCAGAATGTTTATCATTATATTGAGTACATAAAATTGTGCCTTTTTTCTCCAAACATTTTTTGAATGCACATCATAATCTGGTTATAAAGAAGTTCTAACAAAAGCTTGTTTCTCATTACAGACTCAAAATTCTTGGAAGAAATTTCTGAACTTTTTGATTTGATTGAATAGATAGGTAGCTATGATCTTCTTCAGATAACTGAACTTCTTTTCCTTCAGCATGTCTTATTTTTTGTGCCTACTGGAAAACTCACCTTTTCGAAAGTGTCAGTAAACATTTCATTTCACAATCAGAAACCTTTGTAGTATGACATTTTTGGTAATGAACGTATTTGTCCAGAGGAAAATAGCTCAGATGGGCGATGTTAAAATTTCCATGTTTTTTGCGTTTTCTCAATCTTCTAATGATAATGCTATCAATGAAAAATACTGACGCGTTTGGTTGTTCATGATAAGGTCAAACTCATATCACATACTTACCGGTGTAATTATTCATTCATGCGTGACCTTCCTTTTAAGGTATTTTATCTTCCATAATTATGATAAAAAATCCATAATAATAAATTTTCATTAAAACCTATAGGTCAAACTGAGTATGAACATTGGCATAAGTTTATTACCAAACTACCTATAAATGACGTGAACCTAATGAATCAAGCAGCTGAAGCAGATAAGGAAATTGAAACTAGTAATTTAGATAAAAATCTATTAGTATTAGTTGGCTTTCTGTTAGTGTCTATTTCCACAAATTCTCAATGCCTCTTTACCGATATGTCGAAAAGCTACCCATTATCTTTTTTCTGTTTTTTGCATCGATAACAAATATCATCCACTTATGTCATCCAAATTCTCAGGAAATAATTTTTGCGTAATTTATGATTCGTTTCAAACCTGCTCATGAGCGATAAGAGGTTACAGACAGTAGTTACCTACGGCAGTGCTTTTTGGCATCTGGAAGAATTTATCTTGACAGGTAAAATAATTCTGCCGAATGCAAAATTTGCTGTTATTTTCGCTAAAAAAAATTTGTATGTTGATATTTCCATGTCATCTTCACAGAGTATAAGGAATTCTTCATTCTGAATCGATTGGCGTTCGCAGAATTGCTCAATCTTCATCTGTTAGCGTGTTGAAGAGTTCATCTAGTTGAGAGGGGTAATTTTTCTCAAAAACTTTTTTTTTACCGATCTTTTTGAATATGCACACCCACTTTGTAGTCGATTCCGAATCAATTGAAGATTTCATAGGCTTTTTACGGAACGAAATTTTTGTTTCTTGATATTTCCATATCAAATTCATAGAACATGATATATTCCTCATTTTAAATCATTTGGCGTTCGCAGAATTGCTCTAGCTTCATCCGTTCGTGAGTTGAAAAGTCCCTCAGGAGCTGAGAGGGGTCATTTCCCCACAAAACATTATAATTTTTCTTTCACTCACATTCACAATTTTTTTTCAAATATTCATACTGAACTTGAACTTGAACTTGATTTCAAGTTAACTGAAAATTTCATAAGCTATTTTCAGAACCTGTACACTTTCGAATTGAAAATTTGCTTTGGTGCTCATTCAATAATTTTTTAATGTTGATATTTTCATTTCAAATTCACAGGGTATGATGAAATCCTCATCCTTCATCTACATTGGCGTTCTCAGAATTAGTCTATCTCAAACCGTTCGAAAAGTTCAGAGAAGGGTCATTTTCCCCGGAACATTATAATTTTTTTTTTCCATTCACATTCCTGATAATCATTCTTGCAGTTAGACTGTGGAAGTCACCAATCTTTTCTCTTTGACTAATACATCTCTCAGATATTCCAGAGCAGGGAAATAATTATAATAGCAGTCCTCTACCAGCATAGGCTATGCCCTTGGGTACACACGAGCGTGCCCTCCGGTAATATCGGAGCACCGGAGGCAGGGCCTGACTGGGATAGACAGAACTGTCGGGTAAGAACAAAGTTGCTGCAACTAATATGCTTGCCGTTCCGATTCTATTTGCTCCCACCCAGACGGCCCGGGTTCGATCCCCGGGACAGCCTGCCACTGAGCTAAAGTGGTTCGGATTCCACTTTTATATAAACTGTAGGTCCCGGATCTCCCTTGCTCGCACAAGCTCTGCTTTTGAGGGGTTTTCTCCGAAAACCTGGGTGATTCGTAAAAAACAAATTTTACAAAATAGGCGTCATGATTGGCATTTGACAAAATATTTTAAGAGATATTCATATAAACCAAATCCACATTGTTGTTTGACTAGGATTTCGTGATCAGTGCTCTATTGACAAGCCAGAAACAGTGTTCTGACACTTCCATTTTGATAAACTGTGAATTCATTGAAATTGCTTGTTTACTACAAAAATTGACGTGAAACTTTTATCAGCTCATTTACAAAACTAAAAAAGAAAATATGTAAATTACTGCTAGGTTGTTTTTGACTGATATTAAAAATGTTTTTATGGTGCTTCACAATGTTACACAATCGCGATCAGACGAATTATTGCGGTAGGTGGATTTAAATTGGAAAGGAAAATAATGTTCAACATATATTTGCATGCAAATCAATTATGAATAAAAATAGAACGAAGTTCATTAAACCGTGCATGGATCAGACGATAAAAGGTGAATCTTATCTTCCCTGATTCGCAAAATAATTTTGAAGACTAATGGGAACTTTTCGTAAGGATGCAGCCGTTTGAAAAAAAGGAAATGTGTGTATTGAGATTGTTTCGTACTTCCATTCCTTAATTAGAAAGAAATTAATTATCTACGCTCTAAGTCCCGACGTTTCCATTGTTCGTATGTCAAATTTTTTGAAAACACGACTACCTATTGACCATGTATGGTCATTATGGTAATCAAGTCATTAAGGGTGGTCACTATGGTCAGTATTAATACCTGCACAGGTACCGAGAGTGAAGAACAAAGGGTCACTGCTATATAACTAGACAACAAAATGATAAATATCATGGCAAAATGGCGCGCGAAGTTGGTTTTTGGCGCGAACGGCTGATCCATGGCTCGTAATTATCATGGTTTACTGAAATTTCAACTGATCCAGTCGATCAATCAGGAGTTTCCACACATTTCGAATTTCTATGCTAGGTTGTTCAGTATGTATGTCGATTATTCGAGTTTCCTTTTGTAATGATGTTCTTCTTTCGGGTTTTTCCTGACTCCGATGTTTTATCTTGTTGGCTACTTTTGACAATTCATATTAATGTTAACCCTATACCCTTATTTTCCCCAATAAACCTCTTACACTGGGAAGGCAAAATATGTGTGTGATGGTTCAACTGTTTCTGGTGTTGGCTTCACTGCAAACCTGGATCTCTCGCACCTGTTTTTTAGAGTATCCATTCAATCGAAGATGCTTCTTGATGGCGATCGGTAATGGGTGGGGGACGCAAGCGACAGCGATTAGGCCCCAGTGGGCCCTTTTTGCAAACCCCGGCATCTTCACTCATCCCATGGCAGATACCTGTTCAAACCTCTTCGACCTTTTTATGAAATATTGCAAAGAGTGCAATTCTTCTTCCATAATAGTGGCAGCTCCGAAGACATTTTGTCTGAGCCTGTCGTATATTCGACATTCGCACAGGAAGTGGAAGGAGTCCTCCTTCTCACCACATTCCGTGCATAGTGGGTCTGCCTCCACTCTGATAAGAGTCAAATGCCTCCTGAGGCCGCAGTGGCCGGTTAGAACTCCTACCAAGAGTCGGAGTTCCTTGCGGCTTAGCTTCAGTATCTTGGCCGTCCTTGTCCTGTCGGGCCCCGATATAATCCGCTTGGACTGCCTGCAGCCATCTCTTCCTCTCCACTCTTTTCCTAATGTATCAACAGCATTTAGTGCTGTTGTTACCTGGCTCCTTGTTAGTCCGAGTGCGGGTTCGGGCCCGTAGTAGAGTTGCCCGGCTCCTTGCTTGGCCAGCTGTTCTGCCCGCTCGTTGCCTTCGATCCCTGCATGGCCCGGGACCTACATCAGCGTTATTTCCTTTTCAATCACAAAACTTTCTAGGGCGTCTCTGCACTCGTGAACCAGTTTTGATCTGGTCCTGGTTGCGTTCAGAGCCCTGATAGCGGCCCGACTGTCAGAGCAGACATATACTTGTCTCTCCGGGCCAGCCCTCACCTCTTCCATTCTGGTCGCCTCCAGGATGGGAATCAATTCGATGGCAAGGCTCTCAATAATGTTGCAATGACTATGGTAACAATCAACAAGAGATCGGATATCTCCATGGTGGTTTGTTTTGAATTTCAAGTATTGTTCGCTTGTTCATTTGTTCGTTTGTTCGCTTGTTGGTTTGTTTGCTTGTTCGTATGTTCGTTTGTGTGTTTATTCACTTGTTCATTTGTTCGTCTCTTCATTTGTTCAATTATTCGTTTGTTCATGTATTCCTCTGTTCGCTTATTCGCTTGTTTGTTTGTTCGTTTATTCAAATGTTTGCTTCATATTTTCGCTTGTTCGTTTGTTCGCTTATTCGCTTGTTTGTTTGTTCGTTTATTCATATGTTCGCTTATTCGTATTTTCGCTTGTTCTTATGTTCGTATTTTCGCTCGTTCGTTTGTTCATTTGTTCATCTGTTCATTTATTTGTTTGTTCGCTTTTTCGTATGTTCGTTGGTTTTTCTGTCTATTTGTACGATTCATTTATTCGTTTATTTATTTTCCCATTTGTCAGCTTATTCTCCTGTTCGCTCGTTTGTTCTTTCGTTCGTTTGTTCATTTGTTCGTATATTCGCTTGTTCATCTGTACGATTACTTATTTGTCTGCTTGTTCGTTTGTCCATTCGTTCATTTGTTCTCTTATTGGTTTGTTTGTTTGTTCGTATATTTGCTTGTTCATTTGTTCATTTTGTTCTATATTCGCTTGTTCGTTGTTCATTTTGTTCTATATTCGCTTGTTCGTTTATTCGTTCCTTCGCTTGTTCGTTCTTTTATTTGTTCGTCTGCTCATTTGTACAATTGTTCGTGTGGTCACTCGTTTATTTTTTTGTTTCTTAGTTTGTTCTCTTGAACTTTTGTTTGTTTGTTTGATTGTTCATTAATTCGTTTGTTCCTATGTTCGCTTGTTCGTTTGTTTGCTTGTTCGTTCATTTTTTCGTCTGTTCATTAGTACGATTGTTCTTTTGAACTTTTGAGCTAGGTACTTGAATTTTTGAACATATACTAGAACTGGACTGCAGACCTGCAATATTATGGCATAAAATATTAGAAAGACAGATGCACCCGAGTTGTAGGCCCGTAGAGGAAAATTCTACTTTACAAGCCCCCTCACACTTTTCCCAGTTTAAGGAATGGAAAGGAGTGGTGAATACGAATTGTAAGCCCGTAGAGGAAAATTCTACTTCACAAGCCCCCTCACACTTTTCCCAGTTTAAGGAATGGAAAGGAGTGGTGAATACGAGAAAAGGGAGGTGGGTAACAGGTAATTTGTTCAGGCTGTTGTGCAAAAACGTGTCACTTCACGCATTGTGAATAGTGCTTGAAAACGTAATGTACAAAATGTACATCTCAACAACCATAAATGTATTTTTTTTCACGAACCGTGAATAAACTTCCCCGAATCATATAAATACGTCATAGGGTTTTTGACTAATTGAATTCTGTTTTTTGTTTCAGGTGGATGATTGGTATAGTCAGAAAAGGCATAAAAAATGGTTTGCATTTGGTAGATTTGTATAAAACGTTAGAAAAAGATAAATCCAAGCTATTAGGAGATAAACTGGAGAAGAACTGGGAAGATGAAATTCTTAGAGCAAAATTGAAGGATTGTAAACCGAGTCTTTTGAGAGCATTATGCAAAACGTTTCTATTACTCTATATGATGTGGGGGTTGCTTTATTTTCTACAATTTTCGATAATCAGGTGAGTGAGCTCAAATGATGAGTAGTACAATCAAGCTATACATATCGAATTTCTTAAAACAAACAAATAACAATTCAAACTGAACAAACTATGTAATATCATCTACTTAATTTATCGATTTGCAGATGCCTTCAACCACTAGTACTCTCCCGATTGATAGTTCTCTTCAAAGGAGAAAAACGGGAAGAAATACGGCTTGAAATGTATCTTACTAGTGCAGTATTAGTAGGAGTTACCACCATATTCATTTTCTTTATGCATCATACAAACTTTGGACTGTGCATCGTCGGAATGAGAATCAGGATAGCAGTATCCTCGTTAGTGTATAGAAAAGTGAGTATTTCCATATTTGTGCATTTCTATTTTGTAATATAACCCTGGAAATTTATTTCCAATGAGCTTCAATTTGATTCAAGTGTGGTGTGGAGGATGAGTGAAGCGAAGGTATTCTGTAACATGGTTACAATAAAAATGATGTGAGGGGGAAATTTCAAGTATGAGCCGAAAGCGAATGTGATGATCCAAGAGCATACCGAATTTTCATTCAGATCGAGTGCCGCAGTTTATTATCTACAAGAGCGAAAATCTCAACAGAATTAATGGAAATACAACAAAAAAAAAACGAAAGAAATAACTAACACTTTGGTAACCCAAATTTATTTATTTGAAATTGTCAAGCTGTGTGCTCGTTTCAATATTATCGATGGAAGAAAATATCGTTTCCCACACTAAAGCACCACCTAGTATCTTGAAGCAGATTTATTTTTTAGTACTTGGCAATACATTAGTAACGCCAGAAAACTTGGCAAATCGCTCTCACACGATTGGGGGTCTTATAGACCAACTCAAATTCTGACCCAACCCAAAGTAACCTAACCTCATGTAACCAAACTCAAGTTACCTACCCAACCTTACGTAACTAACCTAACGTAACCGAACCAAACGTAACCTAAACTAGCATGACGTAACCTAACCCAACCAAACGTAACCTTACCTATCCTAACCGAATGTCTCCAAACGTTACCTTACGTAACCTAAAGTAACTCAGCGTAACCCTATTAAACCAATTCTAACTTAACATAAGCTAACTCCTCGAGTTATCGATACCTGAATGGATATGTCTGCAACGTATTTTTTTTTGTGATATCAAGAGTGCATTTGAGATACATATCATACATTTTTTTGTTTGCAGATAACAAGGCTGAATCAAAAATCTCTTGGTGAGACAGCTGTTGGTCAAGTAGTCAATTTACTTTCAAACGATGTCAGCCGATTTGATTCTGTTGTCGCCGTATTACATTCTCTTTGGGTTTTACCCTTTGAGGTGGCTATAGTAACCTACTTCCTATGGCAAGAGGTGCAAATTTCCGCCTTAGCTGGAATTGTGGCAATGGCAATTATAGGCTTACCAATCCAAGGTGAGACATTTGAACACAATTTTTCAATTAAACAACAACAACAATAGAATCATGGAAAAAAACATGTAGCAGGCACACCTAATAATAGTATCATATGAAAAATAAAAAAAATATCAATTATTTTGAAATATTTTTTTCATGGTAAAATAAGTTTTTTTGGCTTTAAATTAAGTCTGGGTACCAGTCGGAGTGCTTTCTGTGTACCCTATAGATTGTTGTTGTTATTCACTTTCTTGATTGGTGCTATAGCTATTGTAGGGCCAGTCGACAACTCTCTCGAATTCAGAGAATGTTGCTGTGCCATTTTCATGCAAATCAAGAAATTAATTCATGAATATCCAAAGTAAATTGTTACTTCTGAGGATATCAGAAGAATACAGATTTTTAAAATATATAAATCTATTACTTCAAGTTTTCATTGAGGATCAGTTATTTGTTTGAATTAACCATTCGAATATACAGAGCGCGACTCAATGTTAAACCAGATTTAATATATTTGTTACTCAACATAACACGAAATGAAACACAATACAGAACTTTCATTGACAATTATCGTGCAGTTCAAGTGCATAGAAAACTATCCTCCTGATGTTGCTTACTTTGTTGGTACAGTTTGTATTCTGTTTGGTAGTTGCCAATCCCATAAATAATTTAAAATAGTTTGAGTGAGTAATTCACAGTGCTGTCGTGAAAAATGTACTTTAAATATATACAATAACCAAATGATTCTTTCAACAGGATATCTTGGAAAGCTAACAGGACAACTCCGACATATCATAGCTGAGAAAACAGACCACCGAGTAAAAGTCATGAATGAAGTGATAGCTGGTATTCAGGTTATAAAAATGTATAGTTGGGAGAAGTCGTTCGAAAAAGTCATCAAAGAGGCTAGATCAACTGAAATGTCAGATCTTACGAAAATTTCATATCTTCGAGGAATATATACCAGCTGTATGGTTTTTCTCGAAAGGTTGACGTTATTCTTGACCGTGATTTGTTATGTATTGCTAGGTATGTATCGTCAAGAATCCTATGGTATATTGAGAATAATGTGAAGATATGACTTCTCATCCTGTAACATTAGAATACTCCTCAAATATTCAGTCAAAAATCGCGTCACGTGAACCAGAATTGTAATCATGCTCGATACTCGAAATAACACAATGGCCACTGCCCTCAGACGGTTGGATTTGATGATAGCAAAGGGAGTTCTCGAAATGTCATAAAACGTCAAACTCGTGGCTGAATTTTATTTTAATTTGGGTTCGATAGATGAAGCATCGCCATGGTAATGAGCACATAGATGTTTCTGGATGGAAGTTCACATACAGCTAAACATCTATTTTTCATATTAAGCCAGTGGAATTCTTTAAGTTCATGTGGAATATGTTCTTATTTTCTGAAAACATAAACTGTCTGAGCAGCTATTTTGCACTTGTATTCCATCCTCATCGATTTGCGTCAAGCATGGACCATAAAGGAAATCACAATAGTTGAAAGGACTCAAGACAAGTGATTCGCACAACGTTCATTTCATTTTGAAACTTAGAGTATGACAATTACTGCAAATGAGTTTCAGAGTAGCGGAAGATTCACAAATAGTTCTTGTTGCAACATTGATAATTTGTGAGGATCCAAATGAATCTAAGCAATGCATGAGCGGATTATCTATATTGAAGAAAACGACATTGAAATCTCCCAAACAAGTTATCCATTCAACAGTATGAAATGTCATAGACAGAATATTATCCATATATTGTATAACGTCATCTAGTATAGCACTCGGCGGTCCATAAAAAATAAAAAACACCAAGAATGGAGATAAGTATGTTGTCTGTTTTTGATAATCAATAAGAGATACTTAACATCACTTTTCATAATCATGTCAACTTGTAAGATTTCTCTATTCACAGATACCTTAACATATGCTCTAACTCCTCCACCCCTACCGATCATATCGTTGCGGAATAATGTATATCCTGGAATATCAACTATATCAGATTAATTTTCTGGACCTAACCATGTCTCAGACATTAACATAAATTCTGTCAAAATATATGTCATATTTCATTATTCCATTCCCTTCATTCCGTTTATTATTTTATATAACAAGCAGTTTATACCATTATCAGAAATTGAAAAAATGTGCCATCCAAATGTGCCATCCAAATGTGCCACCATCCATGAGCATTTTTATTGTAGTCCAAGCTCACCCTTAACAATTGCACTGTTTTTCACGATCCTCCATTATAGATCGCATCTATCTACTCCAGCGTAATCTAGTTTTGTAAACGATCGAGCAACTCTTTCATTTTTTTTCACCAGGCTGTTATATGAGGGCAACTAAGTGATGGACATCCAGTTACTAGTGGGATCTGAAGTTGCCCAATGGGTTATGAAGTCCTCATAGAATCAAAAAATTCCTCACTATGCTTTCGGGAACATTTTTTGAGTTAGATTCGATATTTACCGCTGAAATTCATCGATAGTTCCACACCTCTTCTAAGGCATGAATGGAAGTTTTGTACACATCTGCAAATAATTTTCGTCTGGTTCGCCCTTGTAAATTATAAAGTTATTACCAACCTCCGCATTCCCTCATACTCAAAATGTATTTATATTATGAAAGTGCATTTCTTTTACTTGATACACGGGAATATATTCAAAAAATTAATTATAACTGAATGGAGATAAAATTTTCCCAGATCTTGGCTACACCATCCAATCCAATATAGACTATGCACTATATGAAAAAATCAGAATCAGAGTGAATAGTACATTTTGAGTTTGAAGAAGTGAAAAGTCTTTGATGAATGAAATCATCAAATTTTCCCACGAATGTTTGAAAAAATTTGCAGGTGGTTATGTAGGGGAGGTCACAGACTTTCTGAAATGATTTTGTATATTTTACTTCAACATTTGATACGTGAATTTCAGTACTACGTCTCTCACCAAATGACTCAATTAATTTTCAGGAAATGTCATCACTGCTGAGCAAGTCTTTTCCATGGCCCAATTTTTCAATATTCTGCAGATGGCAATGGCTATTCATTACCCCTTAGCTATAAGCCAAGGCGCTGAAACGAAAATTTCGATAAAAAGACTGCAAGCATTTATGTTGCTTGAAGAGAAAGTAACATCCAATATAGAGAAAGTGAAAGAAAATAAGATAGAAATGGCTAATGTGACTGCATCTTGGACGTCAGCTATTCCAACTTTGGAAAATATTACGCTTGAGATACCTCCAGGAACATTGTGTGCAGTCATCGGCCCTGTAGGTGCTGGGAAAAGTTCTCTATTGCAGGTAAATATTTCGAAAACTTTCAATAACTTTCAGCTTCTATTATCATCATTATTAGTATGTTACCTGCCACTGGTAAACAGTTCAGTAGTATCTGAGAAGGTGAACTTTCATGACCGGTAATCTCTGAACTTTCGCTGGTCGTGGTCTCAAGGTATTTTTTCCCAACGTTTCGTCTACATCGGTGGTAGACATTTTCAAAGGTAACTGTTAAGTCTAACTGATTCAGTTTCTGTGCTCGTTTCTTCCTTCATTGTGCTCACCTTAATAGGGGCGTGACTTTAATTATCCTTGATACCGTTCATTCACTGAATTCCGATACCTGTTTTTGGTTTTGATTCTCATCACTTGTACATGAGTTTCGCCAAACATGGTTATCCTCAGTTGGTAGAGCAACCGTGGATTTTTCGGAGTACCCATACCTGCAGTTCATCTTATGCTTGGTAAAGCGGGTGTTTATGCTCCTTTTTCTCGTACCAATACAACGTCACCACACCTGAAAGGGATGCGGTAAACATCTAGAGTAATAATAATAATTGTAATTTGAAGTTCATTCAGACCCACGAATGGGGAGGTAAAGCAATTTCCAAATAGAAGATATCGGTACCTAGAAGAACATTTTCGAGTTATTTGCTATCCCTAATGAACTGGCAAGAAAATCTATGTTTTAAGAAGTTTCGTGAATTTTAACCGAAGCTGCAGGTGTGGGTACTCCAAAAAATCTGCGGTTGCAGAGCATGCTCGACTAACTGGGGATAACCACACAATTATGTTCAGCGAAACTCAGGTACTGGATAGGTCCTCAGGAATTTAACAAAGTTTTTCCCCGCTAACACATTTTATTGATTTTATAGTGCTGTGGTTTTAAATTATACATTCAACGCATTACATGTTAAGTACACGTCTCCTGGTTTCTTCTCCCCTCTTCTCTCAATTTGATAGTCGGTGTAACGTACCTATTCATATTCATCCCAAACAAAATGAATTATTTGATATTCAGATTCTCCAAAATATAAGCAACTGCAATTGTGTTTGAGGTTTTAGACCTCCTTTGTAACGTAACCGGAGTTACTTTGATTGACTGCTCAGCAGAGAACGGCGTAGGTTCTTTGGACTATATTGCCAGTTTCGGATTTTTTATGTGGCAGGCAAATATTTTAAATTTTGAACTTCAATAATTTGACTGGCTTGGACGCCAGCAATTTTTAATTTAACAAGAATAAAAAGTACAAAATACTTAATGATAGATAATTGAAATAAGATAAATTGACTTCCTTCTGTAACCAGACCAACAACAAAACAATATTTCAAAACAAATATATGTTAATAAATTTAACAAAATGTATTGTCAAAGTAACACGTTGTGATATTCAAACAATATTATGAGGTTAGCCTAAATATTTATAACAAATCTGTGAAAAATTACTAAATGTGTTTCGAGGACACAAGTTACCTTAGTTCATACAGTGTGTAGATTCACAGGCTAATGATAACTGGAACGTTGTAATTGTTGTTCTGCTAACAGAATACGAACGAGATGGCACTTCAGGCAACAATTTCAGGCAATCCTCTGGTATGGATTACGCCTCCAGGTTGTACTAATTTCCTTGTCTTCTCTCGTAGATAGGGGCCGAGTTCATGAAAAACGTTTGATAAAGGTTAGTTTTACCACAGATTTGAAAATCAACAGTATATAATACCTCACTGAATATGTGATATAATTTTACGTGAAACTTTATTACAATTTAATGAAATGATGCAGTCCTCAACACAGGAGTTGAGATGTATGAATACTTAGATCTACAATAATCTTAACAACAGTATATAAATGGTGCACCATGAAAAACTTTACTTGAAATCATCACTGAAATTGATAAATATATATATAAATAAAAAATATAAAAATTCTCAGGATACAAAATCCTATAGAGATCAATAAATGTCAATGATTTTAAATTCCACAAATTTGGAGGTTAGTTAACCGAAATTCAAAATTGACGTTTTGATGTTAGCACTCCGATATGTAAACTTGATAAAATGTTCTTGACGGCAAACGAAAAGATACGATTGTCAGCTTGACAAAATGGTGTCTCTTTCTGGTATGCAACATGCACACCTTAGAATTTGCCCTAGGTCATTAAACTGCTTTGCTTATCGTCGTACCACTGCATTCCAATTAACCAAAACGGCCATAATCGATGGTTGATCAACAGGTTATAAGATCATAATTTCCGTTTCAATTCAATTGGCACTATATTCTGGATTGGAGCTCGTCGACAATCTAATTCCAAGTATGCATCACTTAAGGATCATTCAAAAAGATTTATGATGGCCTTAATCTACGTGGATTTAAATTTACTACCGTGACCTGATTCACACCATCAAGCGAGTTGTTTACACCTCAACAGCCAAACTAAAAAGAGCCATTTCTCCAATTCTCGAACTCAATTTCCGACATCATGTCAGTGACATCTACAAATGAAATTCACACCTAGACAAGTTCAGCTATTTGCCGTCAGCTTTCACTGGACGTCTTAGCTAGTGAGAGAATTCTGTTGTCTACTCTTTAGACAAGTTTACATGTTCGTTATTAGGTGTCGCTTCTAGTACGGTTTTGGAATAAAGTGAAAACAAATTGAAATCTAAATGTAACGATATTTTCGTTACTCCTTCATTGGTTATCAACGAATGGCTTGACGATTATCAATGTTCAATCTTTTGGCCATATTTGTTTACTCTCTTTTTATGTGTACGAATTCAGGAACGCTTCCCTACTATTTGTTGCTCAAATCTAAAATATTACAATTATTTAAAAAAAATTGTTATTTAATTATTCAGGTTATTAGTAAGGTGATAAAACGGAACGTTTTGGAAGTAATTAATGTTTTCATTATATCTGTGATTTGGTCGTACCAAAAATTTTCTGTTTCGAAAGATTTTTTTTGGTATTACAATAATGGGGAGTCACTTGACTTAATGAGCTCAAGAACATTAAACCAATTTGAATAATCGTTGCCAAATGGCTGAATATTTAGAACCGACATAATAATGATAACAGAAAAATTGAATGAAAAGTTTTATTCCAGTTCATAAAATATTAAAAAACAAAGGCATTAATGAAACTATAGCTTGAGTACAATTTGTTTTATAATTTTCATTTCTAGATGCCCTGGTATCGAAGAAATTATATTTTCACAAACCAATGTTGGTATATGATTAAATTCATAGTTTGTTGAATACTCCAATTTTTCACGGTTTATGTTGACTACCTGGTATAGATGGAATGCCGTCACGAAAGTTCACTACACATTCACCATGATTCATTGAGAACTTTCAGGAAGGATTCATGAAACGCTCATTATAACAACATCATGCCATTTTATTCAACACGAATGCTACCATTCATGGAAAAACTTGTAAACCGTGGGCCCATGACACAGGGGTGTCGATTATCTACGGAGGTATGCCCTCCAAGAGACATGAAGATTAAGATAGATTATCGCCCCTATCCCTGTTCAATCAACGTCTTCAAGGGCGGCACATGGACCGGAAGTTACCCTTTACTCATCAGTCAATGGTATAACATTTGCATATAATTTCGAAAGTCAAATACGTCAAGATTCAGTATGAAGCTCCCAAATTTTGACCAAGGCTAGTTAATCAAGAAGTCTTCCCCTTTCACCCCCGTAGAGTCACCCCTAACCAATTCCGGTACCAGTTAGTGTGAGACACAAAAACTACCGGGAAGCACTTTACACTCGATTTTTCTTGCATTTCTTTTTTTCTCGGTTTTCTTCTTCCGGTCAGTGGCGCACCCAGGGGGGGTACGGGGGCACAGCCCCCCCCCCCGAACTCAGACAGACAAAGCACAATTTCTCTCACAGTTAGTAAGCGAATTGAAAATAAATAGCATTCTATTGCTATTCTGAAAAAAATTGCATGCGGCGCAAAATATCCCTCCCCCCCAAAATATCATTCTGGATGCGGCACTGTTTCCGGTGACACTTAGGACTATTGGCCCATGTCGCCAGATGGCTGTCCAAAAGTTACCTGTCTTTTGCGGTCTAGAATTTTGCAATAGCACAGTATGTGTTCCACGGTTTCTGGATCCGCATAGTCTACAGGTCAGGTCTCCATCGTATTGCCCAATTTTTGGAGTTGCTCCTTCACTGGTGCATGGCCAATCTGACGTTCCGTAATGGTTCTCAACTGGCTCCTGTTCATCGCTAACAGGTCTGCCGTTATTTTGGTACACAGTCCTTTGATATATTCTTTTCCGTGTTTGTTTCCTGGGACATTGTCCCAGTAGTTGTTGTGCTTGTCCCTAATCCAGTCTTTTACAGACGCTCTTATTGTACACTTCGGTACCCCTAGCATCTGCCTTTGGTTTGTGAGCATTTCCGATCAGTTTGACTTGATTCCGGTCTGACAGAGTTTTCAGTTCTTCTTTGCAGTCCCGTACCAGTTTGGACGTTCCTTCCTTGCAACACGAGGCCTTCAGTCCCGCTTGACTGTCTGATAGGATGTTGATATATGCATTTTTAACGTTTCTCCTATTAGCAGTCCCAGAAGTGTCTCCATCGCTGCAATCGGTGTTGATTTGATGGCCCCTGTGATAACAAGGCAAGCAAGTCTTTGCACCTTGCTCAGTCTCGTTGCGGCTCCTCTTTGTTGTATCTTGGCAATACACCAAAGAAGCATATGTAATGGAAGGCATAACCACCGTTATATATAACCAGTGCAACATATATAGTTTCAGTCCCCATTTTTCTCCAAATGTGCGTCTGGCTATCACTAGTGATAGTGGTTATTTTTTCGATATGCTGGATTCAGGTCAGCTTGGAGTCTAGTATTACTCCAAGATACTTGACTTCCCCCTTTATCTCTATATCCTCCTCTCGAAGTCGTATGGGTCCTAGGCCCTCTGTTGGTTGCCTTGTTAGGGTTGACGTTGAGCCCCTCCAAGTCCATCCATCTCGTGACAAGGTTAAGAGTCTCCTGCATGCTATCTCTAACCGTTGTGTTAAATTTTTCCTGTGCTTAGACCATGATATCGTCAGCATAGCCAAGGGCTCGATGTCTTGCTTCATTCAGTGTTTCCAGCAGCGATTCCGCAATCAGATTACACAGAAGCGGAGATAGAACTCCACCTTCTTGGCATCCTCTGGTCGCCCTGGCTACTATGGTCTCCTCTAATACAGTGATGTGTATCAGTCTATTTCTCAGCATTGAGTCTATCCCGGCCACACATGGTTCCTCGATTTCTCTGTGTCTGAAAGCTCTAGTGATTGAGTTTATAGAGGTATTGTCGAAAGCTCCTTCTATGTCGAGATAGGCCGATAATAGTACCTCTTCATTTTCTAGCGTGTTTTCCAGCCTCGATACTAGATGGTGAACAGCCAGAATGGCATATGAAATTATATAATCTTCGAATGCGGCTAAATTCGCCAACACAAATTTCATGCAATTTTCATACATTGATTGATGGGTCAAAATGGAGGGTTTAACCAAAGGGCATACCTTCATGAGTAATATGAGAGAACTATCGATAAGGGGTTACTTCTGGTCCGTATGCTTGGGGACGGTCCAGATGCAAGCAAATCGGCTGGATTCCACCAGTCCAAAGTTCAGATTTCGAACGGATATTTTCTTTCCCTTTTCAGTGTCCTCTATCGACGGTATCGAGTCCAAAATTTCATCGCCACCAGTTGGTTTCTCAAACTATGATATAAGACATGACTGGGAGACCAAAGTACTAACGCAATGTACATGCCGTCTCCCATCGGATCCAATCGGTATCACATATGATTGTTCTACCGTCTTGTTATCTTTGTACAATACTATTATTGTTGCTAGCCGTGACAACTTCTCAACTTTTGTTGAGGCATTTGCTGTGTGACCTAAGGGAAGGAACGTGAGGAAAAAACTGAAACACCATCCCCGTAGTCTAACTTTTCCACGAATGCAGTCCTCATAATGTAATAATAATAAAATAGGATGAATTTTTCAACCGATTTGAGGATTTCTCTGATAGAACGTTTCTTTTACAGCTGTTACTGGGAGAACTACCGACGAAATCAGGAAAGATCTCTCTTGGTGGAGAAATATCGTATTCTTCCCAGGAACCATGGCTCTTTTCATCGACTATCCGTAACAATATTCTTTTCGGACAAGATTATGACAGAAACTGGTACAAGCAAGTAGTCAAGGTGTGCTGTCTGGAGAAAGATTTTGATCAGTTTCCCGAAGGAGACAAAACAACTGTAGGAGAAAGAGGTGTGTCTCTGAGTGGAGGACAGAGAGCGAGAATCAATCTAGCTAGAGCCATCTACCGTAAAGCTGATGTATACTTAATGGATGATCCTCTGTCAGCAGTCGACACACATGTGGGAAGGACACTTTTTGATGAATGCATCCATGAACATCTGAAAGATAAAACTAGGATTTTGGTGACGCATCAGCTGCAGTATTTGAGAAAAGCCGATTTGATTATCGTAATCAATGATGTAAGAATCAGGAAGAATCAATTATTCATTATAACCACCTTCGCGTGGCACCAGATTGTAAGGGGGTCGTATGCATTAAGAAAACCTCACCACCAAAGAGCAATAAACTATCGATATTCGTTCTGAGAATAAGTACTGGTTTTTCGTAAAATAACCCCCGGGTTTTTCATTATGTAAAATGATGACCGGTAAAATTTTTGATCTTTGATATGTTGGTGCACTCGGCCTAGAAACCAAAAATGTCAATGGGCTCAAGTCAATTCTATGACTAGTTTTTTAGATACGGGGTGTTGAAACTGAAAATTGCCCAGATTTTCGATTTTTTTCTGTTAATTTAAGATTTAGATTGGATTTCCGTTGCTTATACACGTTTACTACATGTTTTAGTAATGTAATGGTGTGTACGTATGACTAAAAATATCCATATTTATGGGGCGACTCACAAATAAATGACAGCCATTTTTTGCAAATTACAATTTTTTCTACTGTGACCCTATAAAAGCACATTTTCGGAAGGTACCACCTTGTACTTAGGGATTAATCTGACGGAAAATCAATATCACTAATATATTCCAAGCTTCAAGATATACAAGGTAGTTTATTTGTCGACAAGTATTCTATTCTGAGATAAGTACAAAAACCATGAACACTCTGTATTCTAAAATTTCCCAGGTCAAATGTAACCATTTTCTCAGTATATAATTATTCTTGTGACTTGAGATATTATTTGTACATCGGACCGTATGACCAGTTTTCTAGATACCGGGCATTAAAGTGGAGAAACGCTGATTTCATAAATTTTTTTTCTAAAATTTCAAAAATGCATTGACTTATATTGCGTATGTAAGTTCAATATAAATTTTGGTCATGTACATTGAAAGGTACAGCTAAAAATATTCACTGCTACAGGGTTATTCACGAATAATACACAATATGTTTTTCAAACACGCAATAACTCAACATTTACGCCACAGAAAATTTATTTATTGAAGTTTATATTTATACGTTCACAAAGTTTCCGAAAATTTGACCAGTCACCACTCTACATATGAAAAGTGCTGGGTAATTTTTTACTATTTGTGAAATTTTTAAGTTATATGTCAAAAACCCTGATATTTCGACGAATTCGCTATTATTTGAATTTTAATGATGACAATACAAATGAAATCAAATAGAATTCTTCTACTCGGTCTAAAATGGCGTCCTAATAAGATTTCAGTCATTTTGAGATTATTATGTGAAATATGTTGTTATTATTCCTAGGAAATTGTATTTCAGAAGAATATTATATACCGTCTGACAACGATATCACTAGCACCCCTATTTTGCCATTTGTTTTACAAGAAGTGAAGTGATCATCTTTCGATGGTGAATTTGAACATAACGACAAAAGTTTCGTCAGAAACTCAGATCAAAATTCTTTTGGTGATAACTCAGCTATGCATTTTTGTTCCTAAATTAATTTTCAGATACCCATTGTTATTTTCTTGACAATGGATTCGTAAATGTCACCTACTCTCTGTCAACCTTCGTAGTGATGTCGGCTTTTTCCATCAAATCTACTAGTAGATTTCGGTGACTAATCCTTTTCCTCATGCAATTACTTATTCATTTCACATATTTCATTCATATTTCCAGAAGAAAAAAAAATATCTTAAAACAATAATTATGCTGCGCTAACTTTTGTCCTAGACGTAAAACTACTTCTAAGGATGAGTTGTACAAGGCAAGTTCACAAACAGTTCATGTGAGTAGAGTTCAGTTGCTAAGGTACTAGAAATTTTAATATCTAATCCCTACCAACGGAACCCGGTTCACTTGAACTGTTGTCCTGAACAACTGGCCCTAAATCCTGACCAGTTAATCCAAGACCACTCAATAACTTTCTCTCGTTCTTTTGAAACCTTACATGATCATGTTTCAAATTGTCATGAATAACCAGCTATTGTATTTCCTTGTAGGGTAAAATTGAAGCTAAAGGTAGTTTCGAAGATCTGTCTAGAAGTAAACTCGACTTCACCAAGATGTTGGTGGATAACGAAGAATTGAATAAACCGGAAGCTGAAGCAGTTATGACCATTCGATCAAGAAGTTCATCCATTCTTTCAATGGCAATAGTGAGTCCAGCACAACTCAAATTTTTGAATATTCAAATCTCTTCGTGACATGAAGCAAAGAATGTTCTATTACGAAAATCGAGTATCTTGTGGTATTTTTCTTAATTTGTTATTTTGTAAAACGCGTTCAAGAGAATGATTCTGATTGATATAGAAAAAATCTGATGGAAAATGTAACAGACGCAATTCAAAACCACTGTCAAAAACTCTCCTTTTTGCATCTGTATGAAACTACACCCAGTATAGGCTTCACTAACGCTGAGAACCATTCTGAAGAAACTCTATAAATATTCGAGCATGCACCTTCAGTGAAACTCCGTTCCAATACAGAATTATTTTTCTCATGATTTTATTGCAATCAAGGTGAAATGTATCTAGTCTGTAGGGTGCTCGGTAGCGAGGCGGTTAGATGCCAGCCTTTTAAACTTTTGCTTGCATTTGGCCAGGTTCGAATCCTGGAAAACAAGAAAAATTTTCTGTTGCTGAATGTGGAATAGTAAGCTGCTGTAATGAAATATCTCGCCAGCTTGGTCCTCATATCTCGACTTGTCCATTCGGTGCCAGATGATATGGATCAACTCCCAATGACGAATAAGATTTTTCTGTATGGAATCTTGAAACTCTTTTGATGTGGAGAGTTGTCTGATACGAATACTTGAGGTATACCATGTGTCGCAAAAATATTCCCCAACACTGTGATGGCAGAAAGGTCCTGCAAAGTCAACATGCTGCCTTTGCTACGGCCTGCTAGCTTCTTACCATGGATGCACAGGAGATTTGCTAGACAAGTAGTGCAGATTCCAACAATTTCTTCTGCCATCAATTCCTGGCCAACAGACATCGCACACTCTCTTAATAACGTCACAACTCAAATATGGAGATTTTTCAGAAAGAACAAAAACAAATCTCGTGCAAGGAAATTACTAAAAGTGGGATTTAACCGGTGGAATACATAATATGAAACTTCCAGTATTATCATGTATAGATTTCTCTCCAAGCTGTATGTGGCCAATGAAGATATGGATTCATAATCGGCTTGTTTTGAGTAGTGACGTTTTTGAGGACAGTGTGCGACATATGATCTAGCTAGCACTTCTATACGTACTAGGTGTGCCTCATGCAGGACCCAGTTCACGTTATCCAGGAGGAATAACTACTTGATTTTCCCTTAACAAACACTTCTTATAAACCGACAATTCATTCCTTTTTGAACAGAATGGATTCACATATTAAAGATGTAGACGAGGAAATTTGGCACAAAACTCGAGAAAATTGCGCAGACAAACGGATCATTGCGCAGACAAACGGATCGAGAAACGGATTTTTGCATTCAAATCGTTTGCTCATGTAGAAACTTTGTTTGCATTTTATTTTCCAAGTTTCATGCATTGATGCATCAAAAAGTGCATTATTTTCTGCATAATTTCAAGTGATGAGAAAAAATGTATATCTGCCACAAAAAAAAACACCCGAACTATACGAAATTTTGCACCCGAGGGTTTCTCAGGTCGCGGAATCTAAATATTATAACGATTTCGAGACCGGCCCTGATCCAATTAATTATGCACCCTCGTCCAACTACAACAGCATATCTGCTGGCGTACGGATCGCCGAGAACAAGCTGGAATAAATCGATCAATTCGATACTGTTCGAAGAGCCATCTAGATGAAATGTTCTATAATCCAGAATAATCGAGAGGACCTTGCGACTATATAACCGCTGGAGGACAGTCAGAGTGCAGAGTTAGTTACAGTTCCAGAGTTCGCTGATAGATAGCCACAATAGAAATAAATTGAAATAGTTATTGAAGTAAATGTTTTAGTAAATAATTGTTGTAAATAGTGTTTTAAATAAATTAGGAAAATTAGTTAGTGCAGTTTTACTACATTTGGTGTCAGAAATGGGATGTTTAAAATAAATAAGTGTTAAAGTGTTCACCGTTTAAAAACTGATAGACGTTTATCGCGCCTAATAGACAGTTAGTGACCCGTTGAACTTTGAGTGCAAAGTGGACAGTTTTGCGCGTCGTGGGACAATAAACTGAAAACTGTGTGTGAAATAAATAATAGACTGATATCTCGGCAAAGACAACAAGAGACAAAATGTTTCCGAGAAGAGTTTACCTAGTTGACCTTAAAGTTAGTGAATTAAAGCAAGAGTTAGAGGAGCGTGAGTTAGAAACAACTCGAAAGAAGGCCGTACTCCAGAAAAGACTTGCAGATGGACTGATTGAAGAAGGAGAAGACCCCGAAACGTTCTTATTCGAAGTTTCTGGAATTGATTTGAGTTCCATAATGAATAAACTCGAAGAAACTACTAAGTCTCTGAAAGACGAACTCCAACAAACTTCGATAAACTTGGAAAATAAATTTCTGGAAAATTCGAATAGATTGGAGGATAAACTTCAACAAAATTCGGTGAGTCTGGAAGACAAATTTTCATCAAAATTCGAAAAATCTAGAAGAAAAGCTTCAAGAAAACTCTGTCAGCCTGAAAGAAGAACTTCTAGAAAATTCGAATTGCCTAAAAGAGGAACTTCAAGATAATGTGAAGAGCCTGGAAGAAAAGCTTCACGAAAATTCGAAAAATTTAGAAGTGAAGCTTCTAGAAAACTCGGAGAATTTGAGAGAAGAGCTTCTAGAAAATTCGAGAAGCTTGAAAGAAGAAGTTTGCAGTGTGACAAATCGGTTGGAAGAAAGAATGGGAATTGTTGAAACAGAGATGGAGAAAATCAAAGATGAAATGGAAAAAGAAATGAAAAAAAGTAAGGAAACGCTCCACGATGAAATAAAGGAAAAATTTAGTGAGCTAGAAAAGCGAATGGATTCTGTGCACATTCCTGAAATTTCCAACAGAAATCCAATGCCGGATCTGAGTACCAACTTGGAGGAAGTTCAAAAAGACATCAAAGATTTCAAGGTCAGTACGGAACCAGGAAAGCTCTCATTGAAACCGCCTCAGTTCGACGGAAATACTCCATGGTCAAACTACCACCGACAATTCGAAGCTGCTGCCAAAGCAAATGGATGGAATGCTGGGGAAAAAGCTTTAGCATTGACACTGGCATTGCGTGGCGAAGCAACAAATATTTTACAAACGCTAACCGCCCAACAACAGGAAGACTATGAACAATTGGTAAAACACTTGGATCTTCGCTATGGCCAAGCCCACCTTGAACACGTATATCACTCACAGCTGAAGAACCGTTGCCAGAAATCAAGCGAATCGTTGCAAAAATTTGAAGCAGAAACTTGGAAGAGGTATTTCAGCGACTGAGATGCTCCGGACTGAAACTGAGCCCTAAGAAATGTCATCTGTTTCAAAAAGAAGTACATTATCTCGGCCACGTTGTCTCTGGGAAAGGAGTGGCAGTAGATGAGCAGAAGATCAAAGCTGTTAAGGAATGGCCCGTTCTGAAAGACATTCACCAGCTTCGAAGTTTTTTTGGCTTGTGCACTTACTATCGCCGATACGTGCTGGGATTTGCTAACATCGCAAAACCACTGACCAGGCTCACGGAAGGACAAACAAAGTGGTCAGATGAATGCCAAGATTCATTCAGGAAGTTGAAAGGAGCTTTGATCTACCCCCTTCTAGACGGGAAATTCATTTTGGACACGGACGCCAGTAACGTGGGACTTGGAGCTGTTCTGTCTCAGATCCAAGTAGGACAAGAGAAGGTCATCGGTTACTTCAGCAAGACCCTCAGTAAACCGGAGCGGAATTACTGTGTCACCAGGCGGAAACTGTTGGCTGTTGTCAAGGGAGTTGAGCACTTCTACAAGTACGTGTATGGACGAAGATTCCTACTGAGAACTGACCATGCAGCTCTCCAATGGCTCCTACAGTTCAAGAATCCCGAGGGTCAAGTGGCACGCTAGATTGAGAGGCTCCAGGAATTCGACTTTGAGATCGAACATCGGGCGGGGACCAGCCATAAGAATGCGGATGCCCTATCGCGAAGACCATGTCCAGACGACTGTTCGCACTGCCGGCGAACAGAAGAATAGGAGTTGACACTCTGCAGAACCACGGCGGTCGATGATAACTGGAATGACCACAAGATCCAGAAAGACCAAGAGAAAGATCCAGATCTTGGTTTAGTCATCGGCTGGAAGAAGAGTGAGCGAAGACCGTCATGGCAGGAAATAGCCAGTTGTTCTCCAGTCGTTAAAACTTACTGGGCCCAATGGAACTCTTTCACCTTAGACAATGGAGTCTTGAAGCGTGTGTTGGGGTCGGAGGATGGCGGGGAAGAAAGACGTCAGGTAGTAGTTTACAGGGGCAGAAGACAGGAGAAATCCATGATGGGGTCACCGGAGGACATCTGGGAGTGACGAAGACCCTCCAGAAAGTTAGGCAACGGTTCTACTGGGCCAATTGTCAAGCTGACGTCAAGGACTGGTGCAGAAAATGTGCTGTATGCGCTGCCAGTAATGGGCCTCGAACAAGACCTAAGGCCCCGATGCGCCAGTACAATGTGGGCAGCCCATTCGAAGGGATCGCCATTGACATCGCTGGCCCGTTCCCATAATATGAACACGGAAACAAGTACATCCTTGTGGCGATGGATTACTTCAGCAAGTGGGCCGAAGCCTATGCCCTGCCCAACCAAGAAGCCATCACCGTTGCCGACGTCTTGGTGAAGGAGTGGATTTGTCGATTCGGTGTCCCGTTAGAGCTGCATTCGGATCAAGGCAGGAATTTCGAGTCAAACCTGTTCCAGGAGATGTGTCAGATGCTGAACATCCGGAAAACGAGGACCACAGCTCTACATCCACAGTCCGATGGAATGGTGGAGCGGATCAATAAGACGATAAACCGCCACCTGTCCAAGGTAGTCTCTCATCACCAGAAGGATTGGGACCAGTACCTCCTTCTGTTCCTGATGGCGTATCGTTCCGCAGTTCATGAGTCAACCGGCCAAACCCCTGCTAGTGTTATTATGGGCCGAGAGCTGCGACTTCTATGTGATCTGAAGTTTGGGACGCCACCAGGACAAGACACTGCGGGAGATGACTACGTCAGCAAACTGCGACAGAGAATGGACGACATCCATGGGTCCGTTTGAACATCCAGAGTGCCAGCGACAGAATGAAGGAGACCTACGACATCAAGGCGGATGCTGGTGGATATCAGACAGGTGACCTTGTCTGGCTATACAACTCACCGAATCGTTAGAAACCCGTCATCTGGGAGTTTTTCTCACAAATTTGTATTAACACCCTTTAAAATTCTTTATGAATTCAATTGATTCTAGTGCAAGTAAAAAGACAAGGTATGGGTCCAAATAATATGTAGGCATAATTTCCAATGTACCTGAAATTTTTAATTACAAACACCTGACGAACATTCTAAAAGTCACACGCATTATCATCATCTATAAAACTCTCGTCTTGAAGATCGTCGTGGAGAGATTCATCTTCTTGGGGAACTTCTTGAAGAGATTTTTGGAGAATGTCTTTCTCGGTCGCTCGTATGATAATAATTTGGACATGATATTCAGATTCCGCGACCGGAGAAACCTCCGGATGCAAAATTTCGTACAGTTCGGATGTTTTTTGTGGCAGATATGAAATTTTTCCCTTCACTTGAAATTATGTAATTGAAAGAATGAACTGTTTGATGCACACATGCATTTTTCATGAAATTTGGAAAACAATATACAAAGTTTCTACATGAGCTAACGATCGGATGCAAAAAACCGCATCTCGATCCGTTTGTCTGCGCAAATTTCTTGGGTTTTATTCTATGCTCAATATATGTTCTATTTGAAGATGTCAAATATCATAAATCTAAAAAAGGTATCCTATAAGATTTAGTCTTTCTCTCTGTAAAAGACAAATCATTTTGAATAATACGTGATGTACTTGATATGCTGAAGAAGTACCTCAAGCCCAGTGTGGACATGTTTAAAGCGTTCCTGGTAATTTGCTAGTATTTGGAGGCATCGAAGCAATTTGTACTGCTCAATCTTTATATAAATTTAAAATTTAAGAGAAATATTTTTTTTTTTCAGAGTCAAATGTCAGACTATATCGAAGACAAACACTGTGATGCTGGTGATGAAGAAATGAGTGATCCCAACTCACGCCCTCTCAAAGCATACATGAAAGCTTCGAAATCAATATGCCTGATGACTTTCACCTTCCTCTCAATGATTTTTGCCCAATCGTTATGCGCAGGAGCAGATTATTGGGTAGCATTCTGGTAAGTTTTGTTGGATTTGGTAAGGCAATAATTACTCTTTGCATGCTGAAGATAGAAAAGCACTACTCAAGGAAATATATTAATTTTTGTAAAGGAAAAAAGGTCCAAACTCGATAATATTGAAGTCTGAATCAAAATGGAAATTATGTGTTGAAGGAATCATTCGAATTTCTCAAAAACCATAAAACAATTCGACTGTTAGGTACATTGGGTTGATTAGGCACTTTCGAATGGAGGTCTAAATAATGCACTGATGTACCACAAACTGATTCATATTTACAAACTTGGCGGTTTGTGCCGTCTGTCACCGTCGTTAGTATAGTAGTTTTAAGAATTAAATGAAAGCCTTCACACTAAGCGGCATAAATGACGAGGAGCATTTATGCTATTGGCGGTCGATCTGCAGCCGCCTGCTGTCACTACTCTGACGGAAATTTTACCGTCGCTGTCCATGTGATGGAGTACGTGATTTGATGCATGTCTACATACTCAGAGGTTTTTTCTCGTTGTCAATCTCGGAGCAGTAGTGACCGTAGTTTATTGACCTAGGTTTATAGCTTCATGAGCCGCCTAAAGTAACCTAGTAATTACCAAAGTCAGTGATTTATTCGATAATGAAATCCTAATATCATTAGTGAATTTAAGACCAGTCTTATGGGATAAAACGTTAGACATTTTCAAGGATAGAGATTTCGGCACATTCAGGCTTCAACGTCGGCTGTATCGGATACCTTTTACTTCAGGTCACAAATAATAACTTACCTCAACGTTAATGCGAGCATATCTACAGGTTGTATGCAATTCCTCAGTATTGTATTTCTATTTTTATGGTATCTTTCAGGTTATCCAGTTACTCGTCTTCATTGACAATCGAATATAATTGAAAAACTTCATGTTATCATTCGTCAAAACTTTCAAATAATGTATAAAATACCCCAAATTCTTTTCTTTTCTGGTTTATGGGATGAATCCAGATGGGGCGATTTTTTTATTTTCTTCTTCTTTCTGCGGCGGTATAACAACAAAGCAAGAATTTGTTGCTGGTCTATTTTACCTAATTGTTTACATTTGTGTACAATTCCAAATCCCATGCAACTCGTATAAACTGAAACTGAAGTGCGGTCGCCGCTAAATATCGACGATGAATTAGCCGCTTAGTGTAAAAATGTGCTCAAGTGTTTTGAGCGGCGACGGCAAATTTGCCGCGACGGCAAAAACCGCCAAGTGTGTCACCAGCATTACTCACACATTCCAAAGGGTATAAATAATGACCAGTATACTCTAGATACAACTCATAATCTATATCATTCACTGTAGATCCTAACGTGACTCATCTTGAATAGAAGAAATCGTTTCAATCCTGTTGAGAATATTAAAAGTAAAATTCACTGTTCAAATATTGGTTGACTAAAAAAGAAATACTTCAGGAAAGTTGTGTTCTGATTACTGCATGTCTTTCGAACTTATCTCTCCAAATATACTTCAATAAAGTAATGGTGTCTGATGATAAAAGTAATATCTAAATCTTCTTCATTTGCAGTTACATTGGACTGACTACGTATATCAATCGTTACATTGTTGCTCTGCAAATTATTTTTATGCCTGGCATTTATCAATTTCAGTCGACTGTTAAAGCAATTCCACCATAACTCTAAGATATTTGCTACTGAGTCCTCCCAAAAATGTTTAAGAACTGCATATTCAAAGGACTATTGCTTCCGAAATTTGTTCGACTCTGGATCATCGAGAACTTCTCCTATGGCATCTAGAAAACGTCCATAAACGTAAATTACCGAATTCATCAACGAATCCAGAAGTGTCTATCAACCCGCTTATCAAAATGGCCACTGTATTTCTTAGGTTTCGGACGTTTATCGTCTTAATGGGTTTGAAAGATATTTGACTTCTTTCACTTTTTCACAAAGTTTCGATTGCCTAAATCCGCATTTGTCT
Organism: Chrysolina americana; assembly: GCA_958502065.1. Taxonomy (NCBI): domain Eukaryota; kingdom Metazoa; phylum Arthropoda; class Insecta; order Coleoptera; family Chrysomelidae; genus Chrysolina; species Chrysolina americana. The sequence continues at coordinate 100,818,568 of OY293410.1, forward strand.
TCAGTCGAATACTGACTGAAGTTCAGATGATACAGGGTCTTTATTAATCTGTTGATATGGGTAATTAAGGTGTAATTATGGCAGTATTGTGGTGCATGTACTTCCGCGCTTTCTTTGTTCCCTCCAAAGCGGCCTCAGAGCGGTTTCTATACGTTTTTGATTTCCACGCTTGGCTGACTGAAAGCGCCATTGGATTCGATATACGCGGTTTCGACGAATTTTCATTTGAACCGATAAAAGAACCTAGGCTCGTTCCAAAGAATTCGATGGTGCTCAGTCCAGGCATGGTCAGCAATTCTCGATATAGATGTCTCTCTATGTTGAGTCCACTTTTTTTGTTCGGTTATTATTACTAATAATGGTCTTTTGGTCTCTCCGATGTAAGAATCTCCACATTCACAAGGTCTTCGTGAATGCCGTTTTTACTGGATTCTGCTGTATTTTCAGGATTCGTCATGGTGAGGAAGCTCCATAAGGTACTGTCGGATTGAAAGCAGCTCTTGATGTTGTTCTTGTTTCTGATCCTCCTGATTTTCTCGGAGATACCTCCAAGGTATGGAAGGATGATAACTAGATTTTGTGGTCGCTCTACAATCGTCTTGGTCCTTTCGAGTTGCTTCTGTACTTCTTCTAGGATTTTCTCAGAGTATCCATTTTGACGTAGGTTCTTTCTGATGTGGTTTATTTTTGCATCCAGTGACTCCTGGGTATTACAAATTTGCATCGCACTTTCCACCAATGTTCTTACAATCCCCCCTCTTTGTGGAATTTGGGTTAAGATATTCTCCTGTGTGGGTTTTCTTTCTGTAAATAGACGTGCAAATGCACATCGAGAAACGGCATGATATTAATTTGCTACTTTTCCATCGTGAACTTGATTGAGTTCCTCATATTGTTTATTCTTGAGAGGAAGTCGTGGTTCCATATGATGAAGGTATCATCCACATATCTTAGCCATAGTTTTGGTTTGTGTTCTACCTCTCTAATAGCCAATTCCTTGAACCACTCCATGTCTATGTTCGGCGATTACTGGGGAAAGGGAAGATCCCATCGGCAGTCCTTCGACTTGTGAGAATAAACGGTATTTTTCTTGAAAGTATGAGTGATGTAGGCAGCACTACAGTAATTCCAATATAGCATGTACTGACCTTCTTTCTTGAAGATGAATGTCTCTCCACGCCAAAGCTGATGAAGCGATCTTCAGGTCCCACTTGATCCTCTTGACGAATGAACTGCTATTACCCTGCAAGGGTTGTAGTATTGGCAATAGATATTTTGCAAGATTGTGGGTCGGTGAGATCCGGAAGCTGGTGATTGGGCTCAATGGCATCTTTGGTTTAAGAATTTTTGGAAGACCGTAGAGATGAGGTGGTTTGCTATAATTTTGCATTTGCTGTATCCGTTTGCGTTAGATGTATCCGTTTTTTATCTGTGTTATATTTGTTTAACGATGTAAGTAGAGGCATTTCAGGAGAATTGCGAACAACAGGTAATTTTGAATAACCATTTATTATTTAAACGTAACAGTATGACACTCACGCTAAACGCTTGTCACGGTGACCATTTTATGACTGCCGACAACTGACAGCTATGAAAATCATGAACTTAGGTGAGCTGAGGCGCTTAGGGCACTCAACCAAGCTGGACACAAATACATAACAATCTGGAATGGAGGTTTTGTATTTCCTAAGAGTGGTGTAGATTTTCCTTCCTATCGTGGAAGTTGGATCCTTCTGTAGAAGTTTGTTATTTCCTGTTTTGAGTGTAGTTTCTATTGTCATTGTACGTCTGGGTGTCCATTATGACTGTAGCATTACCTTTCTCCTGGACTTCCTTCACTTTCCATCTAAATTCTCCTTCCTAGATAGGCTATTACTCGTTGACTCCATAGAGCTCACGATGTCCAGGCCACTGTTATTATTCACATATACTGAATTCTAAGGATTGTATATTTTATTTGAACGAAAAATAAATTTGGATATTTCAAGAAAGTTGCTCGAAAACTATGCTTTAGAAAGTTTATTGATGCCCAGTTCGTTGTTTCTTTTTCAGGACGAACCAGGAGCAAATACGATATTCACCCTACGGTCACGAAGTCGACCCGGACTCCGAAAAAACTGTAGTTTATCACCTCAAGAACGAAAGTCATCTGCCCAACATATACAAGTACACATTAACCAATAATAAAATTAAGGCGAATCATTCTGCTGGAGGGCTATTCGACTACGTTGAAGATGCAGACACCATTTATAAACTTCTGAAAACAAATTACGCAATGTACGTTTATGGAGCGTTGATCGGGTTAACTATAATGATGACCATCATTCGTTCCTTTGCGTTCTTCAAAGTATGCATGCTGTCTTCCAAGAACTTACACGCGAACATGTTCCATAGCCTTTTGAAGGCTCCAATGAGATTTTTCGATACCAATCCTAGTGGGAGAATCCTGAACAGGTTCTCGAAAGACATGGGAGCTATTGATGAAATCTTGCCCAGAGTTCTACTGGATGCAATTCAGGTAATTTCTTGTGCTAGACCATTTTCATTTCACCATTAGAATTTGTTTTGTGCCATTTCCTAAAATGCAATAATCTAAATAAAACGTGTCGAATTTGGAAGTTGCCAAAGGCGATTTATCAAACATAGAGAAAGGAATCAAGAAATGCCAGAACCTGTTTCCAGGTAAGGTCGGGTAAAGCAGAATAGCAATTGATAATATGTATCTCACCTTCTTCATCCCTTCATCCTCACTTCAATAGTTCAGACGGCAACCCCTATATGTTCCAAATTTTGTCTCATTGTTATTAAATTTTGGGAGTTTAGTTAGATTTTAGGTGAGTGGGTCTTTGCGACCCTCCACTGCGACTCGTTAGGATCTGTTGTGGCTCAAAAACACATCATATTTCACCAAATAAATCCAGTTTATCTGGTGAATGATCTTTCAGGTGCTCTGCCAAACATCGAAAACCTGATTCTGTCCTCGGCAAGACAGGCACTTCTCCTTTAGTAGGTTATTTCAGAGGGACTCGCCTATTCTCATATTCTTTTCATGAACTACATACTTCAGATGACTCTATATGGATAAATCTGAAGGAGTTGAATCTGGAGATCTTGGAGGCCATTCTATAGGTCCTCATCTTTCGTTGTTATAACGATCGACCAATTATTGTCTCAGAGGACCGCAATAGTATGGTAGAGCGTCTTTTTGTGAATGAAAAAGTGATTTCCACTCAAAACTTTTTTGTCAATTGGATCAATTTGATTTTTCCGCTGATCCACACTTATAGCATCTATTACAGTTTCCAATATATAGCGATACATTTCTTTCTCCCATTTCATCCAACACATTTACTGTTCGAGGATAATGAGAGTGTCATTTCCTATGAAAGTTCGGATTCCCATAATAATGACAGTCAGTCCGTTATTTGGATTAACTTGGCCGTTACTTTATGAAAATCCATAATATGTGACATTAAATTGAACACGTGTTTCGCTATACTGCATCTTCCTAAAGCGACTAGAAAATATTGCTCGAAAAAATGTTTGCTGTTATTCCAGTCATGATTCACTGCCTTTCCCAAATGAACTTTTTTGAGTGATTTTTTCACACCGGAGTTCCACAGAATCTATCTATCTGTCTTCAACCGTTCATGGGTTTGAAAGTTCATCTGGAGTTGAGAGGGGTAAACTCCCTCTAAACTTTTGTTGTTGTAATTATTCTATTAATTTTCGTTAAATTATACCTTTTTTAAATGCATACATATGCACTCTCAAGTGGATCTGATGATTTATATTTTTCATGATTTTTAGGGGTCCCTTAAGACTTTTTTCGAGTATTTTCTTCCAGCGAGATCCACAGAATATATCAATATCGTCATTCTTTCGTAGAATTATTTAATCTTCAACCGTTCTCGAGTTAAAAAGTTTATCTAGAGTTGAGAGATGTAATTTCTCTCCAAAATTTTGTTTTTGGAATTTTCCTATTCACTTTCGTGAAATTCAACCATTTTTTATATGCATGTGCATTTTCACATTGATCTTGTAATTTTAATTTCCCATGATATTTAGAGTCCACCCCTTAAGACCTTTTCCAAATATTTTTTTTGTTCGCCGACCGCCTTCCTACCCTCCGAATATATTAATTTTGTCATTATAAAACAATTGGCTTTCGTAGAATTCCCCTATCTTCAACCGATCTCGAGTTGAAAGGTTCATTTGTAGTTGAGAGAGGTCATTTCCCGCCAAAATTTTGCTTTCGTAATTTTTTTATTCATTTTTATGGAATTCAACATATGCTGATTTCATATTTTTCATGATTTTTATATTATTATAGTACCTAATGTCCTGGTCATAGTGGTATGCCCGAAATCAATAATCGACACGGTTATTTTCAATTTTCAGGTTATCTTGGTGATGTGTGGTAGTCTAGTTAATATTAGTATTACCAATCCATATATGATCATCGCTATGGTTATTTTCGGAGCAATGTTCTTGAAGATTCGCGAGTGGTTCGTGGTGATAGCAAAGGATATCAAGCATCTGGAGTCTGCCAGTAAGTTGTTTTTCACTATAGAAAAATTCTCATATCATGTTCTTTGTTTATATGTATCTGTGAGGTACTTCTAGTTACTGATTCTTGCACATACCCTAACATAGCCACATTTCAAATCAATGATACTGACACTCTCAGATAAAAGAAACGCACCTAATATACTTTAGACAGAACCAACACTCAATATCTACGACAAATATCTTGAACTATGTAAATATCCAATGACTCATATTTTTGAAAAATATCTGAGAAAAAAAAAAGCCCAGCGAGATCAAACCGTGGGCATCTCCGTCTAAATCTGTTTGATTTGCTGTGCCTCAAACCTCTATACCATTATGGTTACTTGGAATATTTTAAATAAACTTTCAAAAAATTTGCCTTCAAAAGAATATAGGAACTTGTGATTTCAATTGAACGGAACGCCATCTCATTTCATCCAGGAAGTTTTCGGAGAACTTTACGAAATGTTTGACAATAATTGGTTTGGGCGTTCAGAGCCGTGGGATTGGCCACCAAGATCACCCGATATCACGCTACTATACTTGAAAGGGTATCCAGTACTCCAGTGCCTACCAAAGAAGAACTGCGACAGCGATTAGTGTGATGTATTGATGTAATGGGCAATGTTTCCAGACTTTATTGTGAAATTGTGATATTTTTTATTTTTGTTTTTCAAAAAAAAACAAAGTTGCTAAGACTTTTTGATATAAGCGGCAACGTCGCTATTCAGAAAATATTTTATATCGATAGAACATGTAAGGAAATGCAAGATGTAAAATTTTCAGAAAAATCCTGCGTTTTGTTTTCCATAAACGTCTTACCAACCATCAACCGTGAATCACGCTGTATACCGTCATGTATGAGTTCAAATCAATCTCCTGAACTTTTCTCCTGATGTGTTCGTCATGGCTCAGCTCATTCCATCAAAAACATCGTTAAAGGAAGCAATAATAATTTGTGTTTCCTCAATTTCAAGTTATCTAACCTTGTTTCAACTATTCAAATTCTTCGAAGTTATGAGCTAAGCCCGAAACTAGTTGCTTTCTACAGTTTTTTTTTCTATTTATTCTTCGAACTAATCAATATGTGTAAGGTTATTGATATAATGATAATAATAATATATTTATTCGCAAGAAACAACCTGTGTTTATAACAGGGAATAAGAAGTTTTTCATTACATAATATGTATAAGCCAAAGTATTAATATACGGAATGTATAGTCAACTCTGTTTCTACCATAGCATGTATTTTCTAAGTTTGTTTTTGAATTTCAGAATTGTCCCAATACTTCTTAGTTCTCTAGACAAAGAGTTGTATATTATGTTGATCCCATCATGAGAAATAGATCGTCTTCCAAAATTTGTTTTTATTTTTGTCGAACAAATAATCAATTTGTTCTGTTTGGTGGTTTTGAATAGGGGACTTGATGGTAGAATTGATGTTAGAAATTTTCTTCTTTTATTTTGACAGAGTGAATGAAGCAACGAATCCTTGATTGATATAAATTTTCAATGTTCAATAGATTTTTAGGTGTATATAAATTTGAATTGTGTTCTAAAAATGGAAGATTGTCTATGCATTTGATAACTTGTTTTGTAATTTATTCAAAGGTTCAGAATATTCAACGTTGCTGATCCCCAAACTGGAATTGAATAATGAAGTTTTGAATAAATTAGTAAAAAATAAATCTTTCTGAGATATTGAACTGGAATAAGGATCACAATGACGATCATTATGGTAGTGCACCATATCAATCATTTATGAATTACGTACAAGATTTTTCTACTGGCATAATAATTTTTCAAATTAATAATTCAGTAATATTCAAACTAGATATTATCGTGTTATTTGGTATGAAAAATTATGAGCAAGCTGTGCCTTACCATTTCGTTGACAATGCAAGAGCAAATTATTTATTCACTGTCAAACACATATTGCTGTCAATGGGATTTGTAGAAATCTTCGAAAATAGCTGATTCTGATGATAGTTTTTTGCCTTCTGATTCGGAAGATAAAGTTCTGTATTTTGAATCGAATTGTTTGATATTAGGTACTCGCATTTTATCTCATGACTATAAACTTCATTATACTAAAATACATTGACATAACGATGAAATATAATTCAGGATTTTATGAAACGAAATAATTTAAAATTGATCTTGATTTTGAATACAGGACGGACCCCGTTTTGTATCAATATCTCAACAGGATTTTTTTTAAAGGTAAATCCCCAGTGTTTTCTCACGTGAGTTCAACACTAAATGGAATAGCGACGATAAGAGCATCTAAAGTGGAAAGCACTCTCATAGATGAGTTTGATACACATCAGGTGAGTTTTACTTTTAATTCCATTGAACACAGTGTAGGAGAAGTATATAATATGCGTTTGCACAGTGATAAAAAATGTCGGGTTATCAGAAATTAAGAGTAATATATATTATAGTTTTCATTAAATTTTTTTTCTTTTAGGATGTCCATACTTCAGCCTGGTTTTTGACTCTAACTTGCACAGCATTTTTTGGTCTCTGGTTGGATATCATTTGTATTTCATTCACAGCATGTGTTTCATTCAGTTTTGTTGTGATATATACAAGTGAGTATGGTTATTTTTATATATTTCTTAGGGTGAATAAGGTTCGTTGAATAAAGAATATTTCAAAGAAGCACCAATTGAAACTTACGCAGCACATACTTTTACAGTACTATTTGAAAAGTTTGGTGTGGTAATACTGGAATTCTGTCCTTACGCCAAACCGCTATTTTTAACACCTTGACACGTATTTTGGTACCATAACCATCTTCTCAAGGAAGAATAAACTGAACCCAGTTGCAATATTTGTCCCAAACTTAAGAAATTTTTGACTATTTAAAATTAAACAACTCAAGATATATAATATGAATGTAATTTCTGATAATTTATAATCAGGTACAGGTAGTAAGAGTAATAATGGTAGTAATGCTGCAGCCAGAACTTCTCCCAATCTTCCTTTTCGAACCTCAATAACCTCCGGCTGAAGGTCAGTATGTCTGTCCACTCTAAGTCCTGCTAGATTTCAACTATTAATATTTCAATTTCAATTTTTTATAGGCCTCGCACTCGACGAGAAAGTAAAATGAAGTATCTTCACATTTGCCTATTAGTGATAGATATCTGCCAATTTGTTATGTTCCGTCAGTATTTCATTAAGGAGGCGGGGTGCTTGCTGATTTCTGCCTAGGAGCGATGTCATCCTTGACTTGCTTGGGACGGTCACAAAGTCTTTCGAATTCCTACAGCCGGCAGTGTCCATCTGTATCTGCGAGAGTCTGACCTGTATAGTACACCTGACCGCTTGTTTGGAAAGTCAAGCTTGACATCGTCACTCGAAAATTTACTATTCCCACTTCTGACACCACTGTAATGCATATACATTTAACTCATATCCACTAATTTATTTAAACTCGTAAATTATAACCTCGTATCTATTTTGAACAACTGTAGCAATTTATATCACCATCGCTTAGCCAACTCTGTCTATTTGCAACACTGACATTTATACTCGTAGCAGATTTCTAGAATAGTTTGAAATACTTGCTTGGTGACCCATCTTCGGTGTGATTAAAGTATTTTTGAGTGACGAAGTCATGTATAGTGAGTCAATCCTGACTATCGAAATACGCGATCAGGTGTACAATTATTCAGGTTAGGCTCCCGCACGTTGCATTGTCTCCTTCTTGAAGACCTTCTTGAAGTAACACTCCACAGTCTTCATGTAGGGCTGAGGAAGATAACTTTCCAATCCAGCAGCCCATTAATCTCACAGGAAAATTTTGAGTTTCTGAGGTCCATAAGATTCTGGTCCAGCATCGTATCTCTTAATCTCGTGATGATCTTCCAGACATCTTCATACGACGGTTTATCTCATGATTGCTTTTTGGTGACCAGGCAAAAAATGTTTCTCTGACCCTTTTTCCACTCTAGCACCTCTCCAACTTCTGGGTTCTGTTCCCGTAGTTTCTGAAGTCAACCAAACTTCTCACCTTATGCAAAACTTCAGCAACTTTGGTGATAGTCCACGACGACGTTTAGGATTGTACAGCCAAACAAGGTCACCTGTCTAAAATCCTTCAGCATCAGCCTTGGTATCAAAGGTCTTGTCCATTCTGTCGCTGGCAGTCTGGATGTTCAGACGGGCTCGTTCATGGATGTCGTCCTTTCTCTGTCGTAATTTGCTGACGTGGTCCTCTCCCGCAGTGTCATCCCAAACCTCAAGTCACAGAAAAATCACAGCTCTTGGCCCATAATAATACCAGAAGGGGTTTGGCTGATTCATGTACTGCGGAGTCTTTCTAGTGGTCGGAGACTACCTTGTCCAGGTGACAGATTATCGTATTGTTCGTCCTCTCCACCATTCCACCAAACTGTGGCTGTAGAGCCGTGGTTCTCGTCTTCTGGATGTTTAGCATCTGACACATTTTGTGAAACAGATTGGACTCAAAATTTCTGCCTTGGTCAATGCAGCTCCAACGGAACACCAAAACATACAGTTATTTCCGATTTGGGAAGTAACAAAAATGTTATAGATATCCTCGAAGAAATTAAAGTTTAAACATTATTTTTCATTATTCAGCAGTCCAATTGATATTCCTCAAAGTCGAATAAAATGTTTTGGGGTTGTTCAACAATAAATACTACGTAAATACCAAAACTACGTAATTTTCAATAAAATAATCGTCTTGGTTTTAGGGCAATATTCCATAGTTTTAAAACACTGAATTCAAGAAAGGTTACTTTGAATTATTTTCACCCATGTCTTCAAACTGAAGTAAAAGTGTTTGCGATAATTATTGTTTCTGCTTATAGAGTTCTGGAAGAGCAGAAAATATCCAGACAAATTATAGTTAGGATGTAGAATATTTTCAATTTCATTAAAACTAATTTTTATCGATTTATTTTTCATCTGTCGAAGTTTCTTCTGTAAATGGCAGTTCAGTTGGTTTGGCGCTTTCCCAATCCCTATTACTGACTGGTATGCTGCAATATGGAATGAAAGCAACAGCTGACGTGATCCAACAACTTACAAGTGTCGAAAGAGTTCTTTACTATGGAAAAATAGAAGGCGAAGTATCGTCCGAAACACCGCAGGGTAAGTGAAGGAAACATAAATATAAACTTAACTAGACTTGACAGTAATTACTCGTATTTTCATAAAAAAATAATACAATATTGTTATTAATGGTACTAACTCGGGTATGACCATGGGTATAGGAAAACTATGAACATTCTGTGTATATTTATATTGAATATAAAAAAATTTTGTACTGCATGCTGATATCAGACATTTTATAATATAATCATCGAAGTTCAGCTATATTCTGTAAAAATGTAATACTCAATGATTTTGACAAATAAAACAATTACATAGGAATCTAGGACAAACGTCAAATGCACAGCATGCTTGACTGAAAAATTATGGGTTTCTATTGATTGAAAATGTATATCGTTATGAAAAATTTTCATAATGATGGATCTCAATATGAAACGGATTATGGGCATATGAGAATATTATTATAGTACAGGTGTGAAAAAATAAAGTTATATTATCCATTTCTACTGTGAACATACTTTCAGATTGGGTGCCACCAAAAAGCTGGCCATCTGAGGGACGGGTTGAATTCAAGAACCTCTCCTTGAAATACGTAGCAGACGATCCACCAGTGCTCAACAACCTCAACTTTGTTGTTCAACCAGGAGAAAAGGTATGTCCATAAATTGCTCTATTCTTTTGAGTTTAAAAATATTAAAATTGTTCTTTCCATTACCCAGCTGTCGTCTCCCTACGAACGACAGCCCTCAGAAGTCGAAACTTGTGCGAGCCAAGGATTAACGAGCTCTTACCTTTTAACGTGCGATTCCTAGTACGAGACCAGTGACCAGCTGGGAATCGAACCCACGCCCCTGTGATTGCGAAACAAGCGCTCTAGCATCACGATCACTTCGGCCCATCTACATCATAGAACCCTTCTTGATTTTGACCCGAGTAACCAATTTGTAATTTTCGATTATGATCAATATTTTTAGTGTTGAAATTCTGCTATATTATTTCTCTACTGATTTTCATTGATAGGAGGTGACACATTTCCGTGTGATGATTTTCTATGACTTTTGACCTCAATTGAACTACCATTTTGTGATGAATCACCATCTCAATCAATCGTATTTCGCTGCTTTTTCGAATTCGGTCGTGGTCGCACTTCCATATTAATATTATTAATATGTTAAAACAACATGACTTGCTACAAATGTACTCAGACCCCTCAAAATCCTTAAATTCTTCAAGGAATTGAGGCTTGAGGGGCTGCTGTAAACGAGAACACCTTGAAATAGCAGAAGAAAATGGGGCACAATAGATTTAATTAGATCACCATCCATACTTACCATTACCATTACTATTACAAGGGACTTTGGCATGTAAAGTAGTGACCTTGTTGATCTCAGCTACACTCCGTCCATTCAATCTGAAGATGCTACATTTCTTCTTGTAGATGCTCCGATTCACATATTCATCGAGCACGTTCCGTTGATGAGGAGATAATTGCTCGCTTTCGACTAGGATGGCGGTTCGATAGTGCGTGAAGATTCCTATCTGTGTGCGTCGGTTTTTGTTACACTTTATTACTGAGTCTCTGAGAAGGTTATCCGCTGGTCCTGTTCCGTCTCCATGGTGAACCTAATATTAGGGTATTGAGCATTTAGGTGGTCCAGGAAAAGAATCAGTCTATCCCTTCCGTGTCTCCAAATGACAAAGGTGTTCACGTATCGTAGTGTTTGGTTTGAAATTGAAAACCTCGATTACCTTCTTCTCAAATTGCTCCATGAAGAAGTTGGCCACTCGTGCTAACGAAACTTCGGGAAACAATTCCGAAAAACTAATAAAAATAGTGATAGTGACAATACAACAAAAAAGTAGAGTCACATGCATTCAGCATCACATCAGCAACTCTATCATTTACGCTACTCTAATCTTAGTACTCCGGCCTTAGCACTCCAGGAAACATTATTCATCACTGTTGAGTAAGCTAACGGAATTATAGTAAAATATTCAGAGTTCACTCGACATGGAAACAAATGATGAAAAGTACAGTTTTTGATTTGAAATTAAAGGCAGTTAGTTCTACATTTGTTTGAGAGTATTCTATTCTTGAAGAGTAGAACACTACCCAGGAGGTGCTTCACTGGCCAGCAATAAAACACTAATTCCATAAAATAGGTTTCGGTGTAAAAAAAGGTGCTAGAAATCGAACCGGGTGAATAATAAATCTTGATTACAGGAACATCTCTTACTTCTTGAACTTTTAGAATATCTTGGCGTGCTTCAGGCCGTATCACATATCAACGTGCTTTACTATCCCGTGGAACTGCATGCTTCGAAAGCTGGGATGAAAAGCAGTGGTAGAATTTTTCTACGTTATAAAGTTATAGAATGATCCTATCCCTAAATAATCATCGAATACGTTTTTGATGCCTGGGGCCCGACTCTCCAATGTCTATTACCTTGTGTCGCATGCGACAAAATATTTCCATCTCTTTCCAAAGCACATTCGAGAAAGGCGAAGGACATATTTTGTCGCATGCGACATTTGAGAATCGGGTCCCCTGTAGTTGTCGATTAACAGATGTCGCTCAGAAACAACTATTTCCTCAAAGGAGACTTTCTTGTGCTGATTAGCAGTAATCTACGCCTTTATGATCAAACAGATGTTGGTTTTATATCAAACCTCCTACTCATCCACCTACTACTAATCCGTTGGTCGATCAGATTTTAGAAATTCCACGGTCTACTAACTGTTGGACCATGCAATAATCTTTGGTTGCTTCTCGAGTTATAACTTTGTTTCAGATCGGTATAGTTGGTAGAACAGGAGCAGGAAAATCATCTCTGATTGCGGCTCTTTTCCGGTTGGCACCCATAGAAGGATCAATATTTATCGATGGAGTGGATACTAAAACTATCGGACTCAAAGATCTGAGGCAGAAAATCTCCATTATTCCCCAAGAACCAGTATTATTTTCTGCAACTTTAAGATACAACTTGGACCCATTCCAAGAATTTGAAGATGACAACCTATGGAAAGCTTTAGATGAGGTAGGAATATAAGTACTTCTTATTAATATTAGGTTATATGCGCTTTTGATGTGATTGTTAGCTTGCTCCATTCTAATGAAACGCAGATCATCCAGAACATCTCATCGATGTAATTCTTCTAGAAATTGACTAGTTGTATAACATTAGAATTTAATTCAACATTGCTGCTTAACGAAGTTTCTACTATTGTCGTAGCCCAGGTAGATGAGGTCTCATTAACTTTCTCATGGTGTTCGGAACACTTTTTCCTTTAATAATGCTGTAACGAGCTGGAGCCGCACCAGTCTAATCGTCTGGCCGCAGCACCGACTTGTTCAGGAATATATCACGTCAGACCGTTTTTTTAGTTTTATAGGTTTTTATAGTGGCATTGATTGCTAAGATCATTAGCCACACCCGTTTTATAACAGACGGTAATATTTTTTTGAATAAATATGTGATAGCGAAGTGAATGGCATTCGTTTTACAAAAAATTATCCAAGAAACTTTTCGCGTTGATATGAATGGTGACCTGTGAAAACTTTTCATATCCAAAAAAAAAGTAATAAACATTTTTTGTAAAATAGACTGATATATCGCGGAACAAATAAACTATTTCAATCACTCCGAGACAATAAAGTTTCAGAATTAAAACAGTTGTTGAAAGAGCGGTGTATGGAAACCGTTGGTAAGAAGTCCGTACTCCATAAAAGGCTGCTTCTAGAATAAAAAGACCCTAAAACATTTACATTCCAATTTTGTAGAGATTTGAGTTCGATGATGAACAAACTCGACATGAATACTAAATTCTTGGAAGGTAAGCTTCTGGAAAACTTCAAAGAACTTCTAGAGAATGAAATAAAAATTAACTTCTAGAGGATTCCAAGAGTATGAAACGAAAACTTAAAAAATAAGGAGGAGAGGCAATCGTCGGCCTTTAACGACAACACATATATGTCCTCAGGATGGTCCCATCAGCTCTGCACCATGTTTGCTGGATACAGATAAGTATATTTTGACTTTGACTTTGACTTTGAAACAATCCTTGTGCCAACCTTCACCAAAAACCCTGCAAGAGTTGAACCATCAACTTGGAAGCTACGCACAGCAAAAGAGGAGCCAGTCACTGTATATAGAGCACTACTAGTTAAGCTGATTTCAATCAGCACCGAATTGGAACACCACCAGCATTAGTTGAGGGCGATCTAATCATTCAACTGGATCTGATGAATTTCAGAGGAATTGCGAAGACAACCTCCTTTGTGTCAACGAAGAAGAGCTGCTGCTGCATGAAAGAAGTGGTTATATATATCCTGTTGGCTGAGGAGGCTGGTCCCATATTAGAGGCTTACTAGACGGGGCCGCCAGCAGTTGCAATGTGCTGATGTTCGAGCTCTGGCCTAATGATGGAAAATTTGAACAAGGAATTGTACTACGGAAGACCTCGTGACGTTTGGCATGATAAGGGTCATGAATGTAAATAATTATCCAGTAAGCTTTAGGAAAGGAACAATATTCTCTGTTTTTAGGAACTTTCAGCTAAGGTGTCAACCTACACATCGAATCAGGAAAGTTGGTTTTCAAGGATACAGAACCTGCCAGCAATCCAAGTTTATAGATTAGGTCCAGATATACCAAGAAAAAAGTGATGGGATGAAGGTTTGTCCGCACAAGATTAACACTAGGAAAACTCTATTAATCCGACTCCCAGCTAGGAGAATCCTTCCTAGCAAGAAGAAAAAGGCGACAGAATGGTCAGACGAAGAAGGGCAGTTCTCTTGTTTCGAATGAACGTCCCCCTGAACATGTTGGTCAGTTCAGCGATTGTCTCAACTACAGATGTAAAGAGTGGATGTAGGCAGGTAAAATAAACTCTAAAATGTCTGGAAAATTTGGTTTTCAACATCGACTCAAGATAGTTCACCGGTATGCCATTTGGGCTCTGCAATGCTCCAGCCACACTCGAGAGATTGATGATAATGATTTTGTTGGGTCCCTCCTGGGATACATGTCTGGAGTTCCTCAATACCATATTTGTAGTTGACAGGTCGAAGAGCAGGTCAAAAATCTGGAGAAACTATTCCTGCAACTGAAAAACTCCGTATTGAAAGTGAACCCCCAAAAATACAATATTTGCAATAAATTATTGCGATATATCTTGGTCACCTTTCTTCTAGAAAAGGTTCAACAGTAGATGATCCGAAAATTGAAGCAGTGAAAAAGTGGCTCATTCCAAAATATTTACCCAAGTTTTGGAGTATTCTCACTTTGTCCACTGAATATCATTAAAATTAAAATTAGTATTGAATTTACCAAACTTTTTTCGGAGTTGTAAAACGACCCGCTAATGGAGGTGTCATCGGATGAAATTCTTCTCAAATAAAGTTTCGGAAAAAATTTCCGAAACAACCAAACTAGGTAGAGATCCATGGAAGAAAGATCCTCCAATTATCGCAAAAATTGCCTGCTATACAGATGACTATAAAAACGAAGATATTGTGAGAGTAGGGATGTACAATAGCTACGGTATTCCAAACAGGAGTTACAGCAAAACATCATTGTGCAGAAGAGTTACTAAGGCAAAAGTTCAATGAAATGACCATTGTCATTTACTCTGACAGTTAAAAACAATAGGCTCCTTTAGCTCAAAACTTATTTTGAGCTGGGCAGTCATAACTAATTGTCCGTAGCCTGGGCACCAGGATATACAGGAGATAAGGGCATCGAATTGCTTTTATCAGCACGGAATCCGCTTGTGGTTTAGCGAAAGCACTGATAAAAACTCACGAGAACACGCGGATGAACACTTAATCTCAAGAATGGTGTAACAAGACGCCAGTAATGAAACAGACAAAAATGTTAATTAAAGAACAATCGTCTTCTTTTATTGAGTCGCGGTGTAGAGATTTCTGAGTCTAACAAGCTTCATGCAATATATAAATCTAACACCACTTAATCACTGACTAGGCTTGATTGTAAGGTAACCAAAAACTTTATTCTTGGATTTCAAGTGAATCGACCATACTCTGAATAACTTTCAATAAAGCATTAATATATATTTTTTATTGTAGGTGGAGCTGAATGACTCTGTGCCATCTCTGGATTTCATGGTTACCGAGGGAGGCAATAACTTCAGTTTGGGTCAAAAACAACTGATATGTTTGGCTCGAGCAATTTTGCGGAATAACAAGATTCTCGTCTTAGATGAAGCAACTGCTAACGTAGACCAAAGGTAGGATTTTAGGTCAAGTATTCTCGACCCAAGAATGATATGGGAACTATCGTTCAGCCTAACATCAAAAGTAGAATACGAAATAGTACAAAATTAGCAAATTCGAAAGTTTAACAATCTCTCAAGGAAAATTCATTTAAAAAAATCATTGTATTTCTCTGATCATACAGAAAATAGACAGACGAGCACGGAACCAAAAACGAATCGTTATCAGTTCGACTTCGATGGGTAAATGACTAGACTGATTAGTCAAGTAGTAATAATCAAAAATTTGTTATAAGAACTCATAGTCAAAACTTCGTTAACTTATATAATCATTTTTAGAGTATTTAGACCGACGTTTATTATAAGACGTATCGCCAACAACTAACTTTTAATGTTAAAATTAAATGGATGGCGACTTGACAATATCGGTTGATATTTCAAATGCAGAAAAAACTATCCATTATCTGACATTTCAGCCTGAGTTCGCCGGGAAAAATTTCTGCCTTGGTTGAAGACTGCGTATGAAATCAAAGATTTTTTTTTTAAATCTGGATTAAATAGAAACGATAAATAGCAACAACATTGATATTGCCAAAGCTTCTGCAAATTTTTTCATTGAGCTCAACCAAATACATAAGATGACCTGGTAGGAAACAGTTAAGTTATTCTTAAGGAGCTAGGTAGTAGTGATCTCCATTGAGTATAAACACATGAAAAACTATTAGGAATATTTGTGAGTTAAAGGCCTAGTCCAAATTTGTTATTATGTTAAAGAACGTACCAATATTATACAGGTAACATTTCTTCAATATGCTCAACATTTCTCCATGTGTTTTTGTTTTAATTATTTTCTGGTTATTAGAAGCATTGAAATCGTAAAACCAATTATTTTTATCATTTGTTTATTTTTTTATTAATTTAATGAATGGAAAGCTTTCAGTGAGATCTGATATGAGGAAGTTGTGGTTGTGAAAAAAGATTACAAGGCAGTTGTGGGTCGCACCTTCATTAGTGAGAAAAATCAGCTAAACAGTTGATTATTATTGACAGTACAATTTTAATGCTGTCCGATCTACCCTGACACTGATGAGAGGCAAAACCTCCAAACATGCATGTCTGAAGATGGTCATTCCCAGCCAAATGAAGGATAATCTACAGTTTGAATACAATATACGTACTTGCAATTTGGTCTTCTAGGAACAACGTTGTACAAAGAATAATCAGCCAGGGAAAGTTGTTTTCTGACAGATGCTTGCCTCATTTTTCCACTTGGTAGAAACGTGTGAAGAGAAAGGGTACTTCAACTTTGTCAATTTTATTCGTTCTATTTTTTTGATATTCTCCGGCACATATTTTCGAACTTTGTTCGAAATGAAATGATAGATGAGGTCTTAATAAAATTATTCCTTTGATTCGTTCCCGAATTCCATAATAAATATTTATTTTTCTTTATATCGAATAATGAATTGTTATTCATCAGGACAATATAATGAGTAAATAGATCTGATCCAAAATTGCAAGCAGCAACTATTTTGGCTGGTGTTACGGTATCGAATATTGTTGACTTTAGTTGAACAGATAACAACAGATTTTCAATATCCAATAACATTTTTGGTAATTTCGCTCGATAATCATTTTGATATGACGTAATGACTGGTCCTAGATTTATTTGTTTCATTTTGCTTTAATTTTTTTCATGAAATAATTGCTTGCTTTACTCCATGCCAAAACTGAATATTGCATATTTTAATTAAAACTAGAGGAATGTGGTTTCTTATTTAAATAAAATGCTGATCACGAAATGATTCGAATTAGATTATCATCAATGTGTTGTATACTGATAATTTATAGATTTATCATTGAATATAAATGAATTAGTTGAAACATTCAATTCTCTTAATATATTCATAAACGAAGTTTATTAGAATCAGAAAATTCTATTAGTGATACAAAATACAGGATGGAGTGACAAGAGATAAGAGAGACCAGGAAACAAGTGATAATTTTTTTTAATTTATGATGCAAGAATCTGCAACTTATCCTCACGTTACTTTTATATTTGAATATAATTTGAACTTGTGCATTGCCTTCGGGCTTCTTACCTCCGTTCACCAATTTTCAATTTTAAAATATATTCAACACATCTTGGATTATTTTTCTAGAACGTGGTTATTGTTCTTACCTTCTGAAATATTCATTATTTTTCGCCATTGAGATGTAGTATTTATATAACACCCTTTCTGTTACTTCCAGTCATTCATGGTTAATTTTGATTGTGTCACTTCATCATGGCGATTCTAAAAAGAGTTATGATAATCACCCCCTTTGAATAAAGGAATAACCTCGGCAAGTTGCAGACATGCTGGAAAAATACCATTCAATACAGATATTTGTATAACATCCGCCAGAATATATAAAACATTATCAGTTATTCCGAAGAATGTTTTCAAAGAAATATCATCTCGACCTGTAGAGTTTTTATTGTTGATTACAGTGAGAATTTATTTTATTTCACTTGGATGAGTTGGCGACTTTTTAAATTATTTAAATACGGAGATGTGACTCATATAATCAATGCTCTTGGCAATATTTCTTCAGCTAGATTCTCGGCTATAGAAAACTAAACTCAATTACTATAACTAAGACTTTTGTAAATCGTCTTCAGCAATATTGTACTGTTCTGATGAAAATGCAAATGAACATTATTATTATTATCATGTGATGCGGACTTTAACAGTGACACTGTATGTGGCTTATACAGAGTTATTCAAATGTATGGACCCTCCCATTTTTCTTAGTTAATATGAGGTTAATCGAAAAAAAGTTCTGGTGAAAGTTGAAGGGTATTTTGCTGCTAGGAGTTCAAATATTTTTTAGATGTGCTATTGGTGGAGCAGTGACGTCATCGGCTCTTTTTCAATGGAACCATATGTCATGTTTAGAATTGCTAAAAAGATTGTTTTTCCCTCTATTCAGCGGCAGTAATTTTTAATTGTCTTGATAGGTACAGTTTGTTTTGTATTTTTGTGTCCACCTCAGTAATTCACTCACCTATTGCTTAATTTGTTCAAAATTTTTCTCAATCGTGAATGTAGCCAATTAGTCTTTTAAGTGATATAGCAACTTGATTTAGACAGTAGCGTAGGTACGCAAGTTTTTATAAAAAAAAAAAATATTTTTCATGTGCAGCGTTTACAGTTGTTTCATTAAAAAAAATCACTTACCATGTTTGGGATAATTTAAGGTATAAAAAACTAAAGAAAGAAACATTGATTGTTGAAGAAATATTTTATTTTGTTTTTAAACACAATATTGATGTATTAAATGTTCGAAATCTAGTCCATTCTTCTGTCAACAATAAGATAATCTATGAATAACACCCTGAACCCTATGCAGCAAATTCTCTTGAGGAATTTCCGACATTAAGTACTTTCCCTATCCGAATCTTCAAATCTTCTAAATTATTAGATCGTAGACATAGACCATACTTTTTACATGACCCCGTAGAAAAAAGTCTAGTGGTGTCAGATCTGGACTTCATGCTGGCCACTCGATTGTACCACGTCATCCTATCCATCTGTTCTGAAATGTAGCATCTAGATACTTTCTTACTTGTCCAGCATAATGTGAAGGAGCTCCGTCTTGTTGGAACCATACTGTATTCTGTACATTAACGATTTCTTTGGGATGATGACGAAGTTTAGCTGCTTTCAGTATTCGTATTACTGACGTCTGAACTATTTGGATTATTAAGGGTCGATATAACGACATCAGGTACTTTGTTATCGTCCATTGCCGATTTAGGACGTCCACCTTTGGAGATGTTCCTGACTATTTGAAAAGGAACTTCTAAAAATGTTTTTATCGAGATGGACGTTATCGAAAACTTTGATAGGAACTGTTGATGTTTATTCAAACACCACGCTTTTTTTCAGGACTGACTCGTTCATACAGGCTACAATAAGGAAAAAATTCAAGGACTGCACCGTGCTCACTATCGCTCACAGGCTGAACACCATCATGGACTCTGATAAGGTTCTAGTGATGAGCTTCGGTCATATGCTGGACTTCGACCATCCTCATGAGCTACTCCAAATAACAAACGGACCGTTCCATAAAATGGTTCTCGAAACTGGACCATCGATGACTTCAAAACTCGAGAAAATAGCACACGAAGCTTATATAAATAAACAACTAGGAAGTCCCGAGTGACGTGTGTTTGAAAAAGACCATTTCAGTATTTAATTTTTGTTAATAATCAACTGTATATACATATTAGGTGTTTCGTAAGTTTAAATATTGAGTTCCTTTTTTCTACTAAGGTTTTGGGTAAACAAGGAAGATATCGATTCTCACCCAGTGTAACACATTCTCATGACAGTACGTTGCAAATGCATGTATCTGTACTGCAATAACATGCATCTTTTAAAATGAAGAAGTATCACATATCACTCTTATTCAATCCCAGGAAATGCTTCCGAGTCGATGCAAATGAAAGTAGAATTAAATATGAGAGTCATGCAGTTTCTGTATGAACATCGTCGATATTGCATTGTATCGATTTATAATGACTGTAAACCCATCAAAAAATATAAGCATATGAGAACAATCGTCGATTTCATATGGTTTGTTTTATAATTCCCTTACTCTTGCAATTTGTTGCAATTAGTTCAAAACTTCAGTAAGCTACATCTCCGAAATTGAACCACCTTCCTTTTCGAAGTCGGGAAGTAGATCGAAAAAAGAAAAATCATTCCTTTCAAGAGCTGCTCATGCGCAGTATATTATGATTCAGTCTGTGTTTCCATGAGGTCCATTCAAAGGCATAGAGCCTGTGTCTCACGGTCAAATAGTTTGATCAAACTTCCTCGAAGTAACTATATTTCCAATGGTTTCTTTCAAGTTTTGTGAAACAAACGAATAGAAATCAACATATCATAATATTTTTTAGATGGATGTTATCAATGTAAATGTTACCTTAACAATTGTGAATGGTATCACTTTGCCTATACTGAAATATCAATAAAATATACATCTATATGTGAGTGTGAAAATGTTCCTTTCGTAATTACACTTTTGGAATTTAGAAAATGTTCATGTGATACTTTTGTATACTATAAACGGCTTTCTCGAAATACATTGCTAGAAATAATGTCAGTGTTTTATTCAACTCCAATTCATTCATATTATATTCTTCTCCTCGAATGAATTGAACTAAGCCCTTCATTTTAAATATTTAATGTGACCATTTTCAGGAATATCCCAGTCAGGCCCTATCTCCGGAGCCCCGATACATCCGGAGGGCGCGCTGGCGTGTCATTAACCCCAGTAAACACTCCCCACGTCCATGGGGTAAGTGATTACTGGGTCCGAGTATCACGTGCCTTGAGTAAACGGAGTAAACCAAGTTACGGCCTTCTGCATTCTTCCGGCTAAGTTTTCTGTGCATCACGGCAAGCCGGTATAATTTTCAGATCCGAGAGCAGCGTGTCCATAATTCCACCAAGTACCCCTAAGATCAGAAACACCATTTTGTCAGAATTTTTTGGGTAGAGCCTGACAGCAAATGCATTATATGGTCTCAGCTGCCTCACGACACGCTCTGCAAGTGTCAGGGGCCTCTATACCCATCGCATGACAACGGCAGGGGAGAGTATTGAAGATACCGTACTTAGCAGGCCATTATGAATCCCTCGGTTTCCGACTTCAGTCCACTTGACCTGAGAAAAGCAATGGTCAGGTTTCTGGATAAGCCAATGTTCTTGAAGAAGACCCCATGCATTGGCTCATCCTTATGTAGCTGTACGATACTTGCCGCGGGCAGAATTTTTAACAGTAGTTACCTCTAGGTGAGTATACGTCTCTCCGGCATCCAGATGGTGTAGGATGCTTCCATCTACAAACTGAACATCCTATCCGTATTTCTCGCATCGTCCTCTTTTGAGATAAACCGTGATACATTTGTCGATCCCAAACTCCATTCCGATAGCATGCGTGTACTGTTACACCACCCTTTAGGGCAGATAAAGATCCTATTCTCCGGGGGCATATAGTTTGAGGTCATCTATGTAAAACAGATCGGTGACCTTATGCCTCCGGTTACTGGGGGTGCCGCAATTTTATCCTCGGGATTACTGTAGTGCAACGGACAATGGCAATAGTGAGATGCAGAAGAGAAGAGGGCTGGGGGATTCTCCCTGAAACACGTCCCTTCTGAAGATAACAAGCTCTGTTTGGACTCTGACTTGACCAGATGTTATGGTAAATCGAGTCCCCCAGAGCGGCATCAGCTGTTCCAATGCATCGTACTATATGATTGGGTAACGCAAGGCATCTGAACAAATGCATGATAAGCTCATGCAATGTTGTATCAAATGCCTAGCAATAATCGATGCAGACCATTTAAAGGTTACGCTTATGCTGAGTAATGCATCTGTCGATCAGTAGGTTCTCTTTTCAGCCAGCGACCTCCTTCTTTGACCCTCTTTGCTCATATTTTGTCGCAACTCACTACTCGCTTGGCAATTTTCGAGGTTTTTCAAGCTGTTTTCACCCAAACCACATTCATCCAAGTAATAAAAGAACTCATTTCAAAAACTAAATAAATATTTATTGATGTGAAGAACAAAAAAACTAGCAAGTTGGTCACAAAAAAAGGCAATTGCAGAACTTAACATTGAAATCAAAAAGGATAAATGACAATAAAAAATATGAAAAAATGTACAAAATATGAAAAAACTCATATAATATGATGGTCAGCACAGCCATAGATGGGGAGATGCCAAACATGATCTCAATCTAAATGTAAAATGTTGACTGATCAATTGACGAGCAATAACTATTCTCCCGATCTTGACTGCATGCAATATTTATAAAGACGCATTTTGCGAGGCTTGCATTTCTTGAGGTCGGTGCTCGGCGACAAGATGATTGCTTATGAATTTAATGCAACTTTGCGATTTTTTGAGCTGTTTTATGTTTCTATATCCTGTAATTGTATACATTTTGATGTCTATGAACTTGAAAATTAAACTATTGAATTATGAATACTGAGTGTTTTTAATTTGGAATATGAATTCGACTGATTTGATGATGATTTCATATATTTGACAATATCCGTTCATAATCTGGCTCAACTGCGGAGAGTATTCGCATGTATAAGATGCGGGTGAACATCTTATAACATGCGTTCAAGCTTGTTGTCCGTATGTTGTTCATCGGATCAGAAGATCTCTTGTTTTGGGAATTAGCACGGTTCGTCCCACGACAAACCATTCCGGAATGTGTTGCTCCAATCAAGTCATGAGTTCAAAACTCTTGCTATATTGTGGTGGGTACATGAAAACTTTTTCCACCAATAGTTATTTAGCCCATCAGAGCCTGGAGCAGCAAAGTTCTTCGAGCTGTCGAACTTCTTCCGGAATTATCGGATTGTGTAGTTCATCGAGCTCAGGCTGACGAAGCCTCCTGCAGAAAGCTTCGAACTGCGCTAGGGCAAGAGTATCTACGTTGAGGGGTTATGGAAATTCGTAGATGTTCTTCCAGAAGGTTTCCACCCGATCAGCCGCCAGCGGATTATATATAACACGTAGAGGCTCTTGGAATAGGGCAGAAGATTTATCACGGAACTTCATGTTTTCCGCGATGTCTCTCGCCCGCCTCACTAGCGACTTTTTTGCAACCACCAGCATTCGTATCCTGTCAAAACAGTGCTGTTAGATGGTAAACAGCACGTCTTGATTTAGTATGTGGTGAGCACGTCTTAATTTAGTTTGTGGTGAGCTCGTCTTAATTTGTCGGCAATTCGCTGCACTGCGGGCGTGAAGGGCCTATTGGCCGCCACGTAGTCCGCCACACACTGGCTTCGAGACGCGTGTTGTCTCGCCGACTTGATCTTAGCTTCCATCTTGTGAATGCGTCGCTCATGCCTCCCAATCAGAGGGGTGGTTGAGACAGAGTATGAGCGGCGTCATACACGGCATAGTTACTCTGCTAGATTCTGACAGGACATTGTAAATTTCCGCATCTATCAGTGCCAGTTGATGTGGTTTCATAATAAAGCCTCGTCCCCGAACATGGGATACATAGTCCCTAAGATTTTGTGCAGAATAGGCAGCATGCTCTGGGTATATCTCACACCACAGAGCATGTACTCTCGTCATATATCCTCTTCGGGCGGGCTCACGGCGCTCATAGCAATGAAGAAGACCGTCCCTTAGTTATTCGTTCACTCAAAGTGTCCGTTTTCATTGAGGTCGTTACAAGGTGGCAATCCATCGCTTTGGACCCCACCATCTTACCTATTCTGAAGGGGATCGGTTGTGCTCCTCTTCCTCGTGCATCGTGAATCGAGTAATAGGGTATGGTAATGGATATGGTAAATATGGATGGTGACTGATGTGCTGCGACCTAATTAGATCTATTGTGCCCCATCTCCTTCTGCAATTTCAAGGTGTTCCTGTTTACAGCAGCCCCTCAAGTCCCAATTCCTTGAGGAACTTAAGGATTTCAAAGGGGTCTAATTGTGATATTTTTCCCACAGTTAGCTGGTGTGATCCTAGTATATTCAATCTTTCGTGATGTACAGCATAACACTCCATCAATATATGGTGTGGTGTTTCTGGATGTTTCCACAGAATCTGCAGGTGCTGCCTCTCTCTCTAAACCTAGCTTCCTTAGGTGTTCCACGTTCCACTAATCCCGTGATTGTCTAGACTAGACTAGTTTTGCTAAGGTTGATCAGTGTCTTCGATCTTGCTCGGTTGAAGTTGCCAAGGAGATCTTTGGCCTGCCTTAGCCCTGAAAGTCTTTGCAAGTATGTTGCTCTCATTGCTTCTTCAGTTTTATTGAATTCGTTTTGGAAGTAAGATTTTCCAAGTCCGCAAAATGGTTCTGCCACTTTTCGTGCCAGGGTATCTGCTTGTTCATTGCCCTCCACTCCGACGTGCCCCGGCACCCAGAGGAGGATCACCTTGTTGTTCCTGTCTAGATCATCAAGATCTTTAGAGTTGATGTTATATTAGCTCAACGCTTTGATGGCTGCTTGACCATCGGAGAGGATTGCGATTTCCTTGTTCCGGTATTTCCTGTCGAGGTTGAATTGAATGCACCTTTCTATGGCGTGAATTTCCGCGTATTTAATTCCGTTTGAAAGAATTTCCCGAAACTAAATTTCCTGGTAATTTCGTCAGTTGTGAGATCGGCAAGGTGTGCACTTTCGGTGGGGGTTGAGCCCCTTACGATGTGTGATGTCCCTTTGAGTCCGACTTCAGCCAACCTGAGGTTTGCTCCCCAAGCAGTTCTCCTCACCATGATATGTAGAGGAGTGAGGTCCAGAATTACCTTTATTGCTGCTGTTGGGGTCGACCTCATTGCTCCTGTTACACAAAGACATGCTTGTCTTTGCACATTCTCCAGGATTTTCTTTGTTATGCCGAGTTCGGTCCTGTCGTGCCACACTACTGCTCCTTAGGTGATCATAGGCGTACATTCATCGCAGTATTGATGGGTTACAGCCCCACGTTTTTCCTGCAATGTTCCTGCACACCATCAGTGATGATTTTGCCTTGTTAACGATCTTTTCTACGTGTCTGTTGCAGAGTAGTTTTGAGTCTAGGGTAAGCCCTAGGTACTTCACCTCTTGCTTCCATTCGAAGTCTGCTCCGTCGAGGCGAACAGCCCTTAGGTGCTGAGTAATAGGGTATACCGGAGAGGTTAGCATAGTATATGCACGGCCGACATCAGAAGGAATGAGCATTCCCTCCAGGGTGCGCCTTGGCTGCCGGTCCGGTTTTGCCCCAGTTGTCCAGGAAAATTGTTTCGCACTCAACAAAGCCTTAGATGATAGTTGGCCCCCCTGCTATGTGACCATTATTATTATTATTATTATTATTATTGTTCCATCAGAAATAAATGCCAGTCAGGCCCTGTCTCCGTAGCCCCGATACAACCGGAGGGCGAAATGGTGTGTCAATAACACCAGTAACCACTCCCCACGTCCGTGGGTTGAGTTATTACTGGGTCCGAGAATCATGTACCCTGAGTAGGCGAAGTGAAATAAGAATAACGGCCTTCTGCATTCGTCCGGCTAAGATTTCTGCCATATTATGGCAAGCCGGTATGACTTTTGAGCTTGATAGCAGTGTGTCCATTATTCCACCAAGGACTCAAATTGTGGTTCTGATAATAGGAGAGTTTTTCCACAACACACTTAATCAAGACGTGCTGTTTATCATCAAACAGCACTGTCTTGATAGGATACGGATGCTGGTGGCTGCAAAAAAGTCACTATAGTGAAGCGGGCCAGAAGCATCGCGGAAACATGAAGTTCTGAGATGAACCCTCTCGCCTATTCCTAGAGCCTCTACATGTTGTAGATAACCCGCTGGCAGCTGATCGGGTTGAAATCTTCTGGAAGAACATCTACAAATTTCCGCAACCCCCGCAACAGATTATCTTATCAACTGTGAGTATAATCCGAGATAATGTATCATCAATATGTTTGAGAAATACATTTAGGTTGCCAGAAAGAGGTCTATAAATATTTCCGATAGCCAGTTTCATCAAAGTTAACAGAGAAATCATATCTAGCACATTGTACCACCTCATCATAAAAAGCTACGCTTCCTTCACGAAAGCGGTTTCGGTCAAATCTAAAAAGTGTCTAAGCCTACCACAGACGTAGGCCGGTGGCTCAGCGGTCTGATGCACAGGCCGTTCGAAACTCCAGCATAGTGATAGTCGGTTCGAACCCGTTGTAGGTACAAGGGAATTTTTCTCAACTACTTCATATCGGATCGATAGGCGACCACGTGCCTTGTTGAAAAGCAAGTATATTGTGAGTTGACTAAATGCCAATCTCGTCTGGTGCTAGCTTCGAGTGCACACTGACCACCCGAGGTGGTGCTGTAAGTTTTCCAGGATTTCCCACAGCTGAAAAGTGAATATTCCACCAAAAATCTAATTCGCCCCGAAGCGCCACGGCAAATAATAATAATAGCCGTCCTCTACCCGCACAGGCTATGCCTTTGGGTACACTCAACGAGTGTTTATGAGGGAGTATTATTATCATTATAGAAATTATTTTATCACTTGAAACATTCGTCAGTCATGTTCCACTAACTGCGACAATATCATAATACTGAAAAATAATTTCATATTCCTGGGTAGACGGCAATAAAGATCTCACGATTTAATGAAAAATCTAGAAAATTCATTAAAAAAAGGAATAATGAAAGATGTTAATAAAAAAAGTTATTGAATAAATAAATGTACTAACCTTACTTCAACCTAGTACAAAAGAAAGAATATAAAAACAATACGTAAGTTTTTGTTTGAATATAATTTGTCCTTCAATCAGAATAAATTTCTAAAACAGTGAACTGAATTCAGGTACACAATTTGGCAATATGAAAATAAACTACTTCGAAGTATGAAGACTGAAGTGTTTATCGATTCGACTGTGTCAATCATGATGTCTTATTATCAATTTTACAAAATTATGAAATGCGTGGAGTGGCACTGGACTGGATGTAATCTTGTCCCAGTGATCGCAAACCATATGTTTCATTAACCAATAGAGACTGTAGTACAGTAAGAATTATGAATTCCGACTTCGTGAACGTAAACATGAGTGTCCCCCAAGGATCCATAATGGGACCTATTTTATTTATATTGAACACCAACATCTGTTTCATCTGGAAATTCTGAAAATTTTGCTTTGAAAAGCATTTCATTGGTTAAAATATTTCTAACTATTTCAATATCCTTGATTCATTTTTCGATAATGCTTAAAGAACTTCTGGAACAGTTCAAGATTTCTCTAATAATGATGACAACTTCAATATTGATGTTCAAAATGAAACTATTCGCTTTTTAGGAATTTTTATTGATGAAAAGCTGGATTGGAATTCCCATTGCAGTCAGATAATTGTGGGTCGATCCATGGGAAAATATTAATTAAACAATTGACAAGACAACAACAAAACATCTCTGTTTTTTTCGTCTTTGGCTTATTGGCATGTTTTTTCGTGAACAAAGGGCAAATTCTGAGTTAATTTATGTTAAACTA
This sequence comes from Chrysolina americana, assembly GCA_958502065.1. Taxonomy (NCBI): domain Eukaryota; kingdom Metazoa; phylum Arthropoda; class Insecta; order Coleoptera; family Chrysomelidae; genus Chrysolina; species Chrysolina americana. Next base: position 100,846,512 of record OY293410.1, read on the forward strand.
TTGTTAGCAGTGAATAATACTATGAGAAGAAATTTATAAAGTAAACAACGTCGTTTAAGATAATTTTTTCGTAAAAAATTAAAAATTCATGAAGTAAATAACGTCGTTCAAGATAATTTTTTCGTGAAAAATATAATCTTGTATGCACCACGATGCATCCCTTGGGCCAAAGGCCTTTTGGTGAATGTTACCCTCTGGTCATCAGGATCTATATAACGCACTTGGTACATAAATAGCTATTCTGTACCAGCCAAATGACAACAACGAAGAATCTCCTTTCGGCGATGGAAATACTATCGTTTCTACAGGCTGCAAAGAACGTTTCAATTGCCTTCTTATCGCTATATACTTCATCCAAGACAGTATTTTTGGGTTTTTGTTGCCATGAATATACCAGACAGATATTAAAATCTAGCTGACGTGCTTATTGTATCCTTAAAAAAATTCAACATGGCAATAATGTCATCATTTGAGGGATAACATAATGAAAAGATGTTACCTTCAGTTCTATTTGAGAATTACTCATCTAGATTGTGTTACTTGATCGGAGTTTCTGATCGGCAACTGAGCACAAGTGAGCTTCTATGCAATTGCCTTTGAAACATTAAAGAGGTTATTTTTTAAGGATTGACAAGCTTGTTAGTGGAGGAAACTAAAAACGGTTGTGTTCTTAATAATTATGGAAATCCCACAGGATGTGACGCCCAAAGCTGAAAAAGCGTTAGGAAATTACTGCCTGTGAAATCCAAATACTTATACGAGAAGGAGTATGACCATTTTTTGGAAAAATGAAAACAGAGTGAACACCGTAAATGAAACTGTCTTATTGGCATACTTTCAGGAACTGGTGAGTTTCTCATGAAAAATATTAATATTTTTTATTTATTTTACATTATTTCAGTCTGAAAAATATATTCCAAATAGTCTATGGACCAAATACTCACAGCTGAAATAAACATTAATTGTTATAGAAAACATTAATATATCATCATTCAGTCCACTGATGGCCTTTTTGAAAGTTAATTCAAAAGGATACATTCCTAAAAAATCAAATGTCAAATGTTTTTATGTACAGTTATGAATAAAACTTTTCTGAGTAATTTATTTAGCGGGCGTTATGATTCATAATGCCCTCCATAACGCCCTGGGCGTAATGTGTCTGTTAATAGCAACCGTTGCCAAGGTATTATAAAGCAGTAATGGACAAGTGAAAAATAAAAACTCGACAAATGAATGTCTGCAGGTGGTCAGTCCCAGCCAAATGACGGATAATCTTGTGTTTGATTAAAAAACAAGCACTTGCAATTGGATCTTCTTGGAAGAACGTTGCACAAATATCTGTCAGATGTAGTTCAATGTCCGTCGTGGTATAAGCCAGGGAAGTGGTTATTTTCTAACAGATGTTCGCCTTCATTTTTCCACTTGGTGGAAATGCTTGGAGAGAAGGGTACTTCGCATTCATTTCACTATCATAATATGATTTAGAACTATGCTTCAAAAGTCATACAAAGCACAAAGCACTCGTGTAACACTGTATTTATAACCAAAAAATGTAACTTTAACACTGAAAAACGTAATGTGCTATTTGTATTATTTTCACCACCTTCTCTCATTTTGTCCTCTTCTATATAATTAAAATGATAATGACATTACAACGCCATAAACACATAAGCATGTGAGGGTAGGGAACGGCTATTATTATTATTTACCGTGGCGCTCAAGGGCAATTTACTGATTTTTTGTGATGCGCACCCCAAGTAAGTATCAGACATCGCAATTGGCATACAGACAATTCACATCATACTTGCTATACAACAAGGCATGTGGCAGCCTGATATAATCGATGCACTTGAGGAAAACTCTCGCATACTGTGGTCTCGAACCTCCGACCGACGTGAGCAAAAGTTGCGGAGATTTAAACCGCTAAGCTATCGTACTTTCTCTAATATATTGTTTAATTCGGTAATAGCGTGAAAGTAAACGCATCATGAACTGAATGATTGGTGGTTTGGTGAAAAATCCGCTCCCACAAGGAAGTGCGTATCACCTAATTGAATACCGAAGTCAACTCTGCGATACTCCCCGAACACGCTGTATATTCACCACAATCTTTCAGTGAAACTTCGATCATTATTGTAGTAATGCATTGTTAATTATCGTCAAACATCGCCACCAGGCTAGATTATTTCAGATTTTTATTCAAGTTTATCCAGTTATCACGATGCTGAATATTAATTTGTTATTTGATTAACTCCCCGCAAAAAATTTCAACCATTATTGAAAATTCTTTCAGATCTGCTACATCTCGATCGAGCGATGATATTTCCTGAATGAAATACATTCGAGATTTCAAACAGTGATTGACTGCGTGCACAGAACAGCAGCGGCTGTAGTTGTTTAGTGAAAGAAAGACTGATTAGTGTAATTCGAGTGGTGCAAAAATGAATAACGAGTATAAACTCAAACTTGAAAATCCAAGAAAAACTGCCAATGTTTTCTCTAAATTGTTTTTTGGGTGAGTGATAATAATGTAATATGACGAAATTTCATTTCATTATATTTTTTGATACACGGATCTCATACAGGAGATTACATAAATTCGTTTCCGATTGAAAATGCAAAAAGGGTCTAAACATGATCAATCGTCATCATCACATAATATCAATAATATCATGATAAAAATATTTGGAAGATAAATAACATATTTACTTCATGAAAGTTATTCTTGATGAATTCGTTTTTTCTTCAGTTCACTTAGTTTCTCATTTTCTAACAATTAATGTAAGTCTGCCTATTCTCGAGAAACTTATGTTTCTGAAAAATAATATTTCTTTCACAACATGAACCGGTCATTACGGAAACTTCAGTTCAAAATACCACTGTGGAAAGTGAATTATTTTTCACACTAGTGCGAAGAGTGATCCAATAGAAAAATTTCTAATTATGATATGAAAATTAAAAGTAATGTTCATACATTAGTAAGTTTCCACAAAAAAAAATTAACCTCACTTTTAACACAAATATTTTTGTAAAGCTGTCCTATTTTGATATTAAAATAGATAAAAATGTTTCCATAAAATCACATCTTCAACAATTTTACTATCTCATTTGCTGCATTATCCTCACGCAGTTTAGTTAGGCAAGTGTCATTTTAACGCACTAGTGCAGGAATAATATATTTCATTACGAGTGCGAAAAGTGATACAATACAATATTTATTTCAACCGGTAGATTATTACAATGATAATTCCACGAGTGTTAAAATCACGTTCGCACAAGTAATGTATAGGTACTATTTTTTCTAAAATATTTTTTTTTTGTCAAAGACTATCGATATTTGAATAATTATTTTGGAATGCAAATTATTTTCTTCGACCATTACTACGATATCAAAATCATAATTTGGTACACTTTTCTGTCAATAATTATTACAGAGAGATAAATTATTGTACTGGTTATACATCAGCAATATGAAGAGAAATTCTATAATACAATCACCACACAATATGTTACAGAATGTGTCTGAAATCGACAGAAAAATTGTGGCAAAACCAAGATTCCCAAAGAATACTTCCATAACAAAAAGCCAAACTTGAATATCAACAGACAACTTTTTTTAGTTAAAAGATCCTTTGCAACTGTGTTCACCACCAGATTCTTGATACGACTAGTTAAAATGCTTTTTTCTACAAACGTCAAAAAATGACAAGGTTCGCGCATTGACGACAATATGCGAAGTGACCCTTCTTTTAATTTTCCTTCGTTACCATGACACCGTACGCGAAGTAGTGTGCGAAATACTTACTTCGCACACTGCATGTAAACTATATGGGATTTTTATATTTTAACCTTTATGTTCCTCAATCAAGCAAAATTCCAAGAAATCATTTATTCATTAATGTTTAACTATAATTAAGGCTTTTTAATACTTTTCAAATTGTGAAAAATTTTTACACTATCTGTTGTATTTTTTATATTAAGCTAAGCATATTACTTATTTAAGAACAATATTTTTGACGTTTGTAGAAAAAATTTTGTTTGCATCTCATGCGCGATATACTTTGGTGATCTCGACTATTTCAGTTCTCTATCACCAAAGTAGCATTTCGCGCACTAGATACAAAAATAAATATTTATATATAGGATTCACGTATATGATACATGAATGAATCCGGAACACAAATTAGCATCCTAACAAAAATTTGAGATTTGATAATATTATTATTGCACAATATTCCATCATGAGATATTTGTCTGAAATAACTGCATATAACCAATTAGCTCAACAGAGCTACCAACTGGTAAGGCAGTGAGACTTTTTTAAGTTACAATCCTAATTTTTTTTATTGTGAAAATTGATAAATTTCACTTTTCAAATGTATTGCTTTTGTAATCAGAAATTCTAAAATTGAAATTTTGAAGAGGTAAACAGAAACGACGCATTTGATAGTTTATCCAAACGTGTGCGGAAAGTACCTACTTTCCGTACGAGCACGACGACTTCATTGGTAGCATACTCCTGATATAATTACGTTGGCGACTATAAAGTCTGGTTTTCCACAGAAAAGAAATACTTGGTCTAAAGTGAATAGAAGATTGTCGATTCATCATCCGTGGACAGCGCTGTTTCGTAGTTACCTACTCAGCAGCACGGCTTTCTGTGATCTCTCAAAATTGAAACGAATACACACTGAATTAGTACCCCAACGCAAAGATAGTATAAATGGAGAATTACTTGTACTTTCAAATCAAGTTTCAAACTAGTGACTGCCTCGAGTTACTTTTCAGAAATACTTGGTTTTTCTTCTCTTGGTATTCAACCAAGTTATTGAATCCCCATCACAAAATTTTTGCTGAGACCTTCTTGAAATCGTTCACGTTCTTTTCCCATTTTCTTTTGGATTCACCTGCTGATATCGAAACTTTGGTAAAGAAAACGTTATGGAGAGTACTATTATTCACGAAGCGAAGTGGTATATAGGTGTTAGAACGTTTGACTTTCACCCAGGTGGCCAAGGATGAAACACCACCGCCTGCCACTGAGCTAAGTGGTTCGGAATCCACTTTTACGTAAGCGGTAGGTCCCCTATTCTCATCATACACTCTCATCACCTGCATCCTGAATATTTCTGGATTCACATTACTACCATCTTGTTAACCAGTATTCTTATCAACACCTGCTTTTTGAATAATATAATTTCGTGGCAGACTTATTTTCAAAAAGTCTCCCATTAATGGCATTATTTTACAGACACGCTGTGGATATTTCTGTGATTTGTTTTCAATTTGTTCACCGATAAGAATGTTAATTTAAAATCACATTCAATTATTTTGTTTCGTGGGGTTTGATGATGATAACAATAGTATATCGGAAGTAAACACAATTACCACAGTCTGGTAAATATCAAGACATGTCATGCCAATTTTAGAATCGAACCAAATGAAAATAAAAGATTCATAATTTGACCTTTTCATATAATAATAACTGCTGACAAATAAGTGGATGTAGCTGTTACTACTTTGAATTTAAATCAGAAATAAAACTTCAATGTTTTTTACCACTTACGGGTTTATGAAGAGACCATTAGTACAGGTACCAAAATTATAATTAATGGTTTGTTATGGGTTTAATTACACTGACATAGATTCAAGGGTATTTGATGGTGTTATAAACTTAGTTCAAAATAATAGTTTTTTTAGTCCCAAGTCAGTTTAGATTCACGAAGGTGTGACGTCAGAGCGTTTAGTGCTGTTTGGCTATCTGATAGTATACATATAGATTTCTGCTCTTCGGGTGCCCTTTTCGAAGCATTCCTAGGCACAAATCTATATAGCACGTACTTCTGCTTGAAAGATGGTTGGGGTCCTACCAAGGGGTTTTGAGAGCCTGAAATTTGACTCTGTAACACCCACTCCACCCCTTTCGTCAATCTTGGATCCATACCACACTGACGCATCAATTGCCAATTATTGATGACCGTTCTCTGCGTAAATCTGATAGTTAGTTGTTTATGACCACTTCAAAGTGCACTTCGAAGTCGTACCTGACCGGCATGATATACAAATGTCGGTTTGAACATGGCTTCTAGAGAAATGTTTTCCAAAATCTTTAGATGTCCGATCAGATTTCCTGCAAAACTGCAGTAACGTTAATTTTTCGTAATCGTATATCGTAATCACTGTAGAATTGTTAATTCAAAAGATTCGTTACAGAATTGATGCTTCTACCAAAATAATTGAGAGAAATTTTCAGAAATGCTCCCAATATTGAAAAAAAAAACGTCGAGCTAGTACAAAATCAACTGTATTTTCGGTAAAGCTCATGGTCATCGCTGAAGGAGGGTCGTCGCGACGACTATCAAGTAAATACATAACACTAGACTTGGAAACAAGGGTTGCTTCATTCTGAAGATCATTCTTATGACATTATGATAATAATAGTATTTCCTCATAAATACCCGTATAATTTACCCAAAGGCATAGCCTGTGCGGGTGTAGAGGACGGCAAGTGCTATTATTTTTTCAACTGTAGGAAAACCTACACTGCCGTCCTAAGCAAAAAAGCCGTATCTGCAAAAACTCTGAAGCCGAGAATCTGTAATTTCGACCATCCTAAAGGCAAAATGATTGATTAACTTTGGCTATTTAAAACTAGTTTACGTGATTTTTTCTTTGGAAAAAGTTAAATTTATATTGTTTCAAGACTACAGAAACCAATATCTCCATATTCACATTTTGTGTAGATACGGCTTTTTTGCTTAGGACGGCAGTACAGCACAATCGATGCTCTCTCCAGGCAAGCACCAGACGTCGGGATTGGTATGTAGGCAACTCACATCAGACTTTTAACGAGGCATTTTGTCTCTAATCGATTCCGATAGATTTGAAAAAAACTTCTACCGTACTCAGAGATCGAACGAGGTCGAGCGCCAGCAGAAGTTTCATATAACTGCTGCACTACCGGCCATCTTGAACATAATGTCTCCAAAAGTTTCTTTAATGTCTCTGTTACAACATATTACATCGTATGAGTTTACAAAAAATTCCCACTTAGTGGTTCATCTGAGGACCTAAAGCTCTTCTGATAGTAAACTTCAAACCTCTCTTAGCGTGGTGGTCTGGGTGGATGGCCAACCTGCCACTAATCACAACAACAACAATTTTATTGCAGGAACATTTTGAAATATGGTTAAGGGAACCACCAATTGTAAGACAGAAATTGTGGTACTCATATTTTTTTTAATTTGACGCTAGTCTGAACCATTGTATAAAAAGTTATAAGATAGTAAAACAACCATATGGGATAACGATTGGATACGACGGGAGACGACTTGGTCTCCCAGGCAGGTCGTAGATCATAGCGTGAGGAACAATATCCATAAGTCGCAACCTGATGTCATGAAGCTACCAACCAATCTTTACACCATATCTTTATTAGCCACATATATCTTGGAGAGAAATGTATTTCACCGGTCAACTCCAATTTTTAGTAATTTTCATAACTGTATGGAATTTCTTCTTGCGCTTTCTGAAAAATCTTCATTGTTGAGTTGTGACGTTATTGAAGACAGTGTGCGAAATATACATAAGTAAATAATGCATAGTCGCTTGTGTTTTTATTCATATTTAAAGTTACTAAACCTTTGTTGATAATTTGATAAGCTGTTAAACTACTGATATTGAAGTGCATTTTTACTTTTAATTAAACTTAAATACCATTTAAAATCAACAATTGAGCTTAAAAATGTAAAAATATATATAAAGAAGCAACAGAGAGAAAAGTAGTTGATCAGACGTTTACTTTTACTAATTCAACTAAAAATTCTTTTCTACATGAGACGTGTCAAAGTAGTCTTTAATTTCTGATTAGATGTTGAAAAAATATCGATTGATCATTGTATCTGTTATAGTCTAGTTTCTAAATTGTAGATAGTGACTCATCGTACATTTTCTGGTTTTTACGGGATTTGAAAGTGCGGAAGGGGTGTACGAAATTGGCAAAGTAAAACTTGGAAGCCAAAGTACCTAGCTTATTTCTGTTCTATTTTTTTGGCCTGCTTTATATGAATTATGAACCGTCCAACCGATGAGTCACTATCTACAATTTAGGAACTAGACTATAGTAATGCGAGCAATTCGACGAAAGGGAGAATTTTGAGACTAATTAATTTTCCGAAAGGTAGGTATATGAAATAAATGGAATAAATGATTGTTCTAATTTAGTTCGTGAATTATGTTGACATTGCAAAGAAAACTTAATGAAATATTGAGTAGAAAACTTTTACAGTTTTTTGTAGTTCCTCTTAATTTTCAATAAAAAGCGCTAGATGGCACTCACGTTTCGCTCCAATACTGATTCCTCAGGCAAAGACTTACTATCTTATTTCTCTTTAAACAATGTCTGCACTGAATGTTTCACGACGATCCAATATTTTTAGATTGCAAACTCGTAAAGTTGGTGCAATATAGCATTCACATTGTACAGGATGTGTTCAAATAAGTGCGAAATTTTTTAGGTAGAGTGGTACTCGTCGAAAAATAAAGCTATTCCTTTTGCAGAAGATCAGTTCATGCACGATTTTGTATTTTATTTTTTCATTGAAAAACAAATGCATTGGCCCCTTCAAAAGATAACAAGAATATTAAATAAATATTCATGTTTATTTTTTTTATTGGCAGAGTACCCCCACAAAATGCCATTTTCAACTCTTCAGCAATTATAAGAAAAAATCAAAATCTTCTTTTTTCTCATTTTTAGAAGGGTGTGAATTTACAAGGACAGGCCTAAGAGCTTTTGTTTGTCAGACAATAACAACTACCCATCACGAACATTGAATTACACCTGGAATCTATAAATTTGCACATAGTTCGAAAAATATGAAAACACTTTCCATCCACACCATCCCACAAAGTGGAAAATTTTAAACAATTATCTGTTAGAAAACAACTACTTTCCCCTACGTATATTGACTGCCATGTATTTTCACAATGTTCCTCCAGGAGGACACTATTTCCCCATCTGCTTACGAATGACCACCTGCATACTCGACTTGTTTCAAGATTGTTTCTTCTTTTCAGTGCTAGGATAGGTCAGACAACATTAGAGTCTCACTCATCAGATGATAACACCAAAGCTCAAAAGTAAGAAGCACTCCTCATTTCGAAATTCGAATGGTGTGTAGGAGAGTTTCAAACAAATGAAACAACACTGATGAACATCAAACTTTGATCGTCTGAAACACCAGTATTCGAATTTCAATTTAAAATCGAATAATTTTTCTATAATCTCACTTTGCTATTGACTATTTTTCGTAAACTTCAAACTCAATAGGACTTTCCAATCGCCCACTGTGAGTTTTTTTGGGAAGCACCAACTTGTATCACGAATACATTTTATTGTAGAAACACCTATAGAATAATTTTCCAATTGTTGCATATTCTTTAGAATACGCTTTATGCAGTCAAATACCTACCATGTTTAGATTTTTTTTTATTGCTCCATCTTGAAGAGTTGTTGTCTCAAATCCAAAGGACAAACAAGTTTCATATGACGCATATTCTATCTCTGGAGACAAAAAAAATACATGTACTAATATTGAGTTGATCACTGATTTGATGGCAAAAGATATAGTGTTGAATATTCGTTCATTAAAAAAAATAACTTGTTTAAAATGCATCTATTAGAATAGTCGTTAACTTCATCCATAATTTTTATTTGTCATCTTAATCTGACTTTTGCTCAATAACGTTAATGGCCCATGAAATTTATACCTGTTAAGGAACATTTGACATGTAGTTGAACTCTCTCCACTTGGTTGGTTATAGGAATGCTTATCTAGGAAAATATGTAACACAAGTGTGTGGTTCGGGGGATACATATTTTATATATATTCTAACATTGTTCGTTATCTCCCAATGTCTATAATATGGTAATATTCAGAAATTCTGAACGTAGCGTGTGTTCAAGGCAAGCTGGACTATTAAATTTGATTATAATCTCGACTTCATTGAAATAATTCGTTTAATTTTTTTTTATTCATCCATTCTGTTCGGTTATGATTCAATGTTGTGAAATAATGAAGTATGTGAAGAAGAAAAAATTATCAACTGTTTCTAGTTATCGGAGAATTGTTTTAAAATCGCCCTTTGTGAATCTTGGTGGGCATCTACATCAAAGACGTAGCCAAACGTAGCATTTTTTAGCAAATCCAAGCAACAGCATACTCACCATACAAGAATAATTGATGCAGATTTTGTGACTTCACCCCAATAGTAAAGTAACTGATTTTGGATAAAACAAATGAATAACTTGTTTATACCTGACAAACATACTGTTAGCGTTAAAGATAAACAGTGTGCGTCTTTATAAAGTACACGTGGTGGAATGACGGTAACTGTACTTAACGGAAAACATATTGAAAAAATCTAAAAAAAAAATATGTATTTTTATGGAATTTTATAAGAAAAACGTCGCTACCGTGACCCCTGTGTGAACAAAAAGGTGTAACTTTGGAACTAACTCATCTATCTCGATAAAATAAACTCTTGAAAGTAATTGGGCATCTTCATAAAATGAAAATTGCTGAAAAAACTACCCCCAATTGAAAATAAACATGGTTTCTTCATAGAAATATGTTTTTCACAATAATCGTAAACATTTGTAATAACACGCCTACATTACCTACACTGGGCATTCAACATGAAGAAGAACAATGGAGAAGACTATAAAAAGAGTGCAGTCAAAACAATTTGGAACACTTCAGCAAAAATGTTGCAAGAGAAGTACTTCAAAGAATATAAAAGAATTTTTAATCCGTTCACGCACATATAGTTTAAGAAAGCGAGAAATGCACGCGACAGAAAACGTAAAATTCTGCAAGCAATCCCAGAAAAAAGGAAGGTGAGTTCTAAGGCTCTCACAAAACAAGAAATTTTTGAAATGGCACTGTTCTGGAGTGAAGAAGAACCTGTAGGCCTTCAAAGAAAATTTTATCATATTGCTGCATATGAATTGGCTTGGAGAGGTGGAGAAGCAGCAAATTGTAAGGTATTCCATTTAAAATCGAGACAGACAACCGTGGAAGAGAGACCGGAAGAGTTGAATATAACCCAGTGTTTTCAAAGACAGCACAAGGTGGAAATCAGAAGTTGGCCGACAGTAAATGGTTGGTAGCAAACACTGAAGAAGATTGTCTATGTCCAGTAAAATTGTTTAAACAAATTATGAGAAGACCGGGAAACCATATCACATGTGAAATGTTTTTTTTCAACTCCGAATCCTTTCTGGCAAAAAACAAATTCGAAAGGATGGTGTAATAATTCTCCTATTGGGATAAATGAAATATCTAAATGGACCAAATCCTCGGCGAAAAATATTGGACTTAATGTCAAGCGGGTGAAAATTACGAACCATTCTAATGGAGCTGCCGCCGTAACTGAATTGTCCAGGAGTGGTATAGGTGAATAAAAACTTGTGAAAATTATGGGTTGCTATGACCCATCGTCATTAAAACCGTACAGTCAGTTAGATGAAGAACATCATAAAAAAATCATTGGTTCCATTCGTTCTACCGTCTAGGAAACCGTTACTATACCACCGCTCAAAATACTAGCATGCAGCAAACTATTAACAAAAGACAAGAAAATTCTGAAAATCAAGTTTTTTTTAATAATTGTGTTTTTAACAATTGTGCTTTTCCGTTGAATTAAATGAACTAATTTACATCTTATTTTTTAACTTATTGATTCACATATTCATTAAATTGTCTTACCGAATTACACTCTAGCTTTATCAAGTTTACTTCGACGCAAAAAGCTCTCGTGCAGTTATAAGTGAAAATCTTTTACCTGTCAACTTTCCTGTTAATATGACTGGTCCTATCAACTTGTCATCGATAAGAGCAGTCCAAAGATTTATTCAACATTTTACTTGAAAAGTCGATTAATCATTCAATTTCGGGTTTTCAACTGCACGACACTTGTAAATTTCGGCAGTTAGTAATACCGTCTCTAGCGAATGTCGATTCTGCGAAAATCTGGAAGGGACACCTAAAATTAAAAAAATAAATTATCTCAAAATTCTGAGTTCAATTCGGAGTTTTAAACTGCCGAGTTATATTTCGAAATTTTTATGTTAATTCCGAGTTGTAACTCGAAAGTTTGAAATTCCGAGAAATAAGTCGGAATTTTAAGTTACAACTCGGAATTGTAAATTTTTTAAAGAATAGTTAATTTTTTATTTTAGATGTCCCTTTCAGAGCTTCTTAGGATTCGTCCATCCATAATATAGTTTTCGGAAAGTTGTGGTTTGTCCTGGTTTTTCTTTCAATCCAGGACCTTGAACGCCATAGTAAATGAATGTCGGCCAAGCCAGGTCGATTGGACGCCGGTCATATTACTGGGAATACTGACCGGCGAAATATTTTTATATCTAATGAATAATGATCTTCCTGAATTATTGGAGGATTTACCACTGGCTGTGCGTCTAGTTTTGTATCTGCAGATGGATGGAAGTCCTGTCCATTATGCTAGGAATGTTAGATAATTTTAAAATGCTAATTATGTGGATAAATAGATAGGCCGGAAAGGACCTGTAAGGTGGCCTGCGTTTTCATCCGATTTGACGGCCCTTGATTACTTCCCATAGGGGACCATGAGGCGACTCGAGTTGATTTCATCGTGATATATGATTTAGTTCGAAAGTTACACCGTTTTGTTCACACAGGGGTCACGATAGCAAACGAAAATTTTAAATATTCCATAATTTTTTTTTAATAACTTTTCTGTCGATGAAATGAAGCATAGTTTCTGTCATTTCAATATGTGCACTTTATAAAGCCTCACACTGTGAAGTCGCAATTGCTACTTCTAACTGACAATTGCCACTTTAAACTGACAATTGTCAGCATGAACTATAAATTGCCACTCAAAAAGGGCATTTATCGACAACTTCATGCAAGAATTCAAAGTGACAATTGCCAGTTCAAAGTGATAATTATTGCCTGTTAAAAGTGACAATTGTCAGTTTGAAGTTACAATAGCCAGTTCAAAGTGACAATTGTCAGTATGAAGTTGCAATTTCCAGTTGACAGTGACAATTGCCACTTCGATGTGGCAATTGCCAGTTCAAAGTGACAATTGTCAGTTTCAAGTGTCAATTATCAATTATTTAAATCGGCAATTGGCTCTTCTATAAGATACCAGTTGTGCATAAAGTCATAATGCTTCTTTTTACAAATGAATTCAATAAAAAAACAGTGTTTAATGAGTCATATTGATCCGGCATGAGAATTATTTGACGTCTTTTATTTCATACAACCTACTTCTTCTTTTCCTTATAATAACCTTCTTAGCAACTGTCATAAACGTCAAAGAAGCTGTTAGAAAAAAGTTCATTGCACATCAGCTATTGGTGAATTTTTATTTTATTGTATTTTATGTCTCCTTAGCATATAAAAGATATATTTAATTAATGATACTTATGTCTAGAATTCTGTGTTTTATTCTTTGACATTCCTGGTTTTTGTAAATTATATGAAATGTCACTGATATGTTTTTTCACAGATGGATGGTGGGACTGGTCGCAAAAACAACAAGAAAAAAATTGGAGATTGTAGATCTTTTCAAAGCACAGGACAGGGATAAATCTAAGCTCTTAGGAGATACCCTGGAAAAAAATTGGGAAAATGAGATCTCAAGAGCAAAACTGGCATGTGATAATCCTAGTCTTATGAGAGCTCTATACAAGACTTTTTTCCTCACCTATATGTTCTGGGGAATACCTTTCGCTCTCCAGATTTTAGTATTCAGGTAATATAAATCGTATAAGTGAAACGTATTCTTGTTGCCTAATTCTTAAAAAAAGCAACGGAGCGCCACGCCAATTCATAAAAGCAATTATCATCCAACACAGGTTGTGATTCTGCGTACACTGATTATATAAAAAATTACATTCTGTCACAGGATAATTCCGAAGTTCTATTTCAAATGAGAGTTTCTATCCGATTTCGGTTGACTGGAACTCAAGAAGTTAATTCACCGTTGTGAAAAATGTATCTCAATTTCATATATTCAAGTGTTTATGAGGTTTATTACAAAATAGCAAAAGTTAGAATACTAGAAATTGAACGAGAGTCCTGAATACAGTCAATCGCATAGGGGTTTCTAAATGTTTTTACTCAATTTCAACTTGTGAAGGATTTCTGGTCTGAAGGATTTCTCAAAGACTTTGAATGAATCCTAGCAAATCATCTGGATATCATATGTTTATTATTATTATTAATGTATTATTCTAAAAAAAATAAACAAGATAATTAATGTGTCGGTGTTTATGCAATAGAAACAAGTGCAAATTTCATTGATCATCAAAGAACCAATACCCTAGTTTATACAGTGTGTCCCGCTTTTCATGAATACACCCTAATATCTCAGTTATTAATAATGCGATTTTCTTGAAATTTTGGTGGTGATTATATGTTAGGTAAATGAAGTATTAGGGCTCATTTTAGATAACTTTTTTTATCAGAATTAGAATCAGCATCCCCAAAAACCCCCAATCCATATTTTCGAGATCTCAAGAGCTGATTTGAGGAGAAAAAATAAATAAATTCACTTTTTTCGTCTCGGAATCAGCATCCCCAAAATCCCTTTAATTCATATTTTCAACATCTCAAGAGCTGATTTGAATAAAAAATTATTCAACACTTTTTTCAATAAGTCCTTGTAAGCAAAATTCAAACCGTCTTTCAAAATAACCATTTAACACGGTATGTGGAAATTTTGGTTTAAATGCCCTAATCCTGTTGCGTTTCAAACATCTCTATACTTTGTTTTTCGTTGCATTCATTATCCTCGCAACTGCCCTTACAGTACCAATTGGGTTGTTTCGAAATTCGAAATGTTCGTCGTCCGGATAGTGTCTTTGATTTAAATTGTACCTCCCTGGTCTTGTCTTGAAAACCGCTCTAGTATTTGCGAACAATCTGTTGATTTTGGCGCGAGAAATTGGTTCTCGATCATGATGCCTTCCATTGAATATTCCAGCAACTTGACGCGTAGATCTTTCATTATTATCAAATAATCGGATAATCTCCACTTCTTCTCCAACGATATAAGGGGCTCATTTTAGTAAATTTTTTTTTATCAGATTTGGAATCAGCGACCGCAAAAACCCCTTAATTCATATTTTCGAAATCTCGAGAGCTGATTTGATTAGAAATCAAAATTAAATTCACAAACACCTTCGTTTCCTTATATTCTGTATCGTTTGCAACTGCCCTTACACTACAATGTAGGTATTTCCGATGATACGCACACTTTGTTACCGTTGGCTTGCCGATTTGAGTTTTCATGCAAATTAATGAAAGAGTGCTTTGAAACAAAAGTTTTTGTTTGACATCGGTAATCAGTACGAAATGTCAATAAGGCAAGCAGTGTTACTCAACTGTTAATAAGATGGCACACAACCGAAGAGTAGTTCTTACAATTGGAGAAAAAGTAGAGATTATCCGCTTATTTGGTAATAATGAAAGATTTACGCGTCAAGTTGCTGGAATATTCAATGGAAGGCATCATGATCGAGAACCAATTTCTCACGATACCGTTCGCAAGGACTGGAGCGGTTTTCACAATAAGACCAGGGAGGTACAATTTAAATCAAAGACACTATCCAGACGACGAACGTATCTTAGCAGAATTTCGAAACAACCCAAATGTTACTGTAAGGGCAGTTGCGAGGACAATGAATTTAACGAAAAACAAAGTATGGAGATGTTTGAAATGCAACAGGATTAGGGCATTTAAACCAAAATTTCTACATACTCTGTTAAATGGTGATTTTGAACGACGGTTTGAATTTTGCTTATGGTTGCAGGGTAACTATCTTAACGACAGACTTTTTCTGAAGAACATGATGTTTACTGACGAGGCAACGTTTACAACAAACGGTGTGGTGTCTAGTCAAAATTGTACGTTTTGGGCAGCTGAAAATCCGAATTGGGTAATTCATTAAAAACCAATACAGTGAAAAAGTTAACGTGTGGTGTGGCATATTCAACGAACGGATTGTTGGCCCTTATTTCCTGGATAACCTGACCGGACAAAATTTTCTAAATTTTTTACAAAATGGTCTCTATGATTTTCTCATGGAATTGCCATTAGCACAAAGACAAAACTTAATCTTTCAATTAGATGGGGCCCCCGCACACAATTCTGGGATAGTTCGGAACTTTTTAAATGCAATTTTCCCTATGAAGTGGATAGGTAGAAATTCTCCTTTGGAACCATGGTCCCCTAGATCGCCAGATATTACCCCTTGTGACTTTTTTCTGTGGGTGCATTTGAAGAATATAGTGTATGCTACTCGGCCGCGTAATAGAAAGGAACTTTGCTTTGCAATTAGGCAAGCGTGTCAGGAAATAACTCCCCAAACTTTAAGAAAAGTTAATGTACGTTTGAAAAGAATTGTTGAAAATTGTATTGTTTCAGAAGGTAGTTATGTTTAAAACACAATAATCTAAAATAAAGTAATTCGAAATTTTGTTACCACTGTTACAAATAAAGAACTTATTAAAAAAAAGACTTGAAATTTTTTTTTTTGTTCAAATCAGCTCTTGACGTTGAAAATATGAATTAAAGGGTTTTTGGGGATGCTGATTCTGAATCTGATAAGAAAAGTTGTCTTAAATGAGCATTAATATTCATTTCTCAAAAAATGCCTTTTTTCTCTCCCCAACTTCGCACGCCAATGGTGAATGAATATGATCACTATGCCAAATGCTTCATTTTTCTAACATAAAATCACCACCAAAATCTCAAGAAAATCGCTAATAATAGATATTCGGGTGCATTGACGAAAAAAGTTAATTTATTTATTTTTTCTCCTCAAATCAGCTCTTGAGATTTCAAAAATATGGATTGGGGGGTTTTTGGGGATGCTGATTCTAATTCTGATAAAAAAAGTTATCTAAAATGAGCCCTAATATCCTTTTCCCAAAAAACAGCTTTTTTTACCCCCCACACCGCACGCCTATGGTCGATGAAAATGTTCGCTATGCCAAAATACTTCATTTACCTAACATATAATCACCACCAAAATTTCAAGAAAATCGCATTATTAATAACTGAGATATTAGGGTGTATTCATGAAAAGCGGGACACACTGTATATCAACAAATATTATAGTACTAATTAACTGCTGATATAATACATTTTTACTCCATTACTTTACCATCAATTAGTACAGTACATCGGTTGAAACTATTTGACATTTCTTTCGAATATGGCTCATTTGAAAAACATATTTTACCTATTGGGATATAAAAATAATTATATAGAAAAAGGCAATTTAAGCGCAATTACATTTCTAATAGTTCTTTAGTACTATTAGATTGAAGACCATTATCTTTGATGGATCACGCACATAAAGTTTTCAATGGTACTTACTGTACAGTGAAAGTGAACGAATGCATACAGCGTGTGAACATTTTCAGAATATGGACGCTTTGAGTGGACGAAAGAACTAAGGGACAGTCTTCTGCATTGCTATGAGAGCAGTGAGCCCGCCTGAAGATACATTGCAAGAATGCATGCTCTGTGGTGTGAATTACACCCAGAGCATGCTGCCTTTTCCGCACGAAATCTAAAGGATTATGTATCCCTCCTTCGGGTTCGAGGCTATGTCACAGCCCCTCCTCCGCCAGTTAACGCAGTGGCACAAGTGGCAGATATGCCACGTGTCGATCTGGCTGTAGAGAAAGCCCGCATCATACCACCAACGAAAGGCATCAGTACCCGCAGGGCGCTTCATAACACCAAGCACCCGAAGCCACAACAACTGGCATGGGTGAATGCGGGGATTCACGATGTCCATTCAGAAGAGTCTGACATCTGGCAGATCAACTCGGCCGTGTATGACGCCGTTCAAGCCCTATCCCAAGCGGAGATGAGGGATACCACCCTTCTGATTGGGAGACATGAGCGACGCATTCACAGGATGGAAGCTAACGTCAAGTCGGCGAGACAACATGCGTCTCGTATTCAGTGTGTGGCGGACTACGTGGCGGTTAATAGGCCCTTCTCGCCCACAGTGCGGCGAATTGCTGCAAATTTAAGGGGTTTAAGCCGGTATATACCGAAGTTGATCTTCAAAATGCATTAATAACAGTGAGAGCAAGGAGGCAGAGTATGTACGCTGCATCGAAAGCATTTAATATTCCATATTCTTCACTGTATGCTCGATCTAAAGGATTAAGAGTCAAAATAAGTAAGAGCAAAGGGCGCCCGACTACTATTTCATATGATGAAGAAGTTAAGTTAGCGAATGGGATCAGGACACTTGAAAAGTGGGGATTTGGGTTAAGCAGGCGTGAAGTTCTGGAGCTTGTTGGGTCTTATGTCAATAACAATGATATTGTCAACAAATTTAAGGATGGTATTCCTGGTGAAGAATGGTTCCTTGGTTTCAAAAAGAGACACCATTTGAGTCTTAAAGTACCACAAAATGTGGAATATGCCAGAAAAAAAGCATTGGATCCTTTCACAATTCATAATTACTTCTCACTCCTGAAATCTACACTAGATGAACTGAATCTACATGATAAACCATCACAAATTTGGAATTTGGATGAGACAAGCTTATCAATAGATCCCAGGAAAAGTAAAGTGGTAGGTGAAATTGGAAAGCCCTCGTCGAGGACAATAAGTAGCCCTGGAAAGGAAAACACGACCATACTAGTAATGGATAACGCCGCAGGAGGGAAAGCTCCACCCTTAATAATATTCAAAGGTCGACATCTGTGGGACAAATGGGTTGCTCCTGAAGAAGTGACCTACCCTGGGACCGTGTATGCAGCTACTAAAAAAGGATGAATGGAGAGTGACGTCTTTCGTAATTATTTCATGAAAACTATCATCCCAGCTTTGGGTGATAGAAAGCCCGCCTTGATAGTCTATGATGGTCACAGCACTCACATTGATCCGGAAATAATAGAAACTGCTATCAGAGAAAATATAACTATTCTCAAACTTCCACCTCATAGTTCCCATTTGCTACAGCCACTGGACTAGTCAGTGTTCAAGTCCTTCAAAAGTAAATGGGACGCAAAACTGATTGTGTGCAAAGACAACATGTGGGACAAAAGTTGCCAAAAAATATATTTTCACAATTTTTATGTGAAACATGGCAATCTATAAGCCCGGAAGTCATCTCGAATGGTTTCAAGAAAGCAGGGATCCACCCATTGAATAAGGAAGGGATTCCCAAAGACTCATATGCTCCAGCTGCCTTGAAACGATTTGAGTAATATATCAGCAATATGCCAAACGGTGAGAGTAATCAACCAGAAGCCTCAACATCACAGGAAAATACCGCTATTAGCAATGAAGTAGAAGATATTGCGTCTCCACTTCCAATGAATGAAACCAACGTGACCAAAAATGACCGTACTGCTGGAACTTCTGTGCTTGAACTGCCACAAAAACAAAATACTTCTTTCAAGAATCTGTTATTAGCAACTATAAGGCAAACTCCGTTGACTGACAAAAAACAAAAAAGAACAAGGGTTTGTTTTGGATCAGAAGTACTATCGACGAACGAAGTTTTGCAACGCCTAAAAGAAAAGCAAACCAAAAAAACGAACGAAACCAGCTCGAAGTGATGAAGACGCACAGCTTTCTCCAGATTACATAGAATCTGATGAAGATGAGGAGTCTTTGAATGATATGCAGTTAGACTTATTGGAGGAAACAGATACTGTGATTGAAGTGGGCAAATGGGTTTTGGTAAAGTACTGTTCCAAGAAATATGTGAAACATTATGTTGGTCAAATTATTGAGAGAATTGATCTCGATTGGAATGTGAAATTTACAAAATTTTCTAATAATAAATTTGTTTGGCCAGTTATAGAAGATGTGGATACCATTTCTGAACAAGACATTGTCAAAGTATTACCAGATCCAACTGTTGACAGGAGGGGCAGAGGCTTTACATTCAATGTATCATTCCAAGGCTATAACATAATATGAAGTATTGATATTTTTATATTATATTCCATGAAGGATTTTATTTTGGTAATGTTCTTAAAACGCAAATTATAATTAATAATTCAGCTTCTTGAGATACATTGGTGATTCAAAAACGATTTTACTCGTTAAAGCTGGCTTTATCACATATCCCCCGTTCACTTAATACTTATACTTCAATAGGAAGTTGTAGTCAGTTATCACAATAGCCCCAAATCACCGGGTAAATGTGATATAATGACAAACTTTTTAAAAAATACCACATTTTCCAAAAATGAATGATCTTTGCCTTCAAAATACAGTTCTGCATTCGCAACGAACCTTTCAGTGTACTGTAATTTTTTTATATTCTTTTCTTTATTTTTCTCAGTTGTGTGGCCAATCAAAGTTGAACTATTGAGAAACTGTAACACAATTACCCCTATTCACCTTACTAATTACGCTATAGTTCATCTCAAAAGAGGACGTAGACGGAAGCATCCTACATCATCTGGATGCCGGAGGGGTGGAACAACGCCATAGTTAAGAGGTAGCTACTGCCAAAAACTCTCTCCGCGGCAAGTTTCAGTACAAATTCCGACAGATCCGGTCATCAGAACTGTCGGGGGAGAACAAAGTGGCTGCAACTAATATGCTTGCCGTTCCGATTCTACTTTGAAATGGAATCAGGAAGAGCTGCGGCAATTCGATGTAAAAACTTGCAAAATTATACATCTTCATCTTCAAATTATACATCATCCTATATCGTCCGTTCCACGGTTATACTTTCCCAGACAATGGGGAGAAGCCGTGGACTTTTGAGTTTGAAGTGTCTACATAACAGAATAGTACTGGATGGAGCCTGTAAAGTCATCAGGAGTTCAAATCCCCTTCTCTGCTTGGTATGCGATCATGAGAAAGCAGGGATTGGAGCATTTCTCTTCAAGGTAGCATCTCGTGCAGCCGATGAACTCGAACAGCTAATGCATGGGGTCTTCTTCAGGAAAATTGAAGACCTTGGCTTATCCAGAAACCTGACATTTGCTTTTCTCAGGTCAAGTGGGCTGAAGTTGGAAACCATACTTTCTTATTTTACACGAGGAAAATTGCCGTTGTGAATAGATAATTTTCAGTGAAGCATATGCAATTCTAAGTTTAGAGGATATATGTTCTTTAAATCTTAATTTTGTGTTCAGGACAATACCTAAATTTTTGCAATGAGTTTCAATTGGAATTGAGGTACCTACAATTTCAAGTAAAACTCTGTCTTTTACGAGTGCCGAAGTATAATCGTTACAAAATATGAGAGCTTTGGATTCGTTAGGGTTTATTTTCAGACAGTGCTGTCGCGTGGTATTCGATAATTCCTCAAGATCTCTGTTGATACATTGAATTGCTTCCGTTACCTCAGAATATTGGAATGGAAAATAGAGCTGCGTGTCATCTGCATAAAGGTGGTAGTCACAGAACTTGAGCGAATCAGGGAAGAGTGATGTATACAAGGTGAAGAATAATAAGCCAAGAATACTACCTTAGAGTATCAATCTCTGGGATGTAGATTTCTGAGTGCCAATTTGTGCTATTTGTGTTCGGCCGTTCAGATACGACGAGAGAAGAGATCATACTGTTTCACTGAAATTATAGTATTTAAACATGTCTGCCAGAATATGATTCTAAATATCGAAGGCCTTTGAAAAATCTAACAATATCAGCACAGATATTTTTCCATAATCAATGGTACTTAATAAGTCGTCAACGACATCGGCAAGTACTGTGGCGCAGCTATACCCCTTTCTGAAGCCGGACTGCTTGACAGGTAAAATGTTGTTTTTACCTACGAAGTCTCTAATTTGAAATTCAATGGCCCGTTCAAAAATTTTCGAAAGAATAGGTATAAGATACTAATTTGCCTCAAATCACTGTATTCTTTAGGTGAACTAACTTCAGGGAGTGGATTTCCAATCTGAAGGAAAGTAGCCAAAAAATAAGCACACGTTAATAATGTGGACAATTATCGGAACAATTCGGGGACAGCATAACCAAATAATAGTAATATTTAGTTCATCATTTCGAAAGGCTTTACTACCAATATTCTTTATAATATCAGTTAAAGTTTCTTCGTTTACTAACTGAAGTATGAATTCGTTCTCAATATCCTTTTTTTTATTGTTTTTCTAGTAAGTAATCAAGCAAGTTAATGTCTATTGTTATGTCCCTTGTAACGTTTATAAAAAAGTTATTGATCTCCTCAACGGAATTCATGTGTGAAGGAATTTCAGAAAGTTTCTTTTTATATGTTGAGTTATTTTAGTTCTAACCAATTGTCTATTGAGCTACAGTTTTTTAATTTGAAGTTCAGATATGCTTTCTTTTCAGATTTAATGGCGTTAGTGGTAAAGTTTCTTAATTGCTTGTAATAAGACCAGTGTTTAGGTATCTGAGTTCGTATGATTTTTGTAGGGCTTAATCTCTGTACTTCTACTTGATTCTGATGTTATTTTTTATCCAGGGTGAATATCTGCTTTGTTTATGTGACACTTACCTTATGGGAGCATGTTTGTCTAGAACAGTATGTATATTATAATTCAAAATAAATAAATCATAAATGAGATTCCATGGCTGTAACTGTGGATCATTTTGAAAATCTTTATGATATGTCGTAATTCACTTCCCTTGCCATCATTACGTAATATTCTAATCAATTCATTCTTATTTGCAGATCTATTCAACCCGTTGTACTGGCTCACTTGATTTGCCTTTTCAAAGAACCAAATGACATCAATACAGAGATTGATATGTATATTTCCAGTATAGCCTTGATTGGAGCTGGTTTCATCAACATCTTCATGATACATCACATCAACCTAAGTTTGACAGTCGTTGGAATGAGAGTCAGGGTTGCAGTATCGTCGTTGGTGTACAGAACGGTATTTATTTGAGTTGTCCATACGTTAGCAGGTATTAACAAACATTTAATACTTCAAAATGGTGTGAAAGCCAGAAAAAAATGCAAGTAATCGATTTCTGAATTGTTTCTCAAAATTAAGCAAGATACAGTACCATGGCATACAATGATTTGTCCCGATATAAATTGGATTTCCCACTGGGACGCAACTGGAAATGATAATTTCTATTAGAGTACAGTAAAGTATCTCAAATAATGGTCATAAAGTATTATCATAATCGGTCAAAAGGTATTTGAGAAATTAATAAAAATCTGAATATTTCAAAAAACTTTGACACCTTGTTTCTCGAAAACTAAGCAAGTTAGGAAACATGCATATTGGAAAAAAAAAATAGTTGTACCCAAACAACCAATCCTAACTATTTGGCGGTTAAACCCTGGATCACCCTGTATATGTTAATATGACATACAGGTTAATCGTTCACAAAGTTTCCGAAGCGCTTCGCTGGTTATTAGATAATCGGACAGTAGAAGGAAGTGAAACTGTTCATTCCGGAAATACACGCACTTTTTCTTGAACTTGACTAGATTTGAAAGTGATTAGAAGTGGATACATACACACGAATACATGAACATGATTTCATCAGTAGTTCGTCATAAGTTTATGCATACGAGTGTTATGCAAAGATTAATATTCACAAATAAAATAATAAGTCAACACCAAATTATAAGAAACTTTATTGAGAGCCATTTTTGTGGGGTTTTTTGCCCTGTCCTTTCGAGATTCTAGTCGTTAATTCATTGCCTTGTAATATTTTCTCTGACGAAATCCTTCTTGATTTCTCATCTTTTCACAAAAATTAAGATTGAATAATAATTTTTCCAATATTTCCTTTTCAGATGACAAGACTGAGTATGGAATCTCTGGGTCAGACAGCTGCTGGGCAAGTAGTTAACTTACTTTCCAATGATGTCAATCGTTTTGATACTATTTCACTATTTTTACATGCCCTTTGGGTTCTACCTTTTCAAATAGCTGTGGTGAGCTATTTCCTTTGGCAACAGGTTCAGATATCTTGTTTGGTGGGAGTTATAACGATGACCGTTATGAGTTTACCTATTCAAGGTCAGTATATAAGATGATAATGATAATAATCAACAAAACCAATCATCAACCACATTGCAGTTATTTTTGTTGATGCACTTGAATATGTACCGTTTTTGGTAATGGATCTCAGTCATATTTTGACAGAGACAAAACAGCTTTCCCGATAGATACAGTGTGTTTCGTATTTTTGTGTTCATCTCATCCGTTGATTTGTTCAAAAATTTACTCATTTGGGAAATGTAGATTCTAGAGATATGGCAATTTGAATCGGACAGTGGCGTACATAAGTTTTAATAAAAAAAGTTTTTTCATATGTTACATAACTAACAGTTGTTTCATTAACAAAAATCACTTACGATGATTGGGATGATTTTGAGTATCAAGAACTGAAATTAATCCATTGATAGTTGAAGAAATATTAGATATGAAGACAAATAAAATCATTTCGTTTTTAAACAAAATTATTGTATTGAATTGTCGAACTGTAGTCCATTTGTCTCTTGAAAATATGCTAATATATGAATAATGCCTGAACACTATTAAGCAAATGAAATTTCTGACAATACTCAAATTATGCTGTATAACTGCCAACTCCTCGCGTGTTTCCATCATACCACTAGAGATTGTTACTCAAAAAAGTCCTATTTCAATAAATCAAATCTCATTTCTTATCCATTTAATAATTTATTTAAGAACAACCCAGCTACTTGGGCTGCCAGAATTGACTTCCATTATTCAACAGAACATTTTTTCGACTTATGAATTGACAACTTAAAATATGTTGCTGGCTCTTCATTTATAAGGGTTCAAATTCTCCCTCAATGGCTCATAATAACTTATTCTGTTCTTTTTTTCTCTGATCCTATGTAGGAATAATTCAGGATTTATGCACTTGAATTATTCTGGAACAAATTTTTCTAGTGAAATTGTCCAGTTGAAAAGTAACTACTATTGTTCCTTTATACCTACGTATGGCAATGTCTGGTTCGAACTGTCATATCGCTTAGAATATCCGATTGGCTACATTCCCTGTTTCAGAAAAATTTCGAAAAATAAAGCAATAGATAAGTAAATTACAAAGGTTAATACAAAAACACGAAACACATCATATCTATCGAGAGAGTCAAAATAATATCACTACTGAAATTAGATAAAACAAGCCTTCTAACGATACTACACATATCTAACATGACGTTCTATTTGAAAAATATCCTATGATTTCACTCCTACACCAATAGCACCTCAAAAAAATATTTGAATTCACAAAAAGATCCATAGTGAAATACCGTTGAACTTTCATAAAAACTTTTTTCAATAACTCATATCAACTGAGAAAAATAGGAGGGTCCGTACCTTTGACTAACACTTCAACCCATTAAGGCTCAAATATTAAACTCTGTTTTTCACATACATTTTGTCTGTGTTATTTAGAGGGTACTTATTATTTGCTGCGTAGCGACTACTTCTTCAGTGAAATTATTGTGTAAAAGAAGAAAAAAGAGTTTAAATCACGACTACATCAATGTTCACGTGAATACCATTGTAGACACTAACAATGAAAACTTCGAGATAGAGTATATTGATCACAACAATATTGAAATTTCAATGACAATTATTTTTTCCAGGATATATGGGAAAACTATGTGGAAATCTGAGGCAGTATATAGCTGAAAAAACAGACAGTAGAGTGAAGCTGATGAATGGAGTGATTTCTGGAATTCAGGTCATAAAAATGTATGCTTGGGAGAAGTCATTCGAAAAATTCATCAAAGCTGCGAGAGTTACGGAAGTCGACGATCTCACATCAGTATCCTACCTACGAGGAATATTGTTCAGTTTCATGGGTTATAGCCAGAGAATGATATTATGTCTAACAGTGGTCTGTTATGTTCTACTAGGTATAGTAATGGTCACTCTATATAGCAGCTTTATAGGTAATAAGTAGACTCCGATGAACAGTTGGAGATATTATTCAACTCAAAGTCAGGTGAAAATAGTAATTTCAATATTATTTTGTTCACACTACTTTGTGGAATATCCGTTTCCACTGCTATTCCCTAGTGCTTAAATATTTTCTGTAGCATCAATAACTTGCTTGCTATTCATTTTTCTCATTGATTCGCCCACCAATGATTTCTTTTCAATCGTTAATTTAATTTCAATTTCTATAATTTTTCAAAAATATCAGTGATTTCATTACTACTGGCGTGCAGCAGATATCACTTGAAATCATCCCTTTCAGATCATTCAATACATTTTTGGTGTATTTATCGATTCTACAAAGGTAAAATCGGTATGTGTCTCAAATGTCATATCATCATTTATAGTGATATTTTAGCCAGCAAGGGCCACCCAAGGAGCAGATTTCAGTAGTTATAACCACCTTTGAGAATGCATCAATACCGCTGGATTATTCACTGAAAACATCTTGATAACCTAGAAAAATTGTGAGTTCACCCCTAGCAGCCCGTGAGCCACCTTTTCCCATCTCTACTGTTGTTTTCATTATTCCTCTATTCAATCAGTTTGGGATAGGTTAGTTAGGCGTATTTTCAACATGCACAAAGAAAGATACTGATTGGATTGGTAAGCTATTATAAGATACAATCAATCAAGGTCATATTTAAACGAACAAAGACGTCTGAACAAAACACAATTACTATCTATCTCCTCGCACGAATATACAATCGAACACAAAAAACAATCTGTGGATTTCAATTGGAAAGAATGGCCATAAACTAAACCTGGATACAACTACTGATCAAAACTAAACTCCTACTAAGGAATATGAAAAATGATACTGACTAGTTAGTGGACCAGAAGAACCAACTGGAAATAGATTTATGTTCTCCATTAGGATAATGCCAACTATAAGCTATAAGCCACGGCCAACAAAATTCAAATTCACCGAAAACAAACAAATTACCGTTCATTGAAGCTCACTTATGTATTATGATTCTTGATTTCCATTTACTGTGGAGTTTTTATTCTGATATAATCATTTATTTCAGGGAATGTAATCACTGCAGATAAACTGTTCTCCATGACCCAGTTCTTTGTTTTACTGCAGACAGCCATGTCCCTTCAGTACCCTACGGCTATAAGCGTTGGTTCTGAAGCTTTGACATCTGTGAAAAGGCTGGAGAAGTTCTTGCTTCTCAAAGGAAAGCAGACGATGAATTATGAAATTTCGAAAGAGCAAGGAGTTCGTCTGACCAATGTGTCTGCATGCTGGGTACCCAAAGTGTACGCTTTGAAAAACATCACTCTACGAATACCGCCAGGTTCATTGTGTGCCATCATTGGGCCAGTGGGCGCAGGAAAAAGCTCGTTTCTACAGGTAATATTTCCCCCTATTTATGATACAAGTGTTAAAAGTGGCATTTTATTTTATGAGTGGGGAATATTGCAAAATTCCATGGCAGGTGGGAGTTCCTAACTGTAATTCAGGGTTACATCAAGGATTCCATTACAAATAAAATAGCTGGAAAAGTGTTTTCTGGTATGATTCTAGTTCTGCAACAGCATTATTTGATCATCCCACTAGCATCATCATTGGTTAGCGATGAAGGACCATTTACAGTTGGACTGAATACTTCGTCAGTTACTTCGCAAGAAATTAACATTACCAATTGCACAAACTGCCAAATACATGCGAAACTTCCTTTTAAGTAGGAGTTCTGATCATTATAATTTCTGATTGAAGTGTTAGCATTTTTAGCACTTGTGTTGAAAGTGATTTCATATGTCTATGAATTGAAAACGTTAGTTTCAAGGATAGTTGTACAGAAATATTATTTAATTTTATATTTATCTTTTTTAGCACGAAGTTATCAGACATTCAGAATAACTAGTTTTATTGAATAATATATCACGTTTCGCGTTGATAATAATGTTGAAAGAACGCTGTTTTTAGTCTCGTGAATAAGTATTATGCTAGCAGCACAATTTTTTTCATCTGACCCCGAATAGGATAACCAGAACTCTGTCAACCCTTCTGGTGATAAGCTTTCATAAAATATGCTAAACTACATCACTTACATAATTGAACAGCGTTCGTTATTGATTTGAATTGAATAAAATTTTGTTTCTGGAGACTTTTAAATCATTCTCTATTTATAGCTTCTTCTTGGAGAATTGTCAGCAGAAACTGGAAAAGTCTGCATTGATTCGGAAATATCGTATTCTTCTCAAGAGCCATGGTTATTTTCTTCGACTGTTCGGAATAATATTCTTTTTGGACAAGCCTACGATGAACCAGTGTATCAAACAATAGTTAAAGTATGCAGCCTTGAAAGAGATTTCGAGCAGTTTCCACAAGGCGACATGACTCTTGTTGGTGACAGAGGAGTAACTCTAAGTGGAGGTCAAAAAGCTAGAGTAAATCTCGCCAGATCCATCTACCGGAAGGCCAACATCTACCTGATGGATGACCCACTTTCAGCGGTAGACACCCATGTGGGAAAGCATCTTTTCGATGAATGCATTATGAAACATTTGGAAGGGAAAACCAGAGTCTTGGTGACGCATCAGTTGCAGTACCTGAAGAAAGCCGACTTGATAATTGTTATCAATCAAGTAAGTCAATCTATGATAATAATAATGATAATAATACATCTTCATTCATATGAACCAAAGTTGTTACAAGAAAAAACGAAGAATTGCTCAATGAGCACTAGTATTACCTGACCTGTAGGTGGAGAAATGAACATCATATTCAAAATCAAATATGGAAGTAGTTTCAAATAGCATTCTAAGTATATTCTGCATATTCTTCACTATTTGAGTAATGTACGTTTAACTAAATTCCAATCAGTCAGCACTCGATAAATTTTTCAATTTTTTCTTCAAATTGATCAGAGAGTGGTTATAAAAATGAGTTGCCATTGTAACAAATACAGGTATTGTATGTGAAACTTCGAACATAGAGGTGGAGTATTCAGGAGTATTCAGAAACCTTTGTCACGGGTACTAAATGGTTCAAATCACCAAATCGTTCAAATTCATTGAATGAATGAAGAAATTTTTGGTAATCAATATTTTATGAGCTAGAGTCGTGAGAAAAAGTTATCTGAATTGGTTGAGTCAAAATCTTCTAGCCTTATATATTGAGTTACTGATCCGATCAAACTTTCTGATTCCATCACTTTAAGTGGAATCGATTGTGTGCTCCATGAAACAGCCTTGTTGATATATCTTGAAGAGGTGTTCAAAACAAATTTCATTCCATATCAACATAATCTTGAACACACCACAATTTTCCAATATTATTCAATATTAACTAAAATTCGACTGAATTTTGAAAATTCCGTTTCGCACTATATGCTAAATGTCGGCTTGGCATGAGAAAATGAAATGACAGAACAATATTTCCACTATTGATGCATGCCATAATAATCACCTTCATGAAGAGGCTGATGTTGTTTTTAATAAATGAAGATGGAGGAGGTACAAAATCAGCCTCGTTGAAGGATCAGAACCAATCAAGTCTCATCCTCATATTTTCTGCGAGTTTCACACGAAGGTTGCAGGAACTAAAAGTGTAGACAAGTA
The DNA here is from genome assembly GCA_958502065.1 of Chrysolina americana. Taxonomy (NCBI): domain Eukaryota; kingdom Metazoa; phylum Arthropoda; class Insecta; order Coleoptera; family Chrysomelidae; genus Chrysolina; species Chrysolina americana. Next base: position 100,876,076 of record OY293410.1, read on the forward strand.
TTCGGTGTATTCACGTAGTTTGACCTTTGTTAGTGGATGATACATTAAATGCTGATATAACTCTTTGATTAGCCATCTAATGCCATCAAATCCGGATTGTTCAGAATATTCTCTAAGAATTTCGAAAAATTGCTATAACTGTCCACTATGAAGGTAAGAGATTATCCAATAGAATGGCTTGCTCGTTCTCAGGATTTGACGCCGATGGATTTCCTTTCATGAGCTTTCAAGAGATAGCAAACCCTATATTTTTCTGACATTGTAATGGTGCCCAATAGCAGTTATTAAATTATTCTCATGACAAAATAAGTTTCCGTGGCTTCGAACAAAAATGGTGTACCAGTGCCTTTTATGGTTCCTATAGATGGCTCTGATGCTTATTTCCTTAGAGGTTGCTGGAGTTATCATAGGGTCAGTTGACAAAACCAATTGGAAATCGTTTGCATTTTGTGACCGGGTCTGCACTGATGATCGGGTGAACCATGAAACTAGTATTTTCCATATTGTATCTTTTGCCAACCCCAAGGTACTCGACCTATAATATTATTAGTTCTTTGCCTTATTATTTTTTACCACACATTATGTACCAATTTTCAATCTTTTTCAGGGCGTCGTAGAAGCTCAGGGAACTTTTACCGAACTCTCCAATTCTGGAGTGAATTTTACAGAATTGCTCTTAGACGAAAATTCTTCAGATCAACCCGAAGAAGGCAATCTGGAAATAATTGCTGAAAATGTCAATTCTCTTCAAAAATATTCCCCACCATCAGTTCAAGAAGTAAGTTAATTCAAGTTAATTCAACATATTTTGAAAGATGAGAGGAAAATTAACAATCAGCAAGATATTTGTGAAGAATTCAATAATGATTTCATCAATGCGGGTCCCAATTTGGCAGCAAGTCTCGCATCAAGAAAAAAAATTCAGTGCACTCAAAATAATGTTCCTTGTATTTCAATCCTGTCAAAGAAATAGAAGAAATAATTGGTGATTCAGATTCTAAAAAAGCACCAGGATTTGATAACATATCTCCAAATATTGCCAAACTGGTGAAATCAGAAATTGCACCAACTGATAAGTACAGTCACAGTGCCTGACATTCAAATTTGCTAGAGTTAAACCAATATTCAGATCAGGTAAAAAAGATCAAATGGCGAATTATAGGGCTATCTCAATCCTTTCTGTATTATATTCTGTGGGTGGCCGGTGGCTTAGCGGTCTAATGGCACAGCCGTTCGAAACTCCAGCATAGCGATAGTCGGTTCGAGTCCGATGTAGGTATAAGTGATTTTTTCTCAAATACTCTATATCGGATCGATAGGCGACCACATGCCTTGTTGAAAAGCAAGTGTATTGTGTGTTGTCTAGATGCCAATCTCGTCTAGTGCTAGCTTGGAGTGCACACCGACCACCCGAGGTGGTGCTGTAGGTTTTCCGGGGTTTCCTACAGCTGAGAAGTGAAAACATCACCTTAAACATCAGTAAGTCGCCCCTGAGCGCCACGGCAATTAATAATAATAGTCGTCCTATACCCGCACAGGCTATGCCTTTGGGTACACTCAACGAGTGTTTATGAGGGAGTATTATTATTATATTATTATTATTATTATCATCAAAACTTATAGAAAAAGCGGTACATTGTGTACCTGGTTGGAATTTCTTGAAGAAGTGAATTTATTGTATAATGCTCAAAACGGATTTCGAAGATTTAGTGACACAGAATCAGCATTACAAGATGTTACTCAAATTCTAGATTAAGATTCTGACAAAAAGTGTGTTATATTGTCATTTGAATTTCGGAAAGCTTCTGATACAATAGATCACATAATTTCGTTGTCAATTTTGCATAAGATAGGTATTAGAGGATATATACATTTGTGGTTTACTAATTATCTGTCTGAAATGAAACAGTTCCTTTTTTTAGAGGAAGAATGTAGTTCACAAAATATTGTTTCATCTGGGGTTCCACAGGAATCAGTTTTGGGGCCTTTTCTTTTCTTTGTATATATAAATTCCATAGCCAATTTGGATTTGACGATAAAAATCAAAATGTTCGCAAATGCCATAACAATAATATAGAGTGGAAGAAATCTGCTTTAAATTGAAAGTTATATGACAAGTAATCTTGAAAAAAATCATGCATTTTGAAAAATCCTCGCTCATGTTCGTCACAAAAAATCTTTTAATATTAACTTGGAATATCCTATTAGATTAAATAATGGAAGTATACAGTACTCTTCCACATAAAAATTTCTGGGACTTTATGCAGGTAGATGAAAATTTATCGTTAAAACATAATCAGGTTTTGAGAAATCAGATTTCTCCAAGTATTGGAATTTGTTTCAAGATAAGAAATTTTTTGTCCCTTAAACATCTGACAAATTACAATACATGATTTCTGTTTGGGGTCCAGCAACAAATTCATTGCTAAGACCACTAAAGATGCTTCAGAATATAATTATCAAATGTAAGTTCAAACTTGACTCTCATGAGTCAACTACTAATTTGTCTAGACCAATCTAACTTCTAGATATTCATTCATTATATAAAATGAAATTGTATACCTTCATTCATTTAGTTAAAAATAATATGAAACATTCTAATTTAATATTCAAAATTAATATTGAACCTAATTATTCAACCAGATATTCCAATAATTTAGCATTGCATGAAACTAAGACAAATATTGTCAAAAATTAATACTAATACTAACGGAATAAAATTTCGCAATGAATTGACAATATTCCACAGGCTATCGGTGATCGGTTTTTTTCTGTCAGGTTGGTAATGAATTTTGGTTTTTGATATTTGAAACAATGTATATTGATACACTGACATATGTCATGTGTCATGTGTCAGCAATGACAATTATTAAATTATTATAACCAATCCCCAGCCAATCCCTTGAATCTGACAGATGTCAGTGTATCAAAATACAGTGTTTCAAATATTAAAAACCAAAATTCATTACTAACCTGCAAAAAAAGGATCACCGATATCCTGTGGAATTTTTTCAACTACACAACCATTTGAAAAAAATCAAAATTATGGGTTGAGCTGAAAACAATCAATAAGTAACTATTTTCTGATTCCACCATATTCAGTTTTATGAACTTGTAATACTCCTTGTTTATTTCTTTTTTATGTAGTGCCATTTTTCAGTATATGTATTATTATTTGTGTTAACCCTTTATAAACAAAAATGTTTCTTGGGATCAATGAAGTAAATAAATATTCAATATTATTCAACTCATTTTGTATAAAAATATCTGTTAAAGAACAAATGTGATTATTTTTTGCGTATGTATATGATTCGTCCTCATACTTTTAACAAAGTTGATTAGTCTTGAACTTCCAAACTTGCTGATTGTGCATATAATTGTCTCAGAGTTGATGAAATTATCATTATATAATTGAATAATATTTAACACTTTTCCAGGATGTATCGAGCAACAAGAATTCAGCAAATACTGATAATAATATAGAGAGTATTACAGATATGTCTCCTTTGAGAGAATACTTTCAATCCACAAAATCAATTTTGTATTTGTCTCTTCTCATCGTTTCAATGATCATTTCACAGGCATTGGGCACCAGTGTTGACTATTGGACATCTTTTTGGTGAGTAGATGCTATCATAAAACGCACTATCGTTTCTTTTTTGTCGAAATGATTTCCACTTATTGAAGTCCTTTCTCTAACACAGATTGACTTGGATTTGACTTTTTGCATTATTTTTTCGAATACAATAAGATGAAACTTTTGGATTAACAATTTATTTCTCTATAATCTAGAGCAGACTCGAACAAAAGGCATCGTTAGAGCAAAGCATTTATGTAATTTCCCTTGATGTCACATTCTCTCCGTTTTGAGTTAGTCATAGTTCGATGATGTTTAGGTTTATTGAAAACTATTCTAGATACTTCAGTCACTTTGAACAACCAGTAGATCGGTAAAGTTGTATGTAAGGGCTTTCGTTTTAATTCAAGAGTGAATTCACTGATCTCAAATGATCTAGAACAGAATGAGTTGCTGATCATTTACATAAAATCAATATTCCAAATTTGAAATAAGTAAAACTTGTTTATGATTATAGGAAATTAGATTGGGTTTTTCTCGTTTTTCATTCTCGTCTGTAAATGAATACATAGGTTCAATAAATGTTCAATACTTTTCAGGACCCAGCAAGAAGAAACCAGACACTCAACCAACACTAGTGCATATGAGAAATATCCAAAACAACTTCTCAAGTACAACCTCAATAAGAACACCTCATCGGAAGTCACGTATAAATATTTACTGAACGATGCCCATACGACATTAGGAAACATCACTGATGGGCTATACGATTACGTTGACGTAAACGGCGACGGTCACAAACTCCTGAAAACGAATTATTCAATGATTGTTTACGGGATTCTAATTATAGGAACGATAATATTCTGTATAGTGCGAAACTTGGTTTTCTTCAAAGTTTGCATGAAAGCCTCTGTGAATTTGCACTCTAAGATGCTTCACGCACTATTGAAGGCTCCGATGAGGTTTTTCGATACCAATCCCAGCGGAAGAGTTTTGAATAGATTTTCCAAAGATATGGGGGCGATTGACGAAATATTTCCCAGCTCTCTCTGTCACTCAATACAGGTAAGACATTTTGGCCTTGATAGAATATAATTGATATGCTGGGTGAAATTAAATTGATTATGAAAAAATGGAATATTTATGAAAAGAGGAATTAATTTGAGAATCGTGGTCTTGATTCAATACGAACACGACTCATCAAAAATTATTATTAAGATGGGATAAATATCTAGTTGAAGGGCGTCAACTCACTCACCAAATATTATGGTACACTTCTCAATATCGGAAATTGTGGGATCTACTTTTTTTTATTATTGGAATTGTTTAAGAATGTTTTCATCTACATTTTTATAACCGCAGATCGATTGTTTTTGAAGTTTTTCATAATACATGTATCAGTGTTTTGTGGCGGTCTCTACACAGTATAGCAATTGAGATAATAAAATTAAGGAGTTTCCATTTGAAGAATGAATTTTTAATGGCATCTATATCATTTTCGAGGGAACCCTATAACCCCCTGTATAAATCTTATCGAATGGATATCAGAACTCTGTTGAATTAGGTCTTCTTCTATGAATACATCGCTATACAGGGTGTTTCCGAAATTGGAGCAATAAATAAAATCCAGTGTTCTATGAGACATAATGACACAATAAAAAGCATTTACCTTTTTTCTCAAGCACTTGAAAATCTCCCAAAAATAGACTCACTTGCTAACGATTGTTTGGGAAGCACTTTTTTATTCATCAGTTCCTAGAGCGCTTATGTTCTAGTATTGTGTTTATCACTCGTATTTCTGCACTGTTGCCAGTTAATTATTATTTCATAAACCGTGCCAGTTTATACATTTGGTTTCGAAGTGAACCGAAATGAAAACACAATTAAATCAGAATGAGGCATTATTATTTCATAATAGGGGATCAGAAAGTTACTAAAAAGAACGGAATTTGATTTCACAATAGGTGTTCGAATTGACCGACACCACTTTCTATGCAGAGTCTCGCACGACGAAGTAACGAGTCACAAGCCCGCTGAAAACTACCTTGTCGCATCGGTTGAACGGCGTTGTTTATTTTCTCGCGTAAAATTCCCGGTTCTCGATATTCCAGTTTGGTGGCGCATAAACTCAAACAATAACACTATCTCAATCTCATATCATAGGTACGTAAATAAGAAGAGCCACCATGAACGACAATTCGAACTGAAATTTAAAATGTATTTGATCCCGCGTCATTGAACTCTGACCGTTCAGTATGACAGGTCAAAATGTCAGTCGGTACTCAGTTCGGGTTGACAACAACGGCCATTTCCGTTTCTTTCTATCTCCTTTAATCTGTGACGTTACATCGTCATTTCGATAGCAGAGCCATATTTTCTCGAAAGAAGATTTTTAAATCATTTCGAAACATGATTTTAATAACTACGTCATCGTTTATGTTGTCGCGAAAATGAATGTTTTCAAAAGAATTACGTCATAACATATCTTCAAAATTGTCAATCGTCGAATAATAAACAATAACATAACCACCTAATCCAAACATGAACAGGATATTATTATTAACATGACAGAAGGGTTCTCAAACAACCCATGAAGAGGATATTGAATTCTTTAATTATGTGTTTTTATTTTTGAATCCTAGCCCAAGTAGTCCCATCAGGGAAGATAATTGGTTTACAAATTTTACAGACTATGAATTTTTCATACACTTCCGCATGTCAAAAATTACATTCAGTAAACTCCTGAATGAAATAAATAATCATCAATTAGGGGGGCCCAATTAAGAAAAACCCTATACTGGTGGTGGAGAACCAATTTCTTCAGAATGGCAGTTGCTTTTAACCTTTTCTTGGTTGGGACAAGGCCATACTTTATTATCTGTCTCAGACATATTTAAATTACCTTCTAATAGTCTGGCAATTGCATAGTCTACTGTTAATAACATATCTTCGAGCTGTATTTGGACCATACCTTTCATTTCACACATTTCAATTTCTCTTTAAAAGTTATTTATTTACTGTTTTTGTTTGAAGTTTTTGAATTCAACCGAATGCAACGTCTTCAACTAAAAATGACACTTGACGTGCGTCATACTCTTTTGAAACATCCTCCCGATGTGATTTTGAAATACTTTCAATATTTGACAGTTGTGACGTCATAGTTCGAAATAATTCCATCGAGAATGTTTTCAAATTATTTGAAATACTTTCACGAGAAAATATGGCTCTGATCAAAAACTGACTTGAAATTTGAGATTGGTGATATCAATATTTTACCTAGGTTCCACTACCTTCTTAACTGCTTCGAAATTTTCCTCTATTATTCGATTGAAATATTGAGTTCCTGAAAAAGTACCGCGATTACAAATAACATGTGCGTAATACCCAACAACAACGACATTTTCCATAGTCGTGAGTCCAATCGCGATTGTAAGAATTTCGAAAAACAGAGATGTAGGTAAAGAAAGTGCGAGTGCAGACGAATACCGAAACATAACAAGATTCTAGGTACCTACATAAAACGTATGGATTCATCAAACGATTTAACCAAAATTTGATATGCACGTAAAATAGTCACAAATATCCTAATGAATGAAAGAAGCGATATGATCGAAGAATACCACGACAAACAATACACGACTCTAAATCAATTAGCTCGCGAGCTTTGCCCTTAAAGGGGAAGTGTTCGAAGGAAGAATATCGATTACTTATCATACAATCTCACAACATTCAACGTCGGCAACATTGTCAAAGTTATTTATTATGCGGCGGTCTTCTTTTGTCACCGCGTTTACATCTAGGTGGGCCGTTAATCTCTGGCCAGAGGTTCCCAAAAGTTTGCCAGAGTTTTCCGAAAACGTCAAAAGCCAATATTTTCCAAAATAACGTTTTTTCGAGAAAAATGTATACTCTTATTCCGCTTTAATTTTTCATTTTCTATTACCCATTTCATTTATTGCTCCAATTTCGGAAACACACTGTATAATCAAAAATAAATCATCTTGCTTATAAAATTTTTATTTTGAAATATTTAGAAATTGGTTAGATTTGGGTATTTGCATGAAACAGTTTTAGAATTTTGCGTAGAATCTGAAACTGTGATAATATTTATACAGAAGGTCCTAGTTGAAATAAAGAGGTTGCGGTCCACTTCCTGTATAACTGGAAGTGCTACATGTTATTCTGGAGCCATCTTCGACTGAACCCATACTGAAAATTAAAATGTACCTACTTAAAACACTCTTTCCCACCACACCAATCTGAAATTATTTGAATGCATGTTTTCAGATAATGCTCACTATGACTGGAATCATATTTAATGTGGCTGTTTCCAACCCATATATGATTGTAGCGATATTGATTCTTGGGTGCGGTTTCCTGAAACTGAGCCAATGGTATATTGGAACAGCAACAAGCGTTAAACGGCTTGAATCTGCGGGTAAGTTTTCGTTTCATCTAATAACTATAGTATGTTATCGGTTACATCTGAAATAATTGTTCATACTAACTAACGGAATAATGAGGACGATAGATTAGAAAAGTTTCAAGGGAATATTTTCAGGGAAATATTATTCAATTCCTATGGAAACGATTTTCTTTCAAAATTCAAAGAGTTCAATTTGGAGATTTATATTGCGAATGAAAGACAAAAACTTTCAAGCTCAAGGGTTTTACTGCCTGAACGCCTCACTCCAAATTTTGATATCGTTTACCATTTACTGCTTGTTTTCAGCCAAATCTCCTGTTTTCTCATACGTTGATTCGACACTGAATGGAATAACAACAATAAGAGCATCGAAAATAGAAGAAACTCTCATCAATGAATTCGATGAACATCAGGTACGTTATAAGAATATTCAACAACATTTGTGGTTGACTAAGGAAATGTTCTCCTCGAAAATCATATGGAGATTTCCGAGGAAGAACTTTCGAATTTTTTTTTTTTTTCTACAGTTGTTCAAGTATTTTTGGTCACTGAAGTCGATTTCTAACTTTATCACCTCATCAGAGGGGAGCTAACTTCAATAATCACGAAAAACATCGTTTGTTTGGGGGGGTTTTCCGGGATTTTTGCTCACCTACGTTACTTTTTTTGATAATGACTATTCCGTACAGAATTAGAGTAGAATATATTCCCTACAATTCACATACAGCGACTTTATTCCTATAATGTTCAAAACCGCCGCTAGAGCGCGCTGGAAATGCTCACTTTTGTCACTTGAGAATCGCAGGAAATAACATTTTGAAAATGCGGTGGAGCCGCGATATGAAATTTTTATGCCCAAAATCGATTGTAATATAATTACCCGGTTTCCTTCAACGCTTTAGCAAACTTCTGAGAGATGCGTGGTCTATGAGCCCACTAGTTTTTGAAAAATAGCAAATCTGCTCATCTGCTAATAATGAAGAAAACTGAGGGTTGCTATTCACAGAATAACAAACAGGCACATATACAGAATGAATCGTTTCAGATAATCTTTCATTGAAAATATTTAGAAAAAGGAAAAATATTGAAAATTAGGTAGTCTAAAAGTAATTCTCATCACTCCACTCCTTCCTTCACATTTTCTTTACTCTATCTTTGTAACACCAAGCTGTGATGGTCATGATGGTAGAGCGCTTTTCTCTTAACCTAAGGGTCTTGGGTTCGATTCCCAGCATGGTCATCCGTCTCGTGCATGGCATCACACGTTAAAAGGTAAGGGCTGCGTCTTCCCTAGCTTGGACAAGTCTTTCGAAGACTTTCGAGGGTTGTATTCTTAAGGGTGTGCACCTGGTTGACGGAAATAACAATTTTAACAACAATAACAACAAAAAAAAAGACTAGCATGTCTTTGTATAACAGGAGCAATGAGGTCGACTCCAACAGCAGCAATAGAGGTAATTCTGGACCTCACTCCTCTCCATATCAAGGTGAGGAGAAATGCTTGGGGAGCAAACTTCAGTTTGGCTGAATTCGGACTCAAAGGGACAGCACACAACGTAAGGGGCTCAACCCCCACCAAAAGTGCACACCTTGTCGATCTCCCAACTGACGAAATTACGAGGATTTCTAAAATAAGCTCACCTCTGATAAGGTGGCAACAATTTCAATCGAATTCAACGATTGAAAATACATAAAAAACAAATGAGAAAAAATGGTTTTATTTGAATTTTTTTTCCTGGAAACATCAGTTTCGGATTTTGTATGCTCACAGTACGTATCAAGTTTTTGTAGTTGTATTTTTTTTTTCAGGATGTCCATACCTCTGCCTGGTATCTGACGTTATCTTGCTCTTTCAGTTTCGGCCTTTGGTTCGATTTAATTTGTGTAGTGTTGACTGCATGTGTTGCATTCAGTTTTGTTATATTGCATACAAGTGAGTATTAATGAGGAATTGATGAAAGTTTGGGTATGTGGAGAATATTCTTTTCTTTACATAGCTTTATGGGAAATTTAACCCTCCACAGTCTGAATGATTGAATTACAAAAAGGCTATGTCAATGGATTAGGCATCTCTCAACAAATACGCAGCTGATTTAACATTCTGTAATAAATAAAGTTCAAAGCATTAACAATAAGCATCATGAAATTGATGATTTATCGGAAAATGGTTTATTGGAATAATAATAATAATAATTTATTGGCCATTTTGGTACAGTGTGTACACATGAGAACAAAAAGTATTTAACCCCTTCACCACACAAGTAATTTATTTCCTAGATGCGCATTTCGATAACAAAGTTATCTTCATCAGTAGGAATTACTAAACTTACTGTAAATCAGCATACCAGTCTTATTTATATCAAATAATTAATTACCAAGGATGAGTTTGTAATAAATGATCATCACAAAATTAATATCCAAAACTTAAAATTAATAAAACCAGTTGATGATTACAGAAAATTAGATTGTTATGAGAGTATTGCTATTAGAAAAAGAGGCTCGAAACCCTTGCTTAATAATGATAACGGTCCATTAAATTCCAAATTATTCGACCTGTTACCTGTAAAAGAATAATTAAATACTTATGTTGTATTGTTTATTGGGGTTGCACCTGCCCATTAGGAGGGTCACTGGTACACGGATTAACCCATGGTAAAGGGGTAAATACTTTTTGTTCTCCTTGAGTGACACCACAGGCGTCCAATATCCCATTTTCGATGTGTACATATGGTAGGTCAAACAATACATGAGTCACATGATACAATAAAACCATATTGTAGCACAATAAATAAGATAAAAAAAACGAATATGACGACAGCACAACACAAGATACATAGTTGAGATTAAAAACGATTGTCAGCGTAAATAAAATCATAACCTGAGTAAAAATGGACAACGATCATACATGATTACAATCACAATGATTCAGGTTGAGCCTGCGGAGTTAGTCCGCTTTTCCTTCCCTTTATAGACGATGTTCGTTTTGTCATAAACTGAAAACTCTATGAAGAAAATCGTCTTACTTTGATGGTCGACATCAGGCTTTTTGGCCTGTGAGGAATGAGTAGTTTCAACTTATTCGGCACTTCTCATTCTCCACAACTTCAATCCTCGTGTAATGGAAGGAGTACCTCGGTCTCCGCAGCTTTGATATGAGCTTTCAACTCGGTGACAGAATTTGGATCACCTCGTTCAGTGTAGAAAATTTCACACTGCATGAGACTCAGTTCATCGGCTGCACGCACTGCTGCCTCAAAAAAATTCCAATACATGCCAACATTTTTGTGATACAAACTTCATATCGATTTTATCCACTGAAGTTTTGTATTTTTTTCAGCTTTTGTTACTATAAGTGGCAGTTCAGTAGGCCTGGCCATATCTCAATGCCTGATGCTGACAGGAATGTTGCAATTTGGAATGCGCCAATTGGCAGACGTGATCCAACAACTAGTAAGCGTTGAGAGAATCTTGGAATATACAAAATTGGATACCGAAGGTCCGTTCGAAACACCACAAGGTGAGTGATTATACAGAAACGTTTTTGGATCACCCTGATTACGACAAATGAGTTTCAAACCATTATTTCGAGCCAATCCAGGTATAATCCTGAGTTCTCTATGCGTATTCAGTCAAGTAACTTTACCCCACCTATTGAAAAGTTAATTGCATCTAAAAGATTTTGTTTATGACTACATTCGAGTTGTTCATAATGAACAGTAGTGGGAAATCTTTGAAAATAAGTGATTTAGAGGGGAAAGTTTTGCGTTTTACTTATAAAGTTGATTCATGCTGAACTTTGAAAAACTTCACATTTGAATTCAATTATCGTACTAGGACTATCTGAACTTCATTATTTTCCTAGGACCATAACGAACTTCATTATATCACCAAAATACAAGGACATAACGATGTCATTATGATATGTCAGCAGATAAAAGTTAATTATAAATATTGATTATGAATTTTCTTCAAGTATCAATTCAGCATGTCTCTTGTTCGATATTTACATGTAATTCAAAGTGTTCTAATAGTTTTCAATAATTATTTTTCATAGATGCTCCACTAGAGGAATCCTGGCCGAGTCAAGGACTGATAGAATTCAAAAACTTGTTCTTGAAATATACGAAGGATGACCCCCCAGTTTTGAACGATCTCAGTTTCATCGTAGAACCAGGAACAAAGGTATATACAGTTCGATTATTGTATCTTTATCCATGCGTCATCAATTTATGATCGAAGAAATCACACATCCTCTATCAAACATCTCTGTCTAACAACCGCTATAAGCGATTCAAAATTCGTTTACATTTGTCTGCTAAGCTAAGAATTATGGTATTGTGATGATGACGCACGGGTAAAGATATAATAATCGAACTGTAGTTATGTTAAATCACAAGTTTTCAATTGATCTTTGGAGGAAATTAGCTTGCATAAAAGCTATCTTGTACACATTTTTCTAAGCAGCCATGAATTATTTCATTATATGAATCGTGAACTATAAGGGTCATATCACATTATTTTCAACAAACAGTAATTTTGAAAACAAATACATACCGTTTCACGAGACAAAAATCAATATCTACAGACTCATTAGTATTCAGTATTTAACCAGTAATTTTAGATGTTATCTAGGAAAATATAAGCAGATATCAAGTGGCTATCAGAAATGAACTATCACTAATCTATTACATTTACTATAGATCTGTGCAAGCAGGTAAATGCCAAACACTGCCATACACTAATTTGGCTGTGGATTTCAATAAACTCAACCACAAATAAACTGAGGAAATATTCAATCAACGAAAATCTCACATTATTTGCGAAATCATATCTGTCTGACAAATCACAATCTTTTCAATTCAATAAGTTCAGTAAAAATCTATCAGAGTTCTTCACTGCCTTATCAGGAGTAACTGAGGGTTTCATCCTAGGCCGATACTTTTTATTCTGTTCGTGAAAGATATTGGTGATAATATAACAACATCTAAGTTATATAAAAATTCAATGATGCAAATGACAAAACTTTGATTTGATAGGACCTCGATAGGTTCATTAAGTTCTACATTTCAAATGATTTGTCAGTAAATGAGAGTAAATGCAAATGCATTCTCCATACATACTATACGAATATCTGGACAACCGTAGGGACAAACACAGTTCTTAGAATGGTAACCTGCTATGCTAAATGCTTTATGGATTTTGTATATCCATTACTAAAGAACTCGTGATTTTGGTATAAGGAGGTACACTTGATGCCTTCATCGATTGTTAAAATACGTCATTTCTCATTGAGTTTTTGGATCTCAGGTTGGAATAGTTGGTCGAACAGGAGCGGGCAAGTCATCTTTAATCGCAGCTCTCTTCCGTCTGGCTCCTACAGATGGGTCTATTCTCATCGATGGTTTGGACACCAAAAGCATAGGTCTGTCTGATTTGAGGAAGAAAATTGCTATTATTCCACAAGAACCAGTATTATTTTCGGCTTCATTGAGGTACAATTTGGATCCTTTTGATGAATTTGAAGATTCTCAACTTTGGAGAGTATTAGAGCAGGTATGATCAACTGACTTCATCATTCTACAAATAAACCGTTGGTAAATTTCCTTAGTAATTTTTATCTAAACTATGCCTAATTTCAGGTGGAACTCAAAGACGTAGTGGACTCATTGGATTTCATAGTAACTGAAGGAGGAAATAATTTTAGTCTGGGACAAAAACAACTCATATGCCTGGCAAGAGCCAGTTTGAGGAACAATAAGATTTTGCTACTGGATGAGGCAACAGCTAATGTTGATCAAAGGTAAAATATAGGAATTGAATCTCTAGTCATTTTGAGTTCTTTTGGTAGGTTCTTTTACCTCCACTCCCCTTTCAACCCGACGAAAATGATAAGCAGAAATATTGTCGGGGTATGACGAGGTGGTATGGCGTTCGAACCGCAATTGGAGCAGGGATTTTTTCGATTTAATTTCACCGGTAAAATTGTTCAAATCTCGTGGCTTGACTGGGGTCCTTGCGTTGAAACTAACAGTGCTGCTCCTAAGGTGGCGTATGGGGTTAGTAACACAGCCTACCCAGAACATACAGTGGCTAATGATTCTAGCAATCGATGCCACTATAAACACCTAGAGAATAAAAACAAGCAGAGATATAATATTTCGAACCAAGTTCGAAAATATTGTGCCAGAGAGATATCAACAATGTGAAATGAATAGGAATAGAAATGAATGAATTAATGAAATGAATAGAAAATGGCAAGGACAGGACAATTATAATGTTTTCTGATCTACCCTGTCATTGATGAGAGGCAATAAACCTCGAAACATGTTGGTTTCTTACAGATGTTTGCCTTCATTTTTCCACTTGGTGATACCTCTCTGGCACAATATTTTCGAACTTTGTTCCAAATATTACAGTTTACTCTTTCCGGATTACGTGCTACTTAGGATTTTTTTGCCATGTTCTTGATTTCCCGTGCGGATGGAGCTGCGATCACCTTTGTTGTGGGTCGTAGTGTCATCCCGTGGGAAATATTAGTTACGCGGTTGATTATTTTTCATTTGGCAAATGAAGGATACTGTTCTGTTTGATTACAAGGCAAGCACTTGCAATTGGGTCTTCTTGGAAGAACGTTACACAAATATCTGTCAGATGTAGTTCAATGTTCGTCGGGGTATTAGCCAGGGGAGTAGTTGTTTTCTGACAGATGTTTGCCTTTATTTTTACACTTGGCGGAAGCGCTTAGAGAGAAGGGTACCACGTATTTATTTCACAAAGCAGAGATATACTATTTTTGGCCCAACAACAACTTTGGTAGGGTCATTAATGTGCATGCTAACTTTAATGCTTTTCATCGCCAACCTAGGACCGAGTCATCTATTTCAAGTTGAATACATTGAGTCCAACATAAAGTGACCTCTTCAAAATCCTACGACTAAGTTCAGATTCACACAGGAGCTGAGGTTGTTGGTTTGAAAGGTGTCCCATGAAATATAACCAGGACCAATCGATTCAGGAGCCTATACAGAGACAATACCATGTTTCCAATGATATAATCTTGTGCAACCTGTATCCTTGGAGTATTTGAGTTCATTCGCCACTCAGACCTCGTGGACTTGTTCATTTCTGAGAATAATTAGGCACCACGAGGGGCCCCTAACTTGAGGAAGGATCTGAAACTATTGACGTTCAATGACTTTTACCACAAGTACCATCTACCTCCGAAAGAAAATCCATATCTTGTACCATCGGAAGTCACTCGTTAGAAAAACTTTGGTTCACGAAAAGCTGTTCTAAAACTCTAGTGAGTACATAAACAAAGTTCGTACCAAATCAAGCCAAGTTGAGAACCAGAATGTTGGTGAACGAGGATAAAAATGTTCCTCTTGTGCTCCTCTCCTAATGAAGGAATAGTTTTTTGTCATCATACTTCTAGCATTATTGCCGTATTATTTTAGGATTTCATGCTCATATCCCGATTTGATCACACTAAGAGACCAGAAGAGAATGTTTCCCAGAAAGTAAGTTTTTTTGGTGTTCGCCCAAATGTTCAACCATTGAAATGAGCTATCAATATTGTTACAATTTGCTAAATAATAGACCGAGCACACAACAAAAACTGTTTATTTCTAACTTCAAAACTACTTCACTGATTAATAAAACACTTAGATCTATTTATACAACAATACAACTAGCTAAATATTCCAAACACTTATATACTTCTTCAAAAACTGCTTATCACTTCCTCATAAACTTCTTAATCTTCATCCCAGTGAAATCTCGCTCAAATGGACTTGTGCAACCGGATGCTTCGCGATTCCGTCCCAAATATTAATCTCTTCTTGGAAATAATTATCAACGATACGCTTACGAGTCGACCCAGCGTCGTAGCTACAGGATTTTTATCAATCTCGTAACAATATCAAACTTGAAATATGTCCAAAGTGAAAGTGATCACAAAACGAAAGAATTGAAAAAACAAAAAACATATTTTTCAGCAGATATCTGTTTCGAAAAAAGTAGCAATACCACGAGCATTGAACCAGATTTAACAGTTATATGTATATGCAACTTTTTTTAACAATTTGAAGAAACAACCACGTACTCTTCACCAAAACTAAACTGCACCTTGCTCTTTACAAAGTACTTCAAAAAATTGTCAAGTATCCTATTATCTATTACTATAGCTAGTGCTGTATGCCACCAAGATTGAGTATTGGTATTACAGTTCCCTTTTTGAAAATAAAGTTTTCATCTCATTTCAGGACGGATTCGTTGATCCAAACAACAATCAGAGAGAAGTTCAGCGACTGTACCGTGCTTACAATAGCTCACAGATTGAATACCATCATGGATTCTGATAAAGTTCTAGTATTGAGCTTCGGAAATATTCTGGAATTCGCACATCCCCACGAATTACTTCAGATACCAGATGGACACTTTCAAAGAATGGTTCTTGAAACAGGTCCCAACGTGGCTTCGCAATTGAAGGATATCGCTGCGGAAGATCACAAAAATAAGAGGAACAAAGAGCACAAAACTACAGTCTGATGGAAATATCCAGTATTTCATTTGTTAATATTAGCTTGTACATAATTGGTCATAAATTTTGTAAAGATTATTCCTGGTAGGTAATTGAGAAGATTGTATGAATTACATAATTAATTTTTTCGTCGATTTCCTGTTTTCAAATCCTTCCCAATAAAATCTGCAAATGAAGTGCATATCGCAGCACTCTCAAAATTGTTTTATCTGCGTTTTTCACTAGTGGCGGTTTGGAATATCATCGGAATTAAATATATAATTCTATAGTGTTGGAGTTAGAAGAACTCTATATAAATTATTTTAAATATGTTCATTTAGGAAACAATCGAAGTTCCGTGAAAGATATAAATTGTGGTGTACCACAAGGTTTTATTCTTGGCCCTGTTCCATTTTTAATCTAGGTATATAAACTCTTTATCAAAAATTACTCTTAATGGGCTACTATCATTAATCGCTGATGACACCAGGATCATTTATTTTTTCAGTAATTATAATTGAATAACAAATATAATAAAAAATTATATCGGTAAAATCTCAATTTGGTTACAGAAACATAAATTAATACTCAATTTCATGAATATATCATAAAGGGTGATGGATATTCCAACTTTTTCATTTATCAGCAAACGATAACATTTTTGGGATAATATACCTATCTATGAGGCTATAAACGTATAAACATATTGATAAAATATCTCCACTGATTGGCGTTCTTTTCAAAATTGGAAACTACATAAACAAATACAAATGTACTAAAAACATATATTCCGCTCTGATTTATTCAAATCTGCAATACCTAATTTCTACGTGGGATACTGCAAGTAATTGTTTTTCAAATTCTTTAAAAAAATTACAAAAAAAATCAAAATTGTTTTTTCCGTTAACCAGCTATTATCCCCCTACGGACGACAGCCCTCAGAAGTCGAAACTTGTGCGAGCTAAGTATTAACGAGGTCTTTCCTTTTAACGTGCGATTCCTAGCACGAGACCAGTGACCATGCTGGGATTCGAACCCACGTCCCTCTGACTGATAGACCACTGCGACAAAATAAATCAATTGAATAAATCAACCATGATACCAGATAAAATAAATTATTAGCTTCTGACAACTTCAGACCAAAATTTGGAAATAATCTATCGTAATAATAAATTATAATTCTGTATTCTGTATCAAAATTACCATTCGTTAAAGATTTCAAAAATAAATTGATTTTGATATATTTTGGAAAAAAAAGATAATTGTTCTCCGACAGATGTTGGCATACCACTGTTTTTTTACCATAATATGTCGTGAGAAAAACTGTTACTACTTGGTGGAAGACCATTAAACTAATAATAGACATAAAATATGTAATCTAGTCTTCCGCTTCAAGCTAAAGTATATTCTTCGCCAAGTTTCCAACAGAAATTAACTACTGACCCCTACGACCGTTGAATTATATCATATTCATTATTGAATATCATAGCTGAAATATTGTTCGATTCAAAGGGGGGACAGCCATGATATTTGAAGAGCATTGCAAAGTAGTGCTTATAGAAAACTTTTACAAGTATTAAACATATAAATGCAATGGTCAAAACAGACAATAATTGTATTCTGTTAGAGACTGATTGATATGATATACCTATTGTGTAGGTTACAGCAAGAGACTGGATTATCTGATACATTTTCATTATCAGCACCATGGATCACCCTGTACTCAATGCACCTACTAACGAAACTTATCAGTAATATATCATAATATAGAAGTTGAAGCAATTTGACTTACCTTTTCGTGTAATATTCGAAATATACTAACGGAAGTTATCAGACATTTATCAGTGAATATTTTTCAGTCTCCAAACGAATGTAATGTTTATTGTTTAATATAAAATACAGCCAAACATAGAGTTTTAATATTAGAGTAAGACAAAAATCTAAGGATAGAGACAAGAAAAACCGTGAGTGTAAACATACAGTGCATCATGCAAGGTATATTTGGTTAACATCGAGAAAGAATAGAGAGGGACAAAATTATGCCCTGCCACCCGACTGGTTGATATCTACGAAGGCGTAGAAGGGCCAACAACAAAATATTTTTGAAAATAGTTGGAATTGCCACTTTGAAGTGACAATTGCCACTTTGATCTGACAATTGTCACTTTGATCTGGCAATTGTCAGTTTGAAATGGCAATTGTCACTTTGAACTGGCAATTGTTACTTTGAACTGGCAATTGTCACTTTGAACTGGCAATTGTCACTTTGAAGTGGCAATTGTCACTTTGAACTGACAGTTGTCACTTTGAACTGGCAATTGTCACCTTGAACTGACAATTGTCACTTTCATCTGACAATTGTCACTTCTATCTGTCAATTGTCACTTCAAAATCCATGCAAAAATATTGTTTTTCAGTCAAATTAAAAGTGGCAATTGCCAGTTCGAAGTGACAATTGTCAGATCAAAGTGACAATTGTCAGATCGAAGTGATAATTGCCAGTTCAAAGTGACAATTGCTACTTCGAAGTGACAATTACCATTTCCAAAGTGACAATTGCCAGTTCAAAGTGACAATTGCCAGTTCAAAGTGACAATTGTCAGATCAAAGTGGCAATAGTCACTTCAAAGTGGCAATTGTCAGATCAAAGTGGCAATTGTCACTTCAAAGTGGCAATTCCAACTATTTTAAAAAATATTTTGTTGTTGGCCCTTCTACGCCTTCGTAGATATCACAGGGAGAGTATTCCTGTGAAAGAGAAGGAGTGCAGCAAGATAGAGTATAGTTCGTGTCGACGCGATTGGCACGAAGAGTCGCAAATGATCGGTACATTTATGAATTGATACCAAGGCCATGATAATATCAAGCAATCAAAACGCCAACGAAACGTTGGAAGCTTACTTCGCGGAAGTGTTGACTGGGAGAGGAAGGCTGAAGGTGAGCTCAGGTGCCAGATTGAAGAATGGTACGTTGGCAGGAGGTAAAGAAGCGTTTCAAGTTCCGGAAGCGCGAAAATGCCAGTGACAGGAGACATATACTGAAAGTGCTCAAAATCAGGTAACTTGGCACAGGAGTGCACCAGTTCTACAGTGATATCTGTGCCACAGGAGCGGATCTGGTACCTTCAAGGTGTTCACTGGTCTACTCAGGGAGGTATTCCCCACCTCGTGAAGACTTCTAAGGGTTGCTAGTAAGGGAAAGAACTAAAAACAAAGAAGGGGCAGGACACCGGTCCAGTGCTTGGATGTTGTAGCTGAATAGTCTGAAGGTAGTAGTAGTTGGTGGGGAGGCTTCTACTGCAGCCAGGCAAGTAGCTCTTTTGCCCTTTTTGCCCTTTTTGCCATCCCCGTATCTCCTCATCCATGGCATTCCCTGACAAAACTTTCCTAAGTGCCCTGAAGTGTGCACAAGATCTTCCTGAAACTGTGATCTTAAAGTATGTGTAAGAAGTGTGTTGGTGCTTGTAGAAGGAACGAGTTTCTTCAATCCGCCTTCGCGTGAAAGCTCCGATAGGGCTGGTTTTCAGCTGGGCGGTGTGACAGCCGTGGGTGATCCCATCGCCGGCTACCAGTCCCGCAGTATCCGATCCAGGGCCCCTCCATTTGAGATTTTCCAGTTCTCGAAGAGAGTTCCTTCAAAGCGCCCTCTCGTGAAAGCTATGTTTAATCTTGACGTTTCGTATAACACATCTGAAACTTCAACTCGTAACCTATTATTTCTTTTCAAACACACGCATAAGGTTACAAAATTTATTCAAATTTAATTTTTTAGGACCAATCACAGCTCCTAACAGTTTATATATTTATATTAACAGGTTATACAGGGTGGCCCATCGAAAACGAAACAGCCATTTTCAGTAACCTCGTCAACATTTTAGAACGCTCACACACATCGATTTTTGATTAAAATGGGACACGCTTTTCAGGTATTCTTGACTCCACTACTTCAAACCCAAGCGAGGGGAAGAATTAAGACAGAATTTTCAAATAGCATTGGGGGTCGAATATTATGTCTTTTGAAAGCTCTTTCAATTAACTTTAACATATTCTTCAAATTTTACATTCCCTCCTGTTTGGTTGAAATTTTTGACAGTTTTCAAAAATGCCGAGTCATTCAAAAAGCGCCGTGAAATACTTCTACAAGAATCGTGCTTGGTTTAAGTACTGCGAAAATGTTAACGATTGGGTACCCAACGAGTCATCAAGGATTTGTTCCCAACATTTAAGAAATCTAATTCATCATTTGTTATAGATGATGTTTTAGTATAGCATACGAAGTCATATTGATGCTGGATTCATGCTGAAGTTTTAAGTCGCAAGTCGTAAGAATACTCGTCAATGATTGGTTGAACAGTTCATTCTAACCAATCATTGACGAATATTCTTACGACTTGCGACTTAAAACTTCAGCATAAGTCCAGCATGAGGTAAGATTTTATGCCTGTCAGCGTCACTTCTATTTCTCCTCTTTTATATTTTAGTGAGTACATTTGAATGTAGAATTCTTAATTGTTATAATAATGAATACTTGAATTTTGAAAGTTTTATATGGAAAAACTAAACGATTATATCATTCACTTTATATCGTTTGTTTTATTTTCCTCATATATGAAAATGATTTATTTATACATAATGTTTCATTCATATTCGAGAAATCAAGGTCCTATAAAGCTATTCGAATGTGTTTGAGTTCTGTGGGTCTAATTTATGTCGACATCGTACAATACGAAGCATACATTTAAAATTTCGCGCGCTCCCACCAATCAAGAAACAACTTGTCTGCCAAAATTCATGCAATTTCGTTACCACCCCTATATTAAGAACCCTGGTTATCCCTTCAGATTTTGTACGATGGCTCGTGTACTATTTGACATGTACTGTATTCAGGCCCAGATGAGCAATTTCCTGAGGGTATCCATTTGTGTGTGTTTATAGAAGTGATAACATCTTGCCACAAATCCATGTAAAGCAAAAAATAGGTACAATTTATACCATTGGCGTACCTAACTCGAATGAGTGACATTTTTACCGTTATTGATTTTTTGCAGATAAATTTCAAATTTAAAATTCAATTTCTCAATAAGTAAGGGCGGAATTTTAAAATTTCAAGTATATTGCATAGAGAATTGCGTTTGAAAAAAGCTTTCTTGACCCAAAGCCGTTTAAAAATTTTGGTATGATTCCTACCCTCGCTTGGGGGTGACAGTGGCGGAGTCAAAAATACCGGAAAAGAGTGCCCCCTTTCAATCAAAAATCGTCGGGTCTGAATGTTTTTCCAAGATGTTGACACAGTTCCTGAAAATGGCTTTGTTTCGTTTTCAGTTGGCCACTCTGTATAGTTCACTAATATTATATTATTCTTCATTCTATTGTACTATTTCACTTTTTAATAGGTCTGCTTGTATCCCACCTCTCTTGGTATCTTCCGGCTACATCTAAATTTACAAGAACGATAGTTTTTGGTGGAGGTCAACTGTAAGTTTTCTAACCCCACCGGTAAATGTTCTTTGAACTCGATGGATAGTAGTTTTGGTGACAGAATCCACCCACATAGAGAAGTATGAAGGTTTTCCAAATCCAAAAGGCTTTAGGTATTCATAGATGTGCGTCACATTACTGAACATCCTAGTAAATTCTTCAAGAACACGCTGTATATTCAACACAAGCTTTCGGTGGAACTTTCATCATTATCATGTTAATGTATCACTAATCATCTTCAAATATAGCCATCAGACTGGATTATTTCAGTCATCAGTTGCTGAATAATAATCTGTTCTTTATTAAACTCGTTATTCCGGACAAAAAATTCAACCGTTATTGAAATACTTTTGGGACCACTGCATCAATAACGTTCATGTTTCCTGAATGATTTAATGGTTCAAATAGTTAATGCACGTGTAAAAAACAGCAGCATCTCTAGTTGGTTAGTGAATGAATAACTTATAAGTGTGAATCGCGTTGTGCAAAAATGGAAAACGGGTATAAACTGACACTTGAAAATCCATTAAGAACTGCCAATGTGTTTTCTAAATTGTGTTTTGGGTGAGTAGTAAAAATTTCATTTTATTTTCATTATAGTTTTCGATACATGGTCATATACAGGATATAGCCGATTGATTAGGTGGTAAGAAATATTCCGAGAGATGATTATAATTAAATCATAATAAATATACTGACATTTTTGGTGATCGTCCCACTTTATAAAAAATGCAATAATATAAAAAAAAACAATCGTAGAGTGATTACCCCATTGTAAGGCCTATCAAATGTATTTTAGATGACCTTAAACGAACAGCTAAAACTTCTGTGTGACGATTAATATAATTCCAAGTAATCAATATGCATTCATTCATTAAAAACAAGACTTCAACTAATTTAAATATTCAAATTGTTGATGCCATTGAGTCGCAGTTTTCGTTTATGTTTACATAACTTAAAATTTTTTTCTAACATTCAGTTGTGTTCACCACAAACTTTTAGGTATACAGGGTGTTCCTTAAAAACATGCTAATATTTGAAGGGGTGATTCTTTGACTTATTTTAAGGAAAAAACTTTTTATAAACGTATGTCCTAAAAGTCCTAACTTTTGAGATACAGGGTGATAAAGTTTTAAAAAAAAACAGTTTTTTAATAATAACTGAGATAATATTGTAGACGTTTTTATAAAATTTGGTACATGTCTTCTATGGATCAAGGTGCATTTTTTAATGCACAAACATTTTCATTTTCTCAACCAGTGGCGTCCGTACGGGTTTTGCATTGAATATTTTTGGAGAAAAAAATACTACGCCACTGCTTTCTCCTGAAAAAAAAATACTTTTGAGATCCTCAGTCATTTTTGAGCAAATTTGATCTCCTGAGTTTTCTTTGTCCGCCGCATGGTTTTCGCTTAAAAAAATAAAAATCGTTTCAATTCAGGATCAATTCTTCAAAAATCTGATGCGGTGTGGAAATGTTTGTGCATCGACTGAAAGCAAATTGAGGGATCAGATTTGTTCCAAAATGAATGAGAATCCAAAAAAATGTGTAATTCTTGTCAGATGCTCGGTTCTTGATTAAAATAATTAAATTGAAATTGCTTCATATCGCAGTAGGTTCCTAACATTTTGTTGACAATAAATCGTCCGATAGTAATTTAGCTACCTCTTTATAATTGAAATTTCTTTTCACCACTTCTTAATCTTTTCACTTATAATCTACCAAGTGCTTGAATTATTGCCGGAAATTTACTCTACACTTATTGGGAAAGCTACCTAGGTAGGTTTTTATCAGTGTAATCGACCGTTGATTGGTCGATTCTAAGAAATTGAAGTAATTTCATTGACTGTCAGAATAGGCGTGTATTAATCATAATAAATGCATACCCGAATGGATTTACGATATTAATTCAGCTACCTATCTGTAATTAATAGCATTTTGTTCTTCAAATCACTATAAATATTGTGTTTTCACTGGTTATGAATACCATTTTGTGTTTGAAAAAGCTATAGGAATAGCGAAGCGCACAATTATTTACTTGATTTTTAAGTGTGTTATTGAAGATATTTTGGTTGTCCGCCGTTTTTCTGAATATCGGTAAATATGGTGAATTACACGAATGCAGAAATGGCGGCAATGCATTACGTATATGGCCTCGCTGATGGTAATGCAACATAAGCCAGACGCATTTATCAGGAAAGATATCCTAATCGTGCCTTACCATCAGATAGCCGTACCTTTTCAAATATTCATCGCCGACTTAGGGAAACTGGTAGTTTCAAGAAAGGTACTTCGGAAGGTAGATCTCTAAGCGTCAGAACTCTTGAAATTGAGGAAGCCGTTCTGCAAGAAATCGAAGAACATCCTGAGACGAGTACGAGGAAGATCGCTAGAACTCTGAATATTTGTCATCAAATTGTTTGGCGTATTTTGGTTGATTTTTTGTTATACCCATACCATATTTTACGAGTACAGGCATTACTCCCTAGAGATTTTCCACAGCGTGTGAACTTCTGTCAGTGGTATCTTCAGAGTATTGCACTAAATCCGCAGTTTGAGTCACAAATTTTGTTCACAGACGAAGCAAATTTTTCTCGGAATGCTATTCAAAATTTCCATAACAATCATATGTGGGCAGAAGAAAACCCCCATACCATAACCGAAACCCATTTTCAACACCAATTTTCGGTTGATGTATGGGCAGGAATTATTGGTAATTATCTAATAGGCCCATTTTTTCTACCAGGACGCCTTGATGGTCGGTCTTATTTACACTTTCTCGAAGAAGAACTAAATGGGTTGCTTGAAGATGTACCAATTGCGTTAATGAATCGAATATGGTACATGCACGATGGAGCCCCTGCTCATTTAAGTGTAATTGTCCGAAACCATTTAACTACAGTTTATCATAATCGTTGGATAGGTCGCGGAGGACCTCAGCAATGGCCAGCAAGATCCCCTGATCTCAACAGTTTAGATTTCTTTTTATGGGGGCACCTTAAAACTCTAGTGTATAAAACTCCCGTTAATACTTTAGAAGATTTAAGAGAGCGAATAGTTGCCTCGTGTGAAACTATTCGAAATACGCCGGGAATATTTCAACGTGTACGTAATTCCATGCGTAGACGGGCGGAAGCATGCCTATTAAGTGAAGGTGGCCATTTCCAACAATTTTTATAATCAGTGTTAGTATTGTCAATAATTAATGAATTTGATCCGTTCATTTAAACTTACTTTTATAAAATAAAATTCGTTTTTGTACAAGCTGAAATCCATATTTTTTTGATTCTCATTCATTTTGGAACAAATCTGATCCCTTTATTTGCTTTAAGTCGATGCACAATCATTTCCACACCACATCAGATTTTTGAGGAATTGATCCTGAAATAAAACGATTTTTATTTTTTTAAGCGAAAACCATGCGGCGGATAAAGAAAACTCAAGAGATCAAATTTGCTCAAAAATAAATGAGGATCTCAAAAGTATTTTTTTTTTTTCAGGAGAAAGCAGTGGCGTAGTATTTTTTTCTCCAAAAATATTCAATGCAAAACCCGTACGCACGCCACTGGTTGAGAAAATGAAAATGTTTGTGCATTAAAAAATGCACCTTGATGCATAGAAGACATGTACCAAATTTTATAAAAACGTCTACAATATTATCTCAGTTATTATTAAAAAACTGATTTATTTTCAAAACTTTATCACCCTGTATCTCAAAAGTTAGGACTTTTAGGACATACGTTTATAGAAAGTTTTTTCCTTAAAATAAGTCAAAGAATCACCCCCTCAAATATTAGCATGTCTTTAAGGAACACCCTGTATATATGAGTATAGACGTATGAAGAATTCTGACTTAGCATCTCAGAATCAGCCAATTTCGATATACTGAGTCAGAATTTCGACTTAGTGTCTCAGAATTAGGTAATACCGAGATACTAAGTCAGAATTCAGACTTAAGTTTCTAATTCCGAGATGCCAAGTCAGAATATGTTTACATAACTTAAGATTTTTCTCTAATATCTATATTTTATATTCATTTTTATTTTTTTCAATGGAATTATCACGTAACGCGTTCATTAGAAGAATTCCCCTCACCTCCTTGTCTCTTCAACATAATAGAATATAACTGCTCTGTCTTTCATGTGATGGCACAGTCGGTTTCCTACTAGTATTTTTGGTCCAAAAAATCCTCTAGTGATTGGCCTATGTAATTCACCGTTGAATACCCCCCTTTCATACCCTATTTGTAATATATTTTCAATACTGCTGATGACTGTTATCGAAAATCTGCATTCTGCGATTTTTACAACTATGCAGTAATATTTATTGAAAATAAGAATTAACATGAAACGCTTCTCATTTGCGAAGAAAATAAAAGAATGATGAGATAGGAATAAATTTTTTTTATAAAAAATCCAATTTTTCGAAATTCGTGAGGTTTTTACCGAGGTCAAATTGTGTTTTTTTTATAGGCTATGATTGCAAATCCCTTTCTTTTATATAGTCCCCCCCTGTTAACTTTTGATCGGTTAGACGTACAAACATTTAAAAAATCGTTTGGAGGGTTTCACCGATACTAATTTTTGAAATAAAACACATTGTGATTGCTCGATAGATGGCGCAGGGGAGCACATCAACAAAAAATTTTAAGTGGCGTGGGGGGTCATGTGTCATATCGTGACACATGACCCCCCATGCCATTTAATAATTTGTACTTGATGTGCCCCCCGCGCCATCTATCGCAATGTGTTAAATTTCAAAAAGTAGGATCGGTGAAACCCTTCAAACCGTTTTTATTTAAGTTTGTACGTCAAACCGTTCAAAAGTTAACAGTGTGGGGACTATTAAAAGCCGCACTGTATGTGTTTATTTTTTTACAGGTGGATGATTGGAGTGATCGTGAAAACAACTAGGAAAAGATTGGAAATGGCTGATCTCTTCGAAGCACATGATGGGGATAAATCGAAGCTCTTAGGAGATGCCCTGGAAAAAAATTGGGAAACTGAGATATTGAGAGCGAAACTGAAATGTGATAGTCCTAGTCTAATGAGAGCTCTATACAAAACTTTCTTCTTCAGTTATATGTTCTGGGGAATACCGTATGCTCTTCAAGTTATAGTATTCAGGTAATAAATACATATTTGATAAAAGCGTCTTTTGAAAACGTGTTCTTGGTACATAAATCAGACTGACGAATTCTATACCAACAATGGCTATGTCTTTTATATTGAGTACATGATACATCTTGGTAAGGAATAATGAAGTTCTATTCAAAACTGAATTTTCCGTCCGCTTCAACTTGACCGCATCTGAATAAAATAATTTATGTGGGTAGGTATAAATCTTTCAGTTAACTCCACCAAAAATCAATCTTTAATAATTATCAAATGTAGTCGAAAAACTTACAGCAGCTCAAACATGTTTCGAAGGATTGATCCTTCATCATTAGCAATAGGGGTTGTTTAGAAGATCTACAGAAAAATCAAATGTTACAATTGAATGTAGAATGAAAATAGTATCTTATATACCAGTTTGTAGGGGAAAAACATCTTCAAGTTATTACCAAGGTGTATTTGAAACAAATTAAAATTATTATTATTATATATTTTACGATCGCTGCATAATATGCTACTAAGTAATCAAATCATTCCTATTTGCAGATCCATTCAACCCATAGTACTCGCCCACTTTATTCGCCTTTTCAAGGAAACAAATGATAGCAATACAGAGATGGATATGTATCTTTCCAGTGTGGTCTTGATTGGATCAGGTTTCATCGGGATCTTCATGTTACAGCACATTTACCTAAGTTTATCAGTCATCGGAATGAGAGTTAGGGTGGCAACATCGTCATTGGTGTATAGAACGGTATTTATAATTCAGTTTTATATACGTTCATTTCAAGAATTTCTACTTCGGAAATCTGCGGTTTTTGTTAGTAAAGAAATTTAAGTTTCAGTATTACTTCCTGATTCAACTCTTGAAACAGATGTGTTTTCTATGATATCAAAGGTCAAATTATACATTTGCTGACAGTAGATGTTTTGAGCCAGTTCTGGGTCTCCTCCCACCACTACTACTCTATTCCTGAATTATCTGGCTCATCGCCGGACATTAAACAATTGCCCTAATATTTGGGGGACTGAATCTGAATGGCTAATCTCACATGCTGCTCGCCCCATTTGGAACACCTGATCCAATTGCATACCTGGCGGAATTGTGATTCTTTAAGCCCTCCCTTTTCAGATGACAAGACTGAGCGTGGAATCTCTGGGTCAGACAGCTGCTGGGCAAGTGGTTAATTTACTTTCCAACGATGTCAACCGTTTTGATACCATTTCACTCTACTTGCATGCTCTTTGGGTACTACCTTTTCAAATAGCTGTGGTTACCTACTTCCTATGGCAACAGGTTCAGGTAGCATGTTTGGTAGGAGTTATAACGATGACTGTTATGAGTTTACCTATTCAGGGTAAGTATAAGAAGAATGTAATAACAATGATGACACCCTCACAAACACTTCTATGAGTTTTGCTATGAAATTGAGGCTTTCTGCAATCAACTTTCATATCAGTTTCAGATCATTACTTTCATCTCGTTAAGATGTTGGTAGATTATCTTGTCTCATTTATTTTTATTCATGATCAGTTCCTTTTGAATTTAATTTGTTTCGATAATAGTTAATTGCTAAATGAACCTGATTGAATATTTGGTACTTCGTGATTATCGGATTGATTCATTCAATATAAGTATTTAAGTGTTGTTGAATTCTGTCTTTCATTTATATCGAGTTGATAATAGGCATTTCGATTAACAGAGTTGACAACAAAAACAGAGCAAGTGTTAACTCCGCAAACCTAGTAAAAAGTAACAGTATAGCATCCAGGAAAGGCAGAAAATGATTAAAGAAATAAGATGAGGTAATTCTCAGTTGAGCCATTTAAAGCGGCATTTTATCCACAAATGGAATAAACTAACTTTATTACACTATTACAAAAAATTATTGTTGTTGATGCTATTATAAAAATCGACAAATTTTCAAACATTAGTTTAGGAGTTTAGAAAGGATCAAGGGCCTAAATAAATCCTAATATAGTTTAGCTTCATGGTCTACAATACCCTCAACTAGAATGTATCATGAAAATGAATATTTCTGAGAGACAGAAAAGAACTAAATATGTGCATGCAAAGCCCAAAAATATAGTGATATATGATTTTCACATGCATTTCATCTCTGTTATTTAGAGGGTAGTTATTATCATTTGTGTGGGGCGACTTCTTACTAACACTTTTTAACAATACCATTACTGAAGTTACATTGATAATGACTTTTTTACAGGATATATGGGCAAACTATGTGGAAAACTGAGGCAACGTATAGCTGAGAAAACAGACAATAGAGTGAAGCTGATGAATGGGGTCATTTCTGGAATTCAAGTCATAAAAATGTATGCCTGGGAGAAGTCATTCGAAAAATTAATCAAGGCTGCCAGAGTTTCGGAAGTCAACGATCTAACATTAGTATCCTACCTACGAGGAATATTGTTGAGTTTTGGTTGTTACAACCAGAGAACGATCTTATGCCTAACAGTGATCTGTTATGTTTTACTAGGTATAGTAATAGTTACATTACCTACATATAAACCTAAGAAACGATTATCTTTCATTCCAACGACATGGAAGAAAATATTTACGGTAGAAAATGTCTTTAAAATAGAAACATAATGTTATTTTTCCAACGTACATTGAAGTTAGGTTATTGACCATGAAAAACAAATCCAAACCAAACCGTACGTCTTCATGAATCAATATAGCAGCACCTGTATATTTCTTAATAAAATAGTTAAAACCAGGACCATCTACAGATCTAGCTGTTCTAGGGTGGCCGGTGGTTCAGCGGTCTGATGCACAGGCCATTCGAAACTCCAGCATAGCGATAGACGGTTTTCTCAAATACATTATATCGGATCGGTAGGCGACAGCATGCCTTGTTGTGAGTTGTCTAGATGCCAATCTCGTCTAGTGCTAGCTTGAAGTACACACCGACCACCCGAGGTGGTGCTATAGGATTTCCGAGT
Organism: Chrysolina americana; assembly: GCA_958502065.1. Classification (NCBI taxonomy): domain Eukaryota; kingdom Metazoa; phylum Arthropoda; class Insecta; order Coleoptera; family Chrysomelidae; genus Chrysolina; species Chrysolina americana. The sequence continues at coordinate 100,906,156 of OY293410.1, forward strand.
TTTCCAACAGCTGAAAAGTGAATACATCACCTGAAACATCAGTAAGTCGCCCCGGAGCGCTACGGCAAATAACAATAATAGGCGTCCCCTACCCGCACAGGCTTTGTGGGTGCACTTAACGAGTGTTTATGAGGGAGTATAATTATTATTATTATTATTATTTCATGAGGAGATATTTACAACACAAAACGAAGTAGATTGAGAAACCTAACGACTTGAAAGATTCAGAGATCAACCTATTTTTGTTGATTAGTAGAAGTATAACTACAACAAGAAGCTGATTCTGTTTCTGATCGGTTCATAACGAGAAAGCGCTCAGCAAGTTTTTCTGGGCGTATCGGTGGTAGTACTGATCTAAAGTCAGTTTGATTCTTTATATGGTCATAATTACTTTATATAGCAAATATCTTTTAACACTTTGTTTCTCAAAAAAAATATAAATATATATATTACTTAAAATTACTCGAACAGGTTTCTAACACTTCAAAACACGAAAAGAAATATACACAAAAAATCAAATTTTCCACAGTGTTAAATGATCACGTATATTCTAATTATAGCTTAGTGCATTTCGGTATTAACTGCATGATGAAATTTGTCTCTTATGCTTCAGACGAAGTTATCGTAGGGCCGGTTGACAAAATCAATTGGAAGTCGATCGCATGTGACCAGGTCTGCACTGATGATCGAACGAACCGTGAAACTACTATATCGATAAAAATTACCTGTTTTGGATTATTATTGCAAAGTAAACTGTAGTAGTAAAACGTTGCCTGTCGTTGGGCACGAGTGATTCGGTAGTCGTATGGGTCTGTTGAATTATTTTCTGTTCGACGTTCACCGATAAACCTACAGTATAGAAAAATGGGCGAAAGACTGGATTATTGATAATACATTTTCGTTTCAGGATTGTATAGCCATATTTTTTTTCATATTCAATCGCTTCTGCGATTGCGATTGACAAGATAATTTTTTCACATCAGACGAACCTCTGAACAAGCTAATCACTCTCCTTAGCAAAACGTTAGTAAGTAATTCCAAAAAACTACGACATCTCAACCCGGAAAGGAATAGTCATAGTTCAAATTTTGGCCGCGAAAGCCTTAACTAATTTATTATTCTGTATTTAGATTTTCAATTCCCCATTTCATCGATATTTAGGTTCGAAAATCATTATTCATTTCAGGGAATGTAATCACTGCAGATAAAGTGTTCTCCATGGCTCAGTTCTTTCTGTTACTGCAGATAACCATGTCTCATCAATACCCCGCTGCTATAAGTTCCGGTTCTGAAGCTTTAACAACAGTTAAAAGGTTGGAAAAGTTCCTGCTACTGGGAGGAAAACAGACAACGAATTATGAAATTTCGAAAGATAATGGAGTTCGTCTGACCAATGTGTCCGCATGCTGGATACCCAAAGTATATGCTTTGAAAAACATCACTCTACGAATACCACCAGGTTCATTGTGTGCCATCATTGGACCAGTGGGTGCAGGAAAAAGCTCGTTTCTGCAGGTAATAACATGACTCTTCAGATTCTCATGTAAGTGACCTTTCAGCTATTTTTGGTAAAGCAATTCGTTTTTTCTAACACCTACTTTCAAAATTGACTTTCCTTCTCTAATTTCGAGTTGAAAGTGGCTCTTTTTCTACCTGGAGGGAAAAGTTACTTTTCCTCACTGAAAATCAACCAATGATTCACATAAATACAGGTATTTTTTAAAATTTCATTTTTGATATATTTTGTTTTTCAACAAGTACAAGTACGAATATTAATAATTTGAGTATTTTAGTATTTTTGATGTGGTATTTTTTCCTTAAACCTGTACTGAGCATTTGGATTTTTGATAACTGCATACTTTTTGATGATATCAAGGATTTTGACATTATTAATGGTATTGTTTGTAACAATAAATTCCTTTTGTATTTTTGTTTTAGTGTCTGGCAGTACTATTGAAATAATATTCCCCTTATCTTGTACATCTTCAAAGGCAATATTACATAATTCGTCAAATCAGCCCACACCACAAATCGCTATTATTAAAGTTACCTACAAAGAATAACCTATTAGTAACGAAAAACCTTCCACAGACTAAAATATACCTCCATCTTTAAGGACTAGTCATCTGGTGATTCGACAATAAATTTATTAATCTCCTATCTGAAAAAAACAACAGCTTCCTTGTCCTTACGCCCAGACCCTAATTTTTTCAAATATGCTTATGCAACTTACTTACTTACTTTCAAATCCAGTGCATGAAGACATGCACGGCGCAATGCTTTTATTTGTTATCCATGTTTTGTAAAATAAAAACGCCAATAGAGAAGAATTACTCATAAAATTAGTGTCAAACTAATTCAAACTCAATGAAGCCACCACCTTTGAAAATCATAAAAGGGAAGTGGCAAACTGGGGTAAAGCTGCTATTTCTCCTCCACATGGTCCTTATAATCTCAATGTAACTCGACCTGGCGGAAAGAATACCCAACTTAAGAAACTAAGCTAGTACGAGATCAAGAAGGAATTCATCCAGAACAGCTCATCTGTGTGCTCACAATTAACCTAGATCAGTCCTTTCCTGTTTCCCACAATTATCCTATAACCTTCGATCATTACGATTTGATTCAACCCTTTCATTTGGCAGATCGAGTGCAGAAATGACAGTGCATCATCAGTAATATTGTTGATAAACGCTACAAGCAATGTTTTCTCATTGAAAATGATCTTTGCATCTTTCTCTTTTTTTTTAAATAATTGTCAACTAATCTCATTTGTCATACAATTGATTATTTCATTTCACAAATTCATAAACTGAGTTTATACTGTTGAATTAAACAAAAATGTCGGTTGAAGAGGTGAGTGAACTCAAAAATCAACTTAATTCGTAGAAGTAGTAAAAATCGTGTTCTTACGCGATTCTTGAAATAAAACCACGTTTGGAGGCAATAACGATTATTTATGCCGAATTTGAGGCTATACAAGCAGAAATCAAAATAATTGAAACAGAAAAATGGGACGATCATAGAAAAGAATGCAAAAATTTTGAACATAGATATAGAAATGTTTTGCTAGTAGAATCTGCTAAAACAGTTATACAATCAGAACAATCACGTGAACAAAACACAATATGAATCTGAATCTATCACTTCAACCAGTGGCCTAGCAGATGGAGACATTCATATTAATGTTAGTTTACCAGAATTTTGCAAAATTCTGAAAAAACGAGTTGTCTATTTTTGAAAAAACACGTTTTTTCAGAATTATCGGTAATTGTTAAAGCACTCATGATATTATCCCCGATAGTAGTTCTGGTCCAATATACTAATTTCATGGTTCTCACCTGTTTCGAATATCAATTGCTAATTGTTACAGGAAGTATTTTAAAATATGTTCTTGCAGAAAAACTTTGGCAGGAGTTAGGCAGGGGTGATTCGGCAGTCGTATGGGGCTGTTGAATTATTTTATCCTCGACATTTTCCGACAAAACTCCTATAATAATAGAAAATTTGCGGAAGGCTGATCATATATAATCTATTATTTTAGTTTTTGTTTAAATAATATTTTTTCTAGCTCCTTCTTGGTGAACTGATCGCAGAATCTGGAAAAGTCTGCATTGATTCGGAAATATCGTATTCTTCTCAAGATCCGTGGCTATTTTCTTCAACTGTTCGGAACAACATTCTTTTTGGACAAGCTTACGACGAATCAGTGTATCAAAAAGTAGTCAAAGTGTGCAGCCTTGAAAGAGATTTTGAGCAGTTTCCACAAGGCGACATGACTCTCGTTGGTGACAGAGGAGTGACCCTGAGTGGCGGTCAAAAAGCTAGAGTAAATCTCGCTAGAGCCATCTACCGAAAGGCTAACATCTACCTACTGGATGATCCACTTTCGGCTGTAGACACCCATGTGGGAAAACATCTTTTCGAAGAATGCATTTTGAATCATTTGGAAGGAAAAACCAGAGTCTTGGTGACTCATCAGTTGCAGTACTTGAAGAAAGCCGACTTGATAATTGTTATCAATCAAGTAAGTCAATCAATCTATCAGTTGAAATAGGTGGAATCAATCAATTCTGTGCCCTGTAATAGACTCGATGATAAAAAATATTGAGAAGGAATTTTTATATTAGTCGCATCAACGTGATTATTATCACAGTTGGTTTATTACAGGTTTCTTCTAGCACTGAGCGAAGATTATGACTCATATTGCTTTTGGAACATTCTACCGGGCAATGTTTAATACTGATTTGTACCTACTCGACATATGCCGTATAGGTTTCTCTCATTAGGATACGTTGATGAAAGTATTTAGTATGGCAGAGATTATTTGATATATTTTCTTCGGAAATTGAAAAATGGATACTCCAGATGTCGGTGTGGAAGCAAATAATAATGAGAAATAATTCGTGATTCGTTTCGTTATTTCGATTTCAAGTCGAGAACAAGGAAACGAGCCATCTGGAAATTTCCATAAAATCTTTTATAATCAATGATTTTTCGAAAATTGAGAAGTGCATAAGGTAAGCTCGGGTAAGTGTGAATTTGGGGCAAGTGTGAGTTTGCTCGCTATCTTCGCTAAACCGGGCGACAGCCCAATGCCATCTATTTACGAATATTCTACACTCATAATGAATCCATAACCATTATATAAAATACAAAAGAGATCTTGTGAAATCCAAATATTTTCCCCAATTTTCTAACCTACAATTCATCAACCCAAAAGAGTATAACGAGTTTATTTCAAGCTTTGAGTGTATTGTTAAAATCTAAGGTAAGAATCCATTTTATACACTTTTCTTCTGCCTAAACAATGAATCTGACTATAGATTGCCGTTTTTTCATGAAGTTGTTTCTTTTTACATTTTTCCATTGCATGTCACACTTACCCCGTAATTAAATGTTATTGGGGATAGTGTAACCTATCTGTCGGGGTAAATGGGAACCTGGTTCATTTGGCCAATCTAAACAGTAATATTTTTTCAGCTATAGTACGAAATTATATACGGAAATCTCAGAGAGCCAAACAATATACCTGGACAGATGTGGAAGACATTAAACCACTTTCTGAGGATGAAATAACATCTGTGCTTCCATCACCACTCGTCAGAAGATGGGGATCAATGAAACTCTCATTCGATTTTTCAGATTTCTACCTGTAAATTTTTCTTTTCAACAAATGTTCGCTTTCACGATTATTTTTTGTTTTTTTCCAATGGGGCATTTCAAATTCAATATTAAAAAGTTCCTAACTATGTTGTGAATAAAAATATCTCGAAACAAATAAATTGTGGTGAAAGTTCCTTTACTGTTTACTCACACCTGCCCCAAAGAGAGATTTACGTGCATTAATATCTTTAAATTTGTCCAGAATCACACTTGCCCCAAATTTCCGGGGAAGTGTGACCTATAGAGATGTATATCTGAATATATAAATAAAATTCATAGAATACGTTTTTCAACAGTTTTCTGTGGCGTATTACAAAGACTGACCTTCGAAGTAAATACTTGCAAAACTTCATTGTTATATTAGTTCAGGCTCATCAGATGGACTAAATTCAATGCGAACTAATGAAAATCATGGCCACACTTACCCGAGCTTACCTTACCTCAAAAGTCGATACAGAAGCAAAAAATTATAAAAAACCGCGAATGATCGATATTTGTTTTGTTGATTTCATCATAAATCGAGAACAAGGACGAAAGCCGTTTTAAAATGTTCACAGAATATGTTAAATCTTTTAAAAATTGAAATTAAAATCCGCGAAAGTTTGTGATTTGTTTTGTTTATTTCATTATAAATCGAGAACAAGAAAAAGAGCCATCTGAAAATTTTCACAGGATGTCTCAAAAAATACTATTTTTTTTAAATTGAGAAGTGAGTAACTCAAAAGTTGATACGTAAACAGAAAATAATAAAAAATTGTGAATACTCGAGATTTGTTTCGTTCATTTCATTGTATATCGAGTGCAAGGAAAAAAGACAACTGAAAATTCCTACAGAATATGTAAGAATACAGGATTTTCCTGAAATCAAAAAGTGAATACGTGAAAAGTTGGTACAGACGCAAAAAATAATAAAATATCGCGAATATAAGTCGTGAACAAGGAAAGAATTCACTCGGAAATTTCCACAAAATGTGTTAAAATACATGATTTTTCAGAAATTGAGAATACCCCAAAAGTCAGTACAGAACAAAAAAAATAGTGAAAAACCGCAAATATTCAAGATTTGTTTTGATAATTTCAATATAAATCGAGAACAAGGAAAAATGTCGTCTGAAAATTTTTACAGAATGTGTTGAAATGCATGGTCTTTCGAAAATTGAAAAGTGGATAATTCAACAGTCTGTCCGGAAGCGAAAAATAATAAAAAAACTGCATAAATTGGTGAATTGTTTCGTTAATTTCATTATAAATCGAGTACAAAGAAAAAAGCCATCTGGAAACTTCCACAGGATGTGTCAAAATACAGTATTTCTCTAAAATTGAGAAGTGAATACCTCAATAATTGGTACGGAAGCAAAAAATAATAAAAAATTTCGAATATTCGATATTTGTTTTGTTTATTTTACTATATATCGAGGAAAAGGAAAAAAGCCAACTGAAAATTCTTACAGAATGTGTTGAAATGTACGATTTTTCTAAAATTAAGCAATTAATACCTCAAAAGTTGGTACGAAAGTAAAAAAAAAATAAACATCGCTAATATTCGAGATTCGTTTTGTTTAATTCTAGTGGAGTACAAGAAAAGAAGCCACCTGGAAATTTCTACAGAATGTACAGTAAGCTAGGAATCACACTGACCGACCAGCATCGACAGTCCGCGACCGTCCAGCAACGACCAAAAATTGAAAGGGATCAATGAAAACCTTCAAACTCACACTGATCGACCAAAATATTCAGCAGATTGCAATTTTAAACATGGTCTTCGGAAACCGGTTGAAGACGGAAATTTTGGTCATAGTTGGACGGTCGCGGACGGTCGGTCATGGTTGCTCAGTGTGCCTGCTGCCTAATGCTATACACATATATTTGGCTAATCTCCGGACAATTATCAATTGCTCCGATATTTTTATCCTATCGTACTAGATCTGAATCCCCCAGTTTTTCTGATTTTCACTAGAGTGTTTATTCATTTCCTTTTGACTTTTTCAGTGTGTGTGTTTGGAGTCTATGCCAATGCAAGGGTATCATCTAACCTTCTCTGATATTATTTAGTTGTCATATATGAAGTAGGTACTCATTTTCAATTCATTTCAGGGCATCGTAGAGGCTCAGGGAACTTTTACTGAAATTTCAAATTCTGGAGTGGATTTTACTGAATTGTTATTAGATGAAAAATCATCAAATCAACCCGATGAGGATAATCTTGAAATTATTGCGGAAAGTCGTCAGCAAAAAAAATCTCTAATGTCAGTCCACGAAGTAAGTAAACTTGTGTGGTATATGCATATGCAAATTTCTCTTATTCACATGAGCACATTGTCCTGCCAAAATAAAAATAGTAAATTTTTAGCTGGTGATTCACATGTGAAATAGTGTCAGAAATCTTCCACAAGTTCAGACAGTCAACAACTTCACAGGATACTTCTATAAGCAAAATTTCAATCTTGTATTATTAAAGTAATTAAACTGGAGATTTCTTCCGTTTTTTATTGAAATGGGCAATTTCTCTGAAACATCAGAAACGACAATTACACTGACAGCTTCATCGTTCAAATTTAACATTTGTTTTGCATTCTCTGATATATTTTGATTGTTATTAGCTACTGTCACACAATACCTATTACTGCTACACTGCCAATATACTTATATTTTTTTCCATTCCTTGCTTTTATTTTTTGGTACTGTTCAGCTCACTTGGTGAATTAAAATCTGTCAAACAAACAGTGTGATTATTTGTTAACATTTTTTCAGGTAAACTATTCTTCTTTATTTTTTTGACAAGGTTAATTGATCTCAACTTGAACTTTTTCAACACTTTTTCAGGACATATCAACCGACAAAAAGAATTCTGCTGAAATTGAAAATATCGAGGGCAATGCACACACGTCTCCATTGAGAGAATACTTGAAATCCGCAAAATCAATTCCGTATTTGTCCCTGCTCATCGTTTCAATGATTCTTTCACAGGCATTAGGTACAGGTGTTGATTATTGGACGTCTTTTTGGTAAGTAGATGCAGTGAAGTTATATTTCACATTATCAGAATCTAGAATATTTTTGGCGTCAGTATCGTAATAGTATCGTATCAGTATCATATCAGTATCGTATTAGTATCGTATCAGTATCGTATCAGTATCGTATCAGTATCGTAACAGTATCGTACGCTGCCTGTGGAAATGACCTGGACATGTTGATATCCTTTCCCACTGACTGACTTGATTAAATTCGATCATCTGCGTGGGGTCTTCAAAAACAGTAAAACTCACAGAAATTAATGCATTGAAATACCCAAAAGAAATAAAAACTATGAAACTTTCTTACTCTCATTTTCATTAAGAGCAGATTAGTGTGGTGCGTATTGCCATTCAGTTGACAAGCGGATTGGTTCACCTGTTATTTCGAATAATCGAAAACTATTGATGGCTCACCTCATTTATCCTCAGAAATTAGGATATCCATCATGATGGATTGGTGTTCAAGAGTTTTTTACCTAATGAAGGGTTAAGGGTGATGACTATTCACATTGGAATAATTGAAAATGTTCAACTGAAGACGGTTTCATAACATCTGAAACGCCAACGTTTCTACCAAAAACCATCATGAAAGATGATAAAAAAACGAACCATCAAAATTTAAATTCCTTTACCACATAATTGATCCTGTGAGTTATTTCCAAACATATAATTTGGTAGTTGATTCTCATGGATCTTCATGTAATTGGTAACTTACAGAGCTTCAATAAAATTTCACCTCTCTAGCACATACTATTGCATTTTGGATTGTTGTATTACATACTATAATGATCCTTCCTCTGCCATAGCCTACCATCCTAATTTATGTAGCTCTAGATTGACATTTTTCAATTTCTGGTAGATTATTAACCCATGCTTTACTTCCAATTATCATTAATTATTTTGGAAAAATCAGCATACATCTCGATACTACCCTAGTTAGTGCAGTATCGAGATGTAGTGTAATTGTTCGCAAATACGGTATCGCCTTCAATATCGTATATCAGACTTTAATATGGAAAGTATCAACATCACAATGTCAGTTGACCAGTAAAATGAATTTGACGAAAGTGCTTTTTAACCTTTCATGGAACAATTGCAAATAAAATAACTGTGCTCCTAAGAATAGGCCATCTTTAAATCCATCCGCTGCTTTATTGTCTGATTTGTGTAACTGTGTGGATAGTAACAACCCGTAAGATCTAGTATAAATCTCTATGATATTTATGAGCACATCCCAAAATTAAGTATACTTGATACAAAAGATGTGGTCTGTAATACTAGTTACTAGGTAAACTTATTTGTATTATTGTCCGAATTACCTGTCTGTAAGTGATTTATGTCTGGTTATAATATAAAACTTTTGCACTGAGAATAATTACTGTTACTTTGGTTTTTTATTAATTCCGTTAGGTATCATCAGAACGTATTTTTTATTTGCTTCACTTGTGGTAATTGTTTTAAAATTGTTTCTTCCGTTAACGAACTGTCGTACCCCTAATGAAGGTTTGTACTATTTACCTGTTTTGATTATGTCTTGTAAGCCCGATTCAAGAATTATTGTTTTACTTTGACTCCTTATTTTCACCATACAGATATTTTTAAAACTTTCGGTACCACCCTTATACATCTAATATCCATTCAATGAATTTTTACGCTCTTCAGTGTACAATTCGATGTATCAGTTGCCAGACCAGATTTGGTCTTTCATATTTCCAGTTGATACTTAGTGACGTTTCATTCTTCATCTATAAATGATTAAATATGTTTCTTACTTTTCAGGACTCGGCAAGAAGAAACCAGGCACTCAGCCAACACTAGTTCATATGAGAAATATTCAGAACAACTTATCATGTATAACCTCAATGAAAACATTTCCTCGACCGTCACGTATAAATATTTGTTGAACGATACCCATACGACAATAGGAAATATTACCAGTGGCCCATTCGATTTTGTTGATATAAACGACGAAACTCACAAACTCCTAAAAACAAATTATTCAATGATTGTTTACGGGCTTTTGATTCTAGGAACTATCATATTCAGCATAGCGCGAAACATGGTTTTCTTCAAAATTAGCATGAAAGCTTCGGTGGCGTTACACTCTAGGATGCTTCACGCACTTTTGAAGGCCCCAATGAGGTTTTTCGATACCAATCGCAGCGGAAGAGTACTGAACATATTTTCTAAAGATATAGGGGCAATGGACGAAATTTTTCCGGGCGTACTATGTCACTCAATACAGGTAAGATATTTTGGCCTTGACATAATTTGAGTAATATGGTGCTAACAGGAACAAGCTTGATCGTTCATATTGCGTTTGAAGAAATAAGAATGAAATTAGCTTGACAGAGAACCCGAATCTTGAATTATTTAGTGCCTTCATTATGGTGAAACTGCTCATGGGTGAGAAATTTGTAACATACTACAATTGATTGAACAGGTCAACAGGACAATTCAGTCTGTAGACCAATGGCTAAGATATCTGGCAGTGGAACTTCTGGCTCGCATCGGGAAGACATTTGAGGCCTCAGTATGCGAGAATCTTTTTTCTCAATCACATAGGTCTCTTCAGGCGGAAATATGTCTTGTTGTGAAGCAAGTGTGATGTGAGTTACCTAGATGCTAATCCCGACGTCTGGTGCTAGGTTGAAGTGCGCACCGACCACCCGGGGTGGTGCTGTTGTAGATTTTCCGAGTTTTCCTACAGCTGAAAAGTCCATAAACCACCGAAAATATCAGTAAGTCGCCTTGAAGCACCACGGCAAATAATGATAATAGCCATCCTCTACCCGCACAGGCTATGCATTTGGGTTATTTTATCTTAAGGTTCCCACATCTTTGAAAAGACGAAAAATTTAGGTTAACTTTGAACATCTGATATCAATTACTCGTCCGAATGTACAGTTCTGAAATTTTTGGATGATTTGAATTATAAATACCTGCATATTTTCAGATAATACTCACTCTGACAGGAATAATGATTAATATTGCTATTTCCAACCCATATATAATTGTAGCAATATTGATTCTTGGATGTGGTTTCCTGAAACTTGGCCAATGGTTCCTTTCGACAGCGACAAACGTTAAACGTATCGAAGCTGCGGGTAAGATATCATTTCATCGAACTAGTTAAAGACACGTATCGAATCAAATCTAAAATTATATACTTTGCTTTCAATAATAATGATATAATTTATTCTCATCCTCCAAGCACCACCTGCATTCAGTATTTTCCATCTAAAATTTGACACCCAATTACGGTGAAGGGTAAATCTGATAATGATTCAAAAGAACAAGCATATTAAAGGTTAGGTATCAAAATGTTTTGGATAATGCACAAATTAGGTTTATCCATAACAATAGAGATTTTCTTTTAACAAATTAAGTAATAGTTGAGTGAATGACAGAAGCGGACAAATAAATACGAAACACACTGTACCTATCGAGATAGTTAAATAAATATTGGTACTGCTGAAATGAGAAAAATATGAGATTTCTATTGATAACAAACATGACATATGGTTCAATTTAAAAAAAATGCCGATGACGTCACTTCTCCACCAATGGCACATCTAAAAAAATTTCTGGGCAGGAACAACAAGGTGATCTTCCTCTGGGTGCCGGGGCACGTCGGAGTGAAGAACAATGAACAAGCAGATACCCTGGCACGAAAAGGGGCATCAACGCCACTGATCGGGCCAGAACCATTCTGCGGACTTGGAAAATCTTACTTCCAAAAAGAATTCAATAAAACTGAAGAAGCAATGAGAGCAACTTACTGGCAAAGACTTCCAGGACTCAGGCAGGCCAAAGATCTCCTCGGCAACTTCAATCGAGCAAGATCGAAGACTGATCAACCTAGCAAAACTAGTCTAAAGACAATCACGGCATCTCTGACGGGGCACTGCAGACTCAAAGAACACCTATGATAGCTAGTCTTAGAGGAGACACCTATGATAGCTAGTCTTAGAGGAGGACAGCACCTGCCGATTCTGTGGGGAACATCCAGAAACAGAGAGATTGACTATACTGGGATCACACCAGCTGACTGTGGGAGAAATACCACGAACAGGTATCCTCAAAATCCTTAAATTCCTCAAGGAATTGGGGCTTGAGGGGTTGCTGTAAACGGAAACAACTTGAAATAGCAGAAGAAGATGGGGGATAATAGATCTAATTAGGTCGCAGCGCATCAGTCACCATCCATACTTACCAATACCAACTGAGAAAAAAGAGCGGGTCCAGAAAACAATTTTTCCCCACCACAGTTACTCTCGCTTCTTGTTCAGTAATGTAGATATTCTTTGGAATGACCTATACCTCCTTCCACCAACAAGTGATCAGAGTAACATCGAGAGTTTTGATGATTTGGGCGCGGAACAGATGGTCTCAAAAATCTGTCTGTATTGACCTACTATTGTACTGAGAGGAACGACAAGCTCAAAACTATTCTGCAGGTGGTCCCCTGTCTTCCTTATTCTTGTTGTTTTCTATTAAAGCTGTATTACGAGTTTCGATATTGTCAGTTCATGAAGTATTATGTTATTGCAGCCAAGTCTCCTGTTTTTTCCTACGTGGATTCCACTTTGAATGGAATAACAACAATAAGAGCTTCGAAGGTCGAAGAAATTCTTATTCGAGAATTCGATGAACATCAGGTACGTTATTGATCACCTCGACAATCAAGTATTAAGATTTTTTCTGTTTCAGGATGTCCATACTTCTGCCTGGTACTTGGCATTGTCTTGCTCCTATAGTTTCGCACTCTGGTTCGACTTACTTTGTTTAGTGTTGACTGCATGTGTTGCAATAAGTTTTGTTGTAATACATACAAGTGGGTATAATTGAGACATGTTTAATTAATTATCCAAAATGAATGCGGAACTGACTTGAAATCTTGTGATGAATGATGTTCAAACAGTATTACTGAATATCATGAAATTTGTTCACATTGTTTCAGTTAGATAATATGAAAACTTTTAAACACTGATTTCTTGTTTCTTGAACGTTTTCATAAAATGACAAAGGCTGTTTGGCAGATGACATCACCATTTGTACTATTTTTCCGATTTTTTATTCATTCAAACTCAAACAACATACTTGGAAAGTATTAGGAACATCAGTCATATTAAAATCTCGAACCAGGAGTCCTATAACTTGATATCATTCATCGCAAATAGCATCCAGCCTGTTTTCTAGTCATAAAAGCTTATCTGGAAATTCTCCATTTTATTCAAGTACGATGATTTTCATAGAGTACCTATTCAATTTCAATGTTTCAGTAACTTCTTGTTATGTTTGCGCCAAGTCACACCAAAATCACAACAAAGCATCGCAAAAATTTAAATATTCTGTAAAAAAATGAAAGTGTGGCTGTATTCCACCACCTCACTATACAGGGTGATTTACCACCACCTGTACAAAATTTAATGCGGTACTGGTTTATCATGTGCGAACGCACCTATGAAATATAGGAGCTATCCGCGATGATTCGACCAATTTTTTTTACGTCAACCACAATCGATATGCTAAAATGTGAGAACATGTAGTAATGGTGTACGTATCTGTCACCCGTCGGTTTCGGCCAAAGTATCGATTTTCCATCAGTCTTTGGGCATACCTCTACAACAACGAGTTGATAGGGCCCTATCGTTTACCAGCGGGGCTAGCTGGTAATGCTTATTTGGTCTTTTTGAGGGATCAACTCTCTGACGATATATCTTTAGCAAGGTTGAACTGAAACGTTTATTTATATTTTATGTCCGCACTGTACTGCATGGTATAATAATAACTCTCTACTGAAATGGACGGTCATTAATATTTCACTTCATAAAATCCTACGTGTTATGATTTTAATCTTACTGATTTTTTGTGATGCTTTACCGATTTTTTTTTGAACCATAAACTATATTTTTATTTGGTTCGATTATTTGAAATAACCATATCTTACTCCTTAGCTTTCGTTACTATAAGTGGCAGTTCGGTAGGCCTAGCCATTTCGCAGTGCCTAATGTTGACAGGGACGTTGCAATTTGGAATGCGCCAAATAGCGGAGGTGATCCAACAACTTGTAAGCGTTGAGAGAATCCTACAATATACAAAATTGGAAACCGAAGGTCCATTTGAAACACCCCAGGGTGAGTCTCTTTCCAGAAAAGTTAATGAGCTTCATTGAAAACATACTACCGTTAATGAAAATGCACTTAACTATAATTCGCCAATTTATTTCAACTCGTAAACTACAACTTCCAATTCATTTCATGCATTCAAAGTAATCAATATCAGTGTCGCTAACTGTCGATTGCAAACTCTGGAACTAACTATTTCTGCGACACTCTATAACTCTTCTCTTTGAACATTCTCGAGTCGCCGACAAGTGTCGCTGTCATTTAGAGACTTCTCTAGATCTTTCGTGTCTTCTTCGAGGTGATGAGTCATACATATATCGTTAACGAGCAGAGATGATGTCATGCGTACGTGATTATCCAAACAGACGTGGTCAGGTCCCACTCCAGGATTTTTACAATACATTATGATTTCATTCGCATTTAAAAAAAAAAATTTGATCGAACTGCTAAACTAAAATATAAATTGAATGAACAGTGAATATCCTTACGTTAGGAGGTCCAAGGACCAAGAGATAGGAAAACGATTATCTACTTGTCAAACCACACACTCCTAGATGTCGCTACCAGTACTAACTGAACATTCATAGTTCAATAAAACGACCTGAATTTTTATTCCGGAAGCAGAATCATACAATAAAAACGCAGCTATAATGATATTTGAAGAACTCAACTTGAAAGCTGTAGAAATAAAACAGATGTATCGATTACATCTTCAAAATACGTTATATATATATTTTCATCAAGTATCGGTTACATCAGTTCAACATTCCTCCTATTCGTTTCATTTGCAAGTCATTCAAAGTGTTCTAATAATTTTCAATTATTATTTTCTTTAGATGCTCCGCTAGAAGAATCGTGGCCGAGTAGGGGGCTAATAGAATTCAAAAGCGTATTCTTGAAATATACGAAGGATGACCCCCCAGTCTTGAATGATCTCAGTTTTGTCGTGGAACCAGGAAAAAAGGTACTTATATAGTTATATAAAATCATGCAAATTTTCATAAGCAACCATGACATTGTAACGATTTCGAGACCGGCCCTGATCATCTAATTAATCATGCACCCCAGACAAGTAAACATTCCTGAGCTCGCAAACACATGAGTCACGCGAGGAAGAAACTTTCTAAGCAAAGGTTCGAGGGACATCTAAGAAGAGGGCAGGATAGTCAGAGATAGTTACAGAGAGTAACAAATATAATAATAATAATAATAATAATATAGTTCCAGAGTTCGCGGATAGAAAGTGACAGTAAAGATAAATAAAAATAGTGACTGTGATATGAATTATTGTTTAAGACGTGTGTAAATGAATTAACAAAATGAGTTGAGTGCAATTTTACTACAATATAATAAATATATGAGGATCAAAGAAGGGAGCAGGAAGAACCTGCTCATCGACAGATGTATGCAGCAACAACTCTTATTGGGTCAGAACGAGTCTGCGGAATTCTCGTTTGAGAAAATATAGAAGCATGAGAAGACATGGGTTAAGGACTATCATCAATCTTCCTGGGAGAATGCCTCAGGCAATACTCACGGAAAAATGATGATGATGGGATCAACCGACACCTTCTTGTACCAAGCCGGAACTATCTGAGGAAGGTGGGACTGATGACAGGGCACTACCATCTGAAGAAACATATAAATTGTCCAAATTGTCTTAACCTACGTCACCCTACGTCTCTGTTAAGCGATATAACCTCAAAAACATACCCCAATAAAAATAAGACAATTCCTACAAGGTTTAAGTTGAGTTTTGTGCCTATTTTTGTGATATTTCATTGGAATTGTCTTCATATTACGCCATAAAAACGGAAAGAACTTTAAATGAACGAATAGGAGAAACACCACATCACCATTGCCGGTTGTTCGAAATACACGTTATCAAAAAAGGATCGGCAGCTTAACTAACACATCGCTAACTTAATGTCATATTATCTATATTTTTGTATACACTCATCTGTAAAAATTATACTGTTCATGCTCAGACCGTCTGTACTTATTAACTGTGAACTAAATAACTGAGCAGATACTCAGCATTTTCGCCCATGTTCCGCGAAACGAGCGGCAATCTACAATGTGACTCAGTGTTGACCGCAAGCAGAAATGTAAATAAAGGAGTCTATTGTTATTTAGTAGGTTGTTGTTGACTAGCCCCACCAATCAATAAAAATGATAGAAATGCTTAAGAGTAGAGCAACGCCGTTCCTAAACGATAAACACAGTTAAAAACTTCCTCCTTAGCACAAACTCTACAGATAAGTAACAAAATTGTCAGAAAACTAAAAAGTTGCAACAAAATGCTTGCCGTTTTGAAATTAAGAGGACTCAATAAGAGTTGCTTCTACTCGACGTAAAATCTTGCAAAATAATTTATCTTCATATATGATTGCGTCCTAAATCATCCGTTTTACTGTTCCAAACAACATAAATGTCTTGAATTGATTTTAAGTGTCTCTACACCTGAATGGTAATAATGGATGGAATCTGTAAAGTCTTCCGGAGTTTAGATACCCTTCCTTGCATGGTCCAACTGTTCTTAAGGCAGCATTCCGTGTATCCTTTCACATTAACACTGCGTAGACTGAGGTACTTTTGCAGCTACAGAAGAATAAGACAACGCATGGGGTCACTTCCAAGAATGTCGAAAACGTCGGACCTATCCAGATATTTGACGTTTTCATTCGTCAGGTCAAGTGGGTTGGATGACCTAGGGGCGCATAATGGTCTACCAGGGTGGTATATCCACGATAATATTTGTTTTGATCATGTTTTTCTCTTGGGAGTGGAGTTGTGACACTCCGGCATCAAGTTGATGAAATCAACCCATCCTCATTCGTCAACTCCCAACTTCATACCGAGAGCGCATAAGTGTACTTCTACTGTCACTCTCTCCAGGTCTTTTCTCAAAGGCACATAGATGAAGTTCATCCATATAAAATTAAACTATGATCTCTTGCCTTTGGTATCCGGAATTATAAGTATTTTTTCTATCACTTGTTACAGTAATTTTTTTTGTCGATTATTGTTTGGTTCTTAGGTTGGTATAGTTGGTAGAACAGGTGCAGGCAAGTCATCTTTAATCGCAGCTCTCTTCCGGCTGGCTCCAACAGAAGGGTCTATTCTCATCGATGGTTTGGATACCAAAAGCATAGGTCTGTCTGATTTGAGGAAGCAAATTTCTATCATTCCACAAGATCCTGTGTTATTTTCGGCTTCTCTGAGGTACAACTTGGATCCCTTCGATGAATTTGAAGATTCTGAACTTTGGAGAGTTTTGGAGCAGGTATGATCAACTGAGTTTATCACTATAGATACAATTCATTATTGTCATTCCACTTTCCGAAAAAAAATTTCAGGTGGAACTGAAAGACGTGGTGGACTCATTGGATTTCATTGTAACTGAAGGAGGAAATAATTTTAGTCTGGGACAAAAACAACTCATATGCCTGGCAAGAGCAAGTTTGAGGAACAATAAGATTTTGGTACTGGACGAGGCAACTGCTAATGTTGATCAAAGGTAGGTAAAATATAATAGGATGTATCAAATCAAATCGAGTACTTTCGGTAGGTTTTTCTTCCTCCAACCACTCTTTCAACTCATTGTAAATAGTAACCAAAAATGTGATATGTTTTCACAGTTACCCAATGCGAAACTGAACCTTTCGTAATGTCTGAATGTACCCAATCTTTTCGATTTTTCCAAAGTACTTACTTACACCAAAAAATTGTTGAGTATTCTATTTAACTATAACATTGGACCATCCACGTTTTGTCATAGCTCTATGCCACCAGTGTTATATGTTGGCATCACACTTATTTGAAATAACGTTTTTCAATTGATTTCAGAACGGATTTGTTGATTCAAACAACGATCAGAGAGAAGTTCAGTGACTGTACCGTGCTCACAATAGCTCACAGATTGAATACCATTATGGATTCTGATAAGGTTCTAGTATTGAGCTTCGGAAATATTCTGGAATTCGGCCACCCTCACGAATTACTTCAGATACCAGATGGACACTTTCAAAGAATGGTTTCCGAAACAGGTCCCATGGTGGCTTCGCAATTGAAGGGAATTGCAGCGGAAGATTACATAAACAAAAGAAACGAAGGGCACAAAACCACAGTCTAATGGAAATATCCAATATTTAATTTGTTAATAAGTTTTGTAATCATTATCCCTGGTAGATAATTAAAATAAGGATTGTATAAATTTTTACCTTCTTTTAATTTTTCGTTTTTGAATCCTATACGCAGTAAATAATCTGATTGCAAAAAACAGATTTCATCCAGAACGAAACTTCTCATATTAGGTAATTATCTTGATAGTTGTTAAAAAACACGCTGAAACGTGCGAATTCTACTCCCACCAACATTGGCTGAATTTCCAGGAGGTGAAATCAAATTGAATGAAAATATCTTGTACCTAATGTTTGAAATGGAATAATTTACAATAGTAGTAAAATCCTTACTTTAGAGTTGCCAGAAGACAGGAAGCTGCGCATTTTACACTGTAAGTTAGAAACTTGCTAAATAAAATTATACCAATTTGTGATTTTTCAAAACTTAAACAACTATAGAATGTGCTGAATATTTGTCATATGAAGCAAAAACGACAAATTACCAATTACTTGCGTCGGTGGAAAATCTAAAAACAACGTTCATGGCGAAAATTTTATACAATGATTTTTTCATGCGCCTCCAAAACAGAGTGAGGGCCCTTTGTTATAAGACAAGTTCACGCATGGACCTTTTATTATGTCAACGCTAAGGGCTATTATTATTATTATTAGAATGAATATGACATTTGCTAAATGAAGGAATCAATTCACATTCTAATCTCACTTCATTCATAACAACGCATGTGGCCGCTCAACGATACCGATGAACCTGAGAAAAATTCTTGCACACTACGGTTTCGAACCTAATTGTCTCTCGGTACCCCATGTCATGAACCCATTCATGTACTGTCACTTGTCATTATTACTGAGTGGCTGATTGCTCCAAGAGAATGGCCAATGAAATGTCATATCGTCGTAAAATTGAGAAGAAGAAGTGATACCCGCGGGAAATGTATCCACAATTTCTTTATTAGTTTATTATATTTTTTAATTTTCATATTTCCTATAATTGTTTCAACAAAATTCTTTGAATTTATTATAATAATGGATGATGAGACTGTTTCTGTCTCGAAGGTTTGCAGTTTCTCTAATCATAACCAAATATATAGATGGAATTTATTGTAGTTTTGTAGGGTGTTTTTGTATTTCGAAATGATTTCAAGCCATATTCAAAACAAAAGAAAGGACGCAAGAAACAAGCCGTTATCCATAATGTTCCAAGTAGAAGTTTTAAATTTTCTTCAAATTTGTGGTACCAAACTTATACCACAGTTTGGGAAAGCATTGAAGACAAAATAGAGGTAGCAACTACAAAAATGCATACTCACTAAGTGAATTGATTGAAACATCTTTGTTATAGGATTTAAACAATACAATGTTTGCAAGGGTATTGGAGAAATTGGTTACTTTCGTCAAAACCAGTCATAACGTTGAATCCGAAGAGATTCCTACAGCTGTCCTATTAACTGGTATCAACATGCCAGATCATGGCGTTCAATTTACAGCACTCTCCAAACAAATTAAAGATACTGTTACGCCTCACGTTGCTTGTCTGTATAGCCAAGATGCCCAAAATATCAAATATCTTATGGAAAATATGATTGATCAATTCATTAATGAAAATGATGATTTTTCTGAAGAAGTAAGTTATTCAAGCTTCTCACAGGGGTAAATTCAATTTACTACTGATACTGATCTTGTTAACAAAAGTTTCCTGTGATATCTATTGACCGAATTTTTTCTTCCAAAGGAGGACATGCTTACTGATGACATCAAAACACATCTTAAAAAAAATCAGTTGAACCTACCTGTGCTCCAGTGTTGGTATGAGAATTTGTATCGAGAGAAAACAACCTGTTCAGAAAACCAAGACACCAGAAATAAAAAAAACATTGTGGTGGTAATCATTCCAGATTTTGAGAGTTTCAACGCCCAAGTTCTTCAAAAATTCATCATGATCACTAGCTGGTACATCAGAAAATTACCGTTTGTCTTCATTTTTGGCATAGCAACATCAATAACTACATTACATTCTTCATTACCATACAAGGTATCTTCGAAAATATGTGTGAAAGTTTTCAACTCCCAACGTTCTGTCGATTACCTGAATAATATTTTGGAAAATGTGTTTTTCACCTTCTGTTGTCCTTTTCAACTAGGTGGGAAGGTATTCAACTTGTTCACAGATATTTTCCTTTTTTATGATTTGTCTGTGAATAATTTCATACAGAATATAAAGGTAAGAATGACTGTAACTATTACAACCTATTTCGTATGATATGGAAATTAGTACAAGGAATCAATTAACATATTCATATTTATTCCCAGTAGTTATTTGCTACAACAAATCAACTTTTATATTGGTCCAAGCGTAATGAGACCTAGGCTACAAACATTTTACACAACAGGCCATAGTTCAGTTGAAAAATTTTCACAAGTCAAAATAAAATAAATGCTAATATATTTGTGTATATATTTATGAAATAAAAACTGAACCATATTTCATTTATTCACGTCATTACAAATAATGAATGTACAGTTTTGAAATGTGCTCTGAAAATTACTTCCACCACTGGAAACAATTTCTTCTTTTGCATGGCTGGAGCTTCTGTTCACTACTGTTCACTACTGTCGAGGTACCTGCCTCTTCTAATGGCAAAATAAACAGCATACGCGCCGTTTTATTTCTTAATTCGATGCTATCCTCCAAATACCGTGGAACCTCCGTGTTTTTTCAAGTTAGTCATAGTTGCTCCTGCATTAGCTAGAGCAGTAGCAGAAGTGCGACGAAGGCAATGTCCTGTATAGGAAGATGTGTTTGGCAATCATGTTTTTTCCAATTGGCTGCGATTTACATTTATTTTGTCGGAAACTCAAAAAGATTATTCAATACCTTCAGGACCTTAAGACATATGAAGTCTTAATAAAGGCAAGGCGGAGAATTCTTTTTCATCCACAACTGTAAATTTCTTCTATACAAGAGTATTACTTTCCGGTACGTTCACTACCATAGCGGAATCCCGGTCCTCTATATCCAATATCTTCATTTTCAAAAGTTCCTGACTTCTGCCTCCTCCAAAATAACCCATATTCAAAACAACCTCTTACAAAAAAAGGAAATAAATACACACAAAAAGGAAAATAAGAAAAAATTACCTTATGCACTTACTTGGTGATATCTCGTTTCTCATGTATAGTCACCATGGATTTTTAGCATTGATGACCATTTAGTCCATATAAAGAATTCGGACTATACGTTTCTGATAATATACACAATTACTATCAAATCAACCGAAAAACATTAAAAAATACCTTACCAGTTCTTGAAAACATGCCAGAAATACGGTTTCAGTAGCATCTTTTGGCATAACATTTTTCCGTGTGAGCCACTCCAGATATATCTTGTATTCTTTTTGGTATACGGCTTCACTTTTCGATGGAATTAATTATTCTCTTGCTTTTTCAGCTTTCTTAAAATATACTCCATTAAGAATGATATTTATGGAGGCCTATAAAGTGTTACTAAAATTTCAATCCAAATATATTGAAAGCCACTCTAATGATATCATGATTTTGAAAAGAATTTGATGGTACTGAAAACACAAATATTTAGAAACCGAAACTAAAGTTTCTGTCAGGGTATATAACTGTAAGTTATTATTGTAACCCCCAGAAGTCTTCGAGAGACTGGTCTTCCATAGCTTATGGCTCTTACATTCTCATATGTGATGTCATTGGTCCACAGTATTGATTCTTATATCTAGTCTATCATGTTGTCACCATCTGCAGAATTATTCAAATGCCGTACACATCAAGTGTTTTGAAATTAAATCAAATTGCAAAATTTGTTGTGAAGATAATTACAAAAGAAATCATGAAAAAAATTTCAAAAAACAATAAAAATGTTTCAAAGGCTTGGGATGAAACGTTTTTACCAATATAATTTATCTCAATTATTTCTGAATCCAATATCCCAAGATACTCTCTCTACTGAATATTATATTATTAACGCTTTTTTAGTTTGCTGTTGCTGAACACTTTTCATATGGAAATGCCATGGCTTTGTGTTCTATGGATAAAAGAGATACCTTAGATACAATATATTCGTTCTCACATGAAGATTTGGAGAATGTGAGGCACTTGCTATCTTTCAGAAAACTTGTGGAAAGTGAATCGTTTGAAAATCGTATCAAGCTCTTAACAGACGATAACCACTTCAGGGGGGTATTGAACGAAGAAATTAAGAAACTACAGAAATATATCAGGCGATTGCATATGTTCTTGAGTATTTTGTTAATATTGATGAAAGACTTGCCAAAAGCACCACTAGGCACTCAGGTGAGTGTTATATTTGTAATGATAGCACAGTTGATTCATGACTAATTCTACTGTATTTACAAATTCTGGACAATATTCCTCAATTTTTAGAAGATTCATCAACTAATATACGTGAATGTATTGATATCTAGTTAGCCTAGACTGGTTCCATGGATAAAAAAGCGTTACCATAGTAACGATCAATATCTTATTAGAAGTGTCTGTATATAGTTTCACATCAAACCAGTTTTGCACAATTAAATTTGAAAAAATCCTTATCGACCCTTATTATGAATACAGAAAATCTGTAGTATTTATTTGAAGGGGTTAAGTTATAATGTGAGCAGATTTATAAAGATATGCTTAATACCCTTGGCAATCAGTATCCTTCACCATGTAAAATTGGACTGCAAGCTTCAAGAGAGGTAAATTTCCCAGTAAAGTTGCATAGCTATCAGGAAGGTCAATTTCTGTGTCCTTCCCCGAAAATATTAATGCATTTCATGACACGACTGTAGTATCAATCCTACGAATTGGGCTAAAATGAATACTCGAAGTACTGACAATCTGTCAAAATTATTGATAAAGGAAATACATAAATGTTTGATCTTATGGTAAATGCACAAGAAGTTCCACAGGGATGCATATTTGAACCTTTGTTTTTTCATCTTATACGGAAATGAGTACCTTCTGTTATACCAGAGTCATTTATTACCACCCTTTATGCAGATGACTCAACATTTATGTTTAGTGCTAAAACCCAAAATTATGAACGCTTCATTGAAATTTTCTGCCTGCATCTTTGTTATTTAATACAACTAAAACGAATTCAATCCTCGCCCGACATTAATACATTGGTTAACAAAAATGTGAAATTTCTGGGAGTATTTTATTCAGATTTGACATCAAATGTTGCATTCTAAAATTGTTTTCAAATACGAAATTTAGGGAAAACACTTAATGCAAATCACACACAGTCTAGGAATAGTTATAGAATTTGTATTTGGTGGAGTTCTCCATGCTGAAAATATTATCACAGAAAAGAATTCTGAGTTTTATTTCAATCATCTCATTGTGTGTACTTCTGCCGACCTCTTCTTTTTAACTTAAGTACCGTTTATGGCCTTTACACAATATTTTGTTTGCTTCTGTAAGTGGCTTCGAATTTTTCCATACATCCTGGTATTAATTTGCTGGTTAACGAAAAAACAATGTTAAACAACAAAACAAACAAAACAATTTATGTGAACATATTCGATGTAAATCAAGTAATTGCAATCATTTGTAGAATTATTTATTTATTTTGTTTTCATTTATGATTTTGTGTTTTGTGTGCAATTTTTTTGCCTTCTCTCTTTTAATGAAGACATGCAATTTGCAAGTGCAAAATTTCTTTCATCAAAGTTGAATCTACCATTTCACCTTTACGTTTCAGGTGAGAGATTTGTACAGTATTGCAACAACCAGAAACATCACTAAAACACAGGAATACAAAGATTGTTTCAAGTTTCTCGGATTTCAATCCAAAGACGAACTCACCACGAAACTCAATCAAATCATAAACTACCTGAAACTCAAAATCAGTGGTAGTAGCAAAAATAAAATCAAGCAATTGTCAGATGACCTGACCACCAGTTTGCATAACATGAATAATTTTAATATGGAAGAAATGGAAGAAGCTGTCAAAGAAATCGAAAAAAGTGAAAAAGTGAATTTAGACAGTGTTGACAGAAGACAATTTAAAGAGGTGAATTTGCTGAAGATATGTTTTGCTTCTAGTCCAGTAACTTTAAATTTCAGAAACTGATAGGAATGTCAAAATTACAAAACAAACCATTGAATAGGTATGAGAAAGATCGAGAAAACGTTCTTGAAATCCTTTCCCGAGCTTTTGAAGAATATCTGGTGGAGCCCAAGTCTTTTTATTTCCATGAAATATTTTTTTTTGATGACGTTTCAATTCAAAACCACATTATAGGTTGCCACAGATCTGCCATACACAACGCCTTGAATGATCCGCAGTATTATTTACAGGTAAGAGTAGTCGCAAGACAATTTAATTTTTTTTTTAACTAGTAGTTTTTTTCAAAATTCAATCTCCAATGAATTATTATAGAAGAAGCATTGACCTTAGTTGTAAATATTAAATGAATACAACTGAAAAAACAAATGTCATCACAACAGACTCAAAACAAAAAATTATTGATATAGACAGTATGTATGAATTAAATATTGTTGCTGGAATAAGATCATCTTTTGAACTGCCTGATGCATGTAAATGCTGCTTATATTAGATACTAGGCAGTGATGCAGGTGAGTATTCATAAACAAATCTCTTACCAGTGTTCTTTAAGAAACGAAAGTTGAAATATTTCAGTCACTATTATCGCTAAGCCAACTCTGTATTCCTCTCTGCGCTCCGACTTTCTGTAACTATCAGTAGAATTCTAACTCCATCTCATATTGAGCGTCCTCTATAGTAGATTCCTCCACCATTGTAGATGCGCCGAGAAACTATGTGAGAGGTCGCCGTTTAAAATAGTTTTGATCATTCAGTAACTCGTCTAGATGGCTCTCATTTATTCTTCGATGTGATCAGAGCTTTTTCGATTCAAGCTGGACTATTCACACAAGCGGTCAGGTGTACTATACAGGTCCGGCTCCAGCACGTCACAATATTTAAAAAAACAAAAGAGAAAAGTGTGGTGTACCATGAGATTGTGCCGCTCAAAGTGCAAAAAAACAGTAAGAATCTCATTTTATCGAAAATATCGAAATGAGTGAGGACCGAATTATTCGATGAAGGAATAATATCAGTATTTGAAACATGTGTTTAACTTTTACGTTTTTTATTTGTTTTAGTGTGACTGTTGTTTGTTATCATTTCCCTCTTCAATCCGACCAACCATGCCGGATATTTCTATAGCGTACAAATTACATTTGGAATGTGGAAAAATGATCAATTTATACGATTGGTTACAAGCTTTCGCCAGCATTGTAAATCAATCAGAAGAAGACGATGAAAGTAGGAGGCTCATTAATCCTGATATCCAGTATCCTTTTTTTATGTTTGCTAAATAAAAAACACTATTTAAGTTACACAATAAACCTTACTATTGGACAGAGGGTAACAGTTTGGATGGGTGACTGGCCTACTTAGATGGGCATATTTCATAGGTTTTTACTCATAATTTTCCTCAACATCTACACAGAGCACGTTTCACGCAGAGTGTGGCAGAACTTGAATATCTAGGTTTCATAAAGAGTACAAAACGAAAAGCTGATCATGTTACAAGACTTACTTGGGGTGGATAATCAATTTTGTTTCAACTATTCATTCTATTATTGAAATAAATTATTTTTTCTTATTTTCAGGAATTTTTATTTCGTTGTTCATCCTCGGTAGTTCATCCTCCCGTGGTCTGAGGCTTCGGACTTGATCGTGGTAAGGGGACAAACCTATTGAAATGAACGACCCTAGGTTTCCCTTGGGGTACGTTTACATCTTCAGCAAACAGAACACGAATGATTTCTTCACTTATTCTCCCGTGAAGAACCAACTAACTCCTCCTCCATTCACACATAGGACGCCGTCTCTGAACTTCAACTCGAACCCTCTGGAGTTCATGATGTCCATCCCTATGAATGCATCATCCTCCGATGTCCATTACTAATAGAGCCCGGTGGCCCGGTGTTTCACTTTAGTGCTGCCTAAAGTCAGTTCAATTGGTAGTTCACCATACACAGATGCCGGCTCTCCTGTTGCTGTGCGTAGCTTTCAATTCGATGGTTCAATTCTTGCCGGTGTATTGGCAAATGTAGGCCCAAGGATCGTCCTAGTTGCACCCGTATCTAGGAGCATGGTGCGAAACTCGTCGTTAACGAGACCGTCTACGAATACCCCCTTTGTTTTGTCTTTGAAGGACAGCGACATATTATGCGTTGTTAACTGGGGCTTGCTGGATGCAGGCTGACGAGTGCTCCTTCTCGACCGACCTTCGATGGTGTCGATTTTTTGAATGTTGGACATTTCCTTCGCACGTGCCCAGATGCAGGAAAACTCATTGCATATCTGGATTCTGTTCGTCGAAATCCTCTCCTAGGAGCATTTTGAAAAGTTTTCTACAATGTTAGCGTATTTTCTCTGGCAACACTTCCTTTATCACTTTTCTTATGGCAGCCTCAATAATAGCAGCAAAAGCCATTCGGACGTTACTCTGGCTTTTGCAGTATTGTTTCGCTTCCTCGAATTCCAAAGCGCGAGTCAGTGTCTCTACGAGATCTATTGGATGTGCTAATAACAATGCTTGCCTAATTTCTTGGTTGCGAAGTCCATCCAAGAATGCATGAACCGCTGATGTTTTACGAGCTGATCATCTCTAGTTCTTGGGTTAGATAAAATCACTCCACCTTCGGTGTCGTGATTTTATGTTATTTGTTCTCGTCAGTTACCAGAATTTTGAATTGGAAAAAACGTATCTAACCAAAAAAAAAGTTCGTTTGTTTTTTGGCAAGATAAATCAACGGCAAATGCACTACAATAATAGGTCATTACCTTCAATGCAACGAGTATTTGAAGGAGCGGTTATCAAGAACACAATTGATGTTTTTTTGTGATTTGTTCAGGCGAAACTTCTCCAAAATGACTCGTGTCAACAATACTCAACAATCATAGCTGATAAAGGGAATTTGAAGGGACGGTCGATAACTAGGAAAGGATGCATTTTTTATTGCTGTCAAAGTGACTTACCGTCATCATTGAATGGGTTTCTTTCTACAGGAGCTGATTTGTCTTTGTAAAAAATACGTAAATCTCTAAAACTAAGGTTTATTCCTAAAAATACATTGCAAATAAAAAATGAGGTAAAAGAATTGAATACTCAATATACAATTTTTATCAAATATATATAATTATTCCGGGTTGTTTCCTAAATATAAACATTGAAGTTTCAGTTGGGTATTGAGCAGAGTATGATAAAATAGTCACTGCTTCTCAAATTGGCGTAGTATATATTAAACACTCAAATTAGTTTTGCCGAGTCTTGTCTACAAATTCGAGAAAAAAAGCTTCAAATTTACCATACAAAATCATGATTACAATAAATATAGCTCTAAGCCAAAGGTGAAGTAAACAACTATTAATATTAACATATTCCAGATCTTTCAATTAGTTGTGGAAGCTACTTGCGACTATCTGACCCTACTTTGACTTGAAAGAATGTACTGCATATATCTTTCAAAAACTACTAGTCCTCAGTTAGACTCCTCACTTAACACCTTGGTACACCAAGATATTGCTGATGAGGCCAGTGTTGCAAGTATGGTAACACTCCATTTTACTTTATATGCAGGCCCACAAAGCAGCAGTACACTTGGGTCACTTAGCTCTGTCCTAGGGCTAATTTGCGGTGGTAATGTTTCAAACCACGTAGACAAACGTACAATAATGGTACAAATGCTGTACAATTGAGAAAAACCTCAAAAACTGGCAAAAAATAGAATATTATTTTATATCCAGACGTTTCACACAAAGCAATTTGCATATAATATTTCATTATCGAAAATTGGCCCCGGTGGAGCAACTTTTTTGTTACTTTGTTAGGCAGCAAACGTGTTAAAGATAACAAAAATGTCTACGAGGTATTTTTATTGAAATTTGATATGCACTTGATCAAAATTACTTGAGGGAGGCACCCACAAGAAACTTCCTCATTAATGTAAATTCGATTCCTCTCACAACAATTATGAGTTACAGTCAAGAGCATTCTTGGTGTCCTTCACATAACGCTTAATATACCTATTACAAATTTCAACATATTATTCAAAAATAACTCTTATTAAATACACTATTAACATTCATAATAAAACACTAAAATTTAAATCAACAATTAGAAAAATATTCAACAAGTGCACTAACATTCTTAGAAAGACAAAAAAATTCATTTGTTTTGGAGGTGGTTCAAATATATCCCAAATTCATATTCAAAATTCTCTGTCTCGAAAAGAAGTTTACATGAATGGTGCAGTGTGCAGTGAGTACTACATTCAGGGTGTATTTCAACTTGTACTTCCGTGAATGAACGAGGTCTTTAATGCGATTTTTTAACGAAATAGTGGTTGAAAACCACTGCCCGCATCTAAAAAACAAAACAATAATAACGCGATAGTGGGATTCGTAAGAAAACATATTTCTGAGTTCAAGATATACATTTAAAAAGATGGAATATCGGAATTGTTCCATGAATTTAAAAAAATACTGATAACAAACGAACGTTATGAATATCTCATAATTTTTGTAATGAACGTAATTAAGCAATGAAATAAATAACAAATTGAATTATTTTAGGAGTGCTGTTGTAAAATAAACGTTTTCCATTGCCATTCTTATAATAAACTAGAAAAAATTAAACAATCGAGACATGGGTAAATGTCGACCGCGCCGTCTGGAGATTGACACATAATAATAATAATAATAATACTCCCTCATAAATACTCATAGAGTGTTCCCCACAGGCCTGTGCGGGTAGAGGATGGCTATTATTTGCCGTGGCGCTCTGAAGGTCAAAGTCAACAAACACATGTTGGTCGAGCAATCCAGTGGTAACCATACCTTGAAATTCTTGTAGATAGTTTATACAGTGATCATCTGACTGGTGCCTTCTATTTGGAAATGCTGGAAACAGTGATAGTGGCAACTGTCGAAAATAATGTAGACGAACTTGACATGGAAATTGTTTTGCAACAAGGTGGAGCTCCTCCTCATTTTGCAGTTACTGTGAGGAATTATTTGAATACTATTTATGCAGAACGATGGATCGGGCCCCGAGGATCTGTAAAATGGTCTCCAAGATCACAGATCTAATCCCTTTAGATTTCCTGTAGTAGAATTCCATTGTATCTCGAAGTGGAGTGGTATCATTTTACGAAGTAGAAAATCGCAAAGTCTTTGGATTTCTTTCTATGGAGTTACCTAAAATCCAAAGTATACAAGACTCCATGTCACTATTCAGGAGTTGCGAGCGCGGATTATGGATGTGTGTACAACAATTACCTACACGAGAAACTTTGCACAACGTCCGGGCAAATACTAAAAATTGATTTAATTTTTGCCAGGAGGTCAACGAGGAACATTTATTGTAATAACAGATAAATTGGTTAGTGTTAGTGTAAGTGGGAGCCTTTGAAAACAGTTTTATTACGAATTTATACTGATAAAAACATTTGTCTGCACACTACACGTTCAATATCTTAATCATATATATGATACTTCATAGTAAAAAATATTAATTTTTCTTTTCTCATAAAACATATCTTAAATAATTTCAAATATACACGTGATAATTTACTATGATTATGTTAAATATACCTTGAAACCAACTGAAATGTGACAGGCATTCTAGACACAAAATACATCTTCTATCTTATTGAAATTATATAACTTATTTCATTATTTATATTATACTTGAAAGTCCCTCTCGTTTTCAAAAAAATTCTTTTTGTATAACCACTGAAAACCATTAGATTGAAAGGCGTGAATACTTTTATTTTACAGCAAGAGCATAAGTACAGTATGCAATACTAGAAATATACTTTACAAAAAATAAGTATTATTGTTGATGTGATGATGTATAAGGGGCCCTTTGTAAAAAAATGTTTACATAATGATTTATAAAGAATGAATATGAAGATATTAATTTTTTTATGTCATTATATAGGGTGGTCCACATAATGCCTATAACTGTACAAACAACGGTAGAATAAACAATTAATTTAATAATAATTCTGAATTTATATTCAGATAAACTCCAAAGGGATATTTCTGTCAGAAAATAAATTCACCAAGTCTAGAAATTTATCTCTTTCCATAACCACTGCATATTTCATTTTTCCAGTAATCTCAATTTTAATGACGATCTTAGTTGCACGAGAGCAAATTTTCAAATCAGCTTTTGTTAAGTTAGAAGTTTTTATATAGATAATGGCGTGTACAGGTCTCACTACGACAGAATGAATTGGTGATAATTCAAAAATACTACAGGGAGAAGTGTGAAAATTTGTATGTATAGTCTAGTCCCTGAATTGTAGATAGTGACTCATGGGTTGTACGGTTCATAATTCATATAAAGCAGGTCAAAAAATAGAACAGAAATAAGCTAGGTACTTTGGCTTTAAATTAAGTTATACTTTGTTACTTTTGTACATCCCCTCCGCACTTTCAAATTCCGTAAAAACCAGAAAATGTACGATGAGTCACTATCTACAATTTAGGAACTAGACTATAGGAACATTATTAAATATTTTCGTGAAAATGTCCTCCTCAAATATCATCAATTATTCCATTAGCAGTTTCATCAAAAAAATGTTTCATTTACATTATAACTGTTTATATGGCGTTGAACCGCATTCAATTATGTTTCAAAAACGTATTCAATTTTACGTTATAGATTTGACTATCGCGAAAACGATGTGTCATTGTTTCAACGCTAAAACGGACCAAATAATTTTAAAAAAGCGGTACGCCAAAACAAAGCTTTTTTTATCGACCCCGTTACTTGTGATAAATTCTAGAATATTTATATTTAGGGATAATTCAATGCTGAAAGACCTTGGTCAACCGCCTATTGAGAGTTCCAATAAAGTGCACTTATTATTATTAAACGAAATTTTTAAAATGACTCCGCAAGACGTGGGACCACCCTAGGGATGTTTTTTCGTTGATTAATAAATATTCATTGAACCATAGTTCTCAACAAAGTTTCTTGAACTCTCTTATTATTTCCATATCGAGTAACACGAATAATAAATTTCGATCAAATATCAAATCGCACTTTGGAAATATCTGATCAGACATGAACATAATATGATAGATCGAAAATTAATTGAAGCTTATTAAAATATCTTTCAAAATACATGTATTCAGTAAGCTGGACTTGAAATTGTCGTTGTTTGTTTACTTATCACCCTCTCTCCTTGAGCCAACTGGCCACTTTTTATGGCCTGGAATTTGAGGAAGGCATCAATTCCATAGAGAACCATGCCACAAAATCCAAAGAACTGAAAAAAAGTCTGGTTAACAACCTTCATCTGTTAAAGGTAGATCTTTGAAATGAAATATGTTTATTATTAAACACTAATTAAAATATCGATAGGGTGAGGTTTATAAAATATCTTGGTTGGATAGTACATGAGTATCTCAAATAGATGGATCACTTAGACAAGATAAAGAAAAGAATTGGTCTATAAATTTTACCAAAATCATTATGAGTAAATAGTTATTATTTATAGTTAAGTTCGGAAAGTGATACTTTTCCGCACGCGACTGCCGTTAGTGGTAACTGGCTGTTAAACTCGTAGATTGCAAAGTGCATGAAGATCACGGAGACGGCATCGGTTGCAAGTACATGAAAGAATTTTATTCGAGATGATTTTTCTTCTTACTACTTTATGTTGGTTATCCCTTCTCCTGAATCTGCTAGAAACGTTACCGAAGATCGTCCAAAACTGTGACCTCTGTAACGTTCTGTGTTAGGTAGGCCATTAGTAGGTAGCGATCTCTACCGGCACTTTACCAAATGTGTTCAAGCCTACGTACTGAACAGAGCATTTGCCTTTTTTATAATTGATAAAAAAACGACGGTGCATGGTGGTAGGAGGCAGTAAATTTGCACACTTTCTATAGAGCTTCAAAGAGGTTCCATTATTCATGTCTTTAGATATACCCAACGAAGAATCTTGAAGTATGGTTTTTCGAATCGGAAATTTTCACAATAATTAGGTTTCTTTCATCTTGAATATCGTCAAGCGTGATTTTCATAAGCTCCGCTCTGCGAAGAGCACCGGCTAGAGCAAAAATGGTATCTACTTTAACCATAAGGCTAGCATAAACTTGGATATGTCTTCTTCGTTAAAAGTCTGCGCTTTATGTTCTCATAAACCAACATTTAGCATTTTTGGGAACGATGACAACTTATGAAACTTGCTTATATGTCCAGGTTTTGTTTTATTTTAACTCAACATTTCATCATCGAGTAACACGACCATAAGGTATTGGATTTCAGTACCTTACTCAGCTCGGAAAAATATACGACAAAAAAAAACTATTCTCTTCTTTTTTCCTTTCACTAGTTTGAAAATTGGTTGTATTGCTGTTCGTATCTTTCTCGTGATTTACTAGATAACAGGTCTGAATGTACCTCATCTGCGGCCTTTAAATTGCTTCTGGAGCTCTTCGCCTGACGAATCCATTAAAATATTGCTTTCATTGAAAATAATTCGACAACGCTACGACTTGAACCTTTGTTGTCTTGACTCAGCTTAGTTTGACTGTTATGTGGATTGATTTTGAGAAATGTTTAGGTAGATATATAAAAGTATTTCATTTGGAGAAGGAAGTGGTACTTCTTACTGATTGTGTTGGAAATAATCCTAAGAAAGGGGATGACAAAAAAACTAGTTAAGAGTCTCTAACATTACAAATTTTGAGTGGGTCTGATCAGATTTCACAATATCTTGCCCTGAAAACCAATCAGGCAGGCAGGTGGCCTATAGAGTCTGAACTAGATTCACTTCAAAACAATTTGAACCCTTTTTAACAACATTTCAACGATTCATATACCCATTTATTGAAACTCCTAAATATTAGGCACTAAATTTTCTTACCCCAGCTGCTATATAAGCTTCAACATGATAAGATATTGCTAATGATGAGGCAATTAGGTAGAGACCAGTCCATATAGCACAGAAGACAAATTCAATTTTCAGCCATGGAATTTTGTAGAGTTTTTCTACAATGTGGAATAGGTACAATGCTAACAGGATACCTGTGAACCAAAATGCTGTCATTGATACAAAATTGAAAAATGTTCCTCTGGATGCTTCTGCGTGGAATCCGCTGGCTTCGATGCATATAAATCCGATGAGATTGACCACCTGGAAAGTTGTTAAATGCAATATTTGGTGAGGTATTTTGTGCATAAGCAGGATAATTAATTTAGGAATTATTTGTTCAAACACTAAACATTCATAGGTTTATTTTATTTTCAATTCATTTTGGTTTTCCCTCTTTTAACAAAAGCAGTATCAATAACTCTAGTATCAACATCTGTTTTCTTTAGTCTTGCCGAATTTGATTTCAAACTAGTTATTTCAAGTTACTTCAAGTTAGTTGGATACATGTAGTTAGTATTCATGATACTACCTAAAATATTTTGTAATCCTCAATTTAATCATAAATCTCTTGACAGGTCAAACACCCAAATCATCAAAAATAAATGACATTATTTCTATACCCAAAGTAACAAACACTATAAAAGCAAGTGAATTTAGACCGATGAAAATTCTACCGGTACAGAAGGTTTTAGAAATAATAGTGGACATTAGGCTGGACTATTTTACCCCCCATGAGCTTTTCTGTTGTTATATCATCAGCAAAACGGTCGGACACGTCGATTTTTGTAATAATCAGAGCACTCTATGATATACAATTTTCGATGCTCACATGATCCCTCTTCATGGGGCTGTCACCTCTTCGATTTTTTCAAATGAGAAAAATTCTGCTTTATTTTTGAGGGTTTGTTGCACCTGGGCTTTTTATTCTAGTTCAATCATTGCTCTTGCTCTGGTTCGCAATTTTTATTTCGATAAATTCATCAAACTTTAGGAAAAAGTATTATGCTACATTGGTGCTTAAAAAACATGTTCAAAAAATACTTCCTAGATATATTTATATGAAAGATTAAGAGAGTGGAAAACACATATCACTGAAAATAATAAGAATCTCTTCAAAATTCGATTTGTCCTGAAGAGAGTGGAAAGCACAATGTCATTAACAATATGGGATATTATTATGGGGTTTGATATAAGCAGTAAATTACATTTTTATTTCCCAGAAAAAAATCATCAGAGATCATTCAAGATAATATCAGAGATCATGCTAATCCTTTCTTTATTGATATAGAGATTCTTACTGTCCCATGTTCATACTTGAAGCTATCTTACTCGTACATAAAAATAAAGATAAGACTACTGAGGCTTAGACATGATTAAAATTCAATACCAAAAGCAAATATGTCATTAGAATAGCTAAAATAAAATTAGTAAATACTGAAAAACTATCCAAACACTTTTCAATGAAAAAATGTAAAGCCTTTTATTCAATACGTGAAGTTTTTGATGCAGTTTGGCCAGTTTAATAAAATGTAAAATGCGCCAAAATCATTAAAATTTTAAGGTGAAGTTATCTGTATGCTTCTTTTGAGGAGTATTAACAAATCATGTGTGTTGTCTTGTGTACATGATATTATAAGAAAAAGACCAATACATTCTTAGGTTTAGGTTAGTTTTGAGATAGGTTATGTTGGGCTTGGTAAGGTTGGGCTTGGTAAGGTTAGGCTTGGTTGGGTTGGGTTGGGCTTGGTTGGGTTGGGTTGGGCTTGGCTGTGTCAGGTTAGTTGTTTTTTTTTAACAAATTGTATTTCATTTGCTATTGTGTCCACTTGAAATGCTACAAACCAATGTGGTATCCTATATATTTCAACATACTGAACTGTTAAAATCGTACCCACTTACATACACAAACCTGAATGCTATAGCTATATTCAATAAGTATTGCATAAAATTGCAATAAGATTTGGCAAGTTATAGGTACAGATGATGAGAAGAATAATATTTTGGTATTATAAGTACTATTGTGTTCATTTTGGATTGAATCACTCATTTATTTGGCTAGCTTAACAAGAGCAAATAATATCAATACTGTAGTTTCAAAACAGTACTCTCTTACCACTTCAGCGCATTTTAGCATTCCAGGAAATCTTCTTACATAAAAAGGATCAAATCTTATTGAAGTCTCAACAGTTGTACTACTAGTCTGTACTGTAGTGGTGGTAGTGTGTTGTCCTGGAAAACCCGGATCAGCCATTTTGACCTAAAAACAATATTTTTCATAAATTTATTTTTGTGGTTGACTCACTAATAAAATGATGTCATGCTCCAAGGTTATCATCATTGAGAAATGTTTTTGAAACTACTAGGAGGCAATATCAAACATTTCTGGCATAGTTTCAAATTTCAACAATATTTAAATTTGAATTTCCACCCATTTTTTCAATATAAACTCGCTCTTTATTGCAACACACCTATTTAATGCGAATAGCAAAAGAAGGCAGCAACACTGAAAATTAGAGTATCAATACTGGCTCATTTTTGCTGCACTCCACCCAATAAAAACTAAAAGGTGGACTCCACAATTTCCTTTGAAATAACAGTAGCACACCAGTACAGGTAACAACTATACAGTAGGAATAGTAGGATATCAAACTCCTAATAGTCCTGATACTAGAACACTCTTCTGTACCTTATTGCTTGAAAAGTTATTTATATTGCACACTTGCACCACAGACAAGAGTAACCGATTATTGATAACTTGCACAGTACAAACAATTTCACTTCAAGGGGGCGGCGACATGCAACATCGCACACCAAACAAGTGACGGGAGACGGGACTGAGACTACTGAGAGGTGAGAGGTGACAGGTGACTGAAGCGTGTGGGTGGCTCACGGACAAGTCAAGGGTCAATCAAGTTTTATCAAACTGTCAGGCAAGCAAATGCTGAAACTGAAACATATATTGGTTCGGTAAAATTCCGTTAACTAATAGCCACAAGCTAACAAAAAGATTTTTGGCGGTCTCAAGTAATTTGGAAGATATATATGTGCCTATTTTTGAGTGATGACTGGCATTTTCTAGCACGCACATTCTTACCGCAAAATAAACATTAGAAACAATTCCTCCTTGTTATCACTAGTAGAATGTTAACACCCTAATTGACCTATTTACACGTTTAATTTAATGACAACGGCTGTAGAAATGTGTCCTAAATAGTGCCATCAGTCACCACTCAAAAATAAGCCCAATCTCTGAAATTACTGACCACAAAAAATGTTATTTGGATTTTTTGTTCAGGAGTCCAAACTACGATTTAATTTTCTGGGTTGTCTCAAAAAATCACATTTAGTTAAAATCATTCCCTAAATCCCGTTCTTCACCGAAAAAGGTTTGAAATTGATCTTTGATTCAAAAACATTTTGACCTTCATATCAAAAACTCATTCCCCCAAACACTAGTGCTCGTTGTGGATGTTTCCGACTAGTTTTGACAGTTTACTGAGATATAATCGAAATTTCATGTTTTCGGTATTAATTTTTACAATTTTATATTTCTTTTTAAGACGAAACTATATGGCCATTATTATTCTGATCACGCCCCACGAACAATCCTGTTTGTAGAAGTCAACCTCTATCCTGCTAACATTTTTACATCTCATGCATGTACCAAGTACGTCAAAATCTGACTGCGACCTCTTATTTGAACTCCCGTAGATGGACCAAAGACCTCGCCGAGCGGTGAAAATGTCATGCTCATGCTAAAATCGGATAGAGGTCTCCTCTGTATATCATAAAGTGAGATCGCCGGAACATCCTAGAAAGATTTTCCATAGAGGTCAACAACCAATATACCGGTTCAATCAATCAATCAATCAAAATATGCTTTATTGTCAGAAGATTTTAGATCTTATAGACAAAGTCTTGTTACATATATAAATAAAATTAAATTTAGATTTAGGTAGATAGAAATATTTGTCATCGTAATAAATAAATAGATAGTATACAATCTGAAGTTGATAAAAAATATAAAATATACAGTCACATAATAGGCATATATAATTCAGGGAAAGGTAAGGGAAACATAAATAAAATAATAGAAACCCATACATTTATATGTAAATCAATTGTCGAGTGTTCTAATTGTTATTGAGAAAGTCATTGACATCATAAAAGGCCTTCTCTGTAAGGAATTGTTTTAAGGATTTCCTGAATAAGTGACCTGATTTAATGGTTTTGATAGATGTAGGGAGATGGTTATCATAGCTTTGTTAACAGGGTATTGTTTGAATCTGTTTTCGTGAGATTCGACTCTTGACCTTCGTGTAGCCAGGAGTCATGTTAGGTTATGTGGGAATGTGCACTGCAAAATTATTATTCAATATTAAATATACGTTTGTTTGTGCATTTCAAGATTTTATTGTGAAATTGTCAGCCCTTCTTAATGCCTACGCCGGTACCCAGGCCGAATGACAACAGATTTGTCGAAAAAAGAGGGTTTTAATGAGTGAAGATACATTGCCATTTAACGGCTATAGACTATTACTTTTTGTGAATTTTTACTCATTGTGAAAGCATTCCGGACATTCGTAGAATTACTTCGAGTGAGACTTCCAGTTGGTCTACCGAAGGGAAGTAAAAAAGTGAGGTTTAGGGTCCACGTGGTCCGCTTACTTTATAGGCCTTCAAGACTGGCGAAGTAGCCCCATACCTAGTACAATAACACTTAAAAAACAAACAAATCTGTTTTGCATCTTGTTTTATATTTGAAAAAAAAATTGAAATCCTAAATTGCCAAACTCAAATCTTATTATATAAAACTTCCATTTTGTCTTCTTCAGTGAAAACATATACCCTTGTGAATTTTGCGGTTTTTATACGAATAAAATGGCCACCGTTTATGCTGTAATAAAGTTTGAATATATACTTTTACAGTATTTAGATAATATATTTTTCTCTGATATCTTGTTTCTGTATATAATGTGCTCGAACGAGTCTAACCAGCTGTTTTTTTTTGCAGTAATTTAAATATGTATAGTGGTCGTCATATATTGAAATCAAGTTATAGGGAGATGCGGAAAAGTTCCTTGCCGATTTTCGAATCGCAAAAAAATTGTCATTTTCGGATGTTCATATTACTGTCACTTTTTTCAACACGATTTCATCATGTTCATATTAAAAACACGTTAGGAAACCCCAAACTGATTTTAAAAAAGTGGAAAAATATGTAAAATCGTAGATATATCACGAAACATAAAAGTGACGGAACTAAGGTTGGTATTTCATGATATATCGATTTTACATAATTCCGCACTTTATAAATATCAGTTTGAGGTTTCTTGGTCTGTTTTAAATGTGAATATGACAAAATAATGTTGAAAAAAGTGTCAGTTATTTGATCCGAAATGAAAGGTGGCATCACTAAATTCGCTTAGCCAAAGTCATCTATTAAGTAAGACGACAATATGATTGAATTTATGGGACAGGTCGAGAGAGACAAAACAGTCGACTATAGAATTATATGGTACACGGAATCCCACCCCTGTGGTGTCTCTAAACCAATGAAGGGGTTGGCAACATTGGATAATAATTAACTTCTACTGTATAAATCTGTTGCAACAGCTCAGCACACTACAGTACGATAGTGATAGTCAGAACGTCCGTTACAATTTTTCATCTTCTCACTGTGGTTTGTTCCGTTTATTATATTATTTATTTGATATAGCTGAATATATTTTATTATTCACTTTCTCGTGAGTCATACAAGTTAACGGAATAAAGAAAACAGGATGAATTCAGCTCAGCCTCAGAGTGTTCAAGAGTACGAGTATAGTATAACAGTTCCCAAACATGTTCCAAAGAAATATAATGTCATGAGGTTCAATGGTAATTTAAACGTTGACTTTGCGAAATGGACCAAAGTCAGTATGGAACGAGAAAACAACATGCGGGAATTCAAACGAATAGAAGAGGAGCAGCCGAAGTTTGGAGCAGGATCAGAATTTGGTAGACAGGCGAAAGAGGAGGCAAGACGTAAAAAACTAGGTATTGTTGCAAGAAAATACAATGCTAACAATCAGCCTTGGATACTCAAATCCTCAGAATGTACTGATAAGAAATTCAAGAGTGTAAGAGAAGGTGGTATTTCAGATAATAGTGCTTATTACGTATTCACGCATAATGGAGATGGAAGTATTGAAGCATTTCCATTGAACGAATGGTATAAATTCCAGCCAATCCAACGGTATAAAGCATTATCAGCAGAAGAAGCTGAAATCGAGTTCAATAAACGTGAAAAACATCTCAACTTTTTTTCACTGATGTTGAGAAAACGCTTGAAAGGAGAGGAAGAGACTGATTTGGATGAGTGTGAAGGAAAAGGAAAAAAGACATCAACCAAAAAGGTGAAAGAACTCAAAATTTCAGAGATGGACGAGTGGATGGAAAGCTCAAATGATGACTCTTCTGAAGGGGAAGAGAAAGAGGAAGGATATGAATCTGATACAAAAAAGAAAACCAAGAAAGCACAACCGAAAAAGGGTGGAAAAAAAGGCAACTCTGATGACGAAGCATTGGAGGACTCTGATGATGGAGACGGGGAAGGGCGAGAATTGGATTACATCAGTGACAGCAGTGATAGCGAACCTGAAAATATAAAACTCGAAGGAGTTTCAGAAGAAAAAGCGTTAAGGAAATTATTGAATTCTGATGATGAATCTGATGAGGACTCTGATAAATCCGACAAAGAACAGAATGATGAGGAAAAACCAGAGGAAAATAAAGAAGAGAAACAGGAAGAAAACGATAAGAAAGCCAAAAAGAAGAAAGGAAAAAGGGATAAGAAAGAAGTCAAAAAAGAAATCAAGAAAGAGTCTAAAAATAATGATAATATTTTCAGTTCGGGTAACGGTACTGATGAGGCGTCAAAGAAAAGTAAGTCAGATAAAGATAAGGGACTCTGCAGCGCCAACAGTTTAAGATCTTACTCTCCTACAGACAACAAAAGAAAGTTAGTGAATGATGCCTTGCCTGGACCAAACCCAAAGAAAGCTAAGTTAGACTCGCCAAGTTTCCGTCAAGGATCTAATGAATCTGGAATAACGGAAGATGCAGTGAGAAAATATTTGATGAGAAAGCCTATGACAACTATCGAACTGCTTCAGAAATTCAAATTTAAGAAAACAGGTCTTCCAAGCGAACAACTTGTTATTATAATGACACAAATCCTAAAGAGAATCAACCCTTCCAAAGAAACTCTTAAAGGAAAAATGTATTTATCTATAAAATCTTAGCCTGATTTTTAATAAGTGTGTAAGTTTTTTTATTATGTTATCCAATGAGAAATTGGATAATTTCACCATATATTTATTGTTTTTAACTTGAACATGACTTTCAGTTGACGAGAAGTGAATAATAAAGAATATAATTTCAAGCTTAATAATGTTTCTATTTTATATTTATTTGGTTAAACATGCAAAATCATCCATGAATCATGGCACAATTTCAAAAACTAGATCAAAGTCCTTTCAAAACTTTTTTTAAGGTAAATAATTTTGTCGAACCGAGGAATATTCAGAAACCTCGAGGTCCTCGAGTGAAAATGAATATATTTTTTCATCTCATCCAGTCAACATACCTATTTCAGGAATAACTTGAATCCATCTGGTGGTTTTGGTAAATAAATGAGCCGGTTAGTGAAACTATTATTTTTTACCCCTCATACAATTTAAAAGTCCACGCATTAGTGAAGCCGTAGCCGTAACTGAAAATTTTCAATTGCTCTTCAACATAATGGTTAAACAGGAGAACCAGTAGCGTTGTGAAGTCTGGGGTTGAGAAGCTACCTCCTAAGCTTGAGTCCGTGCGATTTAACTAGCGGATTCAAAACTATGGTTTGGCTTATTAGTTCCCAATCAAGCTTTTTTGTGTCACGCAGTCTGATAGGCAAATTTCTGATCGACCCTGTTTGCCAATCAGAATACGTGAAGTCGTCACGTGACGAGCAAGATAGTCTCATTGGGAACTCGTCCTAGTGAATTTTTATTGAGCTCGTGAACGTAAGGAATTTGTGACTCTTCAGTTGGCAAGATTGATTTGTTCAGTGATCCTTGATATTGATACTGTCAAAGTCAAATTTCCTTGTTCTGTGTTGCAGTGTTGCTTTGAATGCTTTTGTTTAATTGTTGTTTTTAATAAACATCTGGTAGCAATCAATTTTATTTTTATTATTCAACTCTCATGTGAGTTGCACAAGTTTACGAAATATGGCAAGCACATCGACTTCGGGGACTTCGGCAGCTTCAGCTAAGCCTCCAAGTGTTCAGGAGTATACTATAAGAGTTCCCAAACATGTCCAAAAGAAATACCATGTAATGAGGTTCAATGGCAATTTAGATATCGACTTTTCAAAATGGACCAAAGTCAGTATGGAACGAGAAAACAATATGAGGGAATTCAAAGGAACAGAAGAGGAGCAGCCAAAGTTTGGAGCAGGTTCCGAATTTGGTAGAGAAGCGAAAGAAGAAGCTAGACGTAAAAAACTGGGAATTGTTGCTAGAAAATATAAGGCAGACAATCAACCATGGATACTCAAATCGTTTGGAAGTACTGTTAAGAAATTCAAGGGTATAAGAGAAGGGGGTGTTTCAAACAATACCGCTTATTATGTTTTTACACATGCTGAAGATGGAGCCATTGAAGCATTTCCATTGCATGAGTGGTACAAATTTCAACCAATTCAAAGGTATAAAGCATTATCAGCAGAAGAGGCTGAAATGGAGTTCAATAAACGCAACAAACATCTGAACTTTTTTTCACTGATGTTGAGGAAACGTTTGAAAGGTGAGGAAGACACCGACTTAGATGAGGGTGAAGAAAAAGGAAAAAAGACCTCAACCAAAAAGGTGAAAGAACTCAAAATTTCAGAGATGGACGAGTGGATGGAAAGCTCAAATGAGGAGTCTTCTGAAGAGGAAGAGAAAGAAGAAGGAGATGAATCTGATAAAAAAAAGAAGACCAAGAAAGCACAACCAAAAAAGGCCGAAAAAAAAAACAACTCTGATGAAGAAGCATTAGAGGACTCTGACGATGGAGACGGGGAAGGGCGAGAACTGGACTACATCAGTGATAGTAGTGATAGTGAACCTGAAAATACGAAACTTGAAGGAGTTTCGGAAGAGAAAGCGCTAAGGAAATTATTGAATTCTGATGATGAATCTGATGAGGACTCTGATAAATCTGACAAAGAACAGAGTGATGAGGATGAACCGAAGGAAAAGGACGAAGAGAAAAAGGAAGAAGCCGATGATAAGAAAGCTAAAAAGAAGAAGGGAAAAAAGAACAAGAAAGAAGTAAAGAAAGAAATCAAAAAAGAGTCTAAAAATGATGATGACAATATTTTCAGTTCTGATAGCAGTACTGATGATGAATCAAAGAAAAGTAAATCTGAAAAGAAAGAGAAGAAGGATAATAAAGAGAAAGTGGAGAAGGAACCTTGCAGTGCTAACAGTTCAAGATCTGCCTCTCCTACAGACAGTAAAAGAAAGTTAGTAAATGATGCTTTGGCTGGACCAAGCCCAAAGAAAGCTAAGTTGGACCTGCCAAGTTTCCCTTCAGGATCTAATGAATCTGGAATAACGGAAGATGCAGTCAGAAAATATTTGATGAGAAAGCCTATGACAACTACTGAACTGCTTCAGAAATTCAAATCCAAGAAAACAGGTCTTTCGGGTGAACA
The DNA here is from genome assembly GCA_958502065.1 of Chrysolina americana. NCBI lineage: Eukaryota > Metazoa > Arthropoda > Insecta > Coleoptera > Chrysomelidae > Chrysolina > Chrysolina americana. Next base: position 100,949,306 of record OY293410.1, read on the forward strand.
ACTTGTTAACATAATGACACAAATCCTTAAGAGAATCAATCCTGTCAAACAAACCCTGAAAGGGAAAATGTATTTATCAATAAAGTCTTAGCCTAATTATTTATTTTGTTGTAGAATCTATACATGTTTCAATAGGTGAAATTTTTAAATATGTTCAATTCTTCAGTTTGCAATCAATGATAAATCAAATAATTTCCAATACTGTGCACTAGTTTTTGTTTTCAGCATTATTTTTTTAACAATATATTCCACTGCAGGAAGGAAGAAATCAAGTGTAAAAGAATATTCATATACAAAATTCGTTTGGGTTGTTCCTTCCTACAATAATGTTGCAAAGCAAATTGAATTGTTCTATAATTCTGCATTGAAACGTATTTTTTTCGCTACTAAGCGAAATATATTTCGGTCATATGCCAATTGTTTGATAAATTTCTGAAAAAATTATAATTATCACACGTAAGTACTGCTAAGATACTGAAAATAACAGAATTTCACCAATTACATATAGTTTCCGCTTCAGGAAATTTCAACGTTTCATTATAAATATGTTTCGGCCATTCGACGTTAATTTTCAGGTGCAGAAAAAATCACCAAAGTTATGTGTGTGTTACTGAGAAAAGGATTGTCTTCATTATTCAGCATTTCAAAGTAGTTTTTCGCTATAAAAATATGGAAATTTTCGCACCAAATATGTTTCATTTGATAAAATACGTTTTCATTCGACAGATGTACAATGAATTTCTAAACAAAGAAAGAAAAATTACACGGGTGCATTGCTGAAACAATTGATTTTTTTACTATTCTGCATTAACTTTTCCGTTATTGAAATTTTGAAGGTTTCACGACAATTAAATATATTTTGGTCATTCGACAATTGTTCCGTTAATTTTCGAATAAACCAACCAAATTATGTTGGTGATTATTCACCTTTTGTATGAAGGTCCTGCTTTAAAAAAGTTGGAGTTTTCCTTACAAATATGCTTTAGTTATTCGACAATTATTCAGTAAATTTTGGAGCCTATCAAATTAAAATACCCAAGACACATGGATTTATCCCTGAAAAACAAATTTTCTGTATTTTTCACTATGTGTTTTTTCATTTCTTCCGATGAAAATGTATATAGACACATGGATTTATCCCTGAAAAACAAATTTTCTGTATTTTTCACTATGTGTTTTTTCATTTCTTCCGATGAAAATGTATATAGACACATGGATTTATCCCTGAAAAACAAATTTTCTGTATTTTTCACTGTGTTTTTTTCATTTCTTCCGATGAAAAATGCATAACCCATTTATGACAATAACTCAATGAAAAAAGCATAAATGATTGTTATATGCATGTGGTGTAGCCAAAATTTAGAAATTTGCACATTTATGCTATATCGAAATAGATTTCGACCATTTTTGGTTACCACAGTAATGAAGTTTGATGTTCATTTTTCTAGTAGTATATGTTACAATGCTCACTAATATAAACTGACATTTTTTTTCGTTCACAGACTCAACAATCACTCAAATAGGTTTCAATAATTTTTTTGGCTAATGGCTTTGCTTACTGTATCATGAAATGATGAGGTGGTTACTTAGCTGAACTTTTACCTCAAACTATCATTCCTAATTGAACAATAAATAGTACATGAATAAAAATCAATATTTATGTATATTAAAATAAACTGTACAATCTAATAATAAAAACATTCTATATTGATTCAACACGGATGATTCATACCTAGTTATGTTGTGAGAGTGATAAAACAGCAAACTTGTTATTAGGGTCCAACAACAATTCTTCATCTGTATCTGGCAATGATTCAACGGCTTCCTCAAGACTGACGATATCTTTCTTCTTCTTTCTCCTCCTTTTCTTTGGTCTTGTTTCTACTAATACATCATTACAAGCTACCTCTTTAATTTTTGCAGTTATCAAACTATAGCTGTACAAGATACTTGGAGAATTTTGTAACAAAATATTAATGTACTTGTCCAAATCAGTTCGTTTGTTGAAATTTTTTGTTGTGTTGTACAGGAAAGTGCAGTTTAAGCACTCTGATACAAGAAAGTTTGGGAATGGCAAGTTGAGAAGACTATTCAGTTGTCCCAAATGCATCAGACAGCTTTGAAATTGAGATATTGAATGTACCAAATTTCTATCAAATGTCCTGTTTGTTGTGGTCTTAGCATCAATTTCAAAGAGGGGAATCAGTGCTCTCATGCATGCTTTACAATCTTTATAGACAATATCTTCCAAGGCTTGATTGACAGATGCACCAGCAGTGTTTGTTGCCTGTGCATCCACAGATTGGTCAGGTGTATTTCCTATTCCAAACTTTTTTTGAAATCCTTTAACAGACCTATGAAATCCAATTTTTTTATCAACATATTGTAAAATAATCTTACACAGCAAGAGGGAGTAGATGAGGGGCCAGCCAATCATTGAACGAATCATCAAATATTTAATTGTTAAAATGAACAAGTGCCAGGAACTTGGAAATGTCTGCAAGGAAACGGCAAAGTTTTCATCAATTTTCAGTATTTTGAAAAAAATATCTGTTTTTTGTTCCGCATCTAAACCTTGTATTTTTAATAAATTTGGCAAATCAAGATCACATGAAGCAACTTCTTTTTTACCCACTTGTTCATTTTCAACTCGTCCAATACATATTAGATGGTTGTTAGAGTTGGTTAAAATTTTATGAATGGCACTCAAAATGTCGAAACTCACCACATGTGAATTTGGTAAGGCTCTGAGTTCTACCTGAGGCTCACAATAATATTTGTGCTGTAGGATATTCATGAAACTTGGAGGATACTTGCACCTCCTGAATTTTTCCAAAAATATTGAAGGAACTTCTACAATAGGTTCTTCCTCGTCCATCAATGTTTCATCGCAGCTAGAGGAATCTCCTTCAGAATTGGAATCATTTTCACTCTCTTCATCACAGTCTGTAACTGGTTTTTCATTGACGGTTTCATTAGAAATTATAGCACTGTCTTCAATGGGAACTGGCAACTCCAAACCCAAATAGGAGAGATATTTACTGTTTAAATCATTGTAACCTTGAATGGCATTTTGTATTTTATTCATTATAAAATGTCTCTTGCCTTTCTTGTACCTGTCAAGCACTTTTTCAATGGCAGTTTCAATAGTTTCATTTTGTAGCCATATAATTAGAGATTTTATTCTTTTCTGTTCTTCGTTCGGACTTCTACATTTTTGCATCTTCAGGTTCCGAAAGAACGAAGAAAAGACACTTCGTTTGACGTAATCGTTACCAAGAAGCACAGCTAGTATTGGTAAGCTAGTTTTGTTCAAACCTTTGAAATACTTCAGGAAATTTTCAACTTTATATACCTCACAAGGAATATACAAGTAGCGTTCAGAACTGTTTTCGATCCTTCCTTTCCTAACTGACAACTCAAGAGTATTGAAAGGTATGTAAAGGACATCAAAAATGTAAAAATCTGAGTCATAACTCAGTACTGGGCAGTTCAAAAGCCTAGCAATGCTGGCAATTTCTGAATCTCCTTCAAAATCACATCTCAATATCTTTATGTTCAATTTTGTTACAGTATCCAGGAAGGTCAATCTCAACAGTAATGGAAACACTGAAATTGAACTTTCAGTAACGCCATTTAATAGGTCTGCAGACTTGACTTTATTCTTCATACGACTTATTACAGTAGCTACCTTCCTCTTCTCATAACCACCATCAAAAATAACATAAGGATCAACATTACAATCGGATAACAATTGAAAAAAGTTTGTTATTACGTGGGCGAATTTGTCGTAGTCTCCTCCGAAACAGTCGTTGGACTGTGAATGCCACTTGTAGAGTTGACATGCAACTGCATTTCCATCCAACACAAGACTGGTATCATGGAGTTCATATTTCTCCATAAACACATTTGATCTGCTTTGTACAAACGTTGTAAGGCCCCTTATACCCATTTTGTAACAAAAAATTACGAAACAATTGTGTATATTGACTATTTTGAAATAGAAATATCATAACGAACGACAATATTTTAAAATTTAGAACTCGGAACCAAACCCAGAATTTTGTTATGGTTTGTTTTGTTTTTGGTTCTCAGGGTTGCCATCTCTTCAGGAGCTAACTATCGTACCAGCTACTCTAAATTATCAGATTTTGGCTGACTATCGTACGTGTTTATGTTTCGCCTATGCTGAATATGATTCTTCTCTCTATAACTTGAGCTACCAATGCATGTTCACCACAGACGTCATTATGAGGTCTGTGATGTTCACTGAATGAGTAAAGTGTTGTTTATAAGTTACAGAGTTGGCAAATCTGGTGTTTTGTAAGTTGCATAATTGGCAAAACTTATTTTGTTTACAAAAATAAAGTTCTTAGGGCCAGTTGCACAGGTTACACTTAACGCTTCAAGTGTCACTTGCAGTTAAGAATTCGATAGAATATGTTGAATGCTATGTCAAACATATGAATACTTTCACATTCTGATTCATAAATTTAAGCTTCGCTTAAAGCACTAAGCGGCAGTGGTGCAATCGGCCCTTAGTTGTTGTCGATTATAAGCGTAGTTTAATAAGAAGTTTTCATCTGTGCTTTATTAGGTAATAGGTATTGTGATTATGAATGATGAGTGAGTGAAGAAAATGAGGCATCGACTTCAACAAAACGACGCTTTCCCGGAACGCCAGAAAAAACTAAACGTGGAAGAAGGGAGTCCGTGGCCAAGGAAAAACATAGAAAGCAGCGTTACCGGCCTGAGTGGGAAAACAATCCCATGTTTAAGCAGTGGCTAAGACCCGTAGAATATTTTCACTTTCTGCCTAAATTATCGTACAATCGGCCTTTTCGTACGTAGCCCTATCGTACATAGTACAGAAGGCCAAATTATCGTACAAAACGATAATTATCGTACGGGCTGGCAACCCTGTTGGTTCTTCTTGGGCATTGGGTCTTGGGTTGTAATTTAATTCTTCTTCTTATCCTTGTTGATTTATTGAAATGCGTTCCCGCTAGATGGCACTAATTTTTTTTTATAATACTACTGGTAATTTATTACATTTCTATGCTTCGATTCTATTCATCTATTCTCATTCAGACTTGAATGAATTACAATACGTTTATCAGAAATTTCCTTCTACGAAGGCGTTTCCTCATCGTCTTGTACACGGTTCGCGTCGTGTAAAAATGGTATATATTATGGTACTTATACTTTTGCTTTTACTTATACAAACGCCTTTCATAAATCATTCTAAAGCGTCGAATGTACCACTTATTATATATATGACGTGAAGAAGCTATATTTTATTTATGATAATAATAATAAAGCAATAATAAAAGGTACTGCTATCAAGCTTAAAAATCATACCGGCTTGCTATAATGTGGCAGAAATCTTAGCCGGACGAATACAGAAGGCCGTAATTCTTAGTTCACTCCGCCTACTCAGGGCACCTAGAAATGATAATCACACTCATCACCCCACGGACGTGCAGAGTCTGACTGGGATATTCCTTATTGATGAAAAAAAAAAGTACAAAATTCAGATAACTAGGTATGAGCAAGACTTATAGAAAAGTACGTATGCCAGTCTGCCCATATATATGTATAACGTTGGAGTCATATATTGTACTTGTGCCACGTATCTGAATATACAGGCATGTGTCTATATAATATTATTATATTATTAAGCTGGTGTAGTGTCCGCCATAGAGGTTGTCCCGCTGTGACTGAATGAAGCATATATATAGGTTGTACCGACAAAGGCGGGGGCGGGTTACATTTTCTGTGTTGCACATCGCTGTTCATATTCAATAACCGCGTCTATTTAATGTTATCTCATAAACTTTCTGCTAGAGAAAAATGTTCAAAATGGGTCACCAGAGAATTTCTGGAAACTTCTGAAACGATAAAAGATTATGTGCTGTGCACTTCCGACTTTAAGCATTTCGAACAAGTGGGGATCCATGCTTTGTTTTTTTGATTACTTTATGTCCAATAATGGTGTTTACAAAATCGGTATAGAGCATAACTTCCGAACACACGAAAAGTTTCGATGTCCACTGCAGCAGCTCCACCAGCTACTCTTGACATTGATTTAATATGAGAAGCTGCAATAACAATCTCCACACAGGTGAAAACACTGAAAACTCAGGTTAGGTTTTCCTTGACTCCAAAGAATGAGAGAGAGATTCCGTCTGGTCGCTTTTCCATCTTCTCGACTGACTCCCAAAGGCTCATATATCTAGTACAGAAAGAATTCCAATAGTTGAGAGTTCATTTTTATCAGATCACATTAACATTTTTCAATCGAAAACAAAGTTATTCTAGAGAAAAGTGGCAATGCCTCGCTGCGTGTAGATGAAAATATCTGATCAACTTTATTTCAGCTTTCGACGTCATCAAGTTTGAATGAGAATAAAACTGAAAAATATCATCGTCTCTTATGGAATTTGGCAGCAGATCACTACTATACTGTTTCGGGCCTATAAATCCTAAGCGCTCTCTCATCAGCTCTTCGCTCTTCTTTGACAAATACAATACATTCTCTGTTTATTTTTTTTTTTAAAGAAGTTCACTAAGAAGGTACAATGGCCGAATTCCAGCCTCTATAATTATTGCCGTTTTTAATAATAATTTATATTTTTGGGCAATGTCTATTTCTCTTGACGGTATAGTTATGTAACACAGACAAAAAGTTTTTGTTATTGAGCTACTTCCAATATTGGGCCCGCTTCAACATCAAATATTTGTGTTCCAACATGATTGTGATTTTAGCAACTACTATCATTAGCCTCTTTAGCTCAGTGGCAGAGCACTGGTCTTGTAAACCAGGGGTCGTGAGTTCAATCCTCACAGGAGGCAACAGAGGGTATTTTTTTTTGACAATTGGTGGACGATATATCGTACTGTAGCTATGTATGACTATTTTTCTTGCCTTTTTAATCTATCAATCTTTGGCCATCTTTCAGGAAAGATGGAAAGAACCGGTTCCATATAGGCCCGGTTTTTTGCATTTAGCCTTTTCCGGAGTTAGCTCGCAATAACCAGCCTCACACGAACTTAGACAATAGCAGTATGAATGAATGACACGCATAAGCTTCGCAGGAGGCAATGGGGTGGAGGGGGACGCGGCTCTCCGTACGTCCAGTCCACACCATCGGACATCCAAGCCCACGTGGGATGAAGAAGGAAGAAGCTGGTGAAATGTTTAGATTTGCAAAAATCTGCGGTGATTTTATTCTGAATTTTATATAATAAACCTTCATTTATTTATTGGTTCCATAGGGAACCAAGCCGCCTTTAGATAATGCGCAAAATACGTCGAACCGGTTTTTTGCCTCAGCCTTTTCCGGGGTTAGCTCGGAACAATCTACCTCTGATCAACCTTAGACAAAGCATTATCTACATTGAATGCAAACGATCGACATGCATAAGCTTTGCAGGAGTCATGGATTATACGAACTACATCCACTATCATTTGGAATGTTTGACCTCCGGCTAACACCAGCGGAGGTGGATACTAGCGCCCTTTTGCCGGGACTCTATGTACCCCTTGGCACATGCGCCCCTCACCGCGGGCCAGCAATGGTCAGGGGGAGGCGGCTCTCAGTGCGTCCTCCCGATCCTTTTCCTCCCCTGAATCCTCTTGGGCGCCGGCAAGATTTGGTGAAGGAGGTTTGAATGTCAAATGATGTGTAGACCGAATCGTTAACTTTGTAAAAATAAACTTTTATTTATTTATTAATCCTTAGAATTTCTTTTTACTCAACTATACAATAACTGACCATAATTTTTTTACAATTCTTGGCAATATAGGTTGGTTATGTCTGAATACACATCCTGTATTCTTAATTGTTTTAAATCCTTACCTTTTCTTTCAACGGAAAGGTTCAAGTGTCTACCCGGCTATTAAAATTTTTTTTTTGTAGCCGGTTCTGTTTTTCTAGTTTTTCTTTCAAACTTCATCAGCTATTTCAATTAGCTCTTTTTCTCCGTTAATAATCCAAAAATTTATCTTAAGGATATTTTGAAGGATTTAAAAAAAATATCATCTCTTTATGTTTAGTTTAATATTTTAATACAATAGTATCAAGGATTGTGAACAATTTACCCACCAAGAATATCATGAAAAGTAGTCCCATTATATCCTACAGCACTAGATGGAGAATCAGTGAAACTGATGTACATCCTAAAAGTAAAAAAGATGGCATCAGTTGGCTCGGTTCGGAAATTGTTACAATAATATTTATTCACCAAATATAAATTACAGAATGAGAAAAAGCGTATATAATTTAAATATGAATCAGGAAAATAATAAGCCTGTGCATAAATAGGTATAAAACATTTAAATTGATTATTTCTGCTTGTAGATTGTGAATTAAAAATATACTTTTGTATATAAACCATGTTATACTCTATATAATAATGAAAATAATAAGGAAATAATCCAAAAAATATATACAGCCAAATATTTAGTGGTATAGTAAAGTGAATCAATTGTTTTATATCAATAAACTTATGTATTTCCATTCTAGAAGTTTGTAACACCCAAATTTTATACTTTGCATTTGAAGAAGGCGTAAGTGACTGATTTGAAATGTTTTACTGTACAAAGTAGGAGCAAAGCAAGTGTGTGACTGCTGTTCAAAGGTTTACCAATAGAATTTATTTTATGTACTATAATATGTGATCGATGGGTTTTATTTCTTTCAGATTGTTACTCTGCTGCACAAGCAGTGTCACTGGGAACATTTTCCATTAGATTACATAATAAGTGTTACTGCCTTCTAAGTCACAGTTTATACTGGAATATAAGATAAATTAATTCCATTGGATTGATTGCACTTCATGGGTCTTCATGGTTGGGGATTATATTTAAAATATTGAATAAAAACATATAATTAGATATAAAATATTGAAAGATATTTACCTATCTGCTGGAACATTAATATTTTGAGTAACACATTCAAATAAGGCTTTGGCATGCTTCTTATTTTCCTTAATTCCCAATGCTCCAATACTCATCAGAGTGGCTTGTGCAGCAGGTTCCTTGGTACTTCCCCATGACATATCAACACCTCCTACAACTGTTGCACAGCAGTACTGAAATATATAATTCTTAATGGTATAAGACACTTGTTTTTTTTTGTTCAACATACATTAATAGGTTTTCCCAAAGACTTTGATAAAATGCCGCACAGTTTGGCGGAAAAATCAGAAGGAATTTTGTCCTGAGGAACATTGGTTTCAAGTCGAAAATGTGGCATATTTACAAAAATCTAGAAATATGTATTGGTTCTATACTGCCTAGATAACAGATGAAACAAAACTACAAAAATATAATCAAACGAAACCTCTTTACTGATTACTGAAAACTGCAAATCATTCTTCAAATAACGATATTCGATTGATATCAATGAATCAATTCAATGATAGAATGGTATCACATGATTCAAGAATTTCAAGATTCAAGTTCACGGTTCACGCCGTTCACCGTTCACGCTTTGTAATTTCTTCTTCATTTTTAATTTCTGTATTTTCGATGGGTTCGACAACTAGGATTATTACCCAGTTCCGACGAAATGTGATTTTATTTTGCATTTAGATCTCAAAAATGACATTTAGTGAAAATAATTCAATATGAATTCTACTCTCATGCAAAATTTTAAGGTTTGAAATTGCTCTTCGATTAACACACAATTTGACCTTGAGGTTGAGTGAGTTTCTCCAAACACTAGCGCTCCTTGTGGTTGTTTCTGGAATGTTGAGTAATCCTGAGTCCTGACAGTTTTATATAAATTTTACACAGCCCTAAAGAGTTTCCAAATGGTGAAAGTTTGAACCGTGTGAAGTAACGATCCGTCCCAGAGTCGCCATGAGTACGTTTTCAAATGAGTTGAAAATAATTAGCACTTTCAATTATTACGTTAATTAGGAGAAAGGAAACTGAAAGTTTTAAATTCTGAGTATGTCACTGCTTCTCGGATAATAACGTTCATGGCAAATAAAAATATTTCAATGACAATAGTAACGGTACCGGATTACTAGCCATGAGTTAAAATGAAAGTTAATAGACAGCAATGTTAGCCATTTTTAAGATAAAAAAAGAAATCATTAAACACCTATCCAATCTAAGAGTTGACACTAAACACTGGCCAATATCAAAGATAAGGTTAATATATTGATAGTAATAGTACAAAATCCAGCACAAACAAATATAATAAAATATCATTATGCAAATTAAAAAATCACCAGAAAGTTGAACTTAGATGCCAAGGAAGGATGCACAGAATTTGTTGAAATTCAATGCATATGGAAAGAAAAAAGTCAAGTTTCCCTCCAAGGTGAATTTATTTTTCAACTACTAATTAACGAAATTCTTATAGTACAATTCTTTAATGTTTTGGTAGTTTTTTATTTGTAGAATTAGGTGTTTTGGGAAGTTGATATTGGTCGAATCGAAATGGGCATCAAAGGTCTTACAACTTTTGTTCGCAATAAGTCAGAATTGTGCATGGAACCATATGAACTACATGACATGGATGTCGTAATAGATGGAGATGCTGTGCTTTGTCAACTCTACTTGAAACATACATTTCATAAGAATGCTTGTTTTGGAGGTGACTACGACAAGTTTGGCAACACAATTTACAAATTTTTTCTAATGCTTTTCGAATGCAAGGTAACCCCATATGTGATACTTGATGGAGCCTATGAGAGCCGTAAAATGGAGACAATATTGGAACGTTTCAAAGGAAGACTGGATCGAGTCGAAACACTAAATCCTAAAACTCAGGGAAGAACCATGTCTACCCCATTATTCATAAGAGAAACTTTTGAAGATATTGCTGTTAAATTGAATATAAAACTGGTAAGGTGTGATTTTGAAGGTGACAGAGAAACTGCAAGTATTGCAAAAGCCCTAAACTGTCCCGTAATGAGTAACGATTCGGACTTCTTTATATTTGATGTCCCTTATATTCCATTTCTCAATTTGAAAATGAGTGTTGTACGATCTACAAGAATAGACCAGACCACTTACATGGAAATATCTTATAAGTATATTTCATGTGAGATATATAGGATTAATAAATTTCTCACATGTGTAGGGGGAATGAAAAAGGAAAATCTGCCACTATTATCTGCATTGGTAGGTAATGATTTTATGAATGGAGTCAGTTTGTCCAAGCTGAATTTATGCAAGGGTGATGAGAAAAACATCAATATGATCAAAAGAATAGAAATTCTTATACTTTGGTTGACTAGCGAAACAAAACAAAGCGCAATGGAAAAAATCTTGAACTCCCTTGACGATTCACAAAGACAGCCTATGACCAAAGAAATAGAAAATGCTATTGATGGATATACATTTGTACGTAGTAAATATTTTAAGTATTTGAAGGATGACCCAGCTGCTTTTGCTGGTGTTGAATTTCAAGATCAGCAAGACTTTGAATACAATACATATGAAGAGCTGACGCAGACTTTTCCAGTTCCATTTATTGAGAATTTTCGAAAATCATTGTACCCTACACGATTTATGGACATTCTTACCCAGAATAAATATTACAATTTTAAACCACAAGTCGAACTGAGCAGTTTGGAACATACTCACACTCCAAGCATTCAAATCATGTCTGCCGTACATAAAGTTTTGACCAGCTCGCAGCAAAATTTAGTGTGTTTGGTACGGATTAAGCAAGATGTTGGTGAACAAGTGCTGCCAGTGTGTAATTTGGACTTACCGAGTTTTGCAGAAGTGCAGAAAATGGATATTGACTCGAGAAAACAAGTAATTTTGAAAATAATAGATGTTGATGTTAGTTTTGTGATAAAGAGTCTTGTTTTCTTCCCAGATTCCTGGCATTTGTTGATTCTTACACTCAAATACATGATCAGTAAGTCAGTTATATCATGGCCTCTAGTCTATTCCTTGATCATATGTAAAATACTCATTAGTTATGTGGACCCGAAAATTGGATTTCACCGTTCTGTTCATGGATTTGATCAACAATATAAACGAAGGATTGTTAATATCTTGCAGCATATGAGAAGGGTCCATCCAAATTCACAACTGAATGTTAAAGAATCTTTAAATGCTATCACCTTCGAAGATGCTCTGTTGGCTATGAGCCAAGCCATCCCTTACTTTGAAATGGATCCCCAACTCTTCAGAAACATCAGTTTATTTGATAGAGGTTTGATGCATGCAACATCGCAATTTCAAAGCGTCTTTCTGCACATGAAATGTTTGAATCAACTGTTTAATATGCCTTTCACAGACTTCTTCATATCGGATTGTTTCAATGGTACTTTTGTCTATAATCTCACCAATCATTTGAGAAGACAGCAAGATATTGATCACTACATGAAGTACTATTTTCGGAAATCTCCTCTTATTCTTTATAGCTTCGAACTTATTGTTAGTACTCTAAAAGGACATTCCACCATACCTACAATACCAAAAAGGAGAAGAGTTTAAGCTTCTGATTCATGAGGAATATTGAGTGTGAGGAAATACCTAGTAACAAATTGTACAATCCATTATGTTGTTTAAATCTATGGAAATTATAATAACTATTGACCAAAATCTCGTATCCAGAAAACAACTTTCAAGGCAATTCATATTAACTCTAAATACTACAACTCTCCCCCCTCACAATTCGAAACATGAACAATTAATATTGTAAACGATCGGGAGGTCTTATTATACGTTTAGGTCTTCCAGAAACTGTTGATTCGGCCTTTTCTGGGAATAACAAATCTTCCGTCAGACCATTTAAAAGTATTGCCCTTTTGATTTCGACTTTAATGATTCCATTCGCAATGAAAAATTGTTCCAGCCTTTTCTTATGAACATTCCAGTTCACCTTCCCATCAAAAATGTGTTGAATACCTACTAGGGAACAGAAACTCTGTCATTTCCTATGATTCGTTAGTAACCTCGTCGCCAATATAATAAAACTGATGTTTAGGTAACTTTTTTAATACATTTATTTCCAAATTGTCATCAATGAGACATTACTCTATTGACCAAATAAACCTCGTATCCAGAAAACAACTTTTCAAGGCAGTTCATCATATTAACTCAAAATACTATGAAATATTTTACTTGATGCGGGATTATCAGACTCAAAATACCTATTTGATAAATTGAATAGGTAAAAGCTTAGTTTCATAGCATAATCCATACAACTTTAACTCTGAAATTCTTGTGGCTGATTGGTGACTGTACTTCTACTTTATATTTTATATACCTATTTATTTTTATTACAACCTTCCTAGGATACTGCGAATAACTGATATATCACAATGGTGGAGGACCTTGATGGCTGTCATGACATGATATCAAGTGTTAATTTAGCAGTTATTCACTAAACTTTTGTTATATGTTTGGTATGCCTCTTTGATGTGGGACGACAAAAGTACTGAGCAAAGCCTATTTCATTTTAAATTGCAATACATTTTCTGTTTTCTGTGAATTGTTTTGAAGGTATAACAGTAGCCAATTAACTGGTAATCACTTGAAACTGTTCTTAATTCTGGACTTGGCAGTAATTTGAAATCTAAATTATTAGGGAATTGTGAAATTCTCGTTGACGAAAATGCTCACTGAACGAAAGAATGGAAAATTGTATTTTTGTGGAACAAATAAAAATCAGAGCTGCTAATGCGTTTTATGGTTTTATATATTTTATTTTATCAGTCCGAACTAAGCGAAATACTACGGTTACGTCGCGATATCCGACGATCTGAAAGCATTACTTTTGGCTGATTATCTAAAATTAACCGATATAGTAACATTATACATTTAAATATGGCATCCAATAGCAGAACACTTTTGGATCATCGTATATGTATCCTCGGATATCGCAACTGAACAGTAGTTTTAAGTTTTCCAAGTTTGTGTCTTCTGATTAGTTTTAATTTCAATCAAAATACACTTAACAAACAGAGAAAACGCACGTTTTTATGTGTACTATGAAACTGAATGTATATTTGATTTACAAACAATTCTTTTGAATATATCTTTTGTTGAAATTAGTTTGTTTTGAAGTATGTACCCTTTCTTCTCCCCTTTTCAGATTAATTGGTCTATATGGGACCGGCTTTACCTCTGTGGTGGGACTCTGCAACTGTTCTCTGTAACCTGCAACTAGTAGAATTATGCTAAGATTCGGACAGTGGGACCACCTGTAGTTAGTCTGGTTTCGACAGCTCTGTTGGATATAATTTAATACCCGTCGTGGCATTAGCCAGGGGAGTAATTGTTTTCCGACAGGTATTTGCCACAACAAGCTTACGATGTTGGTATATATGAGAAAAATGGTGTGAGCAATTTTCGTTACTAAATAACGATTTCCCTCGCTCATTTATGCTCAAATTTTCTAAATAATTCTCTCAACCTTTGAGTGTTTCCTATTCTGCTCGCGAGGTAGAGCAGCCTAAACCCCGTTTCATCGCGTGAGATTAGAGTACCGAACTTGTGTTATTGTTCTGTGGATCAGAGTGGCTTAAATAGAGCTGTTAGTGTGATGTCACTGGATTTTATCCAAACAAACCGTATTCACCTTTGAAAGAATGTGTATGTGATATATTTTTTGTGTTTTTGTCGAAATTAGTGCAGAAAAATGAGTGAAATAATCAAAAACATTGCATTCTTTACCATTTTCAACCTACAAATGGAAGTTATATATGAATATTAAATTCTACATAGACCATCTGCGGCACGTGACAAGAGGGCAATTCTGTAACGCATAACGATGTCGTTAGTGAACGATAATCGGTAATTAACGATATTTGCGATTCTGTAGCTAGATATCGTTATCGTTTTATCGTTATTCTACGATAAAATTTATCGTTTGTATACGACGTCGATGGAGGTGTCTTTATATTATTGTTGGTGGATATCAAACATGAAACATGATTTAATTCACAGAACATATTGGAATAGGTGATTATTTGAAATTTGGATTAGAATCTAAATATTTGGAAAGAGGAAAGAAAGAGTGGTTAGCACAAATTTTGGGATATTTCAAAGTGGTGCAATTGTTCAATAAAAAATGAATAACCAGCGACAACTAAAACAGCTACTTAGAGAATATATATATTGCGCAGGTGGAATTCATGAATACTACGATATTCTTGGCACTTAATGAACGTTCAAAAATGATCTATAAAACTATTTGAGACAACAGCGACTCAGAATAATGAGGGACACAAGCAACCCGTTTGAGTTACCAGACATTCTTTTTCGGCAAATTAATGTACAGATCGAATAGAGAGGCAGCACATTAATTATTCGAAGAAGTTGTGATATTCATGTTGCCAGCACAAAGAAACACAGGAACAGCTCCTATTATCAGGGTGAGATGAAAATAGATGCCATGCATATTTCGGGTGTGTCATTTGTATGTTCACAGTTTTTCAGCACATTATTATTTCATGCGCATGGCAGCTATTAGAAACCTGTAGGATCAGACAGACACAACAGTTAATCTCAACCGAATGTCAGCAGATCTGTTCAGGAGGTTTTGTTGATATGGCTTTATAAGAAGTAACACTTGCAATTATGTGTCCGTGAGGAACGTTAATTATTTCTAACGATCGGCCGAAGGACTTTTTAAAAAACTTTATTTGTATTAAGCTGACAAAAGACGGAAAATGAATGATGAACAATTACATTTAAGGTATATAAATAACATCGGTTCAATGTGACGTTGTGCTGAGTCGGCGGACTGGCTTCGGGCAACGGCCTGGGAACATGCATTCGTAATGTTATACCTCGTATGGTATCTTGATATAACTCGTTGCACAAATAGAAGACTGATATAATTTAATATCCGTAGGGGGAAATAGTTGTTTTCTGTCAGATATTTGCTTTAATGTCCACTGTGTGGAATTATGTGGAGAGAGAGATGAAATATTTCACACAAAACATGAGTATGTAGCAAATGTTTAATAATAACAGATAATTGATGAATTTACAGATTATTTATGAAACATGAGATACCAGGAATCATAGGATGTATAGATTGCACCCATGTAAAAATTATTCCACCTAGTTTTCAAAATCATTAGTTCTCATTTCGTTGAGAAATGCCTCAAATTGATGGCTCTTAAAGTCGTCTTTTATTCATACCCCGCTGCTTCTTTGTTATCGGTTTGGCTGTAGTCATAGTCAAGCCTGGATGAAAACAATCATTATTTATTACAGATTATATTAAATTGTTTATTATTATGTACGTATATTTTATTCAAACTGTAACCAAATTTCATTCTGACAGCAGACAACTTCGTTCAAACGCGCGCACAAGTATTGACAAACGTTTTTGATAACAAAACATTAAACTTGGAGTACCAACATTTACCAAATCCATTCAATACTATATTACCAGATTTTGTTCTAACGACATCCATACGGAATGTAATTTAAGAATTTATCCTTAGGAATGTCGTTGGCGAAAATGTCGTTAGTGCAACGATATCGTATTCTAACGACAATTTACCTGAATAAGACTCTAAGTGGGCGTGTCTTCTTTGCTTGGGAGGATAACCATCCAAACTGATTTAGTGATTTTCATGCATTTATAATGCAAATACTTCATCTTTCAGTCCATCTTTATTTACAGATTTACTTGTAACATATTTTTGTTTTATTTTATTTATATTTTGTATACGCATGCTTTGTATTTAAGAACCCGATTCTTCCGACAATAAATTATATCTTGATTAATTGATTAATACCACAAATTCACTACCATACATAAATTAGACATTGTATAACGAAATCGATTATGTAGAACCCAATGAATTTTTAACGAGAACCAAAATACATGTAAAATATCAATGACCGCCATCACTGTTTATCCTCCAAGCAAAACTGATTGTGACGTCAGCCGCAGATGGTCTATTTGTTACAGTATTATCTACAAATAAGTTACTTACTGTTATATTCGCTTTGAAACCCTTGATAAATCAAATATCCACAAAAATCCAATGGCTTCTATAGGAATCAAACAGAAGAAAAGTTTGTTTGGATAATGCATATGACATACCCCAACAAAATTGACAGATCTGACCACTAAAATATGGTGTTGATTCAGATGGTAAACAGATGGACTTAGAACTGTCTGTATTTTCCTATATATCATATACCCTTGCACTGATGAGAGACAAAACATCGGAACTAGTCTGCGGGTGATCCGCCGGTGTGAACAAAAAAAAATCTAGCTTTTGCAGGGAACAGTTGCATTTGTATCATCTGACGTAGCGCGAGGATATGATGTTATATAATTCAATACCCGTAGTGGCATTAGCCAGAGGGGTAGTTGTTTTCTGACACGTATTTTCCACGATATGAGTATATATATGGCAGAAAAAAAAGTTTTCAATCGTTTTCAAGTGATTCCCACCAGATGCGAATGTCTCAGACAACTACTTCTCAATACCAATATTGAAAGTGATTTAATTTGATTTAGAATAAGGTGAGGTAGCCGAGTGGTTGGAATCAATGCTTTTCAATCATTCTGTCTGCCGGTCGTAGGTTCAAAGCCTAGCAATTTCAGTTTATTTTTTTGATGGCCTGAGAAAGTGCTAAGAATTGCACGTTAATATATATATACGGGGAAGATACCCATTTACAAACAATGTATAACATAAAACAATAATACATAAGAAGGTAAGACCTCGTTAATCCTTGTCTCGCACAAGTTTCGACTTCGGAGGGCTGTTGATCGTGGTTAACGGAGAAAAAACAATTTTAAACAACAAAAACAATAAATGAAAATGAAAAATAAAACCCTCAAATGAGAAGAATAAGTTTACTGTGGGAATAGAAACCAATGCATTAAAAAAATAGCATCTCTCTTTTATAAAAATCTAAAAAGTAAACATTCTAATTTGAGATTCCTTCACAAAATCACAGAACTCATAAGCAGAAGCTTATATTTATTTATGTATGTGTGATTTGTGGACTGGCAACACTGCAAATAACAATAAAACCGGCTTTAATTTTTGAGTGACGTGTATTCTGTTTATCTATTTAGATAATGTTTTTAAAATCCGGGTTTGAACTTTAAAATTGAAATTGGTAAACGATTTAATCGCATAGCTATGGATTCTAAATTTTGAAAAACAATTAGATGAAACAAAAATAATTTAGACTGAAATTTTTAACCGATATATAAGTAAACAATACAATTCAACTATTGCTCAAAATAAAAGGTGAAAATTGAGATTGAAAAATAGGTTCTGAATATTCATACTTGTACTTAAGTTTTTACAGATTTGCAGTGATGTTAGGACTCTCAAAGAAGAATCCTGTCCAAACACAAAATGCTGAGAAACAAGAAACATTACTGACCTTATCGATACTTACATTAGCTGCCATTCTCTGTTAGTATAAAATTATAGTAAAAGTTCACCAGTTTTACTCTGTCTTTTTTCAGCATTTGCTACACGGCTATTTTCTGTGTTGAGATTCGAAAGTGTTATTCATGAGTTTGATCCTTACTTCAATTATCGTACAACGAAATACCTAGCGGAACAGGGATTTTATTCTTTTCACAATTGGTTTGATGATAGAGCATGGTATCCATTAGGCAGAATCATTGGAGGTAAATCGAATTGTATGTGTGGCTAGGTATCTAAATGCAACAAATAGCTTCTTTCCATATCAAGAAGTCATATTATTTATCAGTTCAATATTGGTTATTGGGTTTAAAATTGATATTTCTCAGTGTATTGAAAGATTTTCAATTTTTTTCCAACATTGTTTTTAAAATATGTAAGTATTTGACATTATATTATTTCATATTGCCTATAAAATATTTGTAAAAGTAAATTAGGCATTTCCATGAATTCACAGCCTTCTGTTTCAATGGGGCTCCACTTTTTTTCATATTTTTTATGAGTGACAGAACTCCCTAGTATGGTCCAGCAGAAAACGATCATCTATGCAGAAGATACATGTAAAATATTGGCACAGAGAATACTCCCACTCTTCATAATATCAGCTGCAAGATGGTTTGAAAATAATGGCTTAATAATCGATAAAACAGACTTCATTGGTTTCCAACAAAAGAAACATCTCTTATGATCACTGTCTCCTAATGCAAGGTAATCACAAATCCATACAGCAAGTTAATCAGTTCAAGTATCTGGGTCTGCCTAGAGATCAGAAATAAACATTGGAGGTAGATACATACAGGTTCCCTGATATGGATGAAAAAGGTCAGTTATCTCCTAAGATAAGACAGCCAGCAAAATATGTTGATATACAGAAGATTGAGGTTTTATTAGCTCTATTACAATAAAGAAAAATTAAGTATACAGGATCAGTCAAAATGTTGTGACGAAACAAAGTTGATCATGTAAAAATCCGAACGAGTTCGAATAAATTGTGCCAGAGAGGTATTAACAATGTGAAAGATGTTTGCCTTTTATTTTCCACTTGGTGGAGATGCTTAAAGAGAAGGGTACCCCGTATTCTTTCACAAAGTTGATCATGATCAGTTAGGCTTAATCGAACGCTTCGTCTGAAACCGCACCGCCTTTGAAAATGTCTACCGCAGGTATAGACGAAATGTTGGGAAGAATTAACTCTAGACCACAACTGGCAAAACGAAAATCACGGAAAGTTCAAATATGAATTACTCTTACAAAAGCATATTGTTCTAGAGCTTATACGATTATTTCTGAACAATACCAATCCCAGTTTGCCAGCAGATCAAATATGGTTACAGCAGTATAGGGCTTCTTCACATTTTGGATGTATGATATGGGCATATCTAGATGAAACTTTTCCTGATAAATTTATTGGACTCAGGGGGCAATTGAATGGCCAGCTAGGTCTCCGGATGTGCCCCCATTTGACTTTTTTCTGTAGGGCTCACATAAAAAAATGTCTATGAAAATGGACCGTAAAATAACGAAGAGTTACAAAATAGGATAAGGCATGAAATATCCACCATTCCTACCAACAGAAGATTTTCTTATCATACGTTTTTATCATTAATATTTATTATCTGAAAAAAAATATTATTAAAATTTAGTCATATCCATATAAGTACTCAATCTTTTGTGATTTTCATAATAAATCTCCCATCATTTCTGGCTTTTTCTCCTGTAAGTAGTTAGTAAAAAGTTATTTTCAAATTTCGATATCTCTAAAACAGTTAAATTTAGGATATGATGTGCCATATTAATTTTGTTTAGAAATTCGAGCTGAAATGAAATATATAGAATAATGTACAGGGAGTTCTATTAGAGAAAAAGTAACTTTAGTTTTTGACTGATACTGTATACTTTATCGTTAAAGATTTCAAAAAATCCCTCAAATTTTTGTGTTTTAACATTTTTGCTAGCTGTCTTTAGGAGATAATAGACGGTTACCATACATATCAATGACTATGTATAGAAAACCTTGCATCAAAAATTAGCAATACCTATGTGTTTTGTAAAAAGGTAACTAGTCTCGCTACATGTTCTTTAACACAACTTAAACCAAATTCATTTCATTTCATCCTCGCCAAAGAACTGTTTACCCTAACTTTGATATATTGGTTAACAACTTAAACATAACAAAATCAAACTCACTGTTTGAATTTATCAAAGATGTTAAATTCTAAGTGTTTTCAAATTGGAAATTTAAGGAAAATACTCAGTGTAAATCGCGTTTACTTTATTTTAGTGAAACAAAGTCTAGGACAAGTTATGGAATTTGTGTTTGGGGTAGTTCTCCTCATGCTAAAAATGTTTTTTTGTCACAGAAAAGAATTCTAAGGTGTATATCAAACATCTCATTTGTAGACTCCTGTCGACTTGTTTTTATCATCTTGAGAATGTTAACTCTGTCTAGCATTTATATACTGGATTTGATCACATCAGTTCATAGAAGTAGAGATGATTATTTGCTGAATAGTGACATTCAGGCTCATGACACAAGATTTAAATCAGTTTTCTCTATACCTTACCAGCGTATAGAAATCTGGAAGAAATTACCTATAGTAATGGGAATAAAATTTTATAATAGTCTCCCACAATGTTTCAAAGATATTGTCTTAGTGCATAAATTTAATTTATCTCATTGTCTTGTGTTCATATTCGGTTGAAGAATATTTTGAAAATACTCGTTGAATTTTGCCTAGACCGCAACATATTCTTCGTTTGATTATATCATTTTTTGACGTACCAGTGAGTCTAGTTGTTCTTTGTGGTGATATTTTATGTATATTACATTACTGTATTTTTTAATCTAGATTATTGTCTGATTTTAATATTTTAAGGAAAATTTTCTAGTTTTAATTTTTAATTTTACTTTCCTTATATTGGTCCTGTCTTATGTTATTATTTGATATTGTGAGATCAATAAATTCTATTCTATTCTATTCTCAAGCTGATCTACTATAGACTGTTACGATCCATTCTATCTTATGGACTGCATTTCTGGGGGAACAGCCCAACCAATAAAAAAATTTAAAGTTCAATAAAATGTGATCAGATGGCAAGCTAGAGTACAGTATGAAGAATCATGTAAGATACTTTTTCACTGAGTTAGCCATACTGAGTTTTCCCAGTCTGTACATTTTTACAGGCCGTATTTTTTAGCTGATTCCACTATATGGCTATCTCGGAAACGGAGAGACCTAGAAGGTCGATTGAATTGTACAAAAGTTTCCTATTTTGGGGAGCAATAATAATCTTTTTTCAGACCTTAAGTAAATATCAATAGTTGTTTTTGAGTATTCGCCAAAAAATAAAATAGTCGAATTCCGCTTTTGGGCTCTACCACCTCTATTTCGAACGATATTAAAAAAAGTCAGGGAACTGTCAATAATGTTTCATATTTGTTATAATCTGATATAAACCAATTTTTAGATTTTAGATTCCATCATCAACTTCATTTTTTAAAATACGGACCTCTAGTTTGTTTCATCGATTTTTGTAGGCCGCTTTCATAACAAATTCAGCTATGTATTACAGAACATGTATTTTTCGAAAAAACTAGAGGCCCATATTTAAAACAATATAGTGGACGATGGAATTTAATGAACGAAACGTCGCATTCTAAATTAGCTTTTATAAGGTTATAATAAATATGAAATAGTATTAAAAGTTCAAAAATCGATGAAACAAACTAAAAATATTACGATTCACAGCTATATCAGAAGATGTAATGAATTGCGACTACCCTACTCTCACATGGGTCTGGGATAAGACTCAGTGAGTTATCAAGGTATCATCTTCTTTCTACAACCATGCTCTCATACGTAGTTTGGGGAGCTTTGATTTATCCCTACAGAATCATCTCTTACAAAATGCATTTTACTCTGTTGTGAACTTTTTTCAATTGAATGATTTTCAATAGACACCATTCCGAAATTATAATCTGTTTCCAGTCTTCCACTTGCTGCGAACTTTATGCCGGACGCTGTATAAGGTTCAATGAAATAATTAATTTTTTATTCTAGGAACCATATACCCTGGTCTTATGGTGACTTCAGCAGCTCTTTACCACTTATGTTGGTTGTTAAATATAACAATCGACATCCGTAACGTTTGTGTATTTCTTGCGCCCTTGTTCTCGTCATTCACAACAATCATAACGTATCTGCTTACTAAAGAAGTCAAGAATGCTGGAGCTGGCTTGGTAGCGGCAGCTTTTGTCTCAATTGTTCCTGGATACATCAGCAGATCGGTCGCTGGAAGTTATGACAATGAAGGCATTGCGATATTTTGCATGTTGCTCACTTACTACACTTGGATTAAAGCTGTCAAAACAGGAACCATTTTTTGGGGAACCCTCAGTGCCTTGGCCTATTTCTATATGGTGGGTTTTGTTGAGGCAGATTTGTCTTTCTATATAGCATGGCTGAAATTTTATTTTTAGGTTTCTTCTTGGGGCGGTTATGTTTTCCTAATAAATTTAATACCCTTGCACGTTTTAACACTGATGGCTACTGGAAGGTTTGGTCATCGTATTTACGTTGCTTATAGTACTTTATATTGTGTGGGTACTATTTTGTCAATGCAAATATCATTTGTTGGGTTCCAGCCAGTGCAAAGTTCTGAACATATGTTGGTGAGTTACATTAGTCTGATTTATTTCTATGCCAAAATGAAGGTGTACCTACTTAAATCTCTCTGTTGAAAAATTATACTGAATTTCATAATTCATAATTCAACATGCTATATTTTCATTACCTATATTGGAGTTTACTGATGAATAAATGAAATAATAACAATACCTAGGCACAGATTGCCAATTGTTACAAAAAAATATAAATCACATAATAAATCATATATCCTTACTCACTTATAGAGAAATGAAGTTAAATAACACAAAGGGAAATATAACAGTTTTTCAAGATTCTTTCAATTATGCTTTCAGCATCTCGTGCCTCTTTCTTAAGGCTGTTGTATTCAGAAATGCCCTTAAAAAAATGTATTTTGCCCACCATCTGTCTCAACGTTCGGCAACACGAAATTTCTTGAAAAATGTGTACAATACTTTGTAAATGGTGTAACAGGATCATGATACCCCCCCGTATCTCCGTTTGTTTTAAAGGTAATTGATTGAAATTTGGGATATCTCATATAGATAATAAGCGGCACTTTTTGACATACAGATGTTTTTTTTTCACTTCCGGTTTCAAAAAGAAGTATTGGTGATACCCTCCAAACGTTAATTTTATGTTTGTACGTCAAACCGTTCAAAAGTTAACAGGGTGGGGGGCTATTAAAAACCGCACTGTATATACCTGTCTTACTTGGATTTGCAAACCTAATTATTGACACATACTCATTGAATACCGACAATTTATTTTTTAAATAGTAACCCAATATTTCTTAATATTCTAATAAAAGACAGAGACGCCATGCCTATACCAACACATTTGGAAAACAGTATCAGACCATCCTTTCTGTACGATTTATAGGTGAGGGGTGGTAAGACGTTATGGAGAGTTTGTTTACATTGGGAGTGAGTTGGACCATAAAACAGTGGCGGCTGGTTTTGTTAATAATCGAAGGAATATTATATGTTTTTATAAATCAGTACAGTAGAAAATGTATAAATCTGTTCAAAAAGTTCTTGCAGGAAATCAAATTTATTATTAATCATTATAGAAATTGTGCCCGTTTTTCTACCAGATAAGGAATTTTGAGCTTCATAATCAGATTCTAAAAATAACTATACAAAAAAATCCCGGTGACGACTTTGGTTCAAACAGAATGTGTTATGGTTACAACTTAATCTATGGAATGTTTTATCACATCCCGGTGACTGATTCAGTATATACAAACCTCAAAAAATTTTATATCATTAATTACAATTATCGTTAAAGTCTTATTTTTTTTAAAAAAAGAAGGGATTCTGAATATCACAAAATGAATACAACTAAGAAATATGTCGACAAACGAAGAAGACAAATTGATCCCAATGAAATGAACGGACATACACGAAACTGCCTGATTGTATTAAAAATACATTTATTGGAATTCAATTTCACTAAAAATACTACTATTAGTAGTAGTTTTAAATGGTAGATAGTAGGAATTAGGAAACTTGCTGTTCTTTATGATGAATTATAAATAGTAAGTAGGTAGATACAATATTTTTATTATTGGGAGTTGATTTATTTGTTAATTATTTAACACATTTACGAAATGACAAAATAAAGAATTGTAGAATATCCTTCATGTTGGCATATTTCTGAGTTTTTTTTTTAAATTTTCATGGATCTGATATAAACACTTATTTCAGGCCTTGGGAGTATTTGGTCTCTGCCAAATTGTTGCCTTTGTCGACTACGTCCGTAGTAAATTATCGAAGAGCGACTTTGAAACCCTTTTCACGTTCTTGGTCTATACCTTTGGAGTATTGGCCGTTACTGCCGGAGGAATTTTAACGTTCTCGGGAAAAATTTCTCCTTGGACAGGAAGATTTTATTCTCTCCTGGATCCGTCTTATGCTAAGAATCATATTCCAATCATCGCCAGTGTGTCGGAGCATCAACCTACTTCATGGAGTTCTTTCTATTTCGATCTGCAGATATTGGTGTTTTTGTTCCCGGCTGGTTTGTACTTCTGCTTCAAGCAGCTGACCGATGCCAATATTTTCATGATTTTATATGGAATCACCAGTATCTACTTTGCGGTAAATATAATTTTGACTTGTTTAATGTTTCTAATGTTCAAAAACAATTATTTATTTAAATAATAGAATAGAATATTTGAATTTGATTACATTTTTTGTGAATTCTTATGGATCTCACGTGAAGTACTCAAAATAAACAAAGATGGGAGGGCCATAATTTTCAGTTTTTAGCATATTTGGCTTTTGTCAGGATTCTAATAGACTTTTTATGTTTATGATAGTTTGTGAGTTGAGATTTTCTTGCAATATCAATTTTTGTATTTTCTCATTGTTTAAATAATAATAAGCCAATTCTCAGGCTCTGCATCTATCAAGATTAGTGAATCATAGTCCTTATAAGAATATATGAAGGTGGTGTCATCAGAGAATAGGACACTATCAATATATGTTAATAAGTCATTTATATAGATAATGAAAAGTAGTTGCCCCGAAACAGAACGCTGGAGGACTCCGAATTCCTCCAAATCATTGTTATAAAACACTGCTTGGAATCGACTTTTTAAGTAGGATTTACTGGGTATTAGAATAACAACACTGATGACATATAAATTGAGTTTTTTGAGGATGATATTGTGAGAAACACAAAAAATATTGAACCGGTCACATAAACCTGTTAAAGTCCTTCGAAATTGTGAATTATTGAAAAATATACTCTATCTTTAAACGTTTTTTTAGTTGTATTTCTTTGAAAAATACAGATGATTGACATTGGTCTGTAATTTCCCATAACCTTTTTAATAGTCAATAATAATGAGACTTGATATACAAATATATTGTTATTATACAGGGAATGAAAAGAATATCAGCTATATAGAGGGTACAATAATAAAATCAACCATCAGGAATTTAGACAAAAAGTGCGTTTAATATTGGCCATCAACGTAGTTTCTATGACTTGGAAACTACGAAACAGTTGTCGGCGGATGATGGAACTCTCGAAGTTTAATCAAAAACAATTTCTTCACTTTTATTTAAAGTGTAATTTTGAACATTTTATATGATTTATTGACTTCGACGCTGATTTCATTGTCTATTCCATAGTTATCAAACTAAGCATTATATTTTCAGGGTGTGATGGTACGTCTAATGTTAGTCTTAGCTCCAGTTATGTGTATTCTCAGCGGCATCACGATATCTCATCTACTCACGAAGTTTATGAAAAATACAGACAATCCTAAACAAGTCGAACATAAGAAACACCACAAGAAAATGGAAGCGAATATCACAATGAAAAATGAAATTTCCACCATTTTCGTCACGGTTGTAACGGCTCTTTTGATTTCTTACACATTCCACTGTACCTGGGTGACTTCCGAAGCGTACAGCTCTCCTAGTATTGTTCTTAGTGCAAGATCTCACGATGGGGGAAGGATAATATTCGATGATTTCAGGGAAGCATATTATTGGTGAGTTATATATGAAAATCGTAGTAGGTTTTAGGTAAGTGTACTTGAAGTATTTGTTAATGTATAAATAGTAATATTCTGGGATCTGAGGAGATTTAAATTTCGATTTCCCTTCAATTAATTATTGTATGCATATTGACTGAATTGTTTCACGTTTATGCCAATATATGAACTTCTGAAATGCACTTCTCAAATCAAGAATAGTTTTCTAAATAAATGTTGAAATATATAAATCTGAAAAGCAAAAATCATCTGTTAACCAACTGTTGGTAAAATATCAACAAATTTTTTTGAAAAGAAACAAGTATGTTGGTTTCACTAATTTTTTATCATAATTTTAACTATGAACTATGTATTTTATGGGAGACAATAACATCTGCTTTTCCATCAGGAAGTTAGTTGAATTCCTTATATACACAGCCTCATCCATATGAAAATGGCTAGACTGGAATTTTGAATGATGAGTCATTCAAGCATGGTTAACTGGATTGGGGATTCTTCAAACCTGCCCACTGTTCTTTTGATTGGACTGAAGTTCCGATACCAATACTTCTTACTCTGGGTTTAATAACAACCTGAATCTTTTCATCACACATTGTTTCAAAACGTAAAGTTTCAGTGTCAAGACTACCAATCCCCTCTTCGTATGTTCTTGAACTTAGCATTGGTGCCGATTCATAGTTGCTGACTGAAGTACTTTCAGGTTTTTCATTGAAACCACTGGTTATTTGGCATGTAGTAGATGGTAGAGCAAAGTCAAACTTTCTTCTGACTTTACTTCCTAATGTCTCTAGGGATTTGGTTCTTCATTTGCGTGATGACAACGAAAGTTGTGATTTTGAAGATTGGTTTGGGGCTATTGATGAAGTGATGAGGTACCACGTCCTTTTTTATGAAAATCCTGGACTCAATCAGCTTGTACTCTATCCAGTTCAACATGTCAAGTTCAAACTAAAACAAAAAAATCAATAAGATTATTATACGATTTTCCTTCACAAGACTTTGTGTGAGAGCCATTATCTATAGAAAATATCATTCAACAAACGTGGCACGTACACAGGGTGCCCACCAACCTGGAAAAGTCAGGGAATTGATTATGTGTCTTGGAAGTCATGGAAAAACGTTAAAAAATGTCCAAAGTCAGGGAATTCTATTTCCGGCCGTCTAGGGAAATATATAAATCTTAGCATCATCGATAATTAACCTACAATTTCTTTCCTGAACATTCCCATTGGGAATTTGAAATTTTCTTCAACAGAAGAAATAATTTTTATTCCATTATTTTTTTTTAATGATAAGAAATTATGATCACTTTACTCATTGAATCTATATCTGGTTCACTGATAAGTAACAATAATTGTCCACATAATTGGGCTCGGAGTCTGTTTGCATATCCATTACTTATCCGTTACTTACTGGTCATGGAAAATTCGAAAGTAAGACCTGGAACACCTGGAAAAGTCAGAATTTAATTTTACAAAATTGGTGGGTCCCCTATTACAGTAACATAGTACTTACATCAAAATGATCTTCACAGCCAAGATGGAACAAAACATCTCTTTATACCATTTTAAAATTCGGATCAATCTGAACACAGTACAAAAAACTAGCAACAGGAGTCAAAAAGTAACCATCTGGTAAATGAAACTCAAATCAGAGTGTGAAATGGTACTATCCCAGATATTGAAATTGGAGTAGACCTAGAGGAGTAAAAATATGACACCCTTGGCAACACAAACAATTGTCGAATGCGTTAGACAACTATACACTAGTCAATGTCTATGAACAGATGATCTATATTATTTATAGTCATGTTCCAAAACGCCTTACTAATGACAATTGGTATAATTGCATGAATGGAATAGGTAAATTTTGGTACTGTTGCCAACATACCCATTGATAAATATAAAATATATTCTACTGAACAGGTAAGTGATGGCGTAGTGTTCTGTTGTAATTCGACACTCGGTTTTCAAAAAAGAAGACAACTGTTTTGCATTTTGACTCTCTAACTGAACAGGAATGATAATTTCTTATTGATGTATCATCGGGGTAGACAACAAAATGGAGATTTTATAGTAGGGCCTTACAAATCGTTGGTCCTAGTAACGGAGTAAAATAAATGTCTAGGGTGTAGATCTACTCCGAACGGAGTAGCTGTGGCAACACTGTCTGAGAGGTAATGCTATGATTTCGATCACTGGTTTTAAGGCGGTGTTGCCAGAAACATTTTCAACTCGACTGTGAATTCCTCGAGCCCCCGAGATGAATTTGTCGATTGATCAAGATCACTGAAAAATCAGCTCATATAACGATGTCGGCTCCGGAATGATAAAGCGATGTTCAAAATGGCGATTTTTTAAATAGCGGGTTAAGAATTCGCGATTTTCAAAGTAGCGATGTACTATAATAGCGTGTAACAAAATAGCGACGTAATAAAATGTATTTTGTAATAAAAAAGCAATGTAAAATAAACACGATGTCATGCAATGTCGCCGTAACATTTAAACGACCCGAATAAATAAAATAGCGATGGTTATCGTTACTAGGCAGCCAGAAGTTATAATATTGGTGTTATCAACGTGACATTTATAAATTAGTTTATTGTCAAAGTTGTTTGAAAATGCAGTTTATTGATTCACAAAAAGGTAGTAAAATATTTCTTTTCGGAGGTTACAAATACAGAAAGGATAAGTCGTATATTAGTACCGAAAATTGGCGATGTTCTAAGACTGGATGCAGAGGTAGACTGGTGAACATACGCATGGTCCGGATATAGGGAGCAATGAAGCTGATATAGTAAAAGATAAAATTAGAAAAAGAGCACGTATGACTCAAGATCGTCCAAGGTCGATTATACAAGAATGCGCTCAAAATGTCAACCCTGAAGGTATGGTTGCTTTACCTAATTAAAACGCCGCAAGGCAGATTGTCCATTGTCAAAGGAAACAATCAGATAATTCTACTTCATTCAATTTAGAATCCAAAATAACTATAAAGTATCACAAAACGTTAAAAGGTGACAATTTCTTATGGGATTCTAGTGAAGTAGACACAAGTGATAGGATTTTATTGTTTGGGACGAACGCGAACATGCAGACATTGACCGAATTTAATCTTTGGTGTGCTGACGGAACATTTAAGATAGCACCCGAGTTTGCGTTTCAAATCTACACAATACATGCTTTTATGGGAAACAAAGCAATTCCGATGCTGTACGCAATTCTTGGTAATAAGAAGAAGGAGACTTACTCCAGGCTCTTTCAAAATATTAAAGAGTTACAGCCAACGTTAGAACCTAAATTTGTTATGTTTCATTTTGAAATAGGAGCTGTGAATGCATTCAAAGAAATCTTTTCTAAATCGGATGTGAGCGGATGTTTTTTTCACCTTTCTCAAAACCTTTGGCGTCAAATTCAGAGAACCCCAGGACTAGCTAATTTATATGTGAGCCGACAGGAAGTCAGAATAAAATGTAAAACCCTGCTCGCATTGAGTTTCGTTCCAACAGGAGACGTACAGTTTGCGTATGAAATTATTAAAGAAGAAGGGTTTCCCGTAGAAATGACTTCTATAACAGATTATTGGGAAAATACCTATGTAGGAAGGAGGCTGGAAGGAGTTGTGCCGAAATATCCTATACCCATGTGGAACATGTATGATCGAATTAATACAGATATCCCGAGAACTAATAATTCGTTGGAGGCATGGCATAATGCCTTTCAAAAGGCTATGGATTGCCACCGTCCTTCATTATCTAAACTTTTGGACAGATTTCTTTTGGAGCAAACCCAAACTGAAAACTTTACCTTGAGATACAGAGCTTGTTTTAGGAGTACAGAGTCCGTTAAAAGCAAGTATACTCAGTTGAAGAAACGCCTTCAAACTATCACGCAAAGTTACTCATTGCGGTGTGTTAAGGATTATTTAGAGGCCATTGCTTTAAATTTGTCGATATGAATGTATGTTCTGTTCCATAGTGTTATCAGTATATTTTGTTAATAAGAGATAATTCAATAAATTGTTTCTACTAAATCGCTCTTTTCTTACATCGTTTTAAAATAACATCGCTGTTATGTTATCAGCGATATTTTGTTACCATCGCCATTTTGATACGTCGCTGTTTTACATGTCGTTATTATATTACACGCTGTTTAAAATCATCGTTATTTCAACATCGCCGTTTCAAAAATCGTCATTTTGAACATCGCTATATCATTCCGGAGCCCAACTCGGAATTAGATAATTCAAGCATTACGTGACGTCAAACGTTCCTACGTGTGCCCATCCTGCGTCCGCATCCTTTCAAAATGCACGAACTCGATCATTCTTCACCAGTTCAATCGAATACAAACGGACAGTAAAATACTTAACATTTATATATCAATGAATTACTATGACATTGCGAAGTAGGAATTAGACTAATTCCGAGTTGTGAAGTCAGAGGTATACTAATTCCGAGTTGTTGAGTCTGAATTTTACTAATTCCGAGTTGAGAAGACAGGATTAGTCTAATTCCGAGTGAAGTCGGAGTTATACTAATTTCGAGTTGCGGCGAAGTCAGAATTAGGGTAATTTCGAGTTGCGGAGTCAAAATTATATTTTTTAATTATTTGTGGCCCTTCTACGCCTTCAGAGCTTCATAGACAATATATATGGATTTAATTAATCTATTTTCAGGCTGAAAATGAACACTCCAGAAGACGCTCGCATCATGTCTTGGTGGGATTATGGTTATCAAATAACGGCCATGGCCAATCGAACTATACTTGTTGACAACAATACCTGGAACAACACACATATCAGTAGGGTGGGACAGGCAATGGCGAGCAGTGAGGAAAAAGCATACGAAATAATGAAAGAACTTGACGTCGATTATGTGCTGGTCATTTTCGGAGGGCTCACCGGATATTCCTCGGACGATATAAATAAGTTCTTGTGGATGGTGAGAATAGGTATGAATAGTTTACTTTTGAATGAATTTAGTTGTGCCTGATTTCGAATATTTTTCAAGGTGGAAGTACCGATAGAGGAGCGCACATCAAAGAATGGGATTATTATTCGCCTAGTGGAGAGTTCAGAGTGGATAAAGAGGGTTCCCAAACATTGTTGAACTGCCTGATGTACAAAATGTGCTATTATAGATTTGGACAAGTTTATACCGAAGGTACGTTTGATAGTATTGAGTTTTTCTGTCTGGCGAACTTTGGATTACATTTTTTATTTTTTTTTACTTCCAAGACAAACTCAGCAAGTAGTTGGGATTTAGAATATTTCAATACTTGAAGGTGCTGCCTTAACCAAATGAAAACGTTTTAGGTGGAAAACCTCCAGGTTATGATAGGGTGAGAGGAGCTGAAATTGGTAACAAGGATTTTGAGTTAGATGTCCTTGAGGAAGCCTACACCACCGAACATTGGCTAGTGAGAATTTACAAAGTAAAAGATCTCCCGAATAGGGGTGTTTAACAGTTTCTTTAATGATTTTTGTAATTTTTTTCTATGTAAATTAATAAACTTTTGGTCTTTTGAAGTGTAATTAATTTTTCCGAATGTAACTGCTGCTAGCCTGTCCAGCTTATGCGTTCTCAGCCCATATCCACAGGCATAACACGGCGCAACGAGTATTGTACTACAACCTACGACGCTCTTACAGTATAAATGAGACACCGGTGTTGCCTTATACTTACGGAGATATTGAGTCCGTTGTGGAGAATGAGAAGTGTTGAATCTATTGGAACTACTTATTCCCCATCCTCAAGCAAATATAAGCAAATAAGCCGGATGTAGTGCTCTTCGGCCATCAAACCAAGACGATTGTTCCCATAGAGTTTTCAGCTCCTGGCGAAACGAACATCGTCCGTAAAGAGGAGAAAAAACGGACTAAATATCGAGACTTACTCTCTAAACTTCGCAGTATTTACCCAAATCATTGCGTTTAAATGGTGGTTCTGAATATGGGGGAACTTCATGGAATGATGGATACGTTACTCTCGAGTCTAGAAATTATACCTGCTTGCCGTGTTGCGGCAGAAATCTTAGCCGGAGTCGTTATTCCCTTCTAGTTGATCATTGAAGGTTTATTTATTTCCAATGCTTCCATCAAGTTCATTTCCATTCCGTTTCTGTATATATGCAGGATTTTCATGTTTTCTTTGTTTATTGTGTGGTTTGTTTCTTGTAGATGTTTCTTATACAGCTCACGGTCCCTTATGTTGAAATTTCTCCCTGTCTGCCTGTATGAGTTGCTGAACAATCCCCACATTCCAATATATGTATGTATGTATATCTGTTCCATTTATCCTTTTTGGGTTTTTGTTAAATAAAACATGTTCCCTAAATTATTTCTGCTAGTAAATGACCTCAAATTTTGAAAAATAGTTCTCATTGTTTTCGGAGAGTCTTCTTATCCACTTTAGGTTTCATATGCTTTGGATATAATTCAGATTATTTTTTGTTTTTTTTTGGAGATGATTTTATCAACTTAGTGTACTGGAATCATAAATGCCTTATTTATCATCGATCTGAATGCTGATAATCTATGGGACAGTGGGCTGAACGAATCTATGGGAATTGTACAATTTATAAAAGTGTTCTTTCTATATATGTTGAACTGCAATTTATTATTAATTCTTGTAAGATCAAGAAAATTAATACTTTTGTATTGTTCGATTTGGACCGTGAAATTTATTTTATCATGGAGAGTATTGAGGAAATTTAAAAATTGGTTTATATGTCTCGTTGAGCCGTCAAACCCTACGAGGATATCATCCATATATCTAAACCAAAATGAAATGTACTTATGAGCTAAGAATTATTTAAGGTGTGTTTTCTAAATTATCCATAAAAATATCTGCTAGCAAGGGGCAAGGGGTGAATGTTCTGGTTATATTTGGAATAATTTTGTTTGAGACATAAATCAATCCCAATTTCCAAAGGAATAAAAAAAGCTTTTCGAATAAAAAAATTTTTTTGCGAAAAGTTTTAATTTGATTATGGAGACTGTGGAAAGGAGATGAAAAGTGAAATTAATAACATTTGAGAAGCACAGCAGCTGAAATCCACAAACTTTGGGAAATATAAATTTTTCAGTATTTGCTCTACGTTGTTCACGATGCATTATCACTCGAAAATGCCCTATTCACATCAAAGAAGAAACGAGAACTATGTAAGAAACATCTAGAGGAGTAGCCAAGTATTCCAAGTTGTTCTAAATGACAGCGACATCTTTCGGTAATTCTGGAATGTTCCAACAAAAGCATTGCTGGTATGAATACAGGAATTTCGAGCGGAGTTTCGAACAGTTTAAGATTCGAGACAGTTTTTTACAGTTTACAGTTAGTTATACAGCAGTTTACGTCCTATGTACGTATTGGGAACTTCCAGATCTTCATATTTTCACTTTTGTAGCCATTTTCACCTCGTAGGGTGTTTAGACCTGAATTAATAATAATAATGATAAAGGTCCTTGTTTCCCAAATATTTTTTAGGTACAAAAAAAAATTACAACTTACCTCAAATGAAGAAAACTCATGAGAAGATCCACGAAAACGCCGAAGATCAGATGGAGGAACCTGAGCACCGCCCCTGTTTTTCATCTTAAGCGCGAATTGAACCTATAATGGACGTACTCAGGACGTCGCATGCTATATATGGGATGAAAATAATATTTTTTGCTCTAAATATTCAGTGGTTTTGCTAATTGGAATTCAATAGAGCATCTCTCCAACTTTTCTTTCGCTGACATTTTTCCATATATTATTTTCGGTAAATTTTTTTCTTATTTTTTCCCCGGACATTTTTTCTATAATTTTTTCGGACTTTTGGTTGTTTCTTTCAGATTTATACCAGTGGACTGGAAGACTTTCTCTATAAAAAAACACTATTTGAAAAAGTCACTCTATGATATCGAAGATGTATTTTCTCACCTAGTTTACTTCCTTAATATATCTAGTATTATTTACAATGTATTAATTTTTTATATATACACAATGTGCTTGTTTAATTTTTTGTTCATCGTTGTATAGTATAGTATAATAGAAATAAGAGTTTGATCAGTTACCGCCAGTGGATTAGTCAGTAAATCATATATTACGATTTTCTGGATATTAATTTTCTAGTATAAAATGGAAATTGGGATCTCTAGTTTTTTTTTTGGAGTTTACAAAATTCCAGACATTTTCACGGTTATCACGAGGTTGACCTCCGTTTCTTTTTTGCCCATTTTCAAGTGAGATCTAATGTTTTTTCCATATTCATTGGGAAACTCGGCTATCTGACTTTTATTTTCTATGTAATATTCTTGCTCTTCATATTACTCTCATTGCAAAACCCAGGTGGAAAATATCTCTATTTTTCCCAAAACTTTCCGCACTTTTTACCCTGAGCTTTTACCCGGACTTTTCACCTGGACTTTTTACCCGTACTTTTTACCCGGGATTTTTACCTAGACTTTTTACACGAGATGCAGTGATATTGTACTGTATAGAGAAGATGTAGAAATAAGAGTTTGATCAGTTACCGCCAGTGGAACAGTCAGTAAACATGGCGCATTCACCATATATTACGATTTTCTGGATATTAATTTCCTAGTATAAAATGGAAATTGGGATCTCTAGTTTGATTTTTGGAGTTAACAAAATTCCAGACATTTTCACGGTTATCACGAGATTGACCTCCGTTTCTTTTTTGCTCATTTTCAAGTGAGATCTAATGTTTTTTCTATACTCATTAGGAAACTCAGCTGTCTGACTTTTATTTTCTATGTAATATTCTTGCTTTATATTACTCTCATTGCAAAACCCAGGTAGAAAGTATCTCTATTTTTCCAAAAACAATTTTCTGGATATTAATTTTCTGGTAAAAAAAGGAAATTGGGATCTCTAGTTTTTTTTTGGAGTTTACAAAATTTCAGATATTTTCATGGTTATCACGAGGTTGACCTCCATTTTTTTCTGCCCATTTTCAAGCGAGATCTAATGTTTTTTCTATACTCATTAGGAAACTCAGCTATCTGACTTTTATTTGCTATGTAATATTCTTGCTCTTTATATTACTCTCATTGCAAATCCCAGGTGGAAAATATCTCTATTTTTCCCAAAACTTTCCGGACTTTTTACCCGTACTTTTTATCTACACTTTTATACGAGATGCAGTGTTATTGTACTGTATAGAGAAGCTATAGAAATGAGAGTTTGATCAGTTACTGCCCGTGGAACAGTCAGTAAACATGGCGCATTCACCATATATTACGTATTTATGCTAGAGCTTTGTAATCGTAATGATAACCTTTCTTTATGATCTTCGTCCGATCTTTTTTGTTTCAGTTTATCATATTCTCCACAAACTTTTATTCCATTTGAGTAACGAAAAGTTTATAATGTAATTTTCTGGATATTAATTTTCCAGTATAAAATGGAAATTGGGATCTCTAGTTTGTTTTTTGGAGTTTACAAAATTTCAGACATTTTCACGGTTATCACGAGGTTGACATCCGTTTCTTTTTCGCCCATTTTTAAGTGAGATCTAATGTTTTTTCTATATTCATTTGGAAACTCGGCTATCTGACTTTTATTTTTTATGTAACATTCTTGCTCTTTATATTACTCTCATTGCAAAACCCAGGTGGAAAATATCTGTATTTTTCCCAAAACTTTCCGGACTTTTTAACCGTACTTTTTACCCGGACTTTTTATCTAGACTTTTATACGAGATGCAGTGATATTGTACTGTATAGAGAAGCTATAGAAATGATAGTTTGATCAGTTACTGCCAGTGGAACAGTCAGTAAACATGGCGCATTCACCATATATTATGTATTTATGCTAGAGCTTTGTAATCGTAATGATAACCTTTCTTTATGATCTTCGTCCGATCTTTTTTGTTTCAGTTTATCATATTCTCCACAAACTTTTATTCCATTTGAGTAACGAAAAGTTTATAATGTAATTTTCTGGATATTAATTTTCCAGTATAAAATGGAAATTGGGATCTCTAGTTTGTTTTTTGGAGTTTACAAAATTTCAGACATTTTCACGGTTATCACGAGGTTGACATCCGTTTCTTTTTCGCCCATTTTTAAGTGAGATCTAATGTTTTTTCTATATTCATTAGGAAACTCAGCTATCTGACTTTTATTTGCTATGTAATATTCTTGCTCTTTATATTACTCTCATTGCAAAACCCAGGTGGAAAATATCTCTATTTTTCCCAAAACTTTCCGGACTTTTTTCCCGGACTTTTTATCTAGACTTTTATACGAGATGCAGTGATATTGTACTGTATAGAGAAGCTATATTAATGAGAGTTTGATCAGTTACTGCCAGTGGAACAGTCAGTAAACATGGCGCATTCACCATATATTATGTATTTATGCTAGAGCTTTGTAATCGTAATGATAACCTTTCTTTATGATCTTCGTCCGATCTTTTTTGTTTCAGTTTATCATATTCTCCACAAACTTTTATTCCATTTGAGAAACGAAAAGTTTATAATGTAATTTTCTGGATATTAATTTTCCAGTATAAAATGGAAATTGGGATCTCTAGTTTGTTTTTTGGAGTTTACAAAATTTCAGACATTTTCACGGTTATCACGAGGTTGACCTCCGTTTCTTTTTTGCCCATTATCAAGTGAGATCTAATGTTTTTTCTATACTCAGCTATCTGACTTTTATTTGCTATGTAATATTCTTGCTCTTTATATTACTCTCATTGCAAAACCCAGGTGGAAAATATCTCTATTTTTCCCAAAACTTTCCGGACTTTTTACCCGGACTTCTTATCTAGACTTTTTATCTAGACTTTTATACGAGATGCAGTGATATTGTACTGTATAGAGAAGCTATAGAAATGATAGTTTGATCAGTTACTGCCAGTGGAACAGTCAGTAAACATGGCGCATTCACCATATATTATGTATTTATGCTAGAGCTTTGTAATCGTAATGATAACCTTTCTTTATGATCTTCGTCCGATCTTTTTTGTTTCAGTTTATCATATTCTCCACAAACTTTTATTCCATTTGAGAAACGAAAAGTTTATAATGTAATTTTCTGGATATTAATTTTCCAGTATAAAATGGAAATTGGGATCTCTAGTTTGTTTTTTGGAGTTTACAAAATTTCAGACATTTTCACGGTTATCACGAGGTTGACCTCCGTTTCTTTTTTGCCCATTATCAAGTGAGATCTAATGTTTTTTCTATACTCAGCTATCTGACTTTTATTTGCTATGTAATATTCTTGCTCTTTATATTACTCTCATTGCAAATCCCAGGTGGAAAATATCTCTATTTTTCCCAAAACTTTCCGGACTTTTTACCCGTACTTTTTACCCGGACTTTTTATCTAGACTTTTATACGAGATGCAGTGATATTGTACTGTATAGAGAAGCTATAGAAATGATAGTTTGATCAGTTACTGCCAGTGGAACAGTCAGTAAACATGGCGCATTCACCATATATTATGTATTTATGCTAGAGCTTTGTAATCGTAATGATAACCTTTCTTTATGATCTTCGTCCGATCTTTTTTGTTTCAGTTTATCATATTCTCCACAAACTTTTATTCCATTTGAGTAACGAAAAGTTTATAATGTAATTTTCTGGATATTAATTTTCCAGTATAAAATGGAAATTGGGATCTCTAGTTTGTTTTTTGGAGTTTACAAAATTTCAGACATTTTCACGGTTATCACGAGGTTGACCTCCGTTTCTTTTTTGCCCATTATCAAGTGAGATCTAATGTTTTTTCTATACTCAGCTATCTGACTTTTATTTGCTATGTAATATTCTTGCTCTTTATATTACTCTCATTGCAAAACCCAGGTGGAAAATATCTCTATTTTTCCCAAAACTTTCCGGACTTTTTACCCGGACTTCTTATCTAGACTTTTTATCTAGACTTTTATACGAGATGCAGTGATATTGTACTGTATAGAGAAGCTGTAGAAATGAGAGTTTGATTAGTTACTGCCAGTGGAACAGTCAGTAAACATGGCGCATTCACCATATATTACGTATTTATGCTAGAGATTTGTAATCGTAATGATAACCTTTCTTTATGATCTTCGTCCGATCTTTTTTGTTTCAGTTTCGATTTCGGTACCGAAAAGTTTATAATGCAATTTTCTGGGTATTAATTTTCCAGTATAAAATGGAAATTGGGATCTTTAGTTTGTCTTTTGGAGTTTACAAAATTTCAGACATTTTCACGGTTATCACGAGGTTGACCTCCGTTTCTTTTCTGCCCATTTTTAAATGAGATTTAATGTTTTTTCTGTATTCATTTGGAAACTCAGCTATCTGACTTATTTGCTATGTAATATTCTTGCTCTTTATATTAATTTCATTGCTAAATCCAGGTGGAAAATATCTCTATTTTTCCCAAAACTTTCCGAACTTTTTACCCTGAGCTTTTACCCGAACTTTTCGCCTGTACTTTTTACCCGTACTTTTTACCCGGACTTTTTACCTAGACTTTTTATACGAGATGCAGTGATATTGTACTGTATAGAAAAGCTGTAGAAATAAGAATTTGATCAGTTACCGCCAGTGGAACAGTCAGTAAACATGGCGCATTCACCAAATATCACGTTTTTATGCTAGAGCTTTGAAATCGTAATGATAACCTTTCTTTAATCTTCTTCCGATCGTTTTTTTTTCAGTTTATCGTATTCTCCACAAACTTTTATTCTATTTGGGTACCGAAAAGTTTATAATGCAATTTTCTGGATATTAATTTTCTAGTATAAAATGAAAATTGGGATATACAGTTTGTTTTTTGGAGTTTACAAAATTCCAGACATTTTCACGGTTATCACGAGGTTGACCTTCGTTACTTTCCTGCCCATTTTCAAGTGAGATCTAATGTTTTTTCTATATTCATTAGAAAACTCAGCAGTCTGACCTTTGATTTCTATGTAATATTCTTGCTGTTTATATTAATTTCATTGCAAAACCCAGGGGAAAAATATTCTTGCTGTTTATATTAATTCAATTGCAAAACCCAGGTGAAAAATACCTTTATTTATGAAACTCTGATGTCAATTACATAATACACAGGACTTCCTAGGAAAAGAAATAGACAAAAGATTTATCTTCATTCTTTATATATATATATATAGCTTATAGGTACCAAATCGATTCAATGAAGGTTGTGAAAGGGCCAATGTTCATGTAAAGAGTGACCCGAGATTGATGAATCAGTCTCATGATATAATAAAATGCCTATTCTGTTATCTTGAAATTTCACTAAAAAAGATAACAACAAACTTGCACAAAAGTTGTATAAAAACGCACGAATGAATCGTATTCCTATGATTCAATTGTTCGAGAAATAACAATCAACAAAACGAAGTTATATTGCAATGATACTGCAGCGTAGCGGGGATTCGAGATTTAGCAGTGAACTTGGCAAAAGGTAGGCCATCCGAGTTCAATGCCTTACTTTCATAACAACACAATCTCTCTTACATCACTTGTACTACTATACGAGTCAAGTGTGGGTAAATTTACCACCCATTCTTCCTACAGATTATTAGCTTGAAATTGTTGTTTGGTATTGCGATGTTCACGATTCACATCGATGAAAGATTATTGTAATGGACGAATTGAATAACACCGAGTGGGTGTAGTTACAGAACATGACGAAGTAAATATTTCATGGTAGGGTAATGAAAACCTTCGTTTTCGTGTTGTCTGGATCTTTATTGCATTCAGCCTTCAGCCAGTTTATATCATCCAGATGTTGTCAGCTTTGCATTAAATAATTAATTTATATGATTTAAAAAACAATACCCTTTAATATGGCTGGCTTGGTTTAGAGATTCAGGAGTTGGGTGATATTTTTTGTAAGTAAGGCAAACAGATTCTGGAATTAAAATACGAGGAAGAGTTAAAAAAAATCCTTATGGCTAAGGGTCTACTTGACGTTTGTGTCCCATCCTTGCAAAAGTATCTAATTGCTCGATTCTGTGAAATGAATACTGACTGAAATAGATGTTGAGTACAGAATACCAAAAAGAACATAATATATCACGAGTGAGATTCGATCAGAGATTGAAAAACCATCTTCACCGTAGATAATTTGACAAAATTCTGTGTGCATGACATCCTGATGCTATTTTATTTGTTGATATTAATACATGATCATCAAACTTCAGTTCAGTATCTATGAGAATTCCTAGAAACCTGAAGTATTTTTTATTTTCCAGTAAAGTTAAGATTATTGTTTTGAAGCATAAATAATCTAAATCGCACCAGTTTTTTACAATTTCCAAGTCACAATAAGGATCAGGTCATTTGAATATATAAGGAAAAGGATCGGTCCCAGGACAGATCCCTGTGGGTCGCCAAATAAAGAATCTTTGCTGTCAGATGCTTCTATTAGATTCAATCAATTGTTTTCTGTCACTTATTTAAGACCTGAGGCATTAATCACATACTCCTCTGAATTCATAATCAAAAGCTTTCAAAAAGTCGCAGAACATCTACAGCTTCCCCATTGTTGAGATTGGTGTGCATGTTTACACCAAAGAAACTTTTTCAAAGTGTCATCGCACAAGAAATATTTCCGTCATTTACATCTCTGTTGAGTGATATTGCTTCTGATTTCGAGGGGTGTAGTTCTTAATTTTTCATACGGATGGCGCTGTGACCAACTTAGTTGCGGGTCGTAGTTTCATCCGTGAGGAAATATGAGTTGAAGAGTTGACTATTATTCATTTGACAGGGACAGGACAATTATAATGTTTTCCGACCTAGCCTGGCACTGATGAGGGCAAAACCTCGAAACGCATGTCTGCAGGCGGTCACTCACAGTCAAATGAAGGATAATATACTGTTTGATCACAAGATACGCACTTGCAATTGGGTCTTCTTGGGAGAACGTTGCACAAATATCTGTCAGATGTACGAGGATGTATTAATATCTAGTTAGCCTAGACCAGTTCCCTGCATAAACAAAATATTGCGTTACCATAGCAACGAACAATAACCTATTAGAAGTGTCAGTGTAAAGTTTGACGTCAAAAAAGTAAACCAGAGTTACGCAATAAATTAAAAGAAAAAATATGTCCACCAAAATTGTGAAAATCGAAAAATTGGAGTATCGAGTATCGAGTATTAAAAGGGTTGAGATGTAAGCAGATTTACGAAGATATGTT
This sequence comes from Chrysolina americana, assembly GCA_958502065.1. Lineage (NCBI taxonomy): Eukaryota > Metazoa > Arthropoda > Insecta > Coleoptera > Chrysomelidae > Chrysolina > Chrysolina americana. The sequence continues at coordinate 100,991,029 of OY293410.1, forward strand.
TAATACCCTTGGTGATCAATGTCCTTCGTATGCGACCGTGAAAAATTGGACTGCAAGCTTCAAAAGAGGTAAATTTTCCATTGAAGATGATGACCGATCAGGAAGGCCAATTTCTGTGTCAGTCCCCGAAATATCGATACAGTTCATGACATGATTTTAACAGACTGTCGAATTGGGCTAAAACGGATATCTGAAGCACTTAATATTTCATACGAACGCGTTCATCATATAGTTCACGTCAATTTGGACATGAGAAAAATTGCTGCAAAATGGATGTTGACCAGAAGTGTGCAAGGGTAGTAGCATCGCGTTCGATCTGTGCTCGATTTGAAAACGATGTAGACTTCTTAAACCGAATTGTTACTATGGATGAGACTTGGGTACATTTCTACGATCCAGAAACAAAGCAACAATCGATGGAATGGCGACACTCCGGTTCTCCAAGACCTAAGAAGTTTCGTGTCCAAAAATCTGCTGGAATAGTTCTTGCTTCAGTTTTTTGGGATTGCCATGGAGTAATCATGATTCATTTTTTGGATAAGGGTAGAACAATAACTGGAGATTACTATTCGACATTACTGACCACTCTACGGGAAAAAAATAAAAAAAAGACGCGAAAAGCTATCCAAAGGTGTATTGTTTATGCAGGACAACGCCCCTGCACACAAATCTCATGTTGCCATGACTTTTTGCCGGATGACTTCAAGATTCTGACTTGGAACTGCCTCAAAATGAAACCACATTCACAATTACTGTTTTTATTCCATCAAAGAATGTTTGAGTACACCTCTGTGTCTCGACAACATGGCCTTTTGATACCCTACATAATGTGTAACTTTTTTTTACTATATTTATCAGTATATATTATTTATTAGTATGTATTGACCTTTTTATTGCTGTCTTTTCACGCACGTCTACTTCACCCAACCTCTCTTTTAATGTCGTTTCGAAATCTCTTTCGTACTGACTTGCCAAAAAAGTTTTTGTCAAATTAATCTATTCTATTCTTTCCATCATTTAGGTACCTACAGTTCTGTAGTTTTGAAATACACCTTAAATATGATGGGTGGGAAAAATTGTTCACCCTGTACCTGCAACATTTTCTCTCTACTTTTCTTCAGTGTATTCTACCATATTCGCAGACTAAACAGTAGAACATACTTCGAGGTCCATAGTAATAAGGTTATGTTAGAATACGCGTATGGTCTGCTAGGTCACTCGCGGACATTGTGCTACTTACCTGATCTGCAGTGGACACTGAAAAGAAGAGTGCAACTCGTTCATGCCAATGAACTCTGCGGATTCTGGTATTTCGCGATGGAGGTCGTTGAAATGGCGAAGACGGTCTGATTCGTGATGGATGCCTGGAGAAGCTAAGAATTTTCATGTTGCGTTTCAGTGGTTTCTCATTAATGTATTATTATCTTCTAAAACAAATAAATGATTGAAAATTTGTAACTGAAGGCTCTAGACCTCTAAATCGAGTTACTGAACACAGAACCCTTTCAAATTTGAGTTTTATTAATGAAAAAAAAACACTCACACTTTTGTGGCAATCCAGCCCCAAGGGTGGCTGAGGCGCTGCATCCAAGTGGGCCCTAGCTAACCGTACACCGACGTCAAAAACACATATTCCTCGACACTTAACACATAACCGCTCACACATTTCAGAGGGATGCGAGAGCTTGAAAATTTTCCTTCAGTGGGAGCCAAGAATTGCCCGCGGCCACCGCTCCGCTTGGTTGAGAACAAGCCCTACCAAGGCTTTCACGAGGAGGAGGATCGAAGGAACTCGCTGCGGGACCTGCATTCAAGCACGTTGGGCGCCAAATTTGTGCAACTAAAGATAAACACTTATCCTTATTTGCTTGCTCTTTTTTACAGCAATGCCTATGAGCTGCTCAGATTGTTACGGGAGGTCGTGGGTATCGTTATCTGCTAGTACGACAGATATATCCTTTGACAAATGTAAGGTATAAAGATAAAATATATTAGGTATGCATGGGCATCAGGTTCTTTTTTTATTAAATGAAAATACCAAAAACACTGATTTCTCAAAGGATGATCTTTGTGCTTCTCAACAATAAAAAAACAAAGTTCAGAAAACACTATATTCACAAAAGTCCCATGTGACAAAACATGTGTGACAAGATTCTAATGAAGTGACAAAGTTACAATCAAATTTGTTATTTTAATATTCAATATTGGCCTTGAAATGACTGGTTGGTTTATTCACATTTTATGATCAGTTCTTGCGATGAGAAAGACTTACTCCAGAGCTCTACGAAGAATGTAGGCGCCTTGTATGGTCTCTCGAGACAATGGCTGCTCTACTAGCAGGATACAATCTGGATACAATCTGTAGTCGGTCTGGGGTCTTTCCTGGATCTCATAAGATGTTCGAACGATGAGGTAACGATGTGAAAAATAAACACAAACCAGTATCTTGTGGCAGGTTGAGTCACACGACTCGAGATATGACCATGATTGTACAAATCTAATCTAAATTTACTTATAAATTTCCAAATGAATGATGATGAAATTTACAAGAAATAGTTTATTCAGGGAATATATAAATAAGATAAAGAATTTAAATTTACAATAAATGTAAGATTTGCTGAGTTAAACAATGATTGAAATATTCAATAGGTATAGAAAGAATTCAATTTTACAATGAAACTCAAATTTGGTAATTTCTCAAGCAATATTAGAGAAGAGTTCAATCTCAAGCGAGCAAAAGAAAAAGATTTTCATAAAGATATTGTCTTTTATTATTTTTAAATTTAATAGTCAATTTCCAACGTTCAGTGGAACTGACAAGCAAAATCATCAAGGATGAAAAGGAAATGTGTATCTCCTGACTGAGGAGACACAGAGAGAGTGGAAGCAAGAGAGTTGAGATAATGCTTTCTTGGTAACGCATGGTAACGCAATGTTTTACATTTCGTTACAGACTTCTAAATCGAGTTACTGGACACAGAACCCTTTTTAATTTGAGTTTTATTCATGAAAAAAAAAAGCACCCACACTTTTGTGGCAATCCAGCCCCAAGGGTGGCTGAGCCGCTGCATTCAAGTGGGCCTTAGCTAACGGTACACCGACGTCAAAAACACATATTCCCTCGACACTTAACACGTAACCACTCACACATTTCAGAGGGATGCGAGAGCTTGAAAATTTTCCTTCAGTGGGAGCCTAGAATTGTCCGCGGCCACCGCTCCGCTTGGTTGAGAACAAGCCCTACCAAGGCTTTCACGAGGAGGAGGATCGAAGGAACCCGCTGCGGGACCTGGAAAACCTCTCCGATCAAATAACATAACTCGCCGCACACGCATTAAGATTTGTGTGTAAGGGACATCTTCCCCCAACGGCAGTGTCGTGCGTTGTTAACAGAAATATTGAGGTTCAATAAAATAGAAATAATGGAAACCCAATATGGCATAGAAACCTGAAATTATGATGAAATAATCTCCACAGGATCTTGAGAACAGCCCATGTTCTAATTGACATGTTTTTTCATAATTCATTCATTTTTCTCTTTTCCAATTTGGTTTCCCTTTCTCGATAGTTACGACACTGGTAGCTTCAAATGATTGTTCTGTCAAATATCAAATGCAGCGTTGTCGTACTGACAAGACTATATCGACAACGAAGAATCTCCGTTCAGCGATGGAAATACTATCGTTTTTACATGCTCCCAACAAGCTGCAATGAACGTTTCAATTGCATTCCTATTATATATTTCATCCAAAACAGTATTTTAGGGTTTTCGTTGCCATGAATATACCCTACAGATATCAAAATGTAGCTGACGTGCTTATTGTATCCTTAAAAAATTGCGACATGGCAATAATGTCATGATTTAAGGGATAACATTATGAAAAGATGTTCCCTTCAGTTCTATGTAAGTATTACTTATCTAGGTTGTGTTACTTGATCGGAGGAACACCTGGGCTTTTGTGGGAGCCGAGGAGGGGCCTTGGATCGGGTGCTGCGGGACTGGTAGCTGGTGAATGAATCTCTCGCGGCCGCTGTACCAGATCAATAACTAGCCCCACCGGGACTTCTACGTGGGGACAGATGGAAGGAACTCATCCCACTAAACACCTATAGACTTTGAGGAGAGCAGGTCGAATCCAAAAGTAGGTAGAACCATGCATGAGGAGAGTGGGAGATGGCAAAAAGGGCCCATGGGGGCCTACTTGCTTGGCTGTGAGAAGCCTCCATAGCCTCCCCATAAATACTACTACCACTCACAGACCAGCAGCGTGCTTAATCATCACATATTAAAAAAATAAGTATGCCAATAGTATTCTACAGATTATTATTTTTCCAGAAAATTGAGAATTTAACATTATTGGAATTGAAACTCCTTCTATAAGTATGCGTTTCCTGACACAACAAACGCACATTTGTGCTTAGGTGAAAGGTACCGATACAAAATAGGGGATAACCTGAAATAGTATTGCTGTTATTAGAAATAGAAAATTTATATTGATCCTGACTTTGAACCCTTTTGCTGAGATATAACCTAATGCACTTGATTTGAATTGATCAAGAAAACTTGGTTTGATATCTTTAGATGTAACATAAGCAGAAACAATTCATAATAGTTCCGCTGCAAAAAGTGAATGCCTTCTTTCCTCTAGAAAATCTGAGATGTCAATGCATCCCAAAACACCTTACAATCACACACTACAATTTGTCGAAGCAATGTGACTTCTACTAAGTTTCAGATGTTCACCAAGTCACTTCTGGGCCACTAAGAGGCCATAGTATACTTCAATTCCAAGAAATCAGCACTGAAACGACTGGAGAGCATTCATAATTCAGGTGTACTGAATACGTTTCCAGCATCTCAAGAATATTGCTAAATAACTCCTTTCGAAAGCATTAGGAAACTTCCTTAGCCTTGCAAGTGCTTCAATAATATCGCCCAGTTAGAAAAATCAAACCAACGAAAGTACATTTGACTCTCTACAGAAGAATCAGTTCGATTCATGCATGCCTTGTCTTCGATATAGTTGAAAGCTTCGTTTTTTTATTCGCAAAACCATTTTTATCTTAAGCTATTTTATTTTGGAATGTTCTTTCTGTTTGTACAACAAGTAGGTAATACAAGTAAAAATAATAATAATACAGCAATCCCCTGAAGCCACAACAACTGGCTCAAGTGGATTCGAATATTCACGAAAGTCTTCCAGAAGAGGCTGACATCTGGCAAATCAACTTTACCGTGTTACAGGGTGCCCACCAACCTGGAAAACATGGAAAACCTGGAAAAGTCAAGGAATTGATTTATGTGTCCTGGAAGTCAGCAAAAAACGTTAAATAATATCCAAAGTCAGGGAAAGTCAGGGAATTCTATATTTCCGGCCATCTACCCACTAAACATGATACATAACAAAAATATTTTCCAGATATAACTTTTGTGCAATTTTGTGATATTGGCAAACTAACATTATATTAATGTCATCTTGACGTTTCCAACACAGTGTTTTCAACTATATGTTTATGTAACATCAAAATAATGTAACCAATAATATTCATTAGATAATACATATAATGTTGATTATATGTTGCCCAGATATGTCTTATGTTATTTGTTTGATATTTTTGTCAAACCTTCTCAAAACATTACTGACATGTGTACAGGGAGCCTTGAAATTAATATTATCTTAAAGGTTTCTTAAATGTAATTTTTGGGTAATGACCACGTCATGCGATGTCATTCAACATAACTTAAAACCTAACCTCCTAACCATATAACAACAACATACCGGGTGACCACGAGGTGAGGTACGCCCCCCAATTTTTCTATAGTTTTGAAGATACAGGTTTCAAATTTGGCACGTCGATATATTACTCAAATACGCATATTTTGACTCCATAACCGAAAATTCACCACTTCCGGTTTAACCGGAAGTGACCCCAAACTTTTTTTTTCAAATGACACTCTGTACAATTTTTTTCATTATCAGGAAGAACACGCAATTTGTGATAACACTGTTCTCCAAAATTGAAAATCTTTTGAAAAATGGCGGAGATACAGTTGATTGTTCAATCGAACAAAGTTGGCCGTGAACATCAAACTCAAATCATCACAACTGACGAACGGCGTCAGCATTTACGAGAGAAAGGTTCGAGGTAAGATACAGCTGAAAATTGAGCTTCCCATGTAATTGCAGCAACCATATTTCCCATCAATTATCAAACATTTCCTCAAAACGGATTAGTACCCATAAAGAAAGGCTCACAACTGCCATTTCTCAAATAGCAACATACTCTTTTCACATTGTTATGTTGAAAGATGATGAATTATCAGATTACTCGAATGAAAAGATTTGAAGAATTCCGAAAGGAATCGAAGATACGGGATGTTTCATTATGAGTGTTCTCAAAATTGACTATTCTTAAACATAGGCGGCTTGAACCTACGAAAGCTGAACAAAAATTCATATTTAAAAAAAAATAGTGAAAATTTGCGGTACATTCTGAATAATGGAACATTGTGAGTTGTCGAAAAACATTCTACGGCGATGGAGCGAACTTTTTTCTCATTACTCGTATGCTAATCGTAATTGATGGTGGATTCATACAGCAGTTTTAAGATCGTTGTTGGAATAAATATTCCATTAACGAACATTCTTATGATTTCTTACTAGTGACTAAAAACTCATGAATTGGAACTGCTGTATAAATCCACCATAAGAATATACCTGCAGAGTAAAAAAAATGTATTAGATATTCATTCCAATTTCTAACATTTGATACAACTAATTTCTGAACGAAAAAAAAGGTATGAAGTAAATTGTTTATTGGTTCTGGTCACTTACTACACTAACAGAAATCAAAGTAATGAAAAAATGATTTACAAGTACTGTTCAAAATGTTCTCCATTATCTGCACAAAATTGCACGTCTCACTATTGCTTCCATAACTCCATTTAACTGAGCTTGAGTAATACTTGCAATTGCTTCTCTAAGGCGATGTTCCAAATCCTCCCTTGATGTAGGACTAGAAGAGTAAACCTTGTTCTTCAGGTAACCCCATATAAAAAAATCCAGTGGCGTGAGGTCCGGTGACCTCGGAGGCCATGTTGTAGGACCATTCGTGCCAATCCATCGATTTGGGAATGTTTCATCTAGGTAACTGGTTACTATTCGGGAATTATGGGGAGGTGCACCATCCTGCTGGAAATACATATTTTGGTAGACGCCGAGAGGTAAATTCTCCATGAATCCTTCTATTTCGTTTCGTAGAAATCCCAAATAGCGTTGCCCATTCAACATACCATCAAATATTATGGGCCCAATGATTCGAGTTCCTATCAGACCTATCCACACGTTGAATCCAAAGCGTTCCTGAAAATTCCCTTGTCTTATGAGCCTGGGGTTTTCAGTTGCCCAGTATCTGGTGTTGTTTCTATTGAACATACCAAGATTCGTAAATCTTGATTCGTCGGAAAATATAATGTTTCTCGTCATATTCGGGTTCCTTATGTGGTTCTCAAGTAGCCAATTGTAATATTGGACCCTTCTTTGATGATCATTTTCGTAAAGGCGCTGATGTATCTGATATTTATACGGCTTAAACCCATGGTTTTTTAGAATTTTTCGAGCTGATTCTCGTCCAACTGGTAATTCATGTTCGATTTGTCGAAGTGATATGGTGGGATCTACATAAACAACAGCCAAAACATTAGTTTCCGTCTCTGCATCAATAATAAAACTATCCTGATCATGTACATTGTCATCTGGTTCTATCCTGAATTGCCTTTCCAAACGTGCGAAATAGTTTCTACTTGGTTGGCGTTGTCTGAGAGGGAATCGTTCACTGTAAAGAATGCAAGCCGCAGTTGCATTTTTTCTACACTCGCCATAAATTAGCAGTAAATCTACTTTTTCATTTCTAGTAAATTTTCGTTCCATCGGAATGTTTTTCAACAAGTTACAATTCTCTTGTATTGAATGAGTAGAACAAATTGTCACTTTGTTGACAAAATATGCTTTTTTGTTTAGCTTTCTTATGTTCAAAGCCGCCTTCGTTGAAGAACATTCAATTTTGGGAACACTTATATTGTATTTCTGGTTCCTTTCGGAATTCTTCAAATCTTTTCATTCGAGTAATCTGATAATTCATCATCTTTCAACATAACAATGTGAAAAGAGTATGTTGCTATTTGAGAAATGGCAGTTGTGAGCCTTTCTTTATGGGTACTAATCCGTTTTGAGGAAATGTTTGATAATTGATGGGAAATATGGTTGCTGCAATTACATGGGAAGCTCAATTTTCAGCTGTATCTTACCTCGAACCTTCCTCTCGTAAATGCTGACGCCGTTCGTCAGTTGTGATGATTTGAGTTTGATGTTCACGGCCAACTTTGTTCGATTGAACAATCAACTGTTTCTCCGCCATTTTTCAACCGATTTTCAATTTTGGAGAACAGTGTTATCACAAATTGCGTGTTCTTCCTGATAATGAAAAAAATTGTACAGGGTGTCATTTGAAAAAAAAAGTTTGGAGTCACTTCCGGTTAAACCGGAAGTGGTGAATTTTCTGTTATGGAGTCAAAATATGCGTATTTGAGTAATATATCGACGTGCCAAATTTGAAACCTGTATCTTCAAAACTATAGAAAAATTGGGGGGCGTACCTCACCTCGTGGTCACCCGGTATATCATTAATGTCGACAAAAACTCAAAATCTACGTAACATAAAAAATGATATCCACGTTCAAACAATATTACCCAGTAAATATGAAATAAATATATCACTGACGCCATCGTTCATTTTATCCTAATAATCATGGCGGTCATGGTAGGAGTTTTGAGTTCATAGAATTAAAATATAATTCAAACTACTCAAAAGTGATTGGAATCAACAGGATTGCAAAACTCATAGTTTTCATGGTAAGATTATGATTTTCCACTACTCCATCCACTAATCGTTATTTTATCATTTAGGTTATGTAGTGAATGTACTTATATCTACTATTGATTAGAGAGTAGTAGAAAAGCTTGAAAACTTGAATTGTTTAATACAAAGTATCAATAAACTAACTGCATTTTCTCTTTCTTTTCAGTTTGGTAGTGTCCTTTCACATTCCTTTATCAGTTTTGATGTACAAACTGGTACTTATTGAATGATCAGATTACAAAAACTTAAATAGCAGCTGTTGTTTCCGAACTAATCGAAGATGAGCCCTTCTGGACTGGGCAAAGAAAAAAAATCCAAAAGTTTTGAATTGATAATTATGGGCATACTGAAACGTAAGTAATTATTTTTCTTTTACCTCTAGGGGCAACATTGAATTATTAATAATTATTGGATGGTCGTTTTCTTATATCATAAAGATTAATATGAGTTTTCAGTGACTGCAATGACTATATTTTCAGAATATGTGAAAGATGTTTGCAGTTCAATCACAGATGACGAGTTTGACTCATAGTGATGGATTGGATGACATTAGCAGAGTAGAAACTAAAAAGAAAGGAGAAGTGACCGAGACAAAACAACCATATAATTATTGATTCAGTGATATCTGTTTTTATTTTTCAAAAGAAATAGGTTTTCATTCAATATTATTCTTCTAATAACACTTAACTTTCATCTGATTCAGGTGGTAAGTCATATTAGTAGGTACTTTGGTCTGTTCATAGTGATTCAAGATTATATTTTTCATACTGCTAATTTTAATTTAATTAATGATGTAATTGTCTTGTTTTATAATGCTTTATCCATGAGATTATAATCATTGACAATACAGGTTTTTGATTGATTGGTATGTTCTACATCATTACCCCCTTATATACATATTTTATTTGTTAGTATACAGGGTGGAGCTTATACTCATTGTTTACCAACACTTATTTTTCTACACTTAAAGTTGTATTTCTGGAATTTCAATCGCCACTCTTTGGTAAATGAATAACTCTGTTAATTGCTATTGTTGTTATTCATCTACTGAAAAGTGACTACTGAAATTCCAGAAATATACCAATAAATATAGAAAAAAAAAAGTGTTGGTAAACCATGAGTATATGCTCCACCCTGATGTTACAATGTTACATTTAACAAATGTTGCATAGATGTTTTGAGTAACATCATATATGTAATAAAGTCACATTAAAGTTACGCAAAATATGCTACATTTATGTAATGTTAAGTAATTAACATTACATTGTAATATTTAAAAGAGGCACAAAGGCATATGGACGCAACGTATCTGTAACATCAATAAGCATATCTCTGAATAACATCACCAAGTCACAATGTGATATAACAGTTATGTTTAAGTTATGTTTTGATGTTTACTGGGTAGGGAAATAAAATATCAATCTTGACATTAATGTCCCAAAACTTCATCATCGATAATTAACCTACAATTCCCTTCCTAAACATACCCATTTTGAAAGTGAAATTTTCTTTAACAGAAGAAATGAATTTAATTTTTATTCCATAAATTTTCTCAACGATACAAAATTATGAACATTCAATAAATCTATATATGGTTCACTGATAAATAACCATTATTATCCACATAATTAGGCTCAGAGTCTGTTTGGACAGTAAAGGTTTTTTCAACATATTCGTTACTGGTCATGGAAAACTTGAAAGTAAGACCTGGAATACCTGGAAAAGTCAGGGAATTTAATTTAAAAAAATTGGTGTGCACCCTGGTGTATGACATTGCTCATACTCTGTCTCAAGCAGAGAAAAGGGGATACCGCTCCTCTGACTGGGAGACAGGAGCGGCGCGCACACAAGATGGAAACTATGATCAAGTCGGCAAGACAACACTCGTCTCCGTATCCTATGTGTGGCGGCCAATAGGCCTTTCACGCCAATTGTTCGGCGAATTGCTGCAAAATAAAGTCTAGCTCACCACACACTAAATCAAGGCGTGCTGTTCACCATCAAACTTTATAGGACACTAGTGCAGATGAGAAGCATCGCGGAAAACATCGAGTTCTACGATTAACATTCTCGCTTATTCTAAGGACCTCCACGTGTTATAAATAACCTGCCAGCCGCTGATTGTGTGGAAACCTCCTGGAAAAATATCTTTGAGTATCCGCAAATCACTCAACGTAGATACTCCAGCACTAGCGCGTTTCGAAGCAGGAGACTGCGTCAGCCTGAACTTGATGAAATGCGCAATCCAATAACTCCGGAAGAAGTTCAACGGCCATCAAAGGCTCGAAGAACTTTGCTACCAGAGTCCCTGATCTGTTTTACATGGATGACCTCAAACTAATTGCAACGGGAGAAAAGGACCTAGATCAGTCTTTAAGGGCGGTGGAAAAGTACACGCATGCTGTCCGACTGGAGTTCCGGATCGACAAATGTGCAACGGTTCATTTCAAAAGACGACGATGTGAGGAATACTAGGCCAGGGTCGATGATTTTTAGGACCAAACTAATTTAGAACAGGACGAGACCTACCCATTGGAAAAGTGAGAAAATATAACAAAAATAAAAGAAAAAATAATTCTCGGGTGATTTGAGGTCGGGAAGTGGAAGGAGGTGAGATTTTAAGGGTGGAAGACGTTTTATCATGATTTCAGGCAAAAAACTTCGAGTCCTATTGAAGAAGTTGAATAGTGAAGGTGTGGTTAACGAAAAGTTCACAAGTTTTGTGGGACCACTTTTTTCACATAACCTCATAATTTATGCGAAAAATCTAAAAAACCGACTTTTTGGTTTTTCTCCAACAAATTTAGTGAAAACTTACCTTTTTATGTTCCAAGCACACTGAAATTTTTAAGATTCAAAATATTTATTTTTTCCCTTGTTGTGATTTACTATCGAAAAATTCTATCGAAAATTCTTAATTCAAAACATCTGCTTTTCGAAAAAAATCGGTGTGCTTTTTGTCCGTTGAAATCTCTAATTTCTGATGATATTAATAAAATATACAACACCAAGGCAAATTTTGTAAGAAAATGCAAAAATAAAACGAAGAGACTCGAATTTGACAATAAAAAAAAAACGTTGTGTAAAATTTTGAGCAATTTATTAAAATTTTCACTTTAATTACTGAAGAAATTAAAGTTTCCATGTTTCATTGGTACATTAAAAAAATTCCAATTCATGAAACACAGATATTGTAAGAAACATGCGAAAGTAGTTAATTTTCCAAGTATTAGAGATATGATTTAAAGGGGATTTTATATTTATAAATACTACTTATCTTGCAGCTACATAAGGATAAGCCAAGATAAGCTTCGAAAAAATTTTACCTCTGCTTTCTTCAGGTCAAGTGGACTGGAGTCGGAGACCGAGGGATCCATAGTGGCCTTCTGGGATGGTCTCTTCAACACCTTGCCCTAACGTAGTCGCGTGAAGGGTGTAGAGGTCCAAGATACTGGATGTAGAGCAAGTCGTGGGGTTCCTGACTGCATAATGTATTCCCTCAGCTTGTCCAGCTTCCAGGTATAGACGAGACACTGGTGTTGTCATATGCTCCGGGAGATATTGAATCCGTTGTGGAGAATGAAAAGTGAAGAATCTATTGGGACTCCCACCATCAGGCAAATAAAAGCTCATAAGTAGTCCTCCTCGACTACCGACAATTTTTTTCATTGAGTTTTCAGCTCCTCGAAGAGGAAAAAGGACTAAATGTCGAAATTTCATCTTTGAACTCCGCAGGCTTTACCTATACCCTTTTGCTAAAATGGTGCTATTTTCATTTGGGTACTTGATGGAACGCTCTCGAATCTATGAAGATCTTTGCGGAAAAAATGCAGAAATGCAGAAAGCTGTAATTAGTGGTTCATTTCGGCTACATAGGGCACATTATTTTCGCACCCACGGACGTGAGGATTATTTATTGCGGTAAATGAATCACTAGCACGTTCTTCTAATATATCGGGACTCCGGAGACAGGGCCCGCCTAGGATATTCCCAATAGGATGAAAACAATAAAAACTACATTTTCTTCTAAACACTCGTAGAGAATACCCATAGGCATAGTCTGTTTGGGTGAAGGACGGCTATTAATAGTATTTGTCGTGGTGCTCTTAGCGACTTTGGGAAAACCCGGAAAACCAAAAGCACCACACTGGATGGTCGATGCACACTCCAAGCAAGCAACAGAAGTTAATTTTTAGACTCACTCTTCTTGCTTTTCAAATCCACATTTGTCAATATTGAAAGCAGTATTGAAACATTGGTTTTTCCTGAATTCACCTATATACTACTAGTTTTCTGTATTATTATACTGTTGTCTGAAGGAGAGTATGTCCTCGGAAATCATCCATATAAAATTCAAATCATTTTGCGTTTTTTTTTTCTTCTGAATACTGATGTATCTGAAAAACTTTTGATTAGTCATATGGAATAAATGAATACCCTGTACGCATTTCAATTGAGGCAAAACATCTTCATAAAGCTGTGGCAAAGATGAAGTCTCTCATCAGTTCTCGTAATTCCCAACGTGAATCGGGAACTTGAATGCAGATTTGCTGAAAGCCTTTGCAAGATATGGGTGAATTTATGTAACGAAATAATAGTCAATGCGGAAATAGTTTTATCAGCCATTAGTAGACATTTCCTACAGCGTTTGCTACTCAGAGATGGAAAAACTTCGATGAATGTACAGTTGAGTGAAGTTGGTAGGGCTTGGTTGTGGTTTGATTAGAAACTTCCTATGAGTATTTCAGATAATATAATATGTGCTTTTAGTTTCTATCTGGGCTGATGTGTAGTTGATCCATAGAACCTTTGTCGACAATTTGAGTTTGAATGGTCTTCATTGAAAACAACGTTATTGGATAATGGTGATATATACAGTGACTTTCGAGAAGTATGTAACAAATGGAAAACTTCTTTTATTATCTATTTCACGAAAACAAAAAAAATGGTTACAAAAGTTGGTGTTTATCGAGAACATCATAATGGGTGATCAAAATTTAAGTTTAGTCTTCAGTTTATGACAATTTTTTTTCGAAAAGTTATCAATAATAAACTACTAACATTTTTCAAAATACAGAAAAATCTCATTGGATATATTCAGTTTTCATATAATAAACTATTCAGATTTTGAGATTCTTATGATTTTTTGTATTTACGAGCTATTGGTATGTCATGGTCTCATTATCATACGTTTTGATGATATATCATCTGATAATTGAAATATTGACGTGATATACTCATAACAATACCTGAAAGATTGTTTTTGATTTTTTGTATATTTTTTCCACCAACGTCGTTAAACGATATTCAGCATTCAGCGATATACAGCAGCATGATGATGGAAATATAAATCAGAGTAGATCATGGGATGAAGTTGAAACTTTTACAATGAATTTCATCTGTATTTTGAATAATAAAGGTTATTTATTGGGAATGACTTAAAAAAAAAATCACAAACGAAAGACTTATCATGACTTCTGGATCACTCATATAGAGTTTTTTCGGTATACACCAACTTTTATCACAAATACTTTTTATTTGTGAAATCAAAAATAAAAAAGTTTTACATATATTGCACGCTTTGTAAATGCCTCTGTTCCGTTGAGTTTTCATATAATATGAATAGATGAAGTTTCCACCTAGTTTCTATTCATTTGTTTTCCATCCTCATTCCTTTTAGGTTTCACCTTTGGTATTCACCACATTTCTGGATTCACCAAGTGTATTTTAAATCAGTACTGAATTCAGATTTGAAAAACAATTTTCTATTATTTGGTGAACACGCTGGGAGTATTAGTGAACTATTAATGATTTTTATTATTTTTATTAATTACATTTTTATTAGTTAATGATTATTTCATCATCGATCATTTGATTGATTGATTGCTTGAATGAATATCGGAAAGTTGTATGGGGAATTAATCATCACTATTGAAATAATTGAGTACCGTGAGGATATAACAGTTATAGTGAAAATATGTTAATGTTTACAATTGTGTCGGTACTTATTAATTACTTCATTTTTTCACTGAATAATGAAAAATGAACCATCTGAGTGTTCTTCAACTATCTGAAAGAATTCAATATTTTTATATTGAGTATCCTCGAGTGTCCTCGAGTTTCCAATGCCTCCATAAGAAATTTCTGGTTTTGGTTATCTGTAGGTGTTTGTTTGGGGCTGGTGATGTTGAGGAAGTTTTCATCAAATTCACTTACTGAGCTCTGTACGGATACAGACTCTTATTTCTCTATGGTATAACTGATTACTTGCAGTACTGTGTCTTCTAATTGGCTTCTTTGTTTTTGTATATTGTTCCTAAGAAGAATCTGTATTTCTTCTTTTTTTAGTTTTCTTTTATCAGTTGTCTTGGTTTCATACTTCCTTTTCTTCATTGTTTTATCATTTATGTTTGATTCTTCATATTTGGTCGGTCTTTTTGAAAATTTGGCACAACTTTTTTCTCGCTCTTGTCTTTTTCAGTGAAGATATCAACATTCTTAGTCATTTTGGATTCAATCAATTTTATTTAATTAAGTTTATTTTATTCGCATTCATATTGTAGTTCCTCAGTCAGTTTCAAATAAAATTCATCTTTATTCTCCTCATCTTCATTTTCAAGATGCTCGCATTCCTTACAAAAAAGTTTGTGGTTGTATTTCAATGAATTTGAAGCAATTCTGTCAGAGCAACTTATGTGGAGTTACTCCATGACATCTTATACATACATAGTATCCAGTTTTCGACTTCTTGTTACAACATAGGAACATAAAATCACTGTTTTTACAGGAGCACTTAAACATATTATGATGTTTATTGGCGGCCACTGTAACACGATTATTATTATGTTCGTATGGGAAAGTAGTTGTTTTCTGTCAGATATTTGCCTCATTTTTTCCACTTTGTGGAAATGTGTGGAGAGAAGGGTATTTTCGACCATGGTCAAAATTATTTTATTTATTTGACCCTCACCGTATACACACTTTTCGAACTCACAGATATACAGAAAGGCTGAATTTATAATGGCGTTCAGATGCAGACTAAATGAATACTGTGTCTTTACCTTCCGCAACTATTATGAACACCTTTCAGATGTTCGTTTTCTTACAGATGTTCCTGATGTGAAGATCGAAAGAACCGTTCCAGAAGAGCATCGTTCAAGAAAATATTGTAACGATTTTGAGGCCAGACCTGACTGCCCAATTATACAACCCAGTCTTGTAAACAACGCATGATGTCATCTCTGTTTGCTAACGGTTCACTCATGACTCATCATGCCCAAGAAGGAACGAGAACTAGCTGAAGAATGAAATCATCGTTCTATCCACATTCAAGAATGTAAGAGACCCATATGAACGGGTCACCGTATAGTCTCGATAGTTCGAGAATGGAACAGGAATCTACTTGCTGGTATATAAGATGCTCAACATGAGATGGCAGGCAGAGTCGCAGAGTTGCAGTTACAGATATAGTTCGAGAATTTGCAAATAGACAGAGTATAGCGACAATCACTATGAAATCAATGTTTTAAATAAATTTTTGTTTATTAGAAGACTATTAAATGAATTAGCGAAATTAGTTGAGTGTATTTTCACTACAATATCCATAAAACAGACAGATTACGAACCTTTCATGAAACTAAACATCAACATTGTGTCAACAACCTTTCGTGTTTGAAAATATCAACATCAACTTTGACAACTACGAATCATGACTTGAATTTGAAAGCAATTTGGAAAATTTGCATGCTTTTCATCCGAGAAGCTCATGAATATATTCTGTCAGTCAAAGTGTTGTTGTTAAGTACGTTAGAACTTCGAATCAGGATGTGTAATCAGATTCAGACATTATGTTGACCTTCAAATAGTCTTAACAGATCAATAAACTCGAGCGAAAGGAGATAAGTAATCATCAATACACTAATGAATTATCTTTATATTCGGCAAAGTGCCCGAGAGATGAATAATGAAAACGAAGTGGCTGTGAGCTTGTGCAGAGTCAACAAGTGAATTTGAAAGTTCAAAGACCCCCGTTGACTCTTACGAATTCGAAATCAATAGTTTATTTGGCAATACAGGAAATACACGGTGGGAAGATTTGAAGTATTTCAACAGCGGCCTCAACAAGGTAGTATTAATGATTCTGGGTTTTCTTTCGATTCATTCAAATAATTTTTTATTAATGTTTCGTGTATTGACTTCTTTATTAAAGCATTTTTTTGTATCTGCTGTTTATGATATGAACATATTCTTGCCATTTTCCAATATGGAAGTTAGGTACAAGTTAGTCATGCATGTCAAACAAGAACATGAATTGTTAAAAAAAATCTGCGGCTGGAACACAAATTATTTTTGATAAAAAGAGCTATCTGTTGTTATCTTGAAAAATATATGATTTATTAAAAACCAGGTTTCATCAGGGTGGACGATAATTCAGTTCCCTTCAAGAATGATTCCTAGTAATACCTCACACGTTGAAAGAACACAAGATATTGAACAAGAAAGTGAAAAAAGAAGTACAAAAAGCTTCCACCGAAGAGTTTGACAACAAAGTAGTAAGTGCCAAAGTAAAACTAACGAAAGAAAGAGTGTGTGGTACTAGAAGACAAGTTCGGATAGAAATGGATGATAAAAATGAAGGAGAAAAGAGTGAGATGTTGAATAAGCCCACCAGAGAGGAATTGTACATTGTAGGGGGTCGTACAGGCTGTGCAGCCTCACAAGCACCTCGACCTGTAAGGTCTTTTGTGCGTGACCCTTTATCTATTCAAGACCCGGGATTCTGAGACTTCTTGCGAAGTTTTCCTGATGTCGAAGGGTATTAAGAATGTCTCTTCCAAGAGTTTGAGCCTTTTGCAGAAGAGCAGATATTCTGCAGTTATCGCGAAGTTCTCACAGTTGCGACAACTATCAATCTCTGACTTGCCCATCTTTTTGAGGTGATACCCCAAAGGAGCAGTGCCCAGTTGGTAGTCCCTTTACCAATTTCAAGTCTTTTTTGTCCAACTCGAGAAGCTGTTTAGCTTTCCTTGGCGATAGGATCACTAGCCTATTCGCTTTGTCTTTTTTCCGGCCCCTTTACTCCATTGAAACTTCATTTCATCAAATTTCCAACTCTTCTTTTAAGTGGGCTTGGGAGAGTCCACAGAAGGGTTCTGAGCAAGGCAGTCTAATGCTTCCTCATTGCCTTTGATGCCCCTCTGATCTGGCATCCACATCAGGGTTACCTGATTTTTTGCTGCCAGTTGTCCCAGGATTTTATTTACAGTCCCAAGTCAGCTTAGACTCACAAGTGTGTGACTTTAGAGCTTTCAGTGTTGCTTGGCTATCTGATAGTAAATAGATTTCTTTTCTTCGGATGCCGCTATCAAGGTATTCCTGGGCACAAATCTCTATAGCATGTTCTTCTTCTTGAAAGATGGTTGGGGTCCTACCAAGGGGTTTTGAGAGCCTGAAATCTGACCCTGTAACGCCCACTATAAACCCTTCGTCCATCTTGGATCCACCTGTGTACCACATTGAGATATCCATTGCCAATTGGAGACAGTTCTCTATGTAAATCTGGTGATTGTTCCTGACCACTTCAAACTGCACTTCGAAGTCGTACCTGATCGTCATGATATCGGTCGGTTTAGACATGGCTTCTAGGGAGATCAGGTATCTTGCTTTTAAGTTTTTTGTCTGGTAAAGACTGAAGGCACTATTTGGTGTTCTTTCATTACACCTCGTTGCAATGGCGGAAAGTTTAGCATTGCCTCTAAAACTGCAGTAAGGCATGTAAATATTGCTCCTGTGGTTCCGAGGCAAGCTAGCCACTGCACTTTTTGTGTTGAAATTTGTTGCACTTTTGGCCATCATACTAGTGAGACGTAGGTGACCAAAGGTTTGATGATCGTTTGGCATGACCTATAAATCATTTTTGGTTTCAGACCCCATGTCGTACCGAAGACTTTGCGGCATGTCCAGCTTGCCGCTATGGCCCTGAAAATAATGTGGCTGATTTGGCTGTTCCATGTCAGTTTTTGGTCGGTTATAACGCTCAGGTATTTAACTTCTTTAGAAAATGTGAGCTGGGTCCCTTTCACGTTTGGGGCTTCAAGTTCATACTTTCGCCTCCTGGTGAATGGGGCAAATACTGTTTTGCTAGGATTGACATCAAGTTCCTTCTTTGCCAAACAGCTCCTGATTGTGTTTAGTGCTACTTGCATGAGGTAGGAGATTACTCCGTCATGTCTGCCTTTAATCATGACAACCAGGTCATCGACGTAACCTTGAGTCATGAACACAGATTCTTGTAGCTTTACTAGCAGGTAGCTGACAACCAGAAAGGCGATGAAACTCTTCTTTGGGGCAACCTTTTTCTGCTGTTATCCTTACTGTCTCTCTTCCCCCAGGGTCGCTACAATGATTTCTCTTGGGATCTGGTTATGGAGGAATTGTGTGGTGTTATCAAATGCACCCTCTATGTCGATGAAGGCACAAAGAGCCATTTCTTTTGCCACGTATGTCTTTCCAATGATTTCAACGATTTCTTGTGGAGCGGTCTTAACTCGAGGAGTTCGCTTGTGATGTAACCGTCTATTATTTTCTCCATTGCTTTTGGAAGAAAGGAGGTGAGTCTTTGGTTCGTCGATTAGGCGTGTTCCAGTCTCCAGATCTGCGGTACATTGCCGAAGATGAGGCTGGTCTTGAATAGTCTATTCAGGAAGGGCTTTATTATTTCAAGACTATACCAGAGAGAAGTTAGAAAGAGTCATAGCAAAAATCACCAGAAAAAGATATAATTAATTAATGCAGTTAAAAGAGAGAACACTTATATTGAAGAATAATATGGACTGGGGAAAAATGGCGGAAGAATGGGAGACAAAACAAATTATTATTCATAACAACAGAGACCAACAAATCTGTAAATAACACTACTTAATAATGACATCAATAATACAAATATTACAAAAAACAAAACAGGATCATATCAAAGTGAATTTGTACAAGTAAAATCAGCCATAGATGTGATTCATAAACTGAAACAAGTAATGAAAAAAGCTCATGAACATGAGATAGACCTCAACATGCTTGAAATAATTACCAGATGAATAAGAATCCCAACCTACAAATTGTTGTAAAAATCCTACCTTTAAGAAGTTCAGTGAAGTGAAAAGTGAACAGAAACCAGAATCCGGTCAGCGATCTCTAACACTATAAAAAAAAATACTGACTGACTTTATTTTCACCATTCTTGGACGAGAATACTTTTTAGAACATTCAGAAGACACCATTTCTTGCTAAATTCTACCAAAAATAGCCTAATTTTTGAGAAACATCCTTTAAGAAAGAAAATCAGCGCAATGGTTACGATTCATTAGTAACATAATGTATAATAATAATTTTTTCAATATCAAACTTGGTTTGTCTATGTTTGTTGAATGACCTTAGAAGTAATATACAGGATATAATCTTTTTACTTAGAGTTATAAACGATCTTGAATTCGAGTGTACTCATTTGAGCACAAATTGATCATGACTGAATTATCAATTTCCCACGAACGAATTTTTAAGAAAACTATTTTTGAATTTGGCTACAACTATTGATGACGTCATCTCCTCTAGACGGACAAATACCGTTGATATGGTTATTATTCCTACAGCAGACGTCGACTTGCAGACAGACGAGAAAGATATTGACGACGAGTGTATTCAAGAGGAAGAGGCAATTTTTCCCAAAAATATTCTTGAAGAAATTGAGGTGCAGTTGGTTGACAGCTACAGTGAAGTGGAAAAAGTGATAGAGAGGATAGAGG
This sequence comes from Chrysolina americana, assembly GCA_958502065.1. Taxonomy (NCBI): domain Eukaryota; kingdom Metazoa; phylum Arthropoda; class Insecta; order Coleoptera; family Chrysomelidae; genus Chrysolina; species Chrysolina americana. The sequence continues at coordinate 101,011,743 of OY293410.1, forward strand.
GGACCGATACTCCTCTGTCTGTTTTACAGAATCGATTAGACCGGGGAACTACTCTTGCCAGCAGAAACGTTGGTCCACGAGTCAAAAAGCAAAATCTTTGCTTACCAAAATGGACCAAGAATAATATTAATATTGACATGCCAGGAATTACGGGAAGTTTTGGACGTTAATAGGCCGTGAAAACTGAACTAGAGAGTCTAATCATGTGGAAGTTTTTGAGAAACTGATGGACGAAGAAGTATCAATCACATCATCGAACATACACATATATTTGCGACACAAAAAAAAAAAAATATGCATATTTTGTAACTGTTTTATAATATATCATACATGAGAACTGATGTCTTCAGATTTTCCCAGTGTACTCATTTGAGTACATGTATATAACTCATTTATTTAAGTTTTTGGACTGTTACTTTCTTGTATCAATTTATTGCAAATGAAGTTTTCGAATGATTTTGTGAAAATTTATTTAAGAATAAAAAAAATGTGTGGGATCCAATGGCTTAAATACGGTTCTGAGAGGTAAATCATTGGTCTTGTCGGATTGGGCCCATGAGAACATTTGATCAGGAGCTCAATACCAATAACGTTTGTGAATTTCAGGCAAATCCCATTGAGGGCCAACTTTCTATGCTATGTGCGGGATCCTTCTATGTTATTTGTAGAATTTTTAAAATTTACTTCTTCATCAATAAATACTGAGTCATTTCTGTGGAACTTAAACTCGAGATTAGAGAATAGCCGAAAACTTTCAAAATCTAACCCAAAAAAATGTAAACTCTTAGAAAAATAGAAAACTTCTGATTTAGAGATAAAATGGCGATAATCTTTCTCCAGATGGATTTACTTTGGTTAATATTTTAACTTTAATAATATTTTTTTTTGCTTCACGATACTAGTATACAACATGTACAAAAATTCACTGCATGTCAAGTCCACCTCAGATTAAACCGAGAAAATCCAGAACTATTTCAAATAATCTGATCATGATACACTCTGTATTTAATCGAGTTTGCTTCCATGCTTCCTCCTAGCATGCTCTGATGAAAGTCATACTTCCGCAATAAATACAAGCTGTGGTCAATTTAAATTATCCCAAGAAGGAATTTAATAACGTGAATTTGAAACAGGAGAATGCTGGGATGACTGGCATCGACACCGAGACGAAACGAGTCAAAAACCTGTCTATAACAATGTTCTTCTTGATGGAAGCAGGAGACGTGACGTGCTTTCTCAGAGTGTTAATCGCATCTATCACAAGTACTATGAGAGTGGGTGTAATAAAATAAAGTGGCGTTAGGAGCAGCATGCAATGAGTTTCGTGTTGGGTACCTTATGCGTAGCTGAACTGGGAATTGATTTTGTCGACTTTTTCCACGTTGCATTTGGGAGAGCATATTTCACATACAAGGTAGTCAATGAGTAGTGTAATTCATATGATGAGGTGAAAGATACAAAAAACTTATGAGCGAAACTCCTTAGTTGCTGAAAATGAAAGTGGAGGATATTTTTTCAGATATCTCTTTGATAGCGGAAATTATCGTCCAATATCTGTTATTAACAATTTTGCAAAGATTCATGAAACTTGTCTGAAAACAAGACTAATGGAAATCTTCAATAAAAATAATATTCTATCGATAAGGCACTACGGATTCAGAAAGTGCCCTTGCACAAGTAATGCTATTTTTGAATAGACAGACACAAAAAGGTATTCGCCGTTATTGTAGATTAAAAAAAATATATGGTTTACCTTAAAAACCCAAATTTAAGGTGTGGTTAAATGAGAAGTAACTGCCTTTCTTAGACGTTCTCATTTATCGAAAAGAAGGACAACTGTGACATAAAGTATATAGAAAACCAACTCCCACTGATCGATGCCTTAACAGCTGTAAAAGAAGAATATAAGGGGCCCTAACACTGAACCCTGGGGAACCCCGAGATCAGCCTCGGATTATTTTGCATGTGTGTGTGTAATTTGATGATGTCTGACAAAAACCAAGCAAGTATTTTTCTACGAAATCTCATAGCATAAAGTTTAGTTTCAACAAAACGAATAAAGAAAATACTCCAACTAATATCTTAAAGTAAAGATGTTTATATAGTTTTTAACAAACTTATACACAGCAGTTTATGTCGACCTGCCAGAATAGAAACCATTTCGAAATTTTGATAATATTTCTCTAGATATTTTCTATAATTCTCTTATGCATGTCATTTTCAACAATTTGGTAAGAGTTGTCTACCTGTAGTTGTCAATGGATAACGGATAAATTTTTATTTAAGTAGGGGAGACTAATCCTAGCTTCAAGTCTTCCCCTAGTGCAGTAGACAAATTTATCATCTTACATAAAGGCTCAGTAGTTATAAAAAGTCATACTCTTGACGACCTTAGTTGAAATTCAATCACCCCCATAGAATTAGTGTTTTTTAGGTCATTTATCATTTCAACTGCCTCTAAAGCCTTATCATTATTCAATATGCATTTCGGAAAACTGGCATCGTAGTTTCCAAAATTAGATTCGATAGCCCAACACAGCTAGATTGCTGAAATGATGAGAAAAGCTATTCGCAACTGAATGTTCATCTGAAATAACTTGTTCTCCAAATTTTAGCTCAACTTTTGAGTGAAATTTTTGTTCTGGTTTTGTTGACGGTATTCAGAAGTCATAAGAATCAAAATCGTCGAATCAATAAATGTTGAAACCAAAATGTACAGAACCGAAAACTATCAGAAAGTGAATCGCGGGTTGCTTTACTTTCTCAGAAATGGCGCAGAGTGCAAACAATTTAAAAAATTCTGTTGTAGGGATTACATTCTTTTTATTTCTGTCTCACCACCTAATATTACCAAAATGGCACATTAAATTTATTACCAGAATCTTAAAATCACTAGTGGAAGGAACAGACAATGAACGATTTGTTGTAAATTCGTGCGACTTGATTCAATTTGTCTAATGGTTACAAGTCAGTGCCATCTAGGAGATAATAGAGCAAGATATATAAAAAGTTGGTCGTTCTCTAACAGGCTGGTTTATTATTCGCTTATCCCCTGCACGTTTTCTGCTAGATTTCGATTCTGACCATTTCAAATCTTACACATTTTGGTTCCACGGATTTACGTTACTACAAATTCATTTTCTTACAATTTGTTGGTTTAACGTTTATAGATAGGTTTAAACGATGTTCTGATAAAATTTCATTCCGTTAGTTTTTAAATTTGAAGTTTTTTCTCATTTCAGTCACTTTCGTTTCTTAACGAAAACTAGTTCTTACAGTTTTCGCGTATGATGCTTTATCGTCTCTCATAAATACACATCAGCTGCATTTCTTTTCGTAATATAAATCAGCTCTATACATTTCATTCTGCTGTTTTCAAGTGCTATAAAAAGTTGTTCTGATAACTAATCGATCCTTCATTTTAGTGGTTTCACATTTCAACGGATTTTTCCTTTATCGTCATTAGGAAAATAATTCTGGTATTGCGATGGTCCACACCCTTGGTTATACTAAAAGCTAATTTGTTTCAACTCATAGTCAAATCCAAAGTATTACAGCAATGAAAGTATTCAAATAAACATATATGGTATAAAATCGACTTTCTGGAAAAGACGTGGACCACCTACACCCTCACTTGGTTTTCCCTCTTTCTGTTCATTCTAAAATTTTCAGTATAATTGCGGGAATTAATTAATTTTAATATAATGCAATAATATAGCGAACTCTCTAAAATCTTATGGAAGACAAAGACTGTCATCGGTGTTTAGATCTTGTCGAACCCATCTATGATACAGCCTCCATCTTCCCAGCCTGTTGCTATCGAAAGTACTGGCCTAACCGCAACGTAAAGTCAAAGTTGAACGATCTCAGGTATATGAAAAAACAAAGAGTACTGTGTAGTACCGTCGCGTACAGTTAAGTTTGAGTAGGTCCCGAATTGTATATGTAAAACGAATGGGTTTACCGCTATGCGAGTTTACTTTCATCCAAAATAACGGCGTCTTCAAGTAACAGTAATGGGATTGCCTAACTAACACTTTTCATATAACTGTAACGGAGAATGATCAACAGTACTCTGACGGGCGGTAAGTGCCAAAGAACCGTATGCAGAACATGAGTGTGGCTATGGAGAAGTTTCGGTGGCCTTTTCGAACGTTTGAAAAAAGTTTCGACTTGACAATTTAATAATTTCAATGAAACTTCTTTCTTGAACCACATTATTTGAAGTTTACTGAAAAGTGAAAACATTAAGAAAATATGAGAACGCACTGAAGAAGCTATTATACATTTCCAATGCTGCTTGAATCGAGTTAACAAGGATATAAATAATAAGAATCCTATTGACCATAAATAAGTCATGACGATAATACAGACCCTGCAAAAACTCGCAATACTTTTCTCCATCTTCAGAAAGAAAAATAATTCAGTATAATTTGGTCCGTTTTATCTTATTATGGTGTCAAGGATCTCCCGCTTACGTTTCTTTGGAAAATTAAAATTGCATTTGAGTTGTACTAAATGGCGAAGGGTACAAGTGCCCTCATGCAAGATTTTATTTGCGCCCTTGTTACTCATTATATACGATGAACATAATAAAGCGGCGAGGGCGCTTCGGAAGTTTCGAAATAAGTATATATTATTCAAATATTTGAACTCATTTTGGCGCCCCCTAGCAGGTGCGCGCTCATGCTGTGCATTAGCTGCGTGATGCCTTCGGCCGGCCCTGGAATGCCATTGTGAGAACGGTGTAATCTCAGATAACTGGGTTGATCACAACGAATATAATTTTCAATATACTTCTTTTGTATAGGGAGATTCCGAATTTTATGCCTCATATTTTCCATTTTATGTTTCATTTCATGTATTATCGATATATTTTACTATTTCTATCCTTAATGTCACTGTCTGCTGGGATCAACTTTTCAGTAGTGATTCAAATAACACTTATTCATGAATAGATAAATTACATAGGACAAAATGACAAATTTTGATTATTATTTTTTTCACATGTCAAATTTTGACGTTTCCAGTATTTCAACCCATAGCATTCGGTTTTATACTGATTATTTTATTCATGATGAAGTAGACCAATCAGACACCACACCATTTTTCTAATATATTTTGTTAAGATAAGGGGGCGTCCATAAATTACGTGAGGTGTTTTTTTTAATTTTCTGCCCCTCCCTCCCCCCCTGGTGAGATGTCGTGAGATTTTATTCAACCCCCTCCCCCATCTCCCAATCTCACGTGAGATTTTTCAAAATGTGAGTTTCTTACGTAAACGTGTTGGATTGTTATTGTAAAAAGAAAAAAACAAATTTGCTTCGTGCTTTTATTTACGACTAGTTATGACTAGTAATCAATGTTGCTGAGAGTTTAATTATAAGTGTAATAAAAATTTAACAATAGAATACTTAAATCGTAACTACTTAGATTAAAAAAGAGTATCTACTCTAATTCAGTCCATGGAGAATCATGCACGGTCTCAAGAGAGACTATTGGAACCATTGGAATAGTATAATTTTTTTTTTGTTTCAATCAGAAAAAAAATTGCGTGATATTTGCCGAGACCCCCCCTCTCTCCAACGTAAGATTAGATGAGATTTGACTCGACCCCCTCCCCCCCTTAAACACCTCACGTAATTTATGGACGCCCCCTAAGTGATTATTTCACAAGAGCTGTTTAATCGCGATTAAATTTTCGTCCTCCATATTGGTTTTCGTTGTGTCGTTTTCAGGGAGTCTTACAATTGTTGGCAACAGTTTATAAAAAAACAATAATTTCTTAATCGTTTGAATGACCTAATATTAATTTTCATCAGTGAAAATTACATTTTCGATAGGATTTCTAGACAAATATTTTGACATAAGGCAACGAAAAATAAGTCTGAATTTGAAATGTTAACATGCAAAATTCGCAGTAAATGTTAAAAAATGTCGGTGTTCATTATCAATAAAATTATTTGTTGTTGGTTTTAATCTACCTCATTCAAGAAATAATCTTGTCGTATATCACACGACCCATACATTTTAATGGATTAAACTATCAAAATATTTTTTGCATAATTGTGCTTTTTGATAAATAATTTCATGTACAATCATTTCAAAATAAAACATTATAAATATTAAATTATTGTGCATTCATCTATTTTTATAGATAAATTGTTGTCGTTTTTTAAAATTGTTTTTTCCCTTAAACAGCTGTCATTCCCTTACGAACAACAGCCCTCAGAAGTCGAAACTTGTGCGAGCTAAGGATTAACGAGGTTTTACCTTTTAACTTGCGATTCCTAGCTCAAAATATTTCGATTGTTTAATATATTGAATTTTTTTTTCAAATTCGTCGCTTAAAAACGTTTATTTGGCAAAAAACATTCAATCAAACCGAATTACGAGTCCTTTAGGACGAGTGATTTTATCAAACGGTTTGTTTTCATATTTTTGCCAAACAAAGAGTTTTCGTGGAAAATATAAAAATTATCGATCAAATTTTAAACACTCGTGGTTTTACCTTTGAATGAATGTGAGTACTCAGTAAGTGATTTAACACTTGTTTTGAGGCGGTGAATTCTAAGAAAAATAATACTCTTCAGGTAGAGAATAAAGTATTTTTGGAGCAGTATATGAATATGGCAGTGTTTTTGACATCAGTCGCACGAGAAACTTTTGCTATATGTTTTTGTTTGAATGATATTTCATGTAAGCAGCAAAGTAATTTAACTGTCGAATATTTTGGCTTCTGTATATAGGGTACATCAGTTGAACATGTTGGTTTTCACAAACGAATTATTCTTTATAAAACTTCTCAAAGGTTCAGGTGGGTATCTGCAGCACCACCTCACTGCTCCGTGCACTGAATGATATCGGACCCAAAACAGATTCCTGTGGAAACCCAAACTCTATTGCCTTCGTCGTTCATATTCACAACCTGATGTTTGTCAGTCAGTTAGCTCCTAATTAGTTTGAGACTATCATTACGCAAATACCAATATGCTCGAAGGAGTGCAATAAAAGCTGATGGTATCAAACGCTTATGAGAAATGTATAAAAATGCACAGACACGGCTTGTTTTCATCCAAGGTAGTATTTATATAATTGGTTTAACTTAGGATGGCATCCTGGGCGAATATTTTTTTTTAAGCCAAATTGTTCATTTGAGGAAGTGTTATATTTGTTATATATGAATTCAGCTTATTTTTGATTATTCTCTCTCATCTTTGATACGTAGCTAATTGATGAAATTGGTCGATAGTTACCTACTTGTTATCGTTTTATAATATCAATATAATCAAACTTCAGTTTTCTATCTATTAGTATTTCCATACATTTGGAGTATTTTTTTTTTAGAATATATATCCGTTAAAGTTAAGATTATCAACATTAAATCTAAAAGACAGTAAGTTTATTTTGTTCATATTAAAACACAAATAATTTGAATCGCACCAGCTTTTTACAATTTCCAAGTCTTCAATGATAGTATCTTTCATAATTTTGCTATCCTTTCTATGCTAGAGGCGGGTGGTATCCTAAGAAAATATTGTGAATTTATCTTGAATTGAAATAAGGGCCAGTTTATCTAATACTATGGAAAAAAAGGATCGGTCCTAGGATAGATCCTTGTGGGACGTCCCATAAAATGTCCTTGCTTTCGAATAAAATATATAAAAGTTCATTGATTGAATTGATTCTGAACGTACACTCAAGATGTCAAACGCACGTGAATATAATCAATTGTGATAGTTCAATGCAAACATTATTATCGAGAAAGAGTTTTATCAGGGTAACACCACGTGTGGTAGCAATACTGTCGATCAGTAATTTTGTCAGAAATCAACAAGATCAGATTGTTTGGAAATACCACGAGACCGTTAGGCATCACACGTTAAAAGGTGTGGGCCTCGTTTTTTTTTAGCTGGAACAGGTTTTTCGAAGACTTGTGAGTGTCAGGCAGCAGCCGGTTGAAGGATAGAACAAATTTTAGAAAAAACTTCAGTTTCCTTGGCTTGGACTGAAAAATTATGATACGTCTGAGCAAAGTTAGAAACTCAAAAGAATTCTGGTAGACAATAAGGAATTTCAGAGAAAAGCGATCCGAATGAATTGAATGGAAGGCATTCTATAATAAATTATATGCCCCAAGAATAAAAAATATTAGTGTATATTTCGACGCAAGAAATGAGTTTCTCGATAGAAAAATATTCATCATTGGACTGAATTAAGCTCTGACGCAAAAATAAGAAAAACCAGATGCGGAAAAACGTACCTTCAAATTGGTGGATCTATTTATGTTAATTTTTCAATCGTATCCAAGAGACTCATATTAGTCATTATGTTAATTAATTATAATCATCCTGGGTGAACGTTATTTTTATAACGCTGCAAGAAATTGCACAGCAAAGCTATTTACTCTTATCATGCTGAGCTGAAACTCATATTTTATCTGAATGCCAGTCGGGTTTTCGTATGGATGATGTTTATACTGCCACATCAATTATATAGTTTCAACTACGTATCAAACGTAGTCAAATTCTTTGCAGCTCTAATCGATTTCAAAAGGACATTTGACTCTATTGATCACATTTCACTATGGATTAAACTATATCAGGAAGGAGTAAGTTTTTATCATTATTGTTCGAAATCTTTATAAAATTTCCTCTGTTCAACTTAAAAGTAACCAGTAGTTCACGAAAAAATAAGATGTCCCGGCAAGAGTATTACAGGGCAAATATTCAGGTCTAGGCTGGCATTGAGACAATAATAGATATTAATACAAATATTATGCTTTTTTTGCTGACGATTTGGTTATTTTGGACAATCTCCTATAGACATTTTACGAAAACTACATGCTCTCGAAAAATATACTTACAAAACGAAACTTAACTGTAAGCAAATTCCAAAATAATGCCTAATTCATAAAAACATTATTAGACTGATTTCTCAAATACATTTGTTAAAAATATCGCATAATAGTATTAACTATCAAATGGAGTTTTACGTTCAACTGTTCTATATACCTATTATCACGTGTGAAACCCAAATATGTTGAATTTCGCTCATTTCTGTCCTTGTTCAATACCTGAAGCAAAATAATGTTGTAAGTTTTTCATTAATATCTTCCTGTAACGATATTTTGCTATCACCTAGTAAAACAATATTTATTGAGAAAATACGAACTTTGTTTTCGTATGTCAATAAAATTCATTATTTCTGAACTGATTTTCAAACTAGTGGGCAATAATAATCCTATAATACTCTAAAAATGTTGCAGTGGATATTTAAAACAATGTTAAAAGTTTGACTGTTCAAACTAGAATTGATATACAAACGATTTCTCTCAGAGTACATTATTTTCTGAATTAAACTCGATTCATTTCAAAACAGATGATTTATTCATATCAATTTCACAAGTAGTACTTTCTTTCATCAATTGAAAAAAAAGGGATGGTATTGTTAACTATTTCAACCTAACTGTAAGGTGTAAAGAAGTTTATTACCACTAATAATTTCGATTTTGTCGGGCACTTTTCTCTTCAAACACCCTTTTACTTTTGCGATAAAAACCATAATCCATAACAAGATAATTTAATATACCTACACAAATCCTTTCGATTGTTATTTTCATAGTTACAATTTTATTGTACTTAATTGCATAATAAACCAAAGAAACCATAAAACTTGTTTAGCAAACGATTTCCGGTGTCTATTCCTTACTTAGGTATAAAGTACCTTTTATATAGCGGTACCATCCATTATAGATAACCCTTTCCTTTCCGTTAGTTTTCCATATTGTCGATTGAATACTGTTAGATGTAACGGCAGTATTCAGATCGTGGCCTATCATAAACATCTGTTGTCTCAACCCTTCAAATATTGAAGAATAAATAGTATGTATCTTCATCTGGCGGTGGTCTTTGATTCAAAAGATTATTATGTAGGGTAGATAAATATACACAAGGAAAGTTATTGATGATTTTTCATTCAGAATTTTTTCCATTTTGCTGAGAAATAGAAATCATATTGAATATCTCCATTGATATTGTTTACTCCATTTCACGTTTTTATGTTTGTCTTAGGTATGTTGATCTTGACTACAAAAGTAAAAGAGTTTTTCCTAATTCTTTGGTATGAAACCTATACAAAATCATCCAAACACGGTACTATTAAGATACATTCCTAGATCTCATGTAAAGTTTTAATCTACAGTGTCAGAACACACAACCCACTAATAAAAACAATATGAAATCCATTACTATAACTGAAATATTCTTCACAAACATGGTCCAAAATGAATATTTTGGACGAGTTGAAAATTTCAACATTATAGATCATCTGGGTTTGATTATGAGCTTTGAACCAGTTCCTAAATTGTAGATAGTGACTCGTCGGTTGTACGATTCATAATTCATATAAAGCAGGTCAAAAAATAGAACAGAAATAAGCTAGGTACTTAGGCTTCAAATCGAGTTTTACTTTGCCACTTTCGTATATCCCCTACGCACTTTCAAATTCCGTTAAAACCAGAAAATTTACGATGAGTTATTATCTACAATTTAGGAACTAGAAAAACAAAAATGACAGTGTTCATTATCAACTAAAACATTATTTTTCAAATGAAAATTTTGCTAATGTATATGACATCTTTGATGAGGTAAATAATGCGTACAGTGTTGTTTTTTAAATATTGAAAGTTATGGTGTTGATCTATTCTGTCTCATTGTGACGAAAACTGTATATGGTTGTATAAAATCCAAACTCAAAATCTCATGGATTACTGATGAACTTGTTTAATGGGTGAACAGCTGAAAGACGTTCTGGGTAAAAAAAAAAATACTTTCGATTGTGGGGAGTATGAGAATTAGTATTGAAGGGCAAAGAAATTATAGGTACAGGAACTATCGAAATTAAATGATTTTCAACAAATCACAGATAGCAGGACAATGACAAAGAGACCAAAGGAAATACGAAGTCTAGTAAAAAAACAACAGGAACAATAAAAATTGCGAAAGATGTAGAGGTAAAAATTGGAGATGAAATGATAAAAGACAAAACAATAATATCAAATGCTTTCGCTAAATATTTTTTTTCTAATCCAAGATTAGCCATCCAAATGCTTTTTGATGATATAGGTGTATTAAAAAAGTTTATTAATTCGCTACTCCCTTGTAACACTTTCTACTGATCCGCTGTAGACAACAATGATATCATAGAGGTAATAAATAGTCTGAAACATACGTCCTGTGTAGGAATCGATTGATTAACGAATAGTAATAAAACGACTGGCATATTTATAGCAGAACCCTTTAGTCACATAGTCAATTGAGGAGCAGACTACAAAAATGCGTTCTGTCCAAATTGTATAATTTTCAGAAAATGAGAAAGTTTACTATGAAGAATCGAATACGTTCGGATACGATTAAAAAAACAAAAAAATTGCAAACAATATGTACATTAATTATGCCTTGTTGTCAAAAATCTTCTTTTGATAGTCGATCCAGAAATTTGAAAAATGAATGAGCCTAAATGCTCTTTGATTGCCCATAATGGACAAAACTCATTTTGTTTGGGTAAATCAGGGACTTAATTCTGTTTGATAGTAACATGGGCAATTTAAAAACATTAAAATTTATTTCCAACATCAAAATCAAAATTCAATTTGCAGTATTGAAATTGAACAAAAGAACACCGCAGATTCTACTCGATAGTAATTCTTGTACTGAAATATTATTGCAGGATTCATGATTGCAGGGGTATGTAAACATCTCAAAGTTGGAATCAGAGTCAGAATACCTGAAGAAATTGATAATTCGAAACATTAATTCCTAACAGTTAAAATTGTACCTTATCTGTTTCTTTCGTTCCTTCTTGGTAACATTTTTTTTCTTGCGATTTCCACGATCACTGTCACCTACTACAAGTTCATATTTCATTTACACACGATAATATCAAATACATTATGTAATACATACTGAAGTACATTCAGACTCCATTTAGTCCACAGTGCAAAAACAAAATGCGTTCGAGAGTCTATGTGTAGTAGACAAAATGCATTTTGAATGTCCAACGAATCTTCTCTGGGTATTTTACATGAGACTGAATGCGTTTTGAATGTTCATGGTTAGTGTTAAAAAATGCGCTACAGGTTAGAGAACAGAACGCCATATTGATCTCAAATGTTGAACTTTTGGACAAAACTCATTTTTAATGTCTGCTCCTAAATTTATCTAATCAAATTCCCAAAAGAACTAGAAATTGGAACTGGGTTGGAACTGTTACCCCAGTATTCAAAAGCGAAGATACAACTGTCATCGATAATTATCAACCTATTACTGTACCACCAGTCCTGATCAAAGTAATTGGAAGAATTGTATATGATGAAATAATGTCATTCCTTTTAAAAAATCATCACAAATCACCGAAATGGCTTTCGACAAGGTTAATCGGCAGAGAGTGCCTACTGCGGTCTATTCGAATATGTTCATACCAACCTCGAAAACATTTATCCTATCCTAGACAGGCTGTTCTAGGTGCATATACCTGCACCAGAACCTGAAGGTGTTTTTGAATCATCTGTGAACCAACAGTAATCTGCACTGAGTGGTTCCTCTTCTTGGAGGACCCCGTCGTTTGTCTTCGGAATTAGAACGGTATAAGGCAGGTCAAAATTTACTGTTGGAGGCATTATATCAGAGATCATTCTCAGAATGCTGTGATTTTCAGTGACAATCAGCAGTCTGCTACGCTCTGTATAAGTGTGTTGCATGTAATTGGCAATAGGCATGATTCTGTAGGTTGTCCATCTAGCCCTTCTCTCCAGGAAGATGTGGAGACGGGGTAGGTCTAGTTCATTGAACTCAATATCCTGAGCTGATACGATTGCTTTCCTGTACGCCTGTCAAATTTAACTATCTTCAGTGTACCGGTGCTCATCGTATTGGAAATAGACTACTGTTTAATTGTAATCCCCATTCTTTTATTCAGGGTTTAAGGAACATTAGAATTATATTTTGGAAACCTTTCATAGGGTGATAAAGTACAGCCGGTATTTCGAGAGTGTTAAGGGCACGCCTGCAGCTTCTCATCATCCAAAGCATGATCGCTAAAACTGACCCCTGAAAAATCTTTTCTTCACTGAAGCTATCCTATTAGTGACATCTGGGACAAAGTGGGGCATACTACTATAACCTTACTGGCGCCCGAGTGTAGTATTGGATGATGCACCGAGCGTACCGTAGTCTGATATACGTAGTGCCCGTAAGCGTCATTGTAACTTTCAGATAGAGAAGGAAAGAACGTTACAAATTGTCGGAATTCAACACCTGTGGAGTAAGGACGTAATATCATAGGAAGATAGTGTAAACCAACGAAATCTTTTCTTCGTCCCCCTTTGTAAAACAGTGACCAGCCGTTTTCGTCTTAACTGTCAGCCTATTTGTTAAATTGAACGGCGAAGTTTCGCATTTTGAAGCTTTTAGTCGAATCTTCTTTTGCCGAACTAGCGAAAAACAAGAATAAATATGGTCGAAAGGATAAAAGAAGAATCTGAAAATCACGATCACATCGACAGTGTAGTGCTTGGCAGTGGTGACAGTATCATAGGGTGCAATGTGGATGGGGGAGTGCCTCTGACAGCGGGGATCAGATGGACGCCGAAACCCGGGAGAGGGAACTAGCTCGTCGCAAGGAGGAGGCCAAGAAGAGGCGCCGCAGGAGGAAACGCACCGGTTCTTCCGTGGTATCTTCTTGTTTCCACGATCTGTACAAACCGACTGATGAAGTATTGGGCGCAGGCACATATGCGAGTGTTCAAACTTGCGTTAATTCGTTCACTGACCAAGAATTGCCGTGAAGGTCATTGACAAGATCCCCGGCCATGCTAGAGCCAGAGTGTTCAGAGAAGTGGAGACATTTCACCACTGTCAGGGTCACCCAAATATTATTCAGTTGATGGAATTTTTTGAGGACGAAGAAAAGTTTTATTTGGTTTTTGGAAAGATAATTGGAGGCCAGCTCTTGGGGAGAATTCAAGAGTATAAGTATTTTGGTGAGGCGGCTGCAGCAGAGATTGTGCGTGAAGTAGCCTCTGCATTGGAGTTCATGCATGCCAAAGGAATAGCTCATCGAGATCTCAAGCCTGAGAATATTCTCTGTGCTCATCAGGATTATCTTTGTCCCATCAAAATTTGAGATTTTGATCTAGGATCTGGAATACGCTTTCAGTCCAGTGTTTCTAGTCCCTTGGCAACACCTCAGCTTTTAAAACCTGTTGGTAGTGCTGAATTCATGGCACCAGAGGTGGTGGAAGCCTTCATCGGAGAATCTGAGACCACCTTCTATGACAAACGCTGCGATTTGTGGTCTTTGGGAGTGATAATGTACATTTTATTATCTGGTCACCCTCCCGTTTACGATGAATGAGGCCGAGACTATGGTTGGGAAAGGGGGGCAAACTGCCACCCTTTTCAAGAGCTTCTCTTTCAAAGTATTCAGGAAGTCAGATACGAGTTTCCAGAACCAGATTGGGATGCCATATCAAGTGAGGCAAAAGACCTCATTTCCAGTCTGCTTATGAAGAATGCCAGTGAGCGTATCAGTGCGACAAAATTGCTGAAACACCCATGGCTACAGTTGGCGAGTGACTCTGCTCCCCTCACTACACCAGCTGTCATCAAAAAGAATAATTCTGCACTAGAAATGTCCCAGTTTGCAGAATCTGCAATGGCTGTGAATAGAGTGGTGCAACAACATTTCAGCATGAAATTGGACTACTTGGAGGGTGTGAATATTTATTCACTTAGTACATACATTTCCATAATTATTTTACCCAACGCTGGCATGATTAAAGTAAAAGAATGATGTAACTAAATTTTCAACAATATTTATAATTTCTGTGACTATATAATTGAATCAATATGAAAAAAAAAATTAGAAATACCAGGGATATGTCACACTGAATCGACTATTAATAATTAAGTTATTTAATAAATGCCTTAAAATAATCTAAGAAAAGCATTACTCCGATTTGTAGGAGACCATTTAGGGATTTCATCATTCATTCCTCAATTCACACAACATTCATTCAACGAGATGTTTACACCATTACAACCCTGAGTGTTGGAAGTAACAAGCACCAAACAGGCAGTTATTCCTATTCAAAGCACTAGGATTAGATTTGAACATCATCTACAAAAATCGTATAGACTTTTCGAACTTGTGATGAAATTCCTAACAATTCAAAGATAATAATTCAGTTTTTCTGGTACTTGCTGATAAACTTTGGATTGGATACCACTCGACATTTAAAAAAACTACCATTGAGCATCACAAAATCTTCAAAAAATATCCAAGCCTATATAGGCCTCTTAGAATACAAATCGGCTGTCCGTACTTAGCAGGACCTCGCCCTTCAAAAATATAACGTAACGTATCTCACTGAAATAAAAGCAGGTCTACAATCTATCCTGCATCTAATCTTGCATGTCAGATGCTCAACTATTATCAGCTCATTGTAGACTGACTTCAATCTATCCCAACACATACAATAGTATCAAAAATCAAGCGAGATATCTAAATCTAGGCTAGAGCTAAACCATCAGATCATAGGGAGGCACCGTCTAGCTCTTGCTGCTTGAAGCTATTCACAAGAATTATTCTGATTGAAGATTATACATTTTCTTGAAAACTAAATATTTTCACTCGAGGGTGAAATCAAATAATAGAAACCAGATTAATTCCTCAAGCTGCCGAACGTACCTACATTTACTGATGCGACAATACCATCTCTCCATTTAACAAAAATCTGCAAAACTAAGATTGCAACGTGAATGTCCTGAAAAAAATTATTTGCAATATTCTGCATTGAAAACCTGCACCATCCCATTTAAATTATGCGTTTCTTGGTTACATTCTGCTAATTCAGATTGTTAACTGTCAAGTTCAATTAGAAACTTGCCAGAGTTGAGATGGCACCGTGAATACATCAGTCACTTTGATGCACCCAGGAAAAAAAGGTCATGTTTTTTCCATTTTCTGCATTATTAATGCAAAAATTGCCTAAATTATGTGGTTAGGGTTACATTTTATGAATTCACACTGCACACAATTTCTGTTTAATTATTCAGTGATCAAATTTTTTTTTCAGTAATCTGTGATCCAACCATTATATTCATTGAATTGAAACTTGTCAGATCATGATTTGAGTTTTTACCCTTCAAAAATAGACTATAAAATGAAGATCGGACCTTTAATTTTACCACAATCGAATTCCCGAAAATAGACAATTTGAAAAATTCCAAACCAGAATGTTTACTGCGATTTTCCTTATTCCTCTAAGAAAAAATGTTTTCATTACTGGTTAATCAGTTGAACCCAAGCAGGCCAACACGAAACTTATACCAATGACCCTTACTGTTCATGGACAAAGTTGAAAAGAGATCCAGTAGTCGAAAAATTTCAACCAACACACTTGTTACTTCAACGTAATCATAGGAAAATTTTTGAATCAGACTTACGATCAACAGATGGAAGAAGCAATTACTTTTATATGAAAATATCATGCAACTAGGAGATAATATTATTATCTAGTCAAAAGATATTCTCTTGGTAGTGTTGAAATTATGAGAAAAGGCAAAACTATATAATTATGGCTGTCATACCTAGAAACATACTCTGAATCAATTAATTTTCTATTTCAATCACCAGCAATATTCTTTACGAAAAGAAAAAGTTTATATTGCTTGGTTTAATTTCTTGACTCATTTCTTATTTCTGTTCCTATTTCCACAATTCATCATATTTTCAAAAAGTACCTAATCTATTGTGAATGTTTTCTTATCATCGCCACTAAGACTATCCCTGCTCGAGTTATTATCACACTGTTTTTATTATTATTTTCTGAAGCTGCCCCTATATAACGGTATATTAAATATTTTCTGACTAGTAAAGAAAAATGCCTCAATACTTTGAATATTCCAGCTTCACAATAGAAGATTGAATTTAAATTTTCTGTAAAAATTACAAAAAATCAAAGCTTTAATTGTAATCACCAGCAATATTCTTTACGAAAAAACGAAGTTAATATTGCTATGTTTAATTTCTTGACTAATTGTTTATTTCTGTTCCTTTTTCCACAATTCTCCATATTTTCAACAAGTACCTATTCTATGACTATCCCTGTTCGAGTTATTATCACACTGTTTTTATTATTATTTTCTGAAGCTGCCCCTATATAACGGTATATTAAATATTTTCTGACTAGTAAAGAAAAATGCCTCAATACTTTGAATATTCCAGCTTCACAATAGAAGATTGAATTTAAATTTTCTGTAAAAATTACAAAAAATCAAAGCTTTAATTGTAATCACCAGCAATATTCTTTACGAAAAAACGAAGTTAATATTGCTATGATTAATTTCTTGACTAATTGTTTATTTCTGTTCCTTTTTCCACAATTCTCCATATTTTCAACAAGTACCTATTCTAAGACTATCCCTGTTCGAGTTATTATCACACTGTTTTTATTATTTTTTCAAACTAGCCCTATATTACGGAGTTAGAAAAATGCCTTAATCCTTTGAATAGTTCAGTTTCATAAAAGGAAATAAAAAACCACGAGGTGTTGTGCCTTGGACCAAACATACACAATAAATCAACTGAATTTAATTTTCTGTGAAAATACCATTAAATCAAAATTTTTATTTCAATTGCCAGCAACATTATTTACAGAAAGGCCAATTTATTATTGCTATGTTAAATTTTTTCACTAATTTTTTATTTCTATTCCTATTTCCACAAATCTTCATATTTTCAACCTATTCCAAAATTATCACTGTTCCAGTTATTATCACACTGTTTTCATTATTTTTCCATGCTGCCCATATATGACGGTATTTTTCCAATAAATATTTTCTATTTAGTCTGATTAGAAAAATGTTTCGATACTTCGAATAATCCAGCTTTACAATTAAAATAAAACAACAAGGTGTTGTGCCTTGGACCGAAAAAACAAGATTTGATGACTTGGGCAACGTTCAACTACATGGACTGGGTATGGCTGGTGCACGTGAAGACAACAGTAAGTTGCATCAGTCTGCTCTCGCTAGTAGGGCTTAAAATAAAACATTTGATCAGATGACCACGTCTTCAATATCTTTGGAATAAATATTCACACCCTCCAAGTAGTCCAATTTCATGCTGCAATGTTGTTGCACCACTCTATTCACAGCCATTGCAGATTCTGCAAACTGGGACAATTCCAGTGCAGAATTATTCTTTTTGATGACAGGTGTAGTGAGGGGAGCAGAGTCACTCGCCAACTGTAGCCATGGGTGTTTCAGCAATTTTGTCGCACTGATACGCTCACTGGCATTCTTCATAAGCAGACTGGAAATGAGGTCTTTTGCCTCACTTGATATGGCATCCCAATCTGGTTCTGGAAACTCGTATCTGACTTCCTGAATACTTTGAAAGAGAAGCTCTTGAAAAGGGTGGCAGTTTTCCCCCCTTTCCCAACCATAGTCTCGGCCTCATTCATCGTAAACGGGAGGGTGACCAGATAATAAAATGTACATTATCACTCCCAAAGACCACAAATCGCAGCGTTTGTCATAGAAGGTGGTCTCAGATTCTCCGATGAAGGCTTCCACCACCTCTGGTGCCATGAATTCAGCACTACCATCAGGTTTTAAAAGCTGAGGTGTTGCCAAGGGTCTAGAAACACTGGACTGAAAGCGTATTCCAGATCCTAGATCAAAATCTCAGATTTTGATGGGACAAAGATAATCCTGATGAGCACAGAGAATATTCTCAGGCTTGAGATCTCGATGAGCTATTCCTTTGGCATGCATGAACTCCAATGCAGAGGCTACTTCACGCACAATCTCTGCTGCAGCCGCCTCACCAAAATACTTATACTCTTGAATTCTCCCCAAGAGCTGGCCTCCAATTATCTTTCCAAAAACCAAATAAAACTTTTCTTCGTCCTCAAAAAATTCCATCAACTGAATAATATTTGGGTGACCCTGACAGTGGTGAAATGTCTCCACTTCTCTGAACACTCTGGCTCTAGCATGGCCGGGGACCTTGTCAATGACCTTCACGGCAATTCTTGGTCAGTGATCGAATTAACGCAAGTTTGAACACTCGCATATGCGCCTGCGCCCAATACTTCACCAGTCAGTTTGTACAGATCGTGGAAACAAGAAGATACCACGGAAGAACCGGTGCGTTTCCTCCTGCGGCGCCTCTTCTTGGCCTCCTCCTTGCGACGAGCTAGTTCCCTCTCCCGGGTTTCGGCGTCCATCTGATCCCCGCTGTCAGAGGCACTCCCCCATCCACATTGCACCCTATGATACTGTCACCACTGCCAAGCACCACACTGTCGTTGTGATCGTGATTTTCAGATTCTTCTTTTATCCTTTCGACCATATTTATTCTTGTTTTTCGCTAGTTCGGCAAAAGAAGATTCGACTTAAAGCTTCAAAATGCGAAACTTCGCCGTCCAATTTAACAAATAGGCTGACAGTTAAGACGAAAACGGCTGGTCACTGTTTTACGAAGGGGTACGAAGAAAAGATTTCGTTGGTTTACACTATCTTCCTATGATATTACGTCCTTACTCCGCAGGTGTTGAACTCCGACAATTTGTAACGTTCTTTCCTTCTCTATCTGAAAGTTACAATGACGCTTACGGGCACTAGGTATATCAGACAACGGTACGCTCGGTGCATCATCCAATAGTACACTCGGGCGCCAGTAAGGTTACAGTAGTATGCCCCACTTTGTCCCAGATGTCACTAATAGGATAGCTTCAGTGAAGAAAAGATTTTTCAGGGGTCAGTTTTAGCGATCATGCTTCGGATGATGAGAAGCTGCAGGCGTGCCCTTAACACTCTCGAAATACCGGCTGTACTTTATCACCCTATGAAAGGTTTCCAAAATATAATTCTATTGTTCCCTAAACCCTGAATAAAAGAATGGGGATTACAATTAAACAGTAGTCTATTTCCAAAACGATGAGCACCGGTACACTGAAGATAGTTAAATTTGACAGGCGTACAGGAAAGCAATCGTATCAGCTCAGGATATTGAGTTCAATCTACTAGACCTACCCCGTCTCCACATCTTCCTGGAGAGAAGGGCTAGATGGACAACCTACAGAATCATGCATATTGCCAATTACATGCAACACACTTATACAGAGCGTAGCAGACTGCTGATTGTCACTGAAAATCACAGCATTCTGGGAATGACCTCTGATATAATGTCTCCAACAGTTGATTTTGACCTGCCTTATACCGTTCTAATTCCAAAGAGAGACGACTGAGTCCTCCAAGAAAAGGAACTTCTGAGAGCAGATCACGGATGGTACGGCACGGTACATTAATCTCAACTGTTAGTCCCGAATCACTTTTCAGAACAGCTTTCAAAACTGGAACTCGCGATACAAGTTTTCCCTACTCCTGGCTCGCCCACTATTATATTTCCAAAAAAGATGCCATACGAATTCTGGACAGATATATCGGCTGGTCTCTTCGGAATACGTTATTTATTTGTAACCTACGTAACAAAGGCCTTTGATACCATCAGTGTCATCATAAGTCAAGACTAACTATATTTCCTAGGATTTAGAGGTAGGTACGATACTTAAATGGCTCGTATCATACGTACAGTGCAGGAGAGTATACATTAAAATAGATAATGAAATATTAAATATTCACAAGATCGATATCAGGGTTGCCCAGGGTTCTATCTTAGGACCACTCATATTTCTCTTAATTGTGAATGACCTCCCAGATTCAATTTGCCTTCCAAACTCACGAGATTATAATAGGTATTTTTTATCAAAATTAACTTGCTGCCGGGTAAACGTTGTATTCGTATTTCTAGTATATGCAAATTTTTCTCATTGTGAGTGAGTCTGGCAATGTAGGATTGCTATAATATCACATACAAGCTGGATGATCAAATTATAATAATAATAGTGAAATCTCGATACTACACCGAGAATATGGAAAAATATCTCATATCTTCGAATGTTTACATGTCAGTGAAAATAGCGGTCGCAAAGATCTGTATTTCAATACTCTTGTTCTTCATCAAATTATTATGTCATCCATATATCACCGAATCTGTTTTTTTTGTTGACGAAATGTTATGTGGTGTACCTCACGGTTCATTGCTTGGTCCTGTGCTTTTCCTATTATATATCAATGACATGGCCAATTCAAATATATAGAACCATTTCTAGAGATACTGACCGCATTAATGAATGGTTTGATTCAAATCTACTAACATTAAATTTATCTAAAACGAATATACTGTTCCTCCGTTGCAATCCACCTGTACTGTTACTAAGCAATGAAACTACTGAAAGTGAAGAAACTACAACATTTTTTGGACTCCAGATTGATGCCACATTGGAATTCGATGCTCACATCTCAAATCTTAGCATAAAGATGGCATCGGGATTCTATGCAATGCAAATTATTTCCAACAATTTGGGATATACTGCTACCAAGTCAGCATATTATGCCCTTATAGAATCTCATCAATGCTATGGCATTGCTTTCTGGGGAGCCTGTAGCAAAGCACTTTTTGAAATTATTTCCACTCTACAGAAAAGAGCCTTAAGATTTTGTGTAGAGCAAAATTTAGAGAATCTTGTCGGCCTTTGTTTGCACGTCATGGTATTCTCACTCTCACTTCTCTTTTCATTATCGAAACAGTCAGTCTAGTGCACAAAAATAGAAATAAATGTAAAACTAATTCATCAGAACATACATATAATGGATTGAAGATGTATAGTCACCAACCTATTTATATCAAGGAAATTGCTGACCATAAAAAAATCAGAAAAAGTCTCAAACAGTTAGTTGCTGAAAAAGTTCATTAAATGGAGGAATATTTTAGTATTTAGTTTAAGTATTTATCCTACAAATTTCAATAAGTAACCCACATAATCGATCCTTTTTCTGACAAATTTAAATTTTAACATTATTTTAAAATTGTATTATTGTACGTTATGCATGTTTTATATTTGTTATATGGTATTGTTTGTTGCATTTTCCACTATATCTTTGTCTATGAAAATATCTTTTTCTTCCGACAATAAATAATATTCTGATTCTGACAGAATAGAAATAATTACCCCACAAGATTACACATTACACCATAATTCAGAGGAAAGTGAAATGAGGATATATCCCGGTTGTCTGAGAAGAAAACTACAATCAGAAAGATATATGAAGTGTGAGTATCCAAAATAATTTCTCGTCGAAAGGGAAGCATAGTAATCAACCAGTTCTTAGATTTAATTTTGGTCTTAGTATGGCATTGTCTTACCGACTACATGAAGGTTGTATCGTGAATTAACAAAATATACTCATAACAGTAAGAAATTCACATGGATAGATCATTTATTCCGGGGGCCCAGAACTGAACCTTGTGGCACTCCGCATTCAACTGCGCAAATGCTGACTAACTGAAGTCATTGTTTCAAACAGAATTTTATGAAAGATAAACCTATTCCTCGTAACAGCATCCTATAGCTGTTCTGCTGCATTTATTGACATTGGATTTGACAGAAAGTGACAATTTATATACGTCATGGTCATCATAAAGAAAAAACGAAGTCTGACTCAAATTTATTCACTGCTATGAATCTATGATTACCGGTAAAAAAATCCATTTCACGAGATGCACTGCTACCTTTCATTTCCATGAAATATACTGTGAATCATCACGTTTCATCGTGATATTCGGTATTTCGTTCGGTTCTAACAACTAAACGGCTAGCAGTCACTAACCTCCACAAGGCATTAGCGTCTTGTCCAACAAGAAGTAGATGGGTCGTCGACCGAAATATAGACTACCATATTTCGGAGCCGTTAGTTGGATTGAGGATGGCCAGTTCGATTCGTAATTGTATCCTTGGGATGTTAGAAGTTAGAACCCAAGTCCATGGTCGCCGTTAGAGGTTATTTTGAGTGGAAGGTCGCGTATGATTTCAAGAATTCGAGTTTAAAATTGAAGTTCTAAGAATCAGCTTTCATTTCTTACATTTGCAATTCAATAAAAAAACAAGGCTTTGTTCACAAATAACTAACTCATATTTACATCAGGAATAATTTCTGAATTGCAGGAACAGAAAAATGTATATTCACGCTAGGAATATATTTTTTTTGTCACAGGAGGTTTTACCAAGTAGGTATGTTCTTGTTGAAATTTTTTTTCCATGAGTTAGTTAGACGTATCTATAGGAAAACGAATAGGACAAGAACAACCGCTGAAGAAGGTGAATAATTTCATGCAGTAAAAAGCAAAATAGAACAAACCTGTAAAAAACTTGATAGTTGTATCATGAGTGGTTCTACAGCAACTGGCATGAGAGGAGAACGATACAAATATTGCTTGTCAAATTAGGTCTATTGAAGATGGTTGTTCATCATTACTTTCGACACTACAAAAAATTAAAACTGAAATCTAATGGCAACGTTCGTGTGTGAAATGCGCGTTATGTAGAAGGAAAGAAAAATCCCAGGTGGTGATTAAAATCAAAATATTAAAAAAAGGATTACAGAAAACTTAAATTTAATTGGGTTACTTTGGGATCAACAGATATATATCACCAAATTATTTTCAGGATGCCAACGAAAAAATAGAAATATATACAGTGTGTTTCACTTCTCATGGAAACACCCTCGTATCTTCCGTAATTTTCAACGTAGAACCATGAAATTTTCAGGTTTGATAGATTCACTAGAAATGAACTCGCTGCAAAAAAGGTGTCATCCTACGAGATATACACTGCACGAAAACAGCGATGGAACCACACATTTTTCCAGAAACTTATATTAGGGGGCAAAATTGGCCAAAAATTCCTTCGGATTCGTGTTTAGGATCCCCGAGTACACGTGTCTCTTGAAAAATTTTCAGTTCTGAAAATTTCAAACTTGTTTCACTTCTCATGGATCGATAGATACACTAGGGATGACCTCTCTGCACGAAAGGGGTCATCATCCGTGAAGTATTTGAAAAAAAATTGAATTTTTCAGAACTGAAAGTTTTTCAGGAGACAAGTGTATTAGTAGTAATTTGGGTATCCTGAATACGAATCCGAAGGGATTTTGGGCCAATTTTACTCCCTAATATTACTTTCCGGAAAAATGGGTGGTTTCATCGCTGCTGGTGAGCAGTGTATATCACGTAGGATGACCCCTTTCATGCAGAAAGTTCATCTCTAGTGTATCTATCGATCCTGAAAATTTCATGATATTTCGTCTAAAATTACAGAAACACACTGTAAGTTTTGTAACACAATAAACATTATTGTGATTGGTTGAGATATGGTATGCGAAACAAAATAAATAAAAAAAAAAAATTCAAATCTGTCCAAACCTTTAGTTCATTGATTGCCTTTTCTGAATTTGAGTGTTTTGGTGCCAAAATGTAGTCGATGTAGTCCAATTGCTCTTACAGGATCAATTTTGGATTCACATTCAAAATTGTGTTTTGAAGAAAAATGAAAACATTGTCCACAAAACCAAAATTAATTTTTGACAAAAGTCAATATATCAGTACCAACTAAGAATGTTGTCCTATATAAAAATTCTGGTGAAGCAGTATCTGGTTTCCGTATTTTGTATTTCATCAGGATATGGAACAAAAATATGAATTTACTACCTTTTCATATGGTTTACCATATGAGAAGAAATGCGGAGTATTTCCTTCAAAATACTGCCAAAGTCAAATTTATTTATTGGTACGAAAACACATAAAAAATTTGTGAATACACAATACCATACAGCATATCAAATAATATAAATGAATTAATATAACATGAATATGGAATAAACAGTCACAAACTTCACAATAAGTTCTAAAATTGTTGTTGTTGTTTTTTCCGTTAACCAGCTGTCATCCTCCTATGAACTACAGCCCTCAGAAGTCGAAACTTGTGCGAGCTAAGGATAAGGTATGCTACATGCTAAAATATTCTTCCAAAGTATAGAATGAGCCACCCCTTAGGAGTTTCGATAGCGATTTTTTGAATATGTAATGTTTCTTTTGATCTTTTATGTCCTGAGGAATGATATCGAATAGTCTGATTCCATAGATTAGTGGACAGTTCTGGGTTGATTTCATTCTTTTTTTGTGGGGTATTTAGAAGATTTCGATTTCGAGCAGAACGGTTATGGAAATGTTATCAACAAAGTAAATTGTTTCTTCGTTTGTAGAGGTAACAGGCAACGTCAAATATTTAAAGGCACGTAATGGGTCGTATTTTGAGGTTTGCATACCATGGCTCCTGTGCATTTTTTCTGGGCAGTAAAGAGTGTTTTTACACTGATAGTCATGTCTAGAAATGTAATGCTGTTGTTTTTATTGATGTTATTAGTATTCATCCTCATGGTTATACTTTCAACTTGTCTTTGTTTTGTATGAAAGATAAGGAACTCTGTTTTTGTGGCGCTCACATCATGTTTTGGAATATAATTTGTTTTGCAAAACTGTTATGTTGATATGCATTGCATTCATACTTTTTGAAGATATGCAATGATGAAAACTCGAACAATTTTTCGATTATTTTCAACATAGCGGACGCGTGGCGAAGAAATGGCATAAATCGGTTACTTGGCGCTATCTAGTGGTGGTACTGAAAAGCTCATTTTTATATATGGATTGGTAACAAGTAATAAATATATTGCTCTTCACTGCTAATATGCTTTGACGATATATTTATGAATGAATGAACGCTAAAATGGAAATATTTGTTCAGTTTCAATATATATTGGTGTCAACTAATAAATATATGGTCATCAACAAATATATTTGAGTAAAAATAAAATATATGAGAACAACTACTTTTGATAGTAACGGCGCCCCATAGAGATCTTTTTAAGATAACTTGACTTGTTTAACATGAATTTGTCAAAACCCAGTTACCTTCTCAAATATGTTTGTGCTTCGTCTATGGCAGCAAAACCCGACCTGCCATCGCATAAGTGTAAGTTCATAACGGGATATTTTGAATTGAAAATAAAATGGATTCCTTTTCAATAGACACTAAAGATTTGAATGACGATTGTTATACTGGAATGAGCATGTAACTGTCAAAGGGGCGTGGAAATGCTTTAATTGTAGGTTTCCAAGTTATTTCGAATTGGAGTATTATTTGACAAGATACTGTGAAAAGTTTTAATGGAAAATGTTAAGCAGAATACAGTGTCATCTCCAAAGTATGCATCACACCTATATACTTATGTATAGGTTTTATCAAAACGTAATTTCTGATAAAAGTTTGTGTATTTTCTGAACTGAACTGAAAAATATACCAACCAAATATAGAATTGCAAAACTTGATTTTGAGCCAATTAATTGTGAAGTACACTCATTTTGTAAAATATCGAAAAATGTTAGTGAGAAAAGTTGTATAGATTTGAAGTGATGGCAATCCAAGCAGGGTTTCATTTTTTATAAATTTTTTAAAACAGGAGAAAATATTATTTAGAGATAATTTCAAGTGGAGGTAGATTCTACTTCGTGAATATTTTGTTTGAAAAGAATCTTTGACGTACAGTTGTTTGAAATGATTCCTGCCTCAGTTTCAAACGATGTCTACGCAACCTACTAAGAATCATCTTGTAGTAGAAATAAGCTCGCCAGATCTACAGAGAAATCATCGTGCAGTATTCGGTGGGTCAAAATCGCATCGCCTCTGATACGTCTGTCACTCAAATAGGGTAGTTTGAGATGAGATAGTCGTTGGTCGTAGGAGAGTTGACTGAATCCTCCTACCATCCAGTTGGCGTTGCGTTGGACCCTCTCAAGGAGTTGGATGTCTTTTACCAAGAAAGGGGACCAGATTTGGATGGCATATTCCAGGTTGGGGCGAATATGTTTTGTAAAGTTTACTGAAGATTCTTTTATCGGGATGGACAAAAACATTTGTTGAGTGGAAAAGTACGATTGATAGCTTTTTTAACAGCGGCTGAAACTTGGTTAGCAGCAGTCAGTTTTTTGTTCAAGATAACTCCCAGGTCATTATGGTTGTCTACTTCGGAAATCGATTTGTTGCACAAAAGATAATCGAATGTTGGGTTGTTATAACCAATGTGTGACACACAACACTTGTCGAAATTCAGAGGTATGTTTCAAGTTTCACACCACCTTTGCACGGAAATGAGATCAGACTGAAGATCAGCATGACTTGTTAGGAAATTTCCAAAGAACTTGCTGTCATCTGCGGAAAAAGCATGGTCTGAGTCAAGTACAGTGAGCAGATGTGAGGCATATGCTGAGAAAATAGAAGGTCCCAAAACCAAACCTTATGGAACTCATGAGATGACTTGATGTAGATTAGAATGACTGGAACCAACCCTCACTTTGAAAACCCTGTCAGAAAAAAATGCTTTGATAGAGCTGAGTAGTTGACCTCTCATCCCGAATTGTTCAAGTTTGTGGATAAGTTTATTTTGAGGAACCTTGTCAAACGCCTTGGAAAAATCGAAATATATTATGTCAACGGGTGACGAGGAGTCTAGGAATCTGGTTCATTTATCCAGACAATAGAGTAAGTTCTTTGTTGTTGATCTTCCAGGAATAAAACCATTTTGAGTAGGTTATTTACAATGATTCTCCCATAATTTTGGAACATACGGACACGAGACTAATTGATCTCTAATTCCCAGGATCGAGTTTGTCTACTTTTTTATATATGGGAGTAACAGGAGTGTAAAAATGAGTATTCGAAAATATGTCTAAGGGGTTTTGCGAGAACGAATGCATATCTTTCCAAAATGAAATCTGCTATATTATCTGACCCATGTGGGACACCTGTTTTGACATTTCATAGTTTGTCTTTTACTATTTTAACATTACTTGTGGTAGCGCTGTATTTTCAACTGGTGAGAAATATTTATTAACGTTTTTGGCGAGCACTTCAGCAGCTGCAACATTGGATTCACATTTGGTTACATTATTATCGCGAATCATTGGTGAAGATACTTTCGACTAGTTCAGTTCTACAGTATTTATAAATGGACTTGGAACCGTTTTCCGTAAGATTTGGTTTACAGCTCTGTTTTGCCGTGTTTAGATCTTGAGACAACTTTGAGTAGTAAGAACGACGGGTCTTAAAATCTTCAGGAGACTTAGTTGATAGATACTCCTTACAGAGCTTACATTTCTTGTGGGAGCGGTGGATCAATACCTCATCAATACATGTTTTTTTGCAGTTGGTTTTTTAGAAATGACGTAGGAACAGTTATTGATGACCTCAAGGAGTGAATTGCAGGGATACTGATAAAAATTATCTCAGTTGAACGTAATCAAAGTAGCAGCTAGATTGTTCTGGTTTCCATTTTCAATCGATGTCGCCTAGTCATTGGTACATTTTTCTTCAGAGGAGTAAACTCACATTTTCAGAAACACTAACCACTGGACTTCGGTTTTGAAATAAGGATGTTGGCGTTTACTTTCTTTTTTTACGTTGTCCAATACTCCAAGAAGCCTGCTCAATTCAGGAGCAGGGGTGAAGAGGGGTCCTTTTATTCCACCTTTTTTTTGGCCCAACATTTGTCTCAGGTTTGGTATGAATATGTCTGACGAATTCAGTCTGGTAAACTTCTTTCTGTTATCACTTATCAGTTGCGACCGTTCAATCAATCATTGCCATCACTTTGTAAACTATACATTTAGCAAGGTAATAAATACTTCAGTAATTGTTGCATTTCCTACTGTCAGTTTTTTTAGTAATCACTAGATTACAGTGTGATTGATGTATCAGTTGTCTAATAACTCAAATTCTCCTCATTATGAAGAAGTATTTCAATTTAATTATATGAAGAATGTTAGTTATCCAGCAGTTGACCAGTGTACCAGTGTTCATTTCATTTGATTACAGCAGATTTTCTGTTGGTATCCAGAAATATAATGAGAATCTACAGAAAGCGATTTACAATGTAGTGACGAAAATGAAATTCATTATACAGTCAATTCCATTACAATGATCTGCATTTGTGTTACATTAACCAGAAGTAAGATCCTGTAAAATTCTCTATGATTACTGTTTCTTTTCGGAAGAAAGGTAAACATGAATTGAGAAATTTCTGTTTACTTTTACTATTAAAACGATTCAATTCACCGGTAATAATCGGATGAGTAAACACTGACGTCAAGGTGGACTAAGAGGACCAAGAGTTAATGAACTCTGCGACTTAAAGTAGTACACCCGGCTTGCAGAATAATATGTGAAACAAAAGAGCTGGTTCGTTGGTGACTACGGAATGGCTCAAAATAAAGTCACCAACGGGAAATTTGAGATTGTTGAGAAGAAATCGATTCAACCCGACTTATCTACACCCGTTTGAAGTTTACTAAAAATTGAACTATTAATAATTGAAACAAAAAAAAAAGAAAATTAACCAAAATATAATTACATATCCAATAACGAGCCAAAAACTTTGTGGAAAGTAGTATCTGAACTCACGAACAGAAATTAATAATTATCTGAATAAATACATTTGATAAACCGTAAACTAAGGACCAAAAAATCGTCTAGAAGTGATGAGATACCCGTGGTTTTGATAAAAAGAGTATTGAATATCATTATGAAACCAGGAACTTTTTAGTAGTTCTTTTATTTTTAAAAGGCAGTTTCCCTTATTCCTTAAATTGGTAGAAGTAACTCCCTTGCTCAAGATTGAAAAGTTGTCAACTATTTAAAAATTTCAGACCAATTACTATCCCTCAGAGCTTCTCCAACATTTTTGAATATACTTTTCTAGAGCGCCTGAATAACTTTCTTGTATCTCACAAAATTTTGATATCCATGCAGCATGGCTTTCAAGTCAACTGCTTTACTTACCTCCTATGAAAACCTGATAGAATTTATAGAAGCAGGCGAATGCTCTGCTGCAATGTTGTGCGATCTGAGTAGGGCTTTTGACTGCGTCAATCACCTGAAGTTAGTAGATATGCTAGAGAGGAAATTCACATAGAAACCAATGTGTCTGTTGACATAGGGGGAATGTAAGATCGGAAATGAATCTAGTCCGGACAGGCGTGCCTCAGGGATCCATCTTGGGGCCTGTTTTGTTTCTCTTATACATCAACATCGATAAAAGAAATATCATACTCATTATTTACTGCATGATATGAAGAGGATATTGTATGATAATGGATGAATTTTTGAATTGGATTCAGAAGCGCGTCTGAAAAGGTTGTTGAAAAAAACAAATACAAATCATCACGGATTGCTCTGAAATTTTACAGGTGCGTTCCCACATGATGGAATACTACCTGCACCATTGTATATTTGGTAATCGGTCATATTTCACTCTGTATATGACTACTCGCTGCAGCTGACCGGGTGACAAAAGAAGGTCGCTGGTTGCAAGGATCATGCAGCATTCCGTGAGTACAAGCCTTATCTGTCGATGGTCTAGCTCGATTACCACAAAGCGTTTGATCAACTTTGCATGAGCTCATAATGATGAGATGCATTGAACTCGCTTCATCATAAGATCTGGTCCTCAGTTTGGCAAAAATCCAAATAGTCATCGACATAGTAATACCAGGATATTCGAAAAACTTGCAGCATTTATATTTCTTATGTCCTGAGCAACAGATAGAGAAGAAATATCACCGAATACAATCACGTTCATTTCGTAAATATGAAGATTTTCACCATCGATATCTCTTTCTCTCCAGAGAAAACATTGAGAACATCTATCTTCATTCTTGATTGATACTTTCTCGGATATCTACGCTGAAAGTAAGATTTTTTTGTCTGAATCGCCATAGTACTGAGATCAACGGTGGAACAAAATCAGGTCCTTGCAAAAAAAGATCGTTGAGACTATATCCATGGGACTTAGCGGCGACGTCAAAATTAAATCTAATTTTTCCTGGCTTGTTAATATTCCATACTGCGAAATGTGGTGAATACCAGTTCTTAGAATTTTCCGTAATCTTGCTTGCATTCAATTTCCTGAGACATTTCATGGCATTCATCTTACTTTCAGGAAGAATAACAATCTCATTCCTCCACAGATGACCAACTTCATACCTGATCCCATTTTTTGTGGCAGTTTTATCCATGATTTCCAAAGCTTTCGATTCTCTACTGAAGTAATGATCTTTTCGTCTGCTTTCAAGCCAAAAGTTTCGAATTTGAAACTTCGATGTCGACATGATAAGATAGTTTATTCTTGGTTGAAATACTTGTCGCTGTTGTCCTGACCAATAAGCACCATAGGTTTTTATTCTTCACGGTCTAAGTAGGGATGGCCAAGTGCAAAGATTTTCGACAGTTCTGACATTTTTCATTAAATAAAAAGTTTAATTTTTCGTGTCTGCAGAAATATCGAAGGTAACTTTCCTTGACATGTCTTCAAAATGAGTAATAATTTGTCCACTGGAAACAAAGTGGAACAACTGAACCTGGAAGGTTCAATTTAGTTGCTAGACTATCGTCGATCATGGAGTACTTGGAATCTTCGTCGAATGAGGCGAATGTTTCAATTTCTCCTACGGGTCCACGCATCCAAACTGGTGCTTTTCTGAGAAGAGCATATCTTTCCTCATTATTCACTTTGGCGAAGAACTCGGTCGTAGAAATTGTTATATATGCTGAGTTACCTGCGTTCTGATCTGCTGTGTTTAGATCATGTCTTGGAACGTGAAGGAGATTGTTGAGTTTTCCTTTAAAACCATTCACTTCCCAGCTGGAAGTCAGAAAACACCTGTTTACAATGTGGCCTACTCGAAGACATAACAGCTTCAACACCCCTTCTCTCCTTTCTGCTACGGGCTTGTCGAGAAATATAACACATTTTTCTATGAGTTTCTGCAGGATACACATTTCTCTATTTTTGTTAATTGTCTTTTTTGACACCATTTCCGATTTTTTCTTGACAAAATTTTCATTCATTTGAAAAAAATTACTTGTGGTAGTCATTGAAATAAGCTTTTAGCGATGTCAGTATTCCTTGCGAATCTTGATTATATTTATGTTTTCTTTAGTTATATTTTTGAAAAAAAAAAAAATTAAAATAGGTGGAAGTTTTTGCACTAAATTGTACAGTAACTCTAGGTTGAACATGTAATTACAATGTATTCGAGAAGGATATACATGATTTTAAACTGCCTTCTTTAACATAGCAAATTTATTATACTCTGTCCATGTGTCGCGTCGTTCACCTAACTGTATTTCGTAGAGAAAAGTAACACTGCGCATTTGTTAGGAAAATAACTATATTCTACTAGACTAGCGAGAGTGAACATAACTCTTGATTTTTCCCTGTCAACTCACCACAGAATATTTACTTTAACAATACCTTTTTTTCTGTTATTGATAGATTTGAACACAAACATTGATATATTTGACAATAATCAACTAAATAGTTCATCAAGCACTGTCAATCATTCTCTGGTTCAATCTCTAGAATCAATTAGCGAAAGTACTGAGAAACTTCGTCATTTTCGACGATAGCCAATAAACAATTGCTCAACCAACCCAATAAACTTTCCTAAGGGCGTTTTTGAATCCCTTCCGGATTTGATTTCTTTTGCCTATAAACCACCTGACCCGTAACTGGATCTTTTACATAAGAGGTACTATAAATTCGACCCTCTAAAATACATTATGTGACCTAGCGGTACTTATGCATATAAAAAATAGTAAAAGGAACCTTTCCTGATTTTTTTGAAGTAGGTAGACGTGGGTAGGTAGATCCAAACACTGAATTTTTATCTGTTTATAATTGGGGTTTCGTGGGAGCATAGTTTCAAGTTAACAGTGGTTCGAAGGTACCGTTAGCCATAAGGTGTAGAAATGAAACAGGAAATGGTGATTAATATTGGTTCGTTTAGTTACGTAATTTTGGCGATCTATTTTTTTACTTTCTTGACTCATTGATTATTTAGTGGACTTTTGTGTAAACTCATCAAAACATTTATGTATATTTACATACATTGTTTAATAACAGACAGTGGAACAGCTATAACTCCTGATAAGTCTCTGATGAAATTATTTGGATTAGTCTCAAAAAAAGATATAAAGTCTATTTTTATATCCTCAGTAAAAAAAAAGCCGAATGGGTAATTCACGATCGGGGAACGAGTTGCTGTAGTGCTGGAGTACTTTTACGCTATTTATTTGGCAAACCAAGTATGATTCTAACATATCACATTTTTCTTGAAGGAAAAACGTCATTTCGAAAAATATTCAGTCGACAGTTCAATTAAATTTTTTCAATTTCAATTTATTCAGTTCAAATGTCAGTACAAAACAATTCAGTACAATCCCTTTAATGAAAAATTGTTTTTTTTTTGTTCCGATCAGGAAGCATACAAAAGCAACTAAGCACCAAAGTGCTTGTGTTGTGCAGATTTCGATAGAAGTTTTTTCAATTATCTAATTATAGATAGTGGATCAAATCATGTAAGTTCGGAACAAAAAGATGGTTGACTACAATTATAAGGTCAAAATATTTTAGCAATTGTAGTTTTGTTGAAACATGAAATTTTTAATGGATTATTTGTTCAAAGGCAAATACAAAGACATTCTTTCAACTGCTCTACCAAAAAACTAATAACTAATACCAAATATTCGTTTTTATGGAAAAACATCCAAATCAGATATGTATATAGATTTCTTACATCAAGTAAGTTGTTTGGTAGAAAACAACTTCCTTTTGTAAACATTAGTTTAAGTTTTGTGCAGTTTGAATATATTCAAAGTTGTCAAAATAGCAGACATATTTTGATTCACAAAATAAATACGAATAGTGGAATAGCTTTGAGATAAAAATTATTGTTTTTTAAATTAATATCAAAAAGGTCAGTGATATCAAGTGAGTGGCACTGCCATGATGATCACGGGTTTCATGGGATCAAATCCCAGCATAATATTTTGTTGTCTTATTTTGTTTTAGTAACAAAATTATGTTATTCCTATAAGTACCCAAATTTGTTGTTTGGACACTCATGAGGTTTTATTTGCCAAAACAAAAGAATTTTTGGTACGAGTGAAAGAAATAAATATTTCCACATACGTCGCTCACTATTGAGAATTTGATTACGAATGCATGATAAAATAAAGGGTGTTTGAAAACATATTTTCAGCATCGAGAAAGTAATTAAAAATGTCACAATAACAACAGGATAGGCAAGAATTCGCCTCAAATATATTAGTTTATGATTACAAGATAGATTTATAGATTTCGATCATTTAAGAATGAAATGGTTTCCTGTTCCTTATATCGTTGTAGAAGAACAAACTGGAAGGAATGTTTTATAAGGATTTTCTATCTCACAATATAGCGGTAGAAGAATGTAAATTGATACGTCTTCCGCCCTCGTTAGTTTTTTATTTGTGAGCACAATATGTTCTATCCGGGAATAAATCACTACCTGATTTTTTACCTGAATATTTTTCAATATATCATGTATCTGAATTGAAATGGGTCCTCAAAAGAATATTTATCGATTTTCAATGAGCAGATTCTTGGGCGTTTTGTGTTTATTATCAGTTGTTACAACAATGAACAGGGTGTTCCTTTTAGAAATCCTCACTTTAGTATTCCATGAACCAGTATACTGCCGTTCTTAGCAAAAGTGCCGTATCCACAAAAAATATGAATATTGAGATATTGTATTCTGTAGGTTTGACAACCTATAAATTTTGCGATTTACCAAGCAAAAATGATGTATACTCCCGGTTTATAGCCAAAGTTAACAAATCATTTTGCGATTATACATAAGTTTGAAAATTTCCTTCGTATTGTTACAATCTTTGCTAAATAATAGGCCGAGCTCACTACTAAAACTGTTTATTTCCTACTTCACTAAAAACATACAACTACTTCACTGACTAATAAAACACTTCTTCATCTTCCCAGTGATATGTCTCGCCCTCAAATACTCAAGTAGTGTAACCAGATTCTTCCAGATTCCGCTCTAAATTACTCATGACAGAATTCCACCCAAATAATTTTTTCTTGGAAATAATTATCGACAAAGCGCCCGATGAAACGACTCAGCGGCAGCAAGGGGACTTTTATCAATCTCGTTACAGTACAGTATGAAGGTCGGATCTACAGACTTCTAAGCATGATAGCAGACAGTATTTTTGCTAAGGACGGCAGAATGCTTCGTGTGGCCATCTGTCAACAGTAAGCCGGCAAGTTACGACTCCTCGTCGGAGCATTCGTGCCACCATCAGAAAGATCAGAACAGTATAATACGATACCCAAAAATAAAATATAATCACATCTCAAGCTGGTTTTTATCCGCTCCTTCACCCCCACTGGCCCCTTGATCAAAATCTCAATCTAAGGAAAATGATTAAAAATACAATGGTTACATTTTCTTGTCATCCGTATATTTTTGAGAGTACTAAAAATCTCTGCAATAGAGTTAATTATTCAAGAGAAAAAAACTGAAAGTTGCTCAACTGGGATTCTCAGATTTTATCAATCTGTTGCATAAACCGAGGTTGCGGAATGGTATCACCCGACTGAGAACCAGCCCTACCAGGACTTTCAGGAATAGGCAAATTGATAGAAACTGCTCCCTTGACAAGCACCCACATACACACACAATAGTTATTTATGCAACAAGTGCAAAAAGTAGGTGTTTATTGCACTCGACTTGAAACCTAACCTAACTTAACCTAACCTAACCTAACCTAAGTCCGACAAGGCCGTTAGGTCGAGTTGGACAACAATAATTATTACTATCGATTTCATCACCATCATCTAGGTTTCCATTAATATTACTCATTTTAAAACTTTCAGTTCTGTAATTGTCAGAATTAAATTTTGACTGACGTTTATATAAACACAGTTGCATTATTAAAATCATATTAGCCATGAGCGCGTATGTTATCACGAGGTGTGGTCATAGTAGAGACAGTTTGCTCTATGCAGGTAGACGGTTTAGAACATATCGGATCGGTTTTGATTATAGTGTTATTCTCGGGAAGGCATTGTTTGTTCAACTCTGACTTCTAACATTAATACAAAATAATATAAAATATGTAGCTGATTAAAGCTTATGGCCAATCTCACAGAATATCTGCTAAATATGTAGTGCACTGATAAAAATACCCGATTGGAGACAAAAGAATCATGCTTTTAGATTTTATTCTCTTCTGACAACGAAATTGTCCTCTTCCCAAATACTTTGCTCTTGAATGAAAATCATTGTTGCTTTTGTAATCAATTTTCGATTCTTTTGGCTTCAAATGCTTTTGAGAGAACATTATTAACTTTGTCTCCAGTTCTGCTTGGTTGACTTAGTATGCAAGGTCGGGAATACTTTATACTCACGTCATCTTCGTCATGCATGAACTCGAGTCTACCCGAAATTTGTCGATACCTATTTGAGCAGGTCGCAACGAAGCCGGGTCAGAGGTGAGGTCGAGGTGCAGAGCAGATGTCACGGTCAGCGCCATTGTGTTAAGTGTTGATGTTTATTGATATGGTGTTTCAGCCGGTAAGATTATTTATGTTGTGAATATTGTTATGATGAGTGAAAATTTTGAAAACCTCCTCGAAACGTGGCGTTTAGGTAGCATGATGAAAATATTTCTAGGTAAGTACCTATGCCTACCTAATGATTATTCTTGTAGATTGGCAGATTCATTAGTTGAGATTGTGGTTTGTATTGTAGGTTCATAACACTCAATTCACTGAACGAAAATTCCGGAAAAAGTATAGCAAATTTGATAGCTCGGCCTCTCTGTTAACGTTTCATTCGTTTCGATTTCAGTTTCAGCTGATTGCCGGAAACTTTGTAAAAGATTCAAAAGTATCGCATGAATTTTTAATCAATGCTTTACAAAATTCATCAGCTGGGACCTAGGGTAAACCTGACAATCGAAGGCGAATTGAACAAAACCAGACTAAACTGACCGACATTTTAATTTTTTCAGAACAGAATATAGATGGGCCAGACCTATTGGTATACCTGTCAGAACAGCAGATAACAGATGTTACCACCTATTAGGGTTAGTTTTGTTTTGTTCCTTATTCATCAGCAAAACCAATTTCCTCCTCCTGATATATGTATGTTCAATGACCAAAGCATTGTTGTATGTGTTACTTTTTTAATAAAAACGTTTTTATCAATATTTGTTTCTCTAGGTCTTCCTGTAATTCTTTATGAATAACTAAATTTCAATTTTCAGTTAGATTTTACCAATGCAAATTTGTATAGCCTCAAAACTTTCGAAATTTTCACAAGAACTATTCTATTTTGAAAAGATTCTCAGGAAATTTGGCCCTAGGTCATATACATTTTGGAACGTTTTGGATCTTTTTGAAAAAGAGTAATTCTTTCACTTGAGGACGCAAGGTTTCAGAACAAAAACTCAACATAAACATAAGATGTATGAATTTTATTTTGGTTATATATCAAAAGCCTTTCATTCCAAGACAATGATTTTGAAGCATGTAAGTAGTTTAGACCATCTCATAATGACTGATCGAAAATTTAGGCTCTCTTGCTTTAAGATCATATGACTTTGGGCTAAAAAAACATTGCATTTCCCTCAAAGCCTTTCAAATTTGGAGAAATAATGATTTTACGTCAAAATCATTCTATATTACGAAAAAAGTTAGGTTTCTTGCCTTAAATTAATATAACTTTGTGCTAAAGAAAGTGAGGCGTTTGCCTCAAAGAAATTCATATTTTGGTACAAAATATCCATGCATTTCGCCCATATCAAATGACAGCACGTTGAAGTAGAATAACAGATGAGTGCAATAAACACTTTATTGCACTAGTGCAATAAAGAGCTTTTTTCCTCTGAATATATTTCAATAAAGGTTTGCTTTTTGCATGAATGTAGGAAAACATAGTTTAAGGATCTATTTCGAGGAAACCACTTGGAGACTGAGAGATCATGTCATGGATGAGGAGACAGGGAGCGGCAAAAAGGGCCCATAAGGGCCTACTTGCCTGGCTGCATTAGCGGCCACCCCGCTTCTACTACTACTATTTGCTTTCTTTTAATGGGAATGGACTGAAGCATTCGTTTCGTAATTTTTTCATTGCTTGATTCTTTGAATTTAATGTCTGCAAATGGATTGAATGTTCGGGCGTACTGCTGGTAAGGGCCAATGGATACAATTGAAAACTTTTTTTTCTACAAGCGTGCGTGATTCACCCTATACCCGCACGCAATTTAGTTTGAGAGGTGTCATTTTCCCGCACTAGTGCGGGAAATATATTCCCGCACGCTAATGTCACTTCAAGTGAGTTATTCCCGCACGCGAATGTTTGCGTCATTCGGGTAACGGCAGTCGCATGCAGGAATGATACTCTTTTCGTACTTGTTAGGATAATAACTATATCAGTTATTGGGAAAGCTAGGTAGCTTTTTATCATTGAAAATTACTGTTAAGTTGTCGACTTTAAGAAATTAAAGAAATTTCATTGGTTCTTATAATGAAGGCGTGTATTAATCGGATCCCAGCGGAAATTAAATGAATGTACACATTTGTAATTACTGCATTGAACTTTTGAAAGCATTCCTTTTATATTTACCAAATTGATGAAATAAATGTAGGTTTGGAAATTTCTCTGGAATGAATAAATGGAAAGCAATTTGATATAATTTTCAACATATTTATTAACACTAACTAATATAAAATAACATAAAACAACAAAATAATAACATACATTAAACAAACAAAATTTTCAACGGTGGCTAATCACAGAAATCAACGAAACTAAAATAAACTTTCTTCATTGCATGCAGCCTCCACAAACCTGAAATGAAAAGTTGAGGATAAGTTGCTGCGCTATTTTAAGGCAGTAGTTTGGGGAATACATTTAATGCGCGTTATCCTAAAGGCACTTCCTGTAAAGCCACCCCCACTACACCACTACATAATCTTCAATATTTTTACTCCTCAAATAGAATATATGAGTGAAAAATATAATTATTTAGAGAACACAGCATCAAAAATCAGAAAATGGAGCTTTTTCAAAATTATGAAGTGGGGGTGGAAAAAATTATCGAATACTCTTTTCAAAGAAGAGTGAACGACCCTACTTCACTGTATATCCGCATAGACTATACATTTTTCTTTTGCAAGTATTCAACAGAAAACAACTAGGTATTGAATTTTTATAATTTTAAGTTGCTCATTTTCACTAAAATCATTTTAAGCCACACTGTATAATTTGAGGGAATGAGAATGAATAAAAAATATCACAAATCTGTCTATCCAATGTTATTATAATTATTTCCTCTATTGTTTCGATTTGCATCTGCATATAGAAGCCCATGGCCCATCAGTACATTTTTGTATGTAACCTAATCATAATCAATAACGTTTTCAGATATTTATAGTTGTTTTCAGTATAGATTTTCTCTGCTGCTACCTCACCTTCCACTTGAAGATGAATCGCGTAATTTTTCATCGAATATGTTTATGATTTTGTCAAAAAGTTTCACTTACCTTCAGAAAATTTGCAACTTTTCTACACCAAGGGATTGAACTATGCACGAATACCTATAAAATACACAACTTAATAAAGTACTGATACAATAATTAAGTTTTGTTAGCAACTTACAATTCTAAAACTAAACAAACAATAGCGCTACAAGCTACAAACAAGTTCATCAACATCAAATGACTAAGTCAAAATGTCTGCCATGGGTCGACCGTTGCCGGTTGATATCCTCTGCCACTAGTGTCGAAATAGGCGCTGTTCACTTCTCAAAAAAGTCGCCCGATCATAATCCATGGAACTTCTCGAGTAATATATTATTGAAAATTCAATATATATCACTAAATGAACGTTAATATAAAACAGTCAGAAATATGTGGCATGGTGGTAACATTGTGAAAGTCGTAAGGACTTCTCTAGATCGCATTGATTTTAACTGCTTTTGAATGGTATTTTGCGAAATCACAAGGTTAATATTTATTGCATATCATTGTCGGCAAACCGAAATTGCTGGTACTTATCTGTAAAATCGCATTGTTGATCCATATAGAGACATTAAATTGAATTCCCTGCCACTTACTGCGACTTCGCTGGTTGACTGGGATGAATTATTCTATTCTCGAATTTCGACATGAAACCCATTATTCTTAATCCCGAAAATCTTCCAGTACCAACTTTCAATATAAGTTGATTAATAATTAAAAAGTGAAAAACCGTTTGTATGTGATAAAATCGACAATATATTCTACCGACATTCGACAAAGATAGCTTTAAAAATCTAATATAAGTTTGCCAACCACTGTAGAGAACTAAATGACTATGATATTTAATGAAACTCGGGCCCCCGAGATCAAAGCCGGGGGTCCAAGATTAAAGTTGGACCCCCGAAATTAGAGTCGGGGGTCTGAGATTAGAGTCGGGGGTTCGAGATTAAAGTCAGGGGTTTAAGAAAGTCGGGGTTTCGTGATATCAAAAATAATTGCTCCTGGCCCATTGTAATAAACAGTGTAACAGATGACCTTTTATCTATCGCTACCATTATAAATGAACCCGCTTTCTGTAACGCTCCCATAAGTTCTTCAGAGTGCGTCGACACTAATGAACAGATATACTATAACAAGTCCAACCTTGACCACCAGTCATTGCCATCCTCCCCAAAAGCCGCGTACACTACCTTCTTCCGCACTAGCTTATCCTTGAATCCTGCGCGAATATCTATCGAAACGAGTCACTTGCCGACCCTGAATGAAAGTTGTAACGGAACGCTAACTTATGCAATGTATTACAGTTATAAAGCCAGGTTCATAGACCTCTTCGGCGAAGGTGGCTCTCGCTTCCTCCGATCGGTGAGCGATATAGGCGTCTCTGTCGCGGAATTCGCGAGCAGTGCGAATGTGGACCAACGATCCGCAGTAACCCGAAGAAAGGAGCGTACGCGGAATCGAACGAGATAGAAATTGTCTTGGAATATTGTGGGTGTTGGTTGTGTCGTATGGCATATAATAACAATATAATTACACAGTTGGCGACATTTGTTTTATCGAAAGGGAACACATATTGATGTTTGGAGTTGTGTGCTAAGAAATATATAACATCATTTGAATGGGCAATTGAAACATTTCAGCCATTCAAATCACAAGGTGAGGATGGTATTTTTACAACTCTTCTTCAAAAGGAATGGGAATTGCTTCCACTAATCCTAATTGAACTGTGTAGAGCCAGTTGGTTGGCGGCTAGGGTAGTATACATACTCAAAGTGGGCCGCACAGACCCACACCCCAAATCGGTACGACCAATCAGTCTTATATCCTTCCTGTTAAAGGGCCTTGAAAGGACCCTGGACGGATATATCAGACGGAACGCTCTTTGCACGCTCCCCCTGAACAACCACCAGTATGCCTATAAAACCGGCAAATCGACAGAATCAGCATAAAATAACTTCTAGAGAAAATCGCCCAATCACTTACTAACAAAAAGATTGCGGTGACCATATTTCTCAATATTGAAGGAGCATTCGATAACGCACTACCAAACTCTATTGGATCAGCTTTGACTGAAAGAAGAAT
The DNA here is from genome assembly GCA_958502065.1 of Chrysolina americana. NCBI lineage: Eukaryota > Metazoa > Arthropoda > Insecta > Coleoptera > Chrysomelidae > Chrysolina > Chrysolina americana. The sequence goes on from OY293410.1 coordinate 101,053,274, forward strand.
AGAACCAACCAAATTAAGCTGGGTCTATGCCATGCTCATGAACCGGACTGCCACTATATCTCTTCAAGTTGAGGTCATTAGGTTCAGGGTCTCCAAGGGGATACCGACAAGGTGAGGTACTTTCCCCCCTTTTATGGATGGACAACTCCCGATGGACAACCCGCTCAATGTCCTCGAGAGGAGAGGGGTGGAGCTTCAGGCTTATCCAGACGACCTTGTTATTTTGGCAAGGACCACGTCGGGAGGGTATCCTCTAATGGCCTCCAAAGAACTTTGGACGACCCTCACAGGTGGTGCCAGAGGAAACAGATATCTGTCAGCCCTAGCAAAACTGTGAAGTTATCATTTACCAGGAAAAGGAATCTGGAAGACCTAACTCCACTTTCCTTCAATGGCAACGTTATTCCTTTTGCAGCAGGAGTAAAATATCTAGGGTTATCCTTGATAAAAAAATCACACGGAACGCTTATCTGGAAATGTTCTTCGCAAAGACAGAATGTCCTTATGGAGTCGTGGAAGGATTTGTGGAAAATCTTGGAGCCTATGTCCCAAACAAATCTACTGGATATATGCAATGGATGTTAGAGTGGTGGTGGCCGAAAAATTTACAGCGAACGGCCCAGGTGAAGCTCTTTTTACAGAGATATGCTTGTCTAGCGATCACTGGTGCAATCAGCACCACATCATCAGCAGCAATGGAAATCCTACTAGACCTACCTCCTCTCCATATCTTCCTGTAGAAAGAGGCTATTGGTATTGGTATTGGAAGGTATGGATGGTGACTGATGCGCTGCGACCTGATTTGATCTATTATGCCCCATCTTCTTCTGCTATTTCAAGGTGTTGTCGTTTACAGCAGCCTCTCAAGCCCCGATTCCTTGAGGAATTTAAGGATTTTGAGGGGGTCTATTCATGGTATTTCTCCCACAGTCAGCTGGTGTGATCCCAGTATATTCAATCTTCTGTGATGTACAGCATAACAGTCCATCAACATATGGTGGGGTATTTCTGCATGTTCCCACAGAATTTGCAGGTGCTGTCCTCCTCTAAGCCTAGCTTCCTTAGGTATTCTTTGAGTCTACAGTGCCCCGTCGGAAATCCCGTGATTGTCTTTAGACTAGTTTTGCTGAGGTTAATCAGTATCTTCGATCTTGTTCGGTTGAAGTTTCTGAGGAGATCTTTGGCCTGCCTTAGCCCTGGAAGTCTTTGCCAGTATGTTGCTCTCATTACTTCTTCAGTTTTATTGAGTTCTTCTTATAAGTAAGATTTTCCAAGTCTGCAGAATGGTTCTGGCCCGATCAGTGGCGTTGATGCCCCTTTTCGTGCCTGGGTATCTGCTTGTTCATTGCCCTCCACTCCGATGTGCCCCGACACCTAGAGGAGGATCACCTTGTTGTTCCTGCCTAGATCATTAAGTTTGTCTAGGCATTCCCGGACCATCTTTGAGTTGATGTTATATGAGCTCAACGCTTTGATGGCTGCTTGACTATCGGAGAGGATTGCGATTTCCTTGTTCCGGCATTTCCTGTCGATGTTGAATTGAATGCACCTTTCTATGACGTGAATTTCTGCTTGAAAAATACTGGGGAACTGGCCCATGGGTTCGCAATATTTGGTGCGAGGCCCAAAGACTCCTGCTCCAGTTCCGTCGAGAGTTTTGGACCCGTCCGTGTACCATGTTATGGTATTCTTCTCTAGTGCTCGATTTGATTCTATGCTCCATCCACTCTTGGTATTTAATTCCGTTCGAAAGAATTTCTCGAAACTAAATTTCCTAGTAATTTCGTCAGTTGGGAGATCGGCAAGGTGTGCACGTTCGGTAGGGCTTGAACCCCTTACGTTGTGTGCTGTCCTTTTGAGTCCAACTTTAGCCAACCTGAGATTTGCTGCCTAAGCAGTTCTCCTCACCATGATATGGAAAGGAGTGAGGTCCAGAATTACCTCTATTGCTGCTGTTGGAGTCGACCTCATTGCTCCTGTTATACAAAGACATGCTAGTCTTTGCACTTTCTCCAGGATTTTCTTTGTTATGGCGAGTTCGGTTCTGCCGTGCCACACTACTGCTCCGTAGGTGATCCCACGTGTCTCCTGCAATATTCCTGCACACGTGTCTGTTCCAGAGTAGTTTTAAGTCTAGGGTAAGCCCTCGGTACTTCACCTCTTGCTTCCATTCTAAGTCTGCTCCGTCGAGGCGAACAGCCCTTGGGTGCTGAAACTTTATTCTTCTAGTGAATGTTACCACTGTGGTTTTTGATGAGTTAATTCTCAACCCCACAGAAAGGCACCATCTTCTGGAAGTCTCTAGCTCCCTTTCTATGAGATCGCAGAGGGTTCCTTCGAACTTGCCTTCGACCATAATGACTATGTTGTCAGCATATCCAAGGCAAGTTCCCGTTCCCGGTTAGTGTTCCGAGTAGTTCATCTACTACGACACTCCACATCAGAGGTAATAGTACCCCTTCTTGTGGGCATCCCCTGTTTGTGCTGATCCGAAAGCAGGTATCGCCTACTTTCGTTTCAGCAGTTCTTGTAGCCAGCATTTGGCACATCCATCTGGATGTGGTTCTGTCCACTACCTTGTTCGTTAGGGCCCTATTTATTGCTTCGTGAGAGGTGTTGTCGAATGCCCCCTCTATGTCTAAGAAGGCGCATAGAGCCATTTCTGTATGCTCGAGTGATCTCTGGATGCTTTCGGTAAGCACGTACAAAGCGGTTTCTGTTGATCTGCCCGCCCTGTATGCATGCTGCCCGGGGTGTAATGGCACCCTCTCCAGTATCTACCATCTTCTCCATTGTCTTCAGTAACAAGGATGAGAGACAGATTGGTAGAAAGAGACTATACAGACTTATACAGACTTATACAGAGCGTAGCAGACTGCTAATTGTTACTGAATGTCACAGCATTCATGGAATGACCTCTGATATAATGTGAATTTTGACCTGCCTTACACCATTCTGATTCCGAAGAGAGACGACTGAGTCCTCCAAGAAGAGGAACTACTGAAAGCAGATCACTGTTGGTTCACAGATGGTTCAAAACAGAAATATAGGATTATATGCGACAGTATTCCAGGCGGAAATTCACGCAATCGATCTTCGTGTGGAGAGACTGGAAGAAACCATCCTCACACAGAGATCGATCAAAATTTTCTAGGACAGTCAAGCGGCTTTGAAAGTACTTGGCTCGTATCGATCAACATCTGAGCTGGTGTCAAATTGCCAGAGAAAACTCTCCTCAATAGGAAGACTCAACAGGTTTTCGATGTTCTCTTCGTCGGACCTGACACCAAATAAACTAATCGGTTTCGTCAAGGAGCTGGGTTTATTTGGTAAAATATAAATTGGTATGAGCCACAGTAGACCATTACGGGTCACAGTCGAGGGCCGAGTAGATCCGCTCATTTTGAACCTAACCTAATCTAAGGGAGTCGATCAAACCAAGACTCTTAGCCTGTCTGGATACAATGTGGAATCCTCGTCATATGACGGATACTATTCCTAGAATGCAATCAATATAAGCAACGAGATTTTCATCAAATCATTTCGAAGTACGGGTCGACAGTATAGAAGTTCTAGATGTTTCGGATGAATTATATAAGAAAGGAATTCGGGGCAGATGGACAAGTACGTAAGAAGTTAGAACGGAGTTAGGTCAGCAATGGGCCGTGGTGGTCGTGATGGTAGAGCGTTTGCGCCTCAATTACAGAAGCGTGGTTTCGATTCCCAGCATAGTCACTGGCATGGCACCACACGTTGAAAGGTAAGGGCTACGTCTTCTCTAGCTCACACAAGTCTCTGACTTCTGAGGGTTGCTCGTAAGGGTGTAGCCGGTTGACGAATATAGCAATTATAACAACGATAAATTGGAATCCAGTCGAGTACGCGGAGTACTTTACTAGTATTTTGAGCTGAAATATCGAGTTATCAGGATGCATTGTTGATGCTGAACAAGAATAAAAATTCTAACAGTTATTTCTGTAGTTAAAAACTGGAATAATACATTTTGTCTTGCAAAATTTCCACACAGAGGCAGTAAGAGTCTCTGAAACATCACTTTATTAAGTAAAATAAGTGTTTTATTAATTCATCAACCTGGTTTTTGCATAAATGAGATTAGTTTGATATGTATCTACATACATACAAAATCAGCCATATGATATTAATTGGCTAGTTTACAGTTTGAACTTATTAATTTTCGAAGAAATGCTTTAGATACAGTGGCGTAGCTAACTTTCAGCGAGCCCCCCGCAGGAACCTGCTTGCGCCCCTACCCCCTAACCCATAAAATTTTAATAAACTCAAATTTATAAACTGATCGATGATTATATACACGTAGAAGATGTTCAAATTCAAAAGGCTACAATTTACAAATTTGCCTATGGAAAAACATATACCCTCCTTTAAACGCATGGCAGAAATTTTTGGTTTCCTTGCGCCCCTGTCAAGTTACGCCCCTATTTGGATATTTTTCTAAATTTTAATATCTTCTGATAATAAATATATAAACCTGAAATTTATACACGTCTCAATATTTATGAAATGGATGGAGTCTCACCTTTTCTTGACGTGGTAAGAGATCATCATGGAAAGTGAGAAATAAAACTGTATATTTTTTTTTTTTTTTTTTTTTTTTTTTTTTAATTTATTCGACAATAAGAATGTTATACATTGGTAATACAATAATGCACCTAGGTGAGTTAACACCTGTGTGTGCAAAAATAATATATATTAAATGAGTTAAAATAGAGAAAGAAATAGTAGTTTTTGGTAATAATACTAATACTAATAATGGAAATGGAAATTATAGTAGTGAATACATCTGCAATATAACTGGAGTATGTCAAATTAACTAAGTAAATGATAAATAGATTATAATAGTAAATACATTGGTTTTACAGCTAAAGTATGTTAAATTGATGAATGTTAAGTTAATAAAATTAATTAAATAACCTTTTTCACAGCATTTTACATATGCGATCACTATTTAGATGAATAAAGGATTTGCATTTATTAACAAAGTGTTTATATTTGGTTATCAATTTAATTTCATTTGGTAGGATGTTATAAATTTTTGGTGCTACGGTTGTAACGAATCTTTGGTTCCCATCGTATTTTCTAAACGGTACTAACATATTTTTGTTTGTGTACTGTCTAGTTTGGTAACGGTGGTTCACAAATTGTTTGTTTTTAGATTTAAAACAGAAAATACAGTTACTAAGAAAGTATAGGCATCGGACATTCAGAATCGATTCATTAAATAGACAATTTGTGGAATATAGTCTATTTTTAAATAATATTATTCGTAGTATATAGTTTTGCACTACAGTTAACTGGACTAATGCATTGTCATAGAGCCCCCCCCACACTATGATCCCATAATTCAGGAGTGACTCCACCAAGGACTTGTAGATTTGTAAAAGTAGTTTTTTTGTTAGGATTTTGCGTATTATATAGAATTTATGAATTAAACGTCTTATTTTGTTAGTTAAATCTTGAATATGATTTGTCCATTTTAGATTTTTGTCTAGAGTAATACCTAGATATTTGATGGAATTAGTTTCTTTTATTACGAGATCATTCATTTTGATAGTATTGAAAAGTGGTCTTTTTGAGTCAGTCATTGAAAATGCAATATAGAATGTTTTATCTGAATTTAAAGTCAGTTTACTTTTATCAAGCCAACATTTTACGACGTTCACTCCATGAACCACTTTATTCTTAACATTTTCCCAGTTTTTATCTTTAAAAAGTAGAACAGTGTCGTCAGCATAGGAGATAGAGATACCATTTATGTTCAGATTTAGTAGCGAATTGATGTATGTAATGAAAAGAAGTGGACCAAGTACTGTTCCCTGTGGAATACCTATCTTAGTTTCCAGGGGATTACTATATACGTTCCTAATTTTAGTCATCTGTTTTCTGTTACGAAGATAATTCTTAAAGATTTCCAATACCACTCCTCTGATACCATACCGCTCAAGTGTGTCAGTAAGTTGTTTATGAGGTACGGTATCGAAAGCCTTCGCGAGATCTAGAAAAACAGCAATAGCTTTTTCATTATTGTCAAGACTTTTTTTTATATTATTCACGAGTTCAAACATAGCATCATTTGTACTTATATTTTTCATGAATCCAAACTGATTGTGGCTCAAAACATTCATGGAAGTTAGATAATCGAATAACCTATTTTTAAGACATTTTTCAAATAGTTTTGAAAAGGAAGTAATTACACTAATGGGTCGATAGTTACTTATACTAGATTTAGAGCCCTTTTTATAAATGGGTGTTACTAAAGATATTTTGAATTGGGATGGTACCTTGCCTGTTAGGAAAATTTGATTTATAATGTGAACTAAAGGATCTAAAATGAATTTGTGGCATTTTTTAATCAATCTAGATGAGATGCCATCTATGCCTGGTGCACTATTATTTTTTAGGGTACTGATGTGCATAATTATTTCTTCCTCAGAAACCGGTTTTAAAGCCATAGAATTCAATAAAGAGAGGTATTCAATTGTAATGTCAGATGTGGGTTCATTAATTTTTGATGCCATGTCCAACCCAGCATTCACATAATAATTATTACAAAAATTTGCCATGTCTGTGTCATTATCGAATTGTTCATTATTTTCATCTAAAATTAGTAAATTGTTGCTATTTTTGTTTTTATTCTCATTAGCTGCATCTGAGATTATTTCATATATTTTCCTTATGTTGCTAATATTATAATTAACCTGATTTACGTAATAATTGTTTTTTGCATTCAGTATAATTTTGTTGAGATGATTCCTGTACATTTTATATTCTTGGAGTAACATAAAATCATTTTTATTTTTTATTACTCGTCTCTTTAATTTGTCTCTATGCTTAATAGACTCTACTATTCCTTGTGTAATCCAAGGCTTCAGTTTTCTATGCTTTTTGAACGGAACAGTTTTTATAGACGTACATTCATTTTTTAGCGACATAAAGGTTTCAAAAAAAAGTTTGTATGCCATTTCTGGGTCCTTCAAAGAAAGAACATTGTTCCAACATACTGTTTTGATGGTGTTTTCAAACTTTACTTCGTCAAACTTGACTATAGTTTTCGGTTCGATGTTTGTGTTATCATTTCTAACCTCATTTGATCTAATATTCAATAGGACGGGAAAATGATCTGTAATATCTGTATCAATGACGATTGAGTCCAGTGTCAATTTGTTTATATCAATATTTTTTCTTATGAAAATATGATCAAGGCAGGTGCTAGTTTCAGAGGTTACTCTAGTGAAAGAATTTATGAGGGACTTGAATCCAAAGTACGATAACAAAGATAAATAATTGTTATTTGTTAGTTTTGTACAATTGAGAATATCAAAGTTTATATCTCCTATAAATATGTCTACGTCATTTTTATTTGAATTGTTAAAGTGAAATTCTAAATCATTCAGGAATAAGTTATCATTTATGGAGGGAGATCTATAGCAAGGCATTATTGAAAATTGTATATCACATAATTTAAATGTGATATTACTAATTGTTACTTTAGTTATTGGCAGAATAGTATGTGTTATGTCAAAGTTAATATGTTCTCTTATAAAAATGAGGACACCATCATTCTGGTTGATAGTACTGTTATTGTAGCAAGTATGAAATCCAGGAATTGTGAAATTATTAATATTAAGAATATTTCGAGTTTCACCAAAAATTATAATATCCAAATCTTTCATTTGAAATGTTTCAAGGAAGGTCAGAAACATGTCAAAGTTTTTCTGAGCACTTCGGATGTTGATGTGAATAATCTTTAGTATATTTTCACCATTAGTTATGTTAGAGGAGAACTTCTTATATTCATCTATATTATATCTCACTGTTATATTATTTTGAATGTCTCTTTCTTCATTTCCAATTTCATTTAATAAAGTTAATTCAGCAATATCCATCGAGAACACAAACAAATAAAAAAATTCCCTTTACTCTGAAGGTAGGTAGTTGGTACTCCTGCTGTTTTAACATTTTAAAACAAACAAAATAGGAAAAAGTATTCAATCTACAAAACTACTTAAGTAGAATAAAAATGTTTTGATATTATCTCATTCACGGAATAGCCTATTGTAGTCATCAAAAGATCTAATTATTGATATTTTACCGTTGTGGTTGATATAAATTTTACCGGATTCTGTCCAAACATCTTTTAAAGATGTTTTTTGAATGGCTTTTGCTAGAAGTTCAACTCGTTGACTGGTCAGATCCTCTCGTATGACGACTCCGGTGCCCTTCAACATCTTCTTTTTGTGATATATCTCTTGTTTCTTCTCGTTATTCTTGAATTTAAGAAATATTCCCCTCGCTTTATCTGATTTCTTCCCAATACGGTAACAAATTGTTATATCACTTTCAGTAAGATTTGTTGACATCTTGGTATTCAGCAGTTTCAGGACCTCATTCATTGTATTTTCGGAAGGTTGTTCTTTGAGATTGAACACGCGCAAGTTTTTTCTTCTTCTTTCTTGATCTATGTTGTCGCATTTTTGCTCTAGAATCCTGTATTTATCTGAAATGTGACTTATTTCACCCTCTAACTTGTTGATTTGTTCTTTTTGTATTTTTTCAATGTCGAGAAGTTTATTCTCTAGTTCATTAGTTTTTTTCTCAATGTCAGCTAGCTTTTTGTTATGATTCATTATTATTTGTAACACTATAATAGTTGTTTGATAATGTCCATAAAGGGCGAAACTGCAGATACAAATAAGTGGTGAAGATACATATAGATTTTTTTTTTTATTTATGATGATGTACTCAACAATAATTTCGGTGTTATATCATATACTCTTCACTTCTCCGAAAAATCGCCCATTTCATTGAAATCACTGAAGTTCATTGACAGTAAATACCTATTATTATATCTTGGTTAACCCATTTCAGAAATTCATTGTATAATGTTCATCACTATAGCGCAACTCAGCCGATTACAGTAATTTCTATCGATACAGTTCACTCAGTTCTACTTTCAAATATAACGGTCTTGTTTTGGATATAATTGCTGAACACGAGAAGATAGCAATGGTGCATTTGTTTTATCACTGTTGTGATTGGTAGTAACAATTGCGAGTTTGTATTGGACTCATTCATTTAGAGAATAATTATGGGTGTTTCGACGCTGACATGTTTTGTGTATAAAAGAGAATAATTTTTAATTTTTTTTTTCCAATTGTTAAAGTTAGATAAATGCAAAGAACCTCACCTGTTTTTTTTTGCGGTCTTATTACCAATAACATGCCATACGGCAATAATCTCAGCTTTCGAAAATTATAGGAGGTTACGAGTAGAGTTTGCGTTCCAGACCAAATACTTTGTAACGTTTTATTTATACTAGAAGGAATTTAAAAATTAGTAATATAATTTTGCATAAGCTAACTAACTGTAAAATACAATTTAAATTTGTCAAATACAGAATTTATTAAAATCAATGGATAGATCAAAAATTTAAAAAAGCAATCACACAGTATAGAAAACTAGAAAAAATTTGGCCAACTTGAATTTTTTTTAATTTCACAACTCAAGTTTAGCAAAGTTAACGGTAAATTGATGAGAAATAAATTATTTTGAATTTTTTGTAGTGATAAATAAAATCAAAGGCCCGCTCTCTCTGAATTATCGTATATACATATTTTTTGTAATTTTTTGTTCCAAAATTTGTATTAAGCTTATGTAACGATGTGACATATGATCCCCCATGCTATTTAAAATTTTTGATTTGATGTGCCCCCAGCGCCATCTATCGAACAATAAGAATGTGTTTACGTCAAAAAGTAGTATCGGTGAAATCCTCCAAACGATTTTTTTTAAGTTTGTACCTCAAACCGTTCAAAGGTTAATAGTGGGGGGGCTATTAAATGCCGCACTGTATATTTCAATGAACATTGTTTAGCTATTCTGTAATGTTACACCCTTCGTGAGATATTATTTATTCCAATGGAGACATTCATTGTGTAACAATTCAGATACGACGAGTTCTTTCCTAAGAAAGATAAATACCGAACTCAATAAGAACATAAAAATCAAATCGATCCATAATAATGAGAAAGCCAGGATCTGAAACATTGAAATTAAAAAAAAATGCCCGTGAGCAATTTTACATAGAAAATGTATAGAGTCCTTTGATTTTACAATACTAATAGCCTTATTTCATATGAGATTATGAATTATGTGGTTGATTGCCCCAAAGTTTCATCAATGATTACACTTAAATTCAAGATCTAAAAACCATTACTTGCTTTTTGAAGTATTCGGCAGGAAAAATTTGCGAAGAAATTCACCACTCAAAAGGATATTTATATAATGTAACAGTAAATTGAATTATATAGATATACTCATTGCATCACTCCTCTTAAATAGTATACAATTGAAATAACTCAAATCTCCGAATTGTATTCGCATAGTGAGTTCTTCATAAGTAAATGATGAAAATGCTGTTAAAAATTTGGCGAAGGAGCCGGTGTTTATAAATAATTTTTTTTTCTCGGGGGTTTGTCGCCATTAAACGGAGTAATTTTTCCAAAAAATTGTTGATTTAACATGAAAAAATTACCGAGGAATACCGTATGTTTAACAGTCCACCACCGCTTTTATAAGTGTGGTGGAAAATGTTTGTTGTTGTTTAAATGACAGTATCTACTTATTCGATGAAGTAATTTTGTTCATGTGGCACCAATGCCCATTAATAGGTATGTGTTTCACTCATACTACTTGTTCCATGAGTATGGCTTATTATTTGTGGGATTTCCTAAATTTTCATACTGTAGACAGGGTCCAACGACAGTATTCATGCCTATTTAGTCTGTACCTATTGGAACTCTTGAACTTGTATATGAACTGTTAGAATATACAGTGTTTTCGTAAAGTAGCCGATGAATTCAATATACTCAGTAATCTCAATTAAATATTCGAATTGAGCACTGTTAACAATCTGATAGTAGCCAAGGCGATGAACACATGCATTTTGAACGTTTTCAATGACATCGGTGGTGATAGTTCGACTCTTTTTTTAACTCTTCCAAATTCAATGGTTGAGTCACCTATAATTGCCTTTATAAGTCTGGTGCTAGCTTGAAGTGCGCACCGACCAACCGGGATGGTGCTGTAGGTTTTCCTACAGCTGAAAAGTGAATACACCACCGACAATATCAGTGAGTCGCCCCGGAGCGCCACGGCAAATAATAATGATAGCCGTCCTCTACCCGCACAGGCTATGCCTTTGGGTACACTCTACGAGTGTTTATGAGGGAGTATTATTATTATTATTATAAGTATCCATACAAAAAGTAATCGAGAGGATTTGAATTTGGAGATCTAGCTGGCCTTCCAATTTTGGTCATTGTTGTGATAATTTCAAAATCGTGGAAAGTTTTTTCGGTTTAAGAATTTTGAACACAGAAAATAGATTTGCCACACAACAATGAACTAATTTTGTTATTTCCGTCAACCAGTTGCACACCCTTAAGAGTACAACCCTCAAAAGTCTTCGAAAGACTTGTCCGAGCTAGGGAAGACGCAGCCCTTACCTTTTAACGTGTGATGCCATGCACGAGACCGATGATCATGCTGGGAATCGAACCCATGACCCTTAGGTTAATAGACAAGCGCTCTACCATCATGACCATCACGGTCCATTTCGGAAAGTATTGGCGATTAAATTGTCTCCCAAATAATAACCTTCAACACCACTAACTTTTTTTATAACTTCATTTATATTAATTTGACAGGTAACCTTTTAATAAACCCAAACTGGAAAATAAATCTCCATTGGGATATATCAAGTCTTTTTCTGCATTGATTAAGGAAACCCTCTTAATCAAACACAGTCTGAGATACCCAGTTAAACCCAAAATCGATTTACGATAATAGTTCTCTGAATTTACTACAACGAATGGCAACACAACGCAAGAGTAAAACTGGAGATGACAGATTTCATACTTTCATCTTGAATTGAATTACTGACATTGTTCAAAAAGGCCACTTCGTCGATATGCAGGGGATGTTCCGAGGATCTGAACCGAGAAAACTTTCGGGGGAGACTCCGCGGGGAACAAAAATACTCGGGATAATGAGATTTGGGCCGTGGTAGTTTGTACCAAACTGTTTTCTTTTTTATCAAAAATATTTTCAGTGTAAGTATCAGCTACTATTTCATGAACAATTCTCGATAGATGTTGATGTAATTGTGGCTCACGCGTGTTTATAATAAGTTTGTTTTATTTCAAAAAATAACCAGTCCCAGAGGCAAACTCTATTAGAATGATATTTTTGTCGTAGCTATATTTGAAATTGAGCCAACCTTCAAATAAACTAAAATAAATACTCTGGAGATGGTATAAAACCTTCTAGGAAAATTATCAATGGACTCATTCAAGTAACAATCAATCTTACACGTCGCATATCGAAATGGGAGAGAATCGAGAACTACACCAGGATATGTCGATGACACATGTCGCTTTTATTTTACTTTTAGGAACAAAATTTACGGGCAGTCCATACGTTGTGTCAACATGCAAAACGTTCCGCAGATCAAAAAACATAATTTGCTAAATTTGAATAATACCATCCTTTTACATAAAAGCATCTGCGTATCGCGAACATGACATTAATTTTGAAAATTACATTTAATTGCAGTATGAAAAGTTACAAATAGCAGGTGCTCGGACTATTGCTGGATAATTTTTGTTTTACGCGATCGCAGATATCGCCGATAACGTCAATGAGGCAGTAAAATGTATCCACGATATAGAGAAATTAGTGTTGAGAAATTATAGGGCGGATATCTCAGCACCAGCTTCATTACAAATGCAGTCAATCAAGATACAACTTTGTAATGAATTTTACTGACTACCCTGATCTCAAGTTGTTTTCGGACATAATACCCGCTGTAAAATGTTTCTCCCGTGGATAGATTGATGCCCTAGGTATATCGTTGGTTATTATTACTAGCGAAAGAAGGAGCATTTTCCTCCTGAGATATGTATATAGTCCATTCTGTCTATTTTTGAAATCTTAAATTAATTGTCGAGAAATTGATAGTGTCCTTATTCATAGCTTTGAGCGACTCCGGCAAATCATTTGTGACAACACTGATGTATATCGCCAAAACAGCTTTTTATGGAACAACTTCAGAAAGTTCTATTGCTAATTTGCGCTCGGATATTTTGTTGTATGCATAAAAATGTATCAATATTAAATGAAGATACAATACAGCACACACTTTTACAAACATATGAATAGATGAAAGACATTTAATAAAACTGCGCTACAACCACAGGGCGGGGTACAAACAACAACAACGTGGGCTGTTATCAGTTCACTGGTATTAGATTAATGAAATCATCTGCTCAAGTCCCGGAAAAACTCTAAAAAATCGGACTAGACATTACACTTCATTTCCAAGTCATCTTCTAGTCGTTCATGGAACAGGTCCAGGGTCTGGCCTGGTTTATAAGCCCGTGATGCCTTCTAGTGATATTATAGTAGCTTTCGATCCTGGTGATACCCCTGGTTAGGGGGCTTCCAGAGATATGTTGTCTATAAAATCTCTATATGCTATCTTCTTTACGTAGTCGGTTATCGTTTCTACATCGACCAGCCTATACAATCAATCAATCAAAGTATACTTTATTGTCCAAGAGCAATTCTTATTGACAAAGCGTAGTGAAAAGTAATCACAACAATGAAATAAAAATTATTACACATAAAATATATACTTACACAGACATAAATAAACACATAAAATATATTCACTAAAATGTACAAGAAATAAAACTTTCAAATCATGGAAATATATTATTTGTTGATTGTCATAACATGTTAAAAAAGAAAAAGACAAGAATCACAATTATATGTTACATAAAATACATCAAGTACGATAAAGTCACTGAAAATAAAATTGAATGAAATAAGTTGCTGTAGTGCAAGTTATGCATATTGATCTAGATAAGGTTGTCACTTTAGTATTCCTGAAGGTTATAAAATACCTTTTCAAGAAGCAGATTTTTTATTGATTTTCGAAACAGTCTTATATTTACAGTGTCTTTGTGGAGACTAGGTAGATGGTTATAAATCTTTCTGCGTTCGAATATAATGCTATTTTTTGACAAAGAAGTTGTTGCAGACTGATATTATGCTGTTGACGGGTAGTATAGGGTCTATTTTTTATTATTTTGATTTTTATGTCATGCATTAATGAAAAGAGGCTTACATCGAACCCTTGATCTACATTTGCAAAAATACCTCACCACTCTTTTTTTTGCAATGCGACAATCCGAATGTACGTGTCATTCTCCGTGACGATACGAAGTACTTCATTTTGCATATTTTTTGTATAGGTCATCGATGCATTATGACCTGTTTGAAGATTTGTTTTCCGTCCATGGTTTGGAAATATTCGCTATAAATAGGTGTGTCCTTTTGACTGCTCCCGTAGCTTGTTGAATTGCCATGAACCCCTCTGTAATATCCACGTTGCTACGCTTCCACTTCTCAGTGAAGTTTATGACTTCTGTTTTATTTCGGATCAACCACTATTTTGTTACTCTCCATGTACGGCACGATTTGCAATCTAGGTGCGTTGCCATCCAGGTCGCAGCAGTATTGCTTTCGCCCGCTTGGTCAAAAATCACCGTTTGGTCGTCATATACCGTCATGCTTGTGTCGTCTGTGCGGATATAACGTGTACAAGAATGACAACAGGCAAGATTCCTGCTGCACACATGCTTCGACCTCATTGCCGAGCTGTTACTGTTGATTCTAACTCTGGAAGTCGTACCAATCAAATAGGAGTTCAGAAGTCGGACTACATGCCTAGGCATGCCTGCTCTCATCATCTTCGCTACAAAATCCTTCGTCAAGAGATTGTCGAAAGTTTTTTGTACAGGCAACAAGACTATAAGTGTCGAGACTTCGGCGGAAACCCTCCACTACCCCATGAGTTATTCTTGCCACCTGGTTGTAAAATGCTGAACTGCTTATCCAGGATGAGTCGAAGATCTCCCTCGAGATTCTCAACTATCTTCAGCAGAATTCTGTTCACTACCTTGACGACCGCACTCAGCAATGAGATGGAGCTGCAGCTCTCTATTCTCTCTATGGGCTTTCCTGCTATTAGTGGGGATAATCTCTGCATGCTTCAGTTATTGCTGGTAGTACTGCCACTTTATAATCGCATTTATAATGTGGATAAACTGGACCAGGGATTTCCTTGGAAGGTTCTTGAGGAGAACTTTGTCTATTTTGTCCATTCTTCATTCTTCAGTACTGGAAAGTCTCTTTATCGTGTCTGTAATCTGGTAACCAGTATCAAGTAGGTGCGCCTGTCCGGGTTGACATTTGAGGCCTCAATACTTTCTTGGTGACCCTCCAGCGTTCTTCGGTTCCATCTGCATCGGCCTGAAAAGCACTCTAGAACATTATGGCATTCCCCTGCTTCGTCATCGCCTGCGTTTGACCAATCCTCACGGCAGGGGTGTCCGTTCCCCTTTTTGGTAGGCGCCTGGTCATCTGTCACAAGGAATTGTCTTCCGTGTTGAGACTTTCGAATTTCCTCTTCCAGGCTTCACCTCTATGACGTTTGATTAATTCTGTGATTTCCTTTTCCAGTGACAGCTTCTGTTCTCTATGCCGAGGGTGTCAAGTATTCTTTTATTCTTCCTTCTCGGGTGTTAAGCTTCATTAATCTCGATATTCTCCTCCAGGATGTTTGGATTTATCACGGTTTTGTGATTAAGAACATTCCTGTACCCTTCCTAGTTCGCGACCCTCGTCCTCTTGGTGTTGCTCCCATATCGAAGTTTGAAAAGCACAGGCTCGTGATCGAAAATGAGCTCCGAGATCGTTCGGAGTTCTGACATACTAGTAACATTTTCATACTCTATCATATCGATAGTTGTAGCTCTATATTTTTTCCATGACCTTCCAGAAGACCAGGAAAATTTCATTTTTATTCCAGGCCTTCATCAGGTTCTCGATGATTTCATCTAAGGCTCGCATTAGACCTTCTATGTTTATTAGTCCTGTTGTAATAAGCTGTTAAGTTGGTTTAAGGTTTGAAAAAGAGTTCCAGCAAAGCTGATCTGCTAAAATAGATTGATTGGTTAGAGAAAGTCTCCGTAGTTATTGGAGCAAATACGGTATGTTGCGATCAGTACGGAGGAAATATATAGACATTAAGTATCTAAAAGAAGAGCAATTCATCATCAAGGCAGCTGAACTTTGAGTATTTTCTTTTTAATAAAAAAAGTTGTTGCTATTGATTATATTGTTAGTTTTTTATGAAGTATAGAAAAGTTGTACATTTATTGAATGAAAAGTCGATATTCCGTTAGAAATTTCATCAACCTGCATTAAAAGAGAACCCAGCGGAGAAGTGCCAAAGAAATCTACTTTAATGTACTTGATGATGGTGACGATATAGTATTTGTTATCTTTCCAGCTACAAAACAGAAAAAATGCACATTCATTGTTTCTGATGCAATAATAAATTAAATTTACATTTAAAATTACAATAATTTTTTATAAAAGTAACTTCAAAGTAGTATATACTACTCCTCTTGTATAGACGAAATATCGATAAATATAATTTAAAATCATCCCGATGCAGTTCTATTGACCTTAGGGGAACTTATCAACCGTTTTCTTGGAGATTAATATTATCACCGGCCTATAACTCTCGTACATTTTTCAATCAATAATATCATTAGTTCTGACCGATGGCTTCCAATCGTAACTAGGAATCAACGATACCCTATTTGCATTTTCCTCAGAGGTACAGAAGAGTTGGCTGCATCAGTATTTTGTGATTTTCCGAATGCGAAATACTGCTCCATGCAGAAGCTCTAACATGATTTCCGAAACACAAATTTGGATTGGGTCAAATCCTATTTGATGAATCGGTGACAGCCTCAAAAATAGTGAAAATGGTGATTAATCAATATGGAGTGCCACAGGGGTCAGTTTTTGGTCCAACTCTTCTTTCTGAGGTATATCCAAAGAAATGTACATCACACCTTGATAAAGATATGGAATAAGGTACCAAAGCACATAAGACAAATGGAAAATGGTCAGATTAAGAAAAGACTCAAAACGTTTTTGATTGCAAATGCATTCTATAGCATTGAAGAATATTTTCAAAACAATATGGAAGGTCTATGACATTTAAAATGCATAACCTTGTTTCTTTTTAATGTTTTCCTTAATAACTATGTTATTGACATTATTGTGATTTATTTATAAGTGTATGTACTATTTGCATTTTATATTATTTACTATATCTAGGTAATTTATTTATTATTATTATATCTATATAGTTATATCTTCATATATGTGACATATTTTCAATTTTGAATTTATATATATTTTTATTCAAACATAGTTACCTAAGATTTTATATATCCGAATTTTTTTTTAATCATTGACAAAATATTATATGATGTTCATAGTTATAAGGTTTTTTTGACAAGTTATACACCTCCATGAGGTATGTAATTTCATAGAACAAATAAAGACTCTCTCTCTCTCTCTCTATGAATGATATCACCAGACTGAACATAACGGCATCGATCGCTCTTTTTGCTTATAACAGCGCAACAAATGCAAGAAAATATAGAGTGATATATTAGTGATGGAAAAAGGGTGTGACTTAAACTCTTTAGTATTGAACTTTAAAAAACCAATATGATTGCACTTCGCTGCAGACATATCAATCACTGATGACCACATATGCAACAAAACAACATCTAGGTTCCTCGAGGTGAATATTGATAAAGCAATGAAAGTTGAAACCCATATTAAAACTTTCTGTAACAAGCTGGCATCTGGAGTCAAATTAGAGGTATTGCATTGCATTTTGCGGGATAAGCAGCCAAATTATATTCAAACAACAAAAAACAACTGGAAGATTCAAATGCGAAGTTAAAACAAAAGATTCGTGGAATCAGTCAGCCTCATCCACAAAAACAAAAATCTTCTTGAAATGACCGATTCATAACAGAACATACGACAAAACAACAGCATTACATTACCGAGACCTACCAACACTATAGTAAAAGACTCGTTTATCCACAATGATTTTGAAGTGTACAATTGCCTACCTCCTTGTACGTGTCTCAGACGATTCAGAAAAATCATCGGAAGAAATTTACTCTGCACCTCTTTATGTCCTCCATTAATTCATCACCACCTTTTAGCATCTTTTAAAATTTTTTGTTTCTTCAATTCATCATGTTATTACGTAACCATATTGAAATCCATAAACGTTTTGTATTTACTCAACTTTATATACCTTCACAGCATTTATTTACTGGAATTTAAATAATAGAAACATGTATCCATTATTGATTTCATGTACTAATATTCATTTTTGATGTAATGCAATCAAAAGAACCATCCAATTGTTTGTAGTTTTCTATTGTCCATTCCTTTCAATAATACCTATTATTGTACCTATAAGTAAATGCTACCATATTTTCAACTTTTATTGTAACTAACGTATAAGCTTCGTCCCCACTAACTTGTTTTGACAATAAAGTATGTCATGATTGATTGATTGAATTATGTTGAGAAATACCTATATGAATATTGATCGTCAAGAAACAATTGCCCATCGATCGACCTCGAACCAAGTAGTGACAGAACTTCATATTTCTGCTAATCTTTCAAGACGCTTCTATTTTCGCATATGGCGTTGAAGAACATAACCTGGAAAACATACGCGAAGTTCAATGCTACTAGCACGTTCCGATATGTGGTGGGGTTTGCCAAGTGTAGGTAAGTGTGCCATCGGCCGCTATTGACCTCCGCGAAGACAACACTGTTACGTTCGCAGTCGTCTTAGACCGATTGCAGTCATCGCCTGCTTGATTGTTATTGCTAATAGGAATGGCCTTTGCTGAGGTGAATTTGCTTCCGCGTCCGAGATGGAGATCTTGCGATGCAGAGTCCATTGATCTCGTGACAGCATCTGTTCATTTGTCTGAAGATTTTACGAAAACTCGATATTTATTCGCTCACACGATTTGTGTCCAGGAACCTAACTAAATTTGACACTTTCAAGGAAGGCATGTCGATGTCTGTCGTAATGAAACTGTATCGCTGTTTGAAGACTCATAACTAACATTTCTTTTGAGGTAGAAAGCTCCCACTGATTAAAACGACTGAAAATGAAGAGGAATCACTCCACACAGCATATAACATCCAATGGATGTCCGTTTTACTCCAGATCAAGTCCAAACAATATTGGATATTGGGATTATAAGAAGTTGCAGTTTGAGCATTCATATTTGATGGACAACAATGGTAGAACTGAAGAGAGACGAAGACGAAGACGAAGAAGAAGACGAAGACGAAGACGAAGACGAAGACGAAGACGAAGACGAAGACGAAGACGAAGACGAAGACGAAGACGAAGACGAAGACGAAGACGAAGACGAAGACGAAGACGAAGACGAAGACGAAGACGAAGACGAAGACGAAGACGAAGACGAAGACGAAGACGAAGACGAAGACGAAGACGAAGACGAAGACGAAGACGAAGACGAAGACGAAGACGAAGACGAAGACGAAGACGAAGACGAAGACGAAGACGAAGACGAAGACGAAGACGAAGACGAAGACGAAGACGAAGACGAAGACGAAGACGAAGACGAAGACGAAGACGAAGACGAAGACGAAGACGAAGACGAAGACGAAGACGAAGACGAAGACGAAGACGAAGACGAAGACGAAGACGAAGACGAAGACGAAGACGAAGACGAAGACGAAGACGAAGACGAAGACGAAGACGAAGACGAAGACGAAGACGAAGACGAAGACGAAGACGAAGACGAAGACGAAGACGAAGACGAAGACGAAGACGAAGACGAAGACGAAGACGAAGACGAAGACGAAGACGAAGACGAAGACGAAGACGAAGACGAAGACGAAGACGAAGACGAAGACGAAGACGAAGACGAAGACGAAGACGAAGACGAAGACGAAGACGAAGACGAAGACGAAGACGAAGACGAAGACGAAGACGAAGACGAAGACGAAGACGAAGACGAAGACGAAGACGAAGACGAAGACGAAGACGAAGACGAAGACGAAGACGAAGACGAAGACGAAGACGAAGACGAAGACGAAGACGAAGACGAAGACGAAGACGAAGACGAAGACGAAGACGAAGACGAAGACGAAGACGAAGACGAAGACGAAGACGAAGACGAAGACGAAGACGAAGACGAAGACGAAGACGAAGACGAAGACGAAGACGAAGACGAAGACGAAGACGAAGACGAAGACGAAGACGAAGACGAAGACGAAGACGAAGACGAAGACGAAGACGAAGACGAAGACGAAGACGAAGACGAAGACGAAGACGAAGACGAAGACGAAGACGAAGACGAAGACGAAGACGAAGACGAAGACGAAGACGAAGACGAAGACGAAGACGAAGACGAAGACGAAGACGAAGACGAAGACGAAGACGAAGACGAAGACGAAGACGAAGACGAAGACGAAGACGAACTTATTGAAATTTATGAAACTGTGACAGGTGAGTACTTCAGTGCTATTATTTTCAATAGGATGCGAGGAAACAAATATGTTTATGAATTGAATGTTTCTATATGCAATTTTTATTTTATTGCGTTTATTGTTGAAACGCGAGTTTGCTATATTAAAACTAGAGTGAAGCGCCATATCAACAAACACAACGTGTTTTAATTCAATATTTATTATCGCCCGGGTAGCTCAGTCGGTAGAGCATTGGACTTTTAATCCAAGGGTCCAGGGTTCAAGTCCCTGCTCGGGCGCAGTTTTTTTATTTTAAGGAGAGCTCCTTTCGTTAATATTTTGGGCTGTGGTTCACTCATGCATAACTCAATTTTTTCACTCTAATATTATTTCAACTCTCTTGTGTGTGTTTCGTTTGTGCCCTCCTCTGTAATTCAGTTACCTTTTGCTTGATTTTTAAAAAAATTTATTCAGTTTGGAAATGTACGCAGATGAATATTTTAGCGATATGACAATTCGAATCGGACAGTGGCGTGCATACGTTTAAGGAAGACTTTTTATATGCTACATTAACTATTGTTTAATTAACAAAAAAATTCACTTACAATTGATGAAATAATATTGAGTATCAAAAATTTAAATTAAGTGCATTATTTCTGAGCAGGAGGTAGTTGAATAAAGATTGAAATTTTTTATTTAGGGTTCAATTTCTATTCGAGAATGTTATATTCATTTCATATGTTCGTATCGGCCAGTATTGTTTTACTGCTCTTGTGCACCTGAAATCATTATTATTATGATTTATCTATCCCAAATGTTTTATATTTACACCGATATTTATTTATTTGTTTACTTCTATTCATCATGAGATGAAAATCTTTGAACAATAAAATATATTTGATTCGATACTATCGGAAGGTGGAAAGAGTCACTTTTTTCTCTCTTCATCGTTATAACGAATAATACAAGATTTTTTCTTGTATTACCTTTTCAGGTGCATATTCTTTCAAACATATCCGTCATTGTTTCAGAAGTGTTTTCCTCAGTTCCTGTAATACAAATTATGAAGAAACCAACCACTATATTTCTAATAAACTTTATTGTTCATTATCTGTTTCAGAATTTGGTTGTAAATCCTAGTCAGATACACCCCTTTCTTGAACTTGCCATGATTGAGCCATTGTAGTTTCACTCCGCAAATTTTAAAACGAATAATTGTATTCGAGAAGGTCACTTGATCCCCAATTAACAGGTATATTGCCAAACATTTGTGTCGTTTATTCGCATTACCTTGAAACTTCTATTGACAATGAAATTTCACTTTCGAAAGGTCATAAGTTATTGGTCCCTAAATTTATTTCATCGTTATCTTTGAGAATTGACTTTTGAAGGATGAAGAAGAATCGAACAATGGATTACAGTAAAATATGGCGATGATTTGAAAAAGGGATTCATCTTATAATACTATTAGAAATGACGTGCCTTTCAATGACTCCTTTGTTTTTAAATAGTTTCTCTACTGTTTATCAGCAGGAAATCCATTGCAGAATTCTTAGCTTTTCTGGCTTGTAGATTGTCTTGGTCACTTCGGCATTTGAAAAATTTTGCTCCATGAACTTTGATTAATTAGAGTCGTTCTTTTAAAACTATATATCATGCTTTCTTTGTACGTACAACGTCGGATGTGTTCAGCCCAACATACAAGATGAATAATAAAAAAGCTTTCAGATCCATCGGTAATACCCCCCCTGAATGCACCAATGAATCAATGAAATATTTCTCTGTTTCTGTAGATATACATCTTTAGAATATACTACCATACCTCTTCTGGATGAATATGTGGTAGATCCGCCTATGTTAACTGGTCCATGAATTTCAAATGCATACCATGTTGCCGATTGTCCTAGTGTATATATGAGCGTGTATATATTTATATGTGTGTATGTGTTTTTTCAATTTTTTTTCAAGTTTCATAACTTGCACTCACTTTTATGTGATTATACCAACGTAATGACTTTATTTCACTGTTTTATATTTTGTTACTTGACTTGCTACAAATGTAACCATACACATAACCTAGTCAAATAAAAGCTATCTATCACTTTCTGTAATACAATGAGACATACCCTGTATGTTCACAATTTACTTTTATTCATTCCCAAAACCCAAGTCTGGCCATTGACCGGCAATAAACCCATTACACTTTTATTTGCAAAAGTGTTAGCAAAAATGTTTATACAACCTGCCATAATCGCATTCTTCATGGTTATTCTTCAGCCGCAAAACTTATGGCCAAAATAAATCATTCGTCCGGCAATAAAAATTTTGAGAGCGAGTGAGACTAATCGCGCAAAAATTACTGGTTCCATAAGCGCCGGAAGGGAAATTGCGATGGATTTACGATGATAAATATTAGAAAAAATAAAATGAATAATCAAAAAGTTATCTCGTCAGTAATTTTCGGCATTTATTCCCTCGAAACTTGAAATAATTTATTAGTCATATCACAAGAGTTTTTACGGCTTACATATCAGTCAGTTGAGTATACTAGAGAATTTGTGAATTGAATTTTGCCAAGTTAATTTTTTGTAGCTGCAGAAAGAAAAGAAGAATTACGGTTCAATAATGCATTATAACTAGTTTCTTATACAGGGTGCAATCTCACCTCTTGCACTCCCTTGACATATGGGTGTATAATTTCATTTCAAAACGAATTACGGTGATTGAAAATTCTGAAGAAAATCTGGAAAATTTTAATTTGTTTTTAAAATTTGCCGAAATGTTGTGAACCACAGTGGGCCTAGCCTCAGGTACTGAAGTTCATTGCTGAAGTACACATCGGAGTTGTATATAGATTTCCGAATGCGAGAGGAGCTCTAGATTTAGATATCATGTGTTTCATAATGTTATTTTTTCCGGTACTTTAATTTACATCTTTTGAAGCCTAATTATTTTGAACATTATTGAGTCAGCTAGCTTCAAACAATAAAAAATACTGTCAGATTGAATAATAACTAATAGGCAAGTCAAGCAAATAATGTTTTAGGATTTTCCAAAATTTGATCTTCAAGTGTTGAAAATGTAATTAAGTAATTGAAACCGAAATTCACGAGGAGCGGACTAAATATCTGAATATAATTAATTTATTAAATGATGGTTCATTATTATCAACCAATCTGGATTTGAATACCTTCAGTCCTACGAATTGGCATTCCAGTTGGTGTATTATCATTGCATATTTTTTCTGCAGACTCGCAAACAGCCTTCTGAAATGTGGCTAGAGATGAATTTAAATGTTAAAATTATGTTATGAGGGAAAATAGTCAGAACTGGATAAACAAATTTTATATTTCTTTCAACAATTTCTTTGCAGATGATATGTTGAATTCAAATGGAATGTAATGTAGAATATATTGGAATAGATACACAAAAATAGTTATTTGTGCATTGTGTAAGGAACTAATAGTATGATATTAGCATTCAGCTGCATTTCAACTATTGCATGTCTTTTTCAATATCTTGATCTAGTGAAGACATTCATAAACTGTAGTTTCTTCTGTTATTTTCTAATACCAATATTTTTGGTCAGCCTTCTGTGTATTTTTAAAACGTCTGCAAACGTCTAACACCTATATCCCTAACCATTTTATAATTTTATTCAAATCGTTTGCATTTTGTGTCCTCGTCTGCACTGATGATCGGGTGAACCGTGAAACTAGTATATATGTAGACAAACCTGTTTTCGATGAATATTTGGTAGTTGTTACAGGAAGTATTGCAAAGTATATTCTATATTCGGCAGTCGTATGGGGCTCTTGAATTATTTTCTGTTTGCTTTCACTTGCTTTGAATTTGCTGTTTATACAGGTTGTTTCAGAAGTGAATGCTGATTTTTGGACGAGTTCAAGAGAAACCTTTTCATTATTGAGATACATGGTGATGAAATTGAACAAAGTATCAAAGATATGCCACTGTGTTTATCAAATAAATATTTTTATGATAATTTTCCTCAATCTTCTCATAAAAATGGTCTCTTGACTTTTAACTTTTTCTCTCCCGTCGACCACTTTATTATTTGAAAAATAAAATGCCTTCATAGATGCTAAGGGAAAAATTATGAGTACAAGCAAATAAAGGTATTTGTTGTTGTTGCTGTTGTTGTTGTTCTAAATCAAAAACCGTCCATCGTACAAGAAAAAGTCAGGAGATCATGATAATGAGAAGATAGAGAAAAATTATAAAAATAATATTTATTTGACAGAAAACAGTAGCTCATCAATATTTTCATTGAAAATATTGCAAAAGTACTTTTCCAGCATCAAAATCATCTTTCCAGTCATTCAATACCAACTGAATTGCTGACTGGCAACTGTGTTTCTGCCTAAATCCTGGTTGCTTTTCTATTAAAAGTTGGATTGGACTAATGTGTTCTAATA
Source organism: Chrysolina americana (assembly GCA_958502065.1). Classification (NCBI taxonomy): domain Eukaryota; kingdom Metazoa; phylum Arthropoda; class Insecta; order Coleoptera; family Chrysomelidae; genus Chrysolina; species Chrysolina americana. The sequence continues at coordinate 101,078,224 of OY293410.1, forward strand.
GTTGACCATATACCCATTTTTCCATGAGGTTTACTATTGAAACAAGCATGTTGATTGGTCATAGATCTGCGGCCTTATTCGGATTTGATTTTTTGGTACTAGTATGATTGTTGAAACTTTTAACAGAGCGTACCCTCTCTCCTTGTTCTTGTTCTAATGAAAAATTTGTCAAATGCGGTAGTGGTCCGTGCATGCTATGATAAATATTTTTGAGAAGCTGAATGAGTTCCTAAGATTTTTTAATCAATAAGCTTGAGATCTCACAGTAATTATACGAATTGATATGTATGATTTACACCATCATCATTATCATCGAATTCATTTATATCATCGACTATATCCTGAATACTTTCATTATAGTAATTATTGAGTCTCTCCAGACAATTTCAGTGCTGATACCATTGTCAAACTCGAAATCTATATAGTTTCGCCCGTCGAATTGTTTTCACAATCATATTTCCATTACTTTTATAAGTAGCTAATTTTTTGTCTGTCATTTCAACTGTATACTCCTTATAGCTTTACTGCATTTTTAATATTTTCAGTTCGCCAAGGCTTAAATTGTGGAGATACTTTAATATTCTTTTTTGGAGTTCATAAAATGTCTTTTATATGATAACACCAATGGATTATCAGCGACAATTTTTCCCTTATAAATTAGTAGTTGACATCGTTTTCTCTAATCTCCAGCAATGAAATTTTAACTTCCAAAGGAATAGTCACCAATTCCGGCAAATTCTTCAATTTTTAATTTTAGTTCAGTTATGTTGATGTCATCATTGAATTCATCACACCAGAATTGAAAGAAAAATATAAAGCGGTTTCAGAGACATTGGGCATACTTGTTCGGAAATTATTGAAACTATGTAAGTATACCATCTTGAGTTTTTTCATATATCTTTGAACTGGAGGAAGGAAGCTGTCAACAAATGCACGGTCCATAAAAAAATTATTCTCAAAATCTGCAAAAGAATATATCTAATTCCAGGAATTAGTTAAAATCATATTAGTTTTCCGTTTTGAACACCCTATATGTAATAAACATGACATAGTCGTATTATCCACGTCTCTAATTACTTCGGTGTTACCTGAACTCACCTAACGGCACATCTCTAACAATATAAATTTTTTATAAATATAGCCTACAATAAGTATATGTCGAATCAGTGCCACAAGGTGTATATTCCTTGAACAGATGGCGTGCTGATACCCTAATCTAAATGACCCACATTCGTTTTTTGTCAGAAGACCTTAGGCTTAGCGTCCTTACCAATTCAAAAATCATTGCCGTGGTGTGGGGTCAGATAATGACGATGATGATGCAAATTTTAAAATTCGTCGGCTTTGGTTTTGGGACAGGGAAAGATTTCTCAATCATGAAAAGTTTTGAATTGAATGCAGCAAAGAGGCATTTCTATATCTTATATTCTTATAGAAGTATCATTAATATTTTAGTAAAATGTTGATTCTCATGACAGGAAGAGTGCATTGTTCAATATTTTATTTCACCTTTCCAGCATTACATAATTTCTCAAGTATTCAATTTGATTCCGATAAAAATAAAAGAACGATCTGAACATTTTTGCCGAATGTAGCTTTCAGGTAGAAAATTGGAATTCAATGAAATTGGAGCCTTTAGACATATGATGTTTTGATTATCATAGATTCTGAAAATGCAGTACAAAACAGAGTGTTCAATTTGAAAATAAAAAGTTGGTGTCCACTTACGAATTTGTAATTTGTAATTTGTACTTGTCATATTGTCCTTGACGAACATTGCACAAGTATCTGTTGGATATAATTCAGTATCCCATATATGCCTCATCACCCGTGGGACTAAATTAGAGTAGAATCTTTTTGGTCTACCTAAGTTCATTTTATAATTCGAGTTTCATAAAGTCAAATGTGGAATCATCTGCGACTGCAAGATAAACTTCAGTCACCATTTTCCACTGTTCAAGATGGACCTCTTGTAAGGTATTGATGTTGAAAATGCCATCCCGTGACAGGTTTAGGTAAAAAAATAATTTTCAAGGTATCATCGTACAAGAAATATTCCCATCTTTTCCATCGTTGTTGAGTGATAATGTTTAAAAAAAAATTGTTTTTCCCCTACGAACGACAGCCCTCAGAAGTCTAAACTTGTACGAGCTAAGGATTAACGAGGTCTTACCTTTTAACGTGCGATTCCTAGCACTTCTGATGAGTATGAATCTCAATTATTTCGACCTCCTTGATGATCTTTGAAGAGTGAAATAGATTTTCGTCCAGCGTGGCTTCAGCCGGGAAAGTAGTTGTTTTTCATTAGATATTTGTAGGTTATTATCGTTTGAAAAAACAAATTTCAATTTTCATTTGAGAATATTTCGTTTTTTTTTTGGCTCTACAACTTGGATGCTGCTCAAAGACTTGAAAAAAGCACACCACTGACGATTACGGTCCAGTTTAACGGTATTTTGACTTCCTAATGGGCACCCACCATTTCCAACCCTTTTATGAAATGGCCCGTCTTAGGGATCTGGGCCGCGATTTGGCTGTCCCTCATTAGGATCACCGACATTGAAAAAATAGAAACGACAGGTGAAAACCGGCAGATTGTTGACCAGCTGTAAGGACCATTCTGAATGATTGGTTCTTTTGAATTAGGTTAGTTGGATCGGAAGGGTTCATTTGTGATTTAACGATTATGGCCATGCAGATAGAATCATAATTTATTTCCCGAGATGGATTTTGATAAGGGTTGATATAAAAAAATATATATAACAATTGCCATTAGTCAGCTGTACCGTTTTAATTTGATGATAAAATAAATTCCATCAACCATACCAATGATTGACCTAGTAATAAAATCACATTACTCATGTCTTCGAAATATTTCCTTTGTATAAACTCATCAAATACCAAAAATTACGGATTTACAAACCGACAAAAATTGTTTCGCCCGCCATAGATGACTTTTTCAACTGGAAAATTATACCAAAAATTGTTTCACCTGCCATAGATGACTTTTTCAAATGGAAAATTATACCAAGTTACATTTTGTATAGTGTTATCTTAAATACTAATAGTTCCTTCATTAAGGTTCAGTCAATCAACTTGAACCGATTCCTTATTTATTTATCTCGTATAACTACATTTCTTTATTTAATTTCCTGAAAACAAATTCAACAACAGTGAGAAATTCAATAATTTGGTGGCTATGAATATTTTTGCAATGATTTATCGTTCACATTCTAAAATAATCAGTATTGTGCAAAAAAAGTATGTTTTTATGTTGAACTATTCCTGTGTTGCGTTATTTTTTTTTTGAAGGTTCTACCTGTTTGTCCAATATAACAGTTTGGCCAAGTTTTTTTATTAATAGTTTTGAATTGAATAAGCAGTATTCATGTTGTGAAGGTAAAGAGTATAAAATTCAAAAACTGTGACTTACTACAATACAAATACTGGGTGTTCCCTAACTATGGTTCTCAACTACAGGGGGTGATTCGTTAGGTCATTTTAAAAAGAAAAGTTCCCATGAACATATTTCCGGCTTCTAAGATACCCGGCGTTGAAATTAAAAAACGGTAATTATAAAATATCGTGAATATCCTAGAACTGATTTGGTTGAAGTTTGGTACATTTTTTCGAACTAATAACGCGTACACTTAGCCCTAACTTGATTGAAATCATTAGGGCCAATGGCGTCTCAGTGGTCACTACAGCCAACAATATTGTAAAAAAAGTACGGCACTTACGTTTTTCCGGAGATTTTCATTGTTTTGAGCAACTGACTTTTTGGTCCGTTTAGGAGAAAAAAATAAAGCCACTTTGTTGCATATCATGAACACCAGCATTGGAGACTAGTTGACATTGATGGTAGGATTTTTCTTACACATATTTCATTTCAAATTGAAATAGTTCATTTATCAATGTTCCTACCAAATTTCAACCAAAACGGTTCTAGGATATTCATGATATTTTATAATTACCGTTTCGTTTTTTTTTAAATTCAACGCCCTGTATCTCCGAAACAAAGCAACTCCGGACATATGTTCATGAGAACCTGCCCGCTAGCTTTTCTATATGCGTTCTCCAAGAAAGATTATCATCTAAGTGAATGCCTAGGAATGTAATTGATTTGGAATAATATCATCGACGCCGTTTTAATTTGGTTAACACTCAATTAATTTGCACTGAAACAATCTGAAGCTGTTTTAATAATGTTCTTAACAGTTCCATCAACTTCGTTTATACCATCCTCTTCGATAAAGTGGTGTCATCCGAGAAGAGAATGGTATCAATATTCATGGATGATGGTGATTCATTAACATTAATTAAGAACAGCAAGGGACCTGAAACACTGCCTTGAGGAACTCCATTATTTGTTAAGAACTGTTAAACACTGACAGATAAAATGATATTGCCTGCCAACAGAGTTTCAGTGACGTTTTTGTTTTTTACCTATTTGATCATTCACTTGTTTTCAACTGGCTCTTGGTTTGTTTGAGACTACTCAAATATGTCCTGGTCTTATAATTTTTTCTTTTTCATATTTTCTCAATTTGAATAATTCTTTCAAATCTTTTGTATTCAGTAAGTTAAGTTCTATTGAACAACACAGACTTGTTATTCACATGATAATTTTTCTGCTTGTCAACGACGTTGATCATGAGTTTGACTCGACGTTTCGTCATCACGAGTGGTTGGTATTCTCAAGAGATATATTTTGTATTTGACAGCAACTCAATTATCTTTATGAATGAAATTGAATAAAATCTCCCAAGATTGTTTTGATGTGAAGGTATAGAAAAAAACATACTCTTATGAAATGATCAGCCATTGAATTGAACTGAGTGCTATTTTCCAGGTATAATACCTTTATCTACTACTGGAGTTTGTTTGACAATGTTTAAATGATATAAGCAATATTTCTGTTTTTTATTATGAATCTTTCGCCCTACGCAATAAACTTTTTCTGAAAATAAAGCAATTCCCATTTTTATATTTTTCGGAAACTTATTTCAAGTATTCAAACATTACTAGTTTATTAGTTTCCAATTTTTGTAAAGCATAATTCTCCATCCAAAGCAATTCATCACTGGTAACAATGTAGATCTAGTAATTCCGCAGTTTCTATTGAATCTCGATTTCTGCGAAAAGTTCATCGACCGAACTCACACAATGTGGGTAACATAGGTGTGACGTCAATCGCGACACCTCTATGTTCCACTGGTCTAGTTCTTGCTGCCAGTCTACTAGCTTCTTTTTGCACTTCTCTTCATTTGCAAGTTCTTCCTCTTCTTCGCAAAGGTCGAAGAACTCTTATGCATGTCCTCGATGGACACGAAGAAGAAATGAGTTCATCTTCGCCGAAGACAGTGAGCAGATTTTGTTTCTATTACGTTCACCGGAGTCGTTGCACTCAAACAATAGAAAATGACCGATTTGGAATGAAGTGAACTCGATGGCGGTGCGCGAAATTATTTGCGGTTTGCTTTGATGAAGATTGTACGTAATGGTAAATTTGCAATCATAAAGCAAGAATTAAAACACGAGTTTGGCGAAAATGGTTGGTTGATTATTTATTCTTCTTTACGGAAACGCCGAATAGATTTCTTTTATCTACTGGAATCAATTACTTTCAGGTTTTCTTTTTGAGCTAATTCTATATCAACGAAGATCTGTATGAATGAGGAGTCTCCTGGAGATCATCTCAACAAAAGTAGGACGATACTATTCTATTTACATCTCTGTTATTTTTACAATTCATATTCAGGACTCAACAATTGTTTTATTGATACCTGAAGACTATTGAAGACTAACAAAATTTTAAAGCAATAACCTGTACTGTAATGTTTTACATTAGGCAAACTGCTGCTATGGTAATAATTGGGAATCAATAATTGCTAGCCACCGATAGATGGGAGGTCAGAATCTAGGATAGAAAAAAGTTCCAGAGGTCGATACAATTACACCAGAGCCAACATATATGGAAAAAGATGATAGGAAGTTCTCCAAGCGAACTCCAGAAGATCGCATAGTTGAAAGAAATAATAAGATTCCAAGAACAATATGGAATTCAGCAGGCTCCTCAAAAAACTAGGATGTGGAATGAGTATGAAAAGCAAAAGAATGAAATAAGGTGTGGGAAATAGGAAACGACAAGGCAGCGAAAAGGGCGAGATAAAAAGGGTAGAAAAGGCAATCGGTATAAAAATGAGGGAACCAAAAAAAAATTGAAAAATAACATGGACCAATTCCAGTGACTACAACAAAAAAATGTTTGAAACAGAAGAAGAACTAAAGCTCGCAGCAATTGTTATTTTGTTAAATACAATACAATACAAAGAGATATTGAAGAAAAAGGAGGTATAAAAAAAACAGCGAAAAAACACGTAGGACTGGTGCCAATCACACCTAGAAAGAAACAGTACAATGGCTGAGGACCAATCAAACCGAAGAAAGAGAAGAATATGAAACATAAAGAAAAAAAGCGGATATCATTAGCAAAGTAAAAGAGATTGGATGGAGATTGGTGCACGATATTGAAAAGAAAAGTGAAAATTTGGTTCTACAGAATAGAGATAAAGAAGGAACAGTGGTTCACAAAAAATACAAGCAAGTTAGGATGGAACACTACAAATAATTATTAATAAATAAAACTGTATAGGATGAGTAGATAGTGATAGAAGAAGACAAAAGAAAAAAGAGTAAAGAAGAAAGGAATGTATTTAATGAGCCCCCACAGGAGAAAAGTGAGAAAGAATAATAGTGAAATGTAGAAACTGTACATGGCCATAAAAAGGTGAAATCAACATCGAATATACCAAGTACGGAGGACTTGAGTTGAAAGGAAAAATACTCATATTAACAAAAATTCCACAAGAGTTGGAGACATAATAAATAATAACTATTGCTGAAAAAGCTGTAAACGATGAGCATATAGTGAAAAAAGGCGATGACGAAGTAGAAAATAGTAAAGAAGAAAATGAGCCCACCAAGAGAACGATTAGAAGGAGTCATAGCGAAAAGTAGAAATGGTAAATCTTCAGGAAAAGACGAAATTAAAACCGAATATACAAAGTACGAAGGACATGAGTTGAAAGAGAGAATAACTATATTAAAAATGGACTAAGGAAAAAATGCCAGAAGAATGGGAGAAAGGACAAATAATAACTATTAATAAAACACGAGACCAAAAAATTACCGAGGACTACTTAACACTACTCTACATAGCGATAAAAATAATGAGATCAATAATGAAAAAAAAACTAGCAAATATTACAAGAAATATAATAGGATCATATAAAAGCATTTACCCAAGAAAAATCAACCATAGACACGATTCGTTTACTGAACCAAACAATGGAAAAAGCTTGTGACCATAATATATATCTCCGAATGCTTTTTGTAGATTTCCAACAAGCGTTCGACTCAGTAAAAAGGTACCAACTTATGATAGCACTGAAAGGATTGAAAATGTCATGAAAACTGAGGAAGTTCATATTAATGATGACAAAAAAGACTAAAATTACTATACGAACAATAAAGGAGAAACGGAAGAATTTATGAAGGAGTAACACAGGGGAAGTCACTATCAGAAAAGAATATTAACGATATTACATGGATAAAATCAACATATTAGTTCTTCGATTGAAGAGCCACAATAGGCTATTGGCCGCAGTGGAGGGCTTAATATGGGCCCACTTACGTTTAAACCTAATTTCGATTGAAGAATTAATAAAATAATATATCAACCGGAATTTTAATTCCGACTCGGTATTTCGGAATTCCGACTTGCTATCTCGAAATTTTGACTTGGTAACTCAGCGTTTCATAATTCCGACTAACTCAGAATTTTTTAATTCCGACTCGGTATCTCGGAATTCCGACTTGCTAACTTGGAATTTTTTAATTCAGACTCGGTTACTCGGCATTCCGACTTGCTATCTCGGAATTCCGACTTGATAACTCAGAATTTTATAATTCCGACTTCGTATCTCGGATTTCCGACATACTAACTCGAAATTTTTCAATTCCGACTCGATATCTCGGAATTCCGACTTGCTAACTTGGAATTTTTTAATTCAGACTCGGTTACTCGGAATTCCGACTTGCTATCTCGGAATTCCGACTTGATAACTCAGAATTTTATAATTCCGACTTCGTATCTCGGATTTCCGACATACTAACTCGAAATTTTTCAATTCCGACTCGATATCTCGGAATTCCGACTTGCTATCTCGGAGTTCCGACTTGCTATCTCGGAATTTCAACTTGGTAACTTAGAATTTTATAATTCCGACTTCGTATCTCGGAATTTCGACTTATCAACTCGGAATTTTTTTATTCCGACTCGGTATCTCAAAATTCTGACTTGGTAACTCAGCGTTTCATAATTCCAACTAACTCGGAATTTTTTAATTACTACTCGGTATCTCGGAATTCCGACTTGATAACTCAGAATTTTATAATTCCGACTTTGTATCTCGGATTTCCGACTTACTAATTCAGAATTTTATAATTCCGACTCGGTATTTCGGAATTCCGACTTGCTATCTCGAAATTTCGACTTGGTAACTCAGCGTTTCATAATTCCGACTAAATCGGAATTTTTTAATTCCGACTCGGTATCTCGGAATTCCGACTTGATAACTCAGAATTTTATAATTCTGACTTCGTATCTCGGATTTCCAACTTACTACGGAATTTCATGATTCCGACTTGGTATTTCGGAATTCCGACTTGGTAAGTCAGAATTTGATAGTTCCGACTTTGTAACTAGGAATTCCGACTTACTAACTCGGAATTTTATAATTCCGACTTATATATAAACTGAATTGTTCAATGTTCCATTTACAATAATTTTAATTCAATTTTACTCTATTGCGATAACAATAATTATTGAGTCCACATATTTAGATGAATGCCAAAAAATCATGAAATTCAATTCATTTCCTTCGCCGAGAATTTCCATAATAATAGGTGACTACTTAAGCATATGCCAAAAATAATTATTTATGAATTCACCACTATCATCTTTTAGCGGTTACTCACCTTTTAATGTTAGCTAACAGGGGCCGTCGAAGGACGTTGTCCAGGAAATGACTTGATGATATCACTAGCGAAGTACGAAATAATGGTAGTGGGCAATTTAGAACTTTAACAGGATGGAATCTGAAAAATCACCATTCCAATAGTTGAGTCAGGGTTTCATACCAAGCGATTCCAATCAAGAAAGGAATATCATGGAATTACTAAATAATTGTCAATATAAAAAAGGACGTAATAATGGGTGTCGACACTAATAAAAACCTCCTGATTGTGTTGTAGACTTGCTGGTCATCTTCGGTACGGTGTACCCAACTGCATGGATGAACAGCACTTCGGCAATTTTTTTCTGAGTGTATGAGAGTTCCAGCTACTGGAAAGAACACAAAATAACAGAGCTATATAGTGAATCAAGTTTTATCGTTTCCATTCAACAAGGAGAGATCTGACTAAAATAAATAGTTGTTCCGTAGATTTTGATAATAGGGATGAAAAGCATAGTTTGTGTCGCAGGAGCCATTGTTACTGTTACAATTCTCATCAAGAAACTATTTAAGAACAAATTCCCCCACAAAAACTGCTGGAGCTGATTAGTCAACAACCTGTTAGCTGAATTATGAACTCGAAGCATATAACGACGAACTGGCAGTATTTGAAATCGAAATCGGTTGAAAGTTAAAACACGTAAGAAAATGTGCTTCTTCGCGAAAACCCATCACAAAATCGAGTATAACTCGTAAGTCGAATACTACTCAACTTCGTTCTGATTTTACCCATACACCTTACGGTTTACCTTTCGCCCTCAATTCGCATCATTTTTACACCTACTGCCTCTCTCTAGAACCGACGTGCCGTCTTCAATTTTACCATCGAGCTCCTGGTAACCATCGTCGAACGTATGTCTTAGCTGCGGTATTGCAAACGTTGGCGTAACACATTATCGAGGTTCATCGAACTGGGTTTTATACAGCTTTAGAATGTTGCAATATACTCTTGACACTGCCAATGGTGATGGCCACTTTTGGCGGTCACTGCCATGTTGAACTCACGAATTTGTTCTTGAAGTAACAGTACTTACAGAGTGGTTCGATGAATGTTGCTGCTGTGAAATGAAGTTTGGTTAATAAATTCTATAGAATGAATCAAGGTATCATCGAATGTTGAAATATAGATGAGAACGGAAATCTATTTTGAATGCATGGATCTTCAGTGGTTGTTATATCAATACGAGCTTACATTCATTCAGTCTCAAATCGTTGGTCCGTTCTTTATCATACTATTGGGAGTTATACACATATATTCAGTACGTTATACAAGAGAAATCATCATCATCACTAATTGAATAAAAATAAAAATAATAAAATGCTTCAAAAAAACAAGAAACATTGGTTGTTACCATGAGTTCGCCAGATTAAGGAAAAACTATTGAAGATAGAATTGAAATGGCTTAGAGCTTCGCAAGACCAAGAGAATAGTCTTGGTCTTGTCTTGGTCTTGATACAAGAACAAGACTTAATAAATCTTCCCAAGACCAAGACCAAGACTTGACTTTCAAGACCAACACCAAGACTCTCTCCCAAGAGTATTGGTCTTGGTCTTGGTCTCGAAAAATAATAAAAATATAATGAAAATGGCTCATCCAATTTATCTTCATTATATTCATGCCCCGTTGGGAAATGAACCTACGTGATTCTGTTTTTTTGTACATAACAATATAGTCCAATCATATAGGGTTCTTATCTGGAAATGACCTATTTGAGATGGAAGCACCTTTAAAGAATGTGTATGTTTCAACCGATTTGAATGATTCATTTTTTATTTCGTTGACATTCATAAAGTCTACTAAGACACCAAATTTCATGAATTAGTCTTAATTTTCAAGGCCAACTATCCTTATTTTCCAAAGACAAACGTTAAAAAATAAAATTGCATTGTGCAGCACAAGCTTGCTGAGTTCTTGTGCACAGTTCAGCTCGACGTCTTCGTTGTGAGTTGTAGATATTTTGTGTAACATAGCCCCATTGGAGAAAGTCCAGTAAAGTAAAGTCAGGCGATCTAGATGGCCATCCAATTAATCTACTCCCCCTACCTATCCAACGATTAGGGTAATTTTGATTCAGCCCACTCTTCTCTATCTCCAGAATACGTATATTTTTGATTTAGCTTCATTTTGAATTAAAAACTCAGTGTGCTAAAGGTGAATCACACCCAGTGTTTAGATTTATTACTTTTTTTTTGGTGTCATTGACCTGTTTAAGACAATCCACACCTGTCTCCTATATGTTATCATTCTATAAATAATTGGTATGGATAACTTTGTGCCGCAAAGTTCTTCAATTCAACATTATTCACTGTCCGTTTCATTTCGTAAAATAAATCAATAATAAAGTACAACAATTTGGGGGTACCAAACAAAGAAAAAAGTTGACGTGGAATAAGAGCAGTGGTGTCAGAATGTTGCTCAAATTCTATCAAACTGTAAATTTTCCAAATTTCACTACCTTATAATTTTTTTATTGATAGAAATTGATAGTATGGTGGGTTGATTAAGCAGCATATTTTTTTTAAATTTTATTCACCTACAGTTTTAATTAATGTATGCATTTCTACTCAACTATAACATAAACCATTCGAAAATTTCGCAACTCCAGGGGTGTAGTCAGTTTTTTTTTAAACTAATACTTTTATTTTTGGCATTGAAAAATAAGAATATTTAGGCCTGAAAATGAAGACTTATTCTTGAAATTTGGTATCCTAGTACGCTTTTTGAATGTGTACCTGATGGAAAGAGAGTCAGTTGAAAAATACAGATTTTGTAAGGGTGCTTCCATCTTAATTTAGTCAAACTGTATACTGTATGTATTTTGGGTCGCTGATTCCGATTTTCAACTTTACTAACTCAAAAAAAACCTAGGCAAAGTTGAAAAAACGGATTCAGCCACCAAAAATACATATGTGACCCTTTGAGAAAAAAACTTCCGTATTTTTTTCCTGGAATTTCGGATCTGCTATGCTTGGAGTTTTAATACAACTTATAGAATTTCTGCAAAAATTTTATATGATGAAGTATATGAAAGGCTTGAGAGATAGAACAAGCCTTTGGTAAACAGTTGAAAGTGTCTACACAGTGGCGGAACCAGATTTTGAAAACACAAACTGAAAAGGAAATGTTAGATGCTGGTAATGAACTGAAAAATTAATTACCGGCTGGTTTCGACTAAACTCCATCCTTTATCATGTAATATTTTCTGAGAGTAATAGTTTATTCATTGCATACAATGTTTAAATAAATTATCAGTTCGAAAATTTTCCAAAAATTTGTCCTGTACAGAAGTCTGAAGATCTTGATTTCATCAGTAATATTTTAATCCTGCATATGTCTTGGAGATAACATTGTACAACATCGACACTGGATTGTTTGGGATTCAGTAATACTTTCTGAATCGTTTGAAATCATACTTGAATAACAGGATTCAGTATATTTGAAGTTTATACATCACTTTAATCCACTGAAGTTTCGAGAAATTAAAAATATCAGAAGAAAAGCATTGCGGAGTTCGTATATTATGTTATGTTGAGAAAAAACCTTTGAATACCTCAATAATTCATTTTGAACAACTGGGGTTGGCTTATTTACAGTCTAATTGAACTCGAAATATCAAAATTTATTATATTGGGCTCGAATTTAGATCTAAAAGTATGCAATCACAACAATCGCGTCTCAAACTTAACAAACAAAAAGAAGTTATATACAAAATGAACGAAGTGAAAATATGCACATTGAAAAGTTACCTTCTTTATGCCAAAACATTACCCCCACTCTGTCAGTTCCACTGAATTTATAAGGAATCGATCCGACGTGTTATGAAATTCTATTCCCTTTCAGAATTTCAAGATTTGATTCAGAAAAGATAATTTCGTTCGGTAAGCAAATCTAGCAGCAATGAATGCGAGAAGTATATGGGTCCAACTAGAAGAGCCATGAAAGTACGATTCGAAGAGCACATTGCTCATATCCGTTTATTGAGATTCATTCATTTCGCTTAATTCTTTGGAGTACTGCAGGTAAGTTGGTGGCATGTATATTTTCAGAGGATATTTTTCTAAGATGTCAATAATATCATAGGTTCTGGAGCCTATTCGGATGAAAGTTATCAGTTTGGTCATGATTCTTAAGTATGAAAATAGGTTTGTAAAAGTTTCTCTGGAAAAGTCCTCTGGAATAAGAAATATTTTAAAAATGTCTTGAAGAGAACGATTTGAAGGACTTTTTCGATTCCACGGAGGTGAAACCACTGGCTCCCAACCAAGAAAAAGAATGTACCTAACGTTTTCTCAAGCAAACAATGAAGATTCAAAATGCGCGAAAATTATTTGTGAAACCAATTATCGACACTTGAATACTTTTTGCAACTGATAGAGATTTGTTCGGTTTCTCTTTGTATTTTGGGAGATTTAACATTGACACTAAATTTCACGCAGAAGTCATTGGCCGCCTTACTGTGGCCAATTCTAGTACCTGGATTTTTAGTATTCGAACGTACCTGTAACATGGCCAAATTAATAATTTTTATGAGATTTTATATTATATAAAAACGAAAATCGTGTTCGCAAAATTTCTAGAATCATATTGCTGTCGTTTGTGACGATTTGGCGTGTGTGAGCTTCGGGAAATATCTCCCAAGTAAATAGGCTCGCTGAAAACAAAGTTCCTTAGATAAATATGTTTCCAATGTGAAGATCGAATAGCTGAGGAAAAATTATTGAGATATTTCAGACAGATCTCTGAATTTTGTGTCGTATTCCAGAGAAGAAGCAATATATTTCGAAATTCAAAGGCACATCAGAGTGATGGAAATATTTTTCTTACTAGCCATTACCAAAGCCTTTACCGACATACTACCACACACACAGAACAAGTATAGATTGCAATATAGTAAAACACAAAGACCAATCCACCCTACCAAGAAACACAGAAGTATACCAGATTGCAGAAGTAACACAGTACATTATAAAATGCTCTGAAAAATGCATGAATGGAGTCAAAATATCACTAGTACTTCATACAAAATAGAACCGAAATAGGTATACTTATAGGGTGAACTATGATCACTTACCGAAAATGAAAAGGTGTGTCAGTAAAATTTCAGAGCAATTCGTGATGATTTATATATTTTTTGTTGACCACCTTATGAAATGCGCTTCTGATGTCTTCTATGATTGATCGTACCGATCGTGGTTTCAAACACAAGTATTGTGTAATCGGTCTGTTATTTTTAGTTAATTATGGTGTTTACTGAGGCATCATTTGACGATTTTTGTCAGTCGATCTTTCAAAGGGTATTAGATTGACCTAGATTGAACGATATTAGAGGTACACGTATACGTGAAGCATTTTACTTCAACTTTAATGTGATCCGTTTTGCTAGACAAACTTCAATAACTTCTGCAATTTTCTAGTGGCAGTTACGCTAAAACTTTTAAATCATCAACTTCAGTCTCATGTTCGATAATGGAGGAGAAAAATAAATGAAATATTAGTTTTTTGGTCCACATTGCATTAAAAAGAATTGCTCCATCCCTGCTCTTTCATAATCGCATACTAAGCAGAAAAGGGGATCTGAACTCCTGATGACTCCACAGGCTTCATCTAGTACCATTCTGTTGTGTATACACTCCAAACTAAGAAGTCCACGGTCTTCCCGTTGTCTGTGAAAATATAATCGTAGAACAGACGATTTCGGATGCAAGCTCCTATGAAGATGCATCATCTTGCAAGTTTTTACATTAAGTTGTGACTGCTCTTCGTAAGCCCATTTCATCACTCCAAAGGAGCAAAGTAGAATCGGAACGGCAAGCATATTAGTTGTAGCAACTGTCTAGATCTGTCGGAGTTTATGCTGATACTTGCCGCGGAGAGAGTCTTTAACAGTGGTAACCTCTTGGGTGTGGCGTTGTTCCACTCCTAGGTAAGAATACGTCTCTCAGCATGTTCTCCTTGCAGCCAGTGATCCCCTTCTTTGAAGTTCTTTGTTCATATATCTGTTCATACACCGGATTAACTACGGAGAGTATTCGCATGTATAAGATGCGGGTCAACATCTTATAACATGCGTTCGAACATGTTATCGGTCTGTAGTTCAGACAAATATCGGTTTTTATGGATTAGCACGGATCGTCTCTCGACAAACCAATCCGGAATCTGCTCGCCATTTAGCCATGAGTTAAAAACGTTTGCTAGATGGTGGTGGGTACATTTGATTTCGAGAGTTGATCTGCTCTCTTCAACTTCGATGGTGGTCTACAAAGAGGCTGGAGGATGCCGGAATATTTAATCTAGCATATGGTGAGCATCCCGAGGAGAAATGCCGGATAGGATACATCTTTTTCTACAAACGTATAGAAGTGATTTTTTGATGCACTCGTAGAGAAAATTTGATTTTGACTCTTCGCGTCATTCGGGCATAGGCATTAGCGTTCGGAAAACTTTCCTCACTTCTTCGGATAATAACCATTTTTATCGTATTCAGTGAAGTATTTAATTTTTATATTGATTCAATATATAGATTCTGATAACTGCACATACATCACCAAGCTGATACATTCTGAATGTGGGGCCACTCCGTAGAAAATCCCACTCTCATGATATTTCAAAAACACAAACAATGATAAATGGAAATTAGCGAATCGTATAGATACTTTCATTTCAACTAAGAGGTGACATAACGTCATTGTTCCATTTTAGTAAACACAATGTAGAAAGGAATGCACACCTACTGATATTTGGAAGATAGGAGTCAGGATGTACTCGTTCAAAAAAATTTTTGGAAAAAAATTATAATATACCTACTACCGTTTTATTTCATTCGGATCAAGGAATTGTTTATCCCTTAGAGCACCATCGCACAGAATTGTGACGCCTTATTCAAAGTATCATTAAGGTTCAGGTTACACTTTGTATCGGCCTGATACTGCTTCACACGATTGTGAATTATATAAACAAAACGTCTGTATCAAATTGGCACGGAATATTCGTCTCAGTGGAGTTTTATATGGCAATAGGTGGAGGTGTGTCATGACATCAATGGGATCCAGAAGTAAATTCACGTTTTTTGATTCTAAAAACTAAAAAATTTCATTTCTTATTTGATGCATGCAATTCATTGATGAGTGATCATAATAGAGTTTTTCAGTAGAAATAGTAATACATTTCAGTATCGCGGACTCAGAGAATACAGTTAAATTCATCTTGCACAATTGTTAGTGTCGGTTCTCAACACCGACAGAATGTGGAAAAAGTTTCTGAGATCTCCTTTTATTTTTATGGACAAATTATATCTGGATCATCTGCAGAAAAATCCAGATGCAAGATTCGATTCATTAGATAAAATTGGATCAGACTTAGAAATTGAGGGAGAAGAGAACATATATGAAACTTATGGTCCTGCACAACTTAGAACTCAGAATGAAAATACCAAATGATAGTTCAGAAGGATCGGAGGATGAGGAAGGCAATGTTCCTTTGTCAACCTTTGAGAAACTACGCTGGAGAATAGGCAGTTTTGTCAGCAAGGGAGACCCAGAGAAATATAGTTGAATTTATTGAGTTTCTTGTATCTGAATTTTTTATTTCATTTACTTTGTTATTTTTGTGAAGAATATATTTTAATTTTACGATTTTATCCTAACTTCACTCCTGAAACCCTTAATACGATTGTACCTTATCGTCACAGCATACCGTTACTCATAAGTGTGAATTTTCACGATTATGGCTAGACATTGTTGAATACCGTAGTACACAATTGTGAATCTTCACAATTGTGACTCTGCATTGTTGGATACCATGACACACAATTGTGAAGGTCACCAATGACCCCAAAGGACATATCGATGTGACAGAAAACACCAAAATGTAAAGTAACAAAATATTGTCCATATGCTGCATCCATGTTTAATACCCAATTTTTGAATTTTATCTCTTGGTTCTGAAAGGGTTATGTCAAAGTATATTTAATGTACTAAGGTCGCTTTTGTTCCCACGATGTGATGAGTACATCGGAGAAGATACTTTTGGAGTACCTTAACTTGTTATCAGTATCAACTTTTGGGACAGAAACCAAATCACAGAGAATTCGATTGACTTGATCGAAATTAGTTTGTTAACGTTGTTTCCATGACATGAAATAATTTCTTTCTCAAAGACTCTCTGAATTGTCTATTTTCATCTGGGTAATATGTCCTTGGGACCGCTCCAGACAGGACTTGTTAAGTTCTAGAAAAACGAAAAATGTTATACTCATTATCGTTTCTAGGAAAAATATGTCACTGGTTTCCAAAGTTAAGACAATGGTATGTGAAAATGAAACTCGATAAATTAGCTGAAGGAGGAATAAAAATTTAAAAAATTATCAATTAGATGCAAGGTATTTGCGATCATTCTAATTTTGTTATTAGAATCGTAAGACGAATAGCTCCCTATCAGACAGGCCGAAAGTTACTCGAAGGAACTTGTCATAAAAAATTTGAAGATTCATTTTCTCGACATCGTCAGACTGAGAATAATTTCAATGTCACCCACTATCAGCTACAAGCATGAAAAATGAAATTCTATTCCTGACTGATATTGAAGTCAATAAGATTCACGTGCTGTCTTTTCTACGTAATCTTCACTCTCAATTCAAATTCAAAGGTGGTGTCTGCTATAAATGCAAATAAAAAAAGCTCCCAAAGCAATATACTATCATTGTATTACTTTTTGCCATCAAAATATACAGTGTATCTCAAACGAGATATTGATTCCAGATGATATTTTGAAAGGACGCAATGCGACTTTTTATTACTCTCAGAACACTGGCATGTTGGAAGTAATTTTTCGCTTTTTTCGTCATTTTGCAGAACCAGAAAGAGACAGAGTGGTGCCTCTATCTACAATAATGATGAATTTTTAGGTGAAATTGTGGAATACGACTTTGAATTTCTGGAAACTTTGTCCAACTGCTACTGAGTGGAATTTTGACTGAATGTGGTTCGAAAAAGAATAGTTCTTGGAGAGGATTTTAAAATTAATTTTATGATTCAGATGATGATTGTTTTTTAGTTGAAGATTTACTGACTTGCTTTGATGTCGTAGTTTGCTTGAGAATACCCATGAGGGTCAATAAGAGATCATCAACCTGCTTTGGTAACTTTTCAGTGAAAACCTGTAATCCAACCTTCCATGTCAACATGGAAAAATTTGGAGCCAAAGCCCTAAGTAAGGTGGGATATGGTTCAGAGTTAGTAATATTCAGAGAAATCAAAATTCACTGATGTTTTCACCTTTCACGCGATAGCCCGTTGACCAGCGAATTTTTTGGGTTCCTATTACTCAAACTATGCTTGGTCCAGCAGAACCATCCAATCGCTGAAAGAATAAAATTTTTGCTAAAAAGCATTTTTTTCTAAGAAGATCAATAAGGTAGGTGGCTGAAAGATTCAAGATATATTTATAAGATAAATTTCACAGATCAACATCAATCAAACTGATTGAAGTCATAAGTTGTTCAAATATGGCTTCAACAAAAAAAATAATATCAAGGTATTATCAATGTTTTGGTTGTTTTTCGAGTTCTACTGTGGTCGTCTTTGCTTTAAATCTCCAAACGTTTCGACTGCAACTGCGGCAGTCATCTTCAGTTACGTAGTCAAAGTAATCTTCTTGACGTATCCACTATAAATAGGGAAACCATTAAGAGTTATGTCAAACTCTTCCTCAGCAACAACAACCGAGAATGGTCGAAACATTAACTAGCCATAGCAGGATTGAGAAGTCATCTTCTGTATACTGTATACTGCACGGATATGAGAACAGCGCTTTTAGGTTCTGCAGAGGAAAACCGGACACACCACATCGAATCCTAACAGAATCTGATAGAATTTTGAAAGGATACCACATGTAATGGTCCTTAATATCCTCAAATTCCTTTGTATATTTAATCTTGAGCATTTATGAACAATTTCATTTCAGAGTTTTGGCATGAGCTCGTTGATACACCAAACAAGAGGATCAGGAATGCTAGGAACTTTGCAATAACTGAAAATGAGAGACGATCAACACAAGAATATACCAAGAATTCTTTTTCAGAAAAGCCGATCTTTACTAAGTCTAGTATAACATGGCGCATTCAGTCAATTCACAGTATAACTATCATAATATAGTTGGTAAAGGTGCAGAAATATTTGTTTGTAGATAAATTGTAGATGTGGTTGCCTATCTCCAATCTCTAAATGCCCCAGTAAATTTCAAGTTCAATAATAATTGATTCTCTAATCGGATGTAGGATATTTCTGACAATGATAAACACTCTTATAGTCAGACACCAAGTCATACTTGAAAATATTACTATTTGGCGAATTTTAAATTGAACAATTTGAAATGAAAATCGTGATTGATAGAAGACAAGCATACGAACTTTTTAGTTGATTCAAAATCGTCACGATAAACGAACAAGAGGTTGACCTGGCCATATACACCGTACTGATGAGAGCCAAAAAGCTCACAAAACGTGTCTGCGGTTTGCACTTTTCGAGGGCTATGTCCGGTCATTAGTTGACAATTTCCCCCAATATTGCATACTTTCATGAACAGAATTTTGAATTTTCTAATTAATAATGCCAGAAAAAAACGATTATCACATGCAAGTAATTTTTCAACAACTATAGAACTGAGAGCTGTGAATAAATATTTACCACCAGAAATACCTTCTCTTCGAAGGAACTCTTTTGTTTTCGGCAATTAAATGAGAAAATGCATTCATTCAGAATTTAATCCAATCCACGTGGTGCATTTCTATATAGAAATGAATGAGAAGGTGTTTTTTTTCGATAGTGAAGTACAGAAAGCTTCTGCGTATGGAAAATCGATAGTGATTCTATATTTGTTAATTCGTTACTTTTATTTTCAGTCAAGTGGAGTCATAAAATCACTTGAATAGCATAAATACAACTACATTTGGCAACAATGCTCGCACCTTCACTTACTTGTGGTCATCTCTTACGTTAGGTTAGGTCCACTACGTCAGCATGTCATTGAACCTGATCTTCTTAGCTTATTTTCGACGACTTTGAACCTTAGCAGCTCTGAACATAAGGATATAAATTCGATCTTCTGTTAATCGCCGAAGAAAAGTGTGAAGTAACACAATCGCTGTTGGACTCCGAATACTTGACCGGTAGAAGCGAGTTGATTGGTATGTTATTCGAACAAAAAATGGGTTAATACTGAAATGATAGTGTATAGGTGGTCTGAGTATTAGATCATCTCGAAAATGTTGACCTGCGAGAGAAAAATGCTTGGAGAATGAACAATAATCTGAAATCTTTTGATAACAGAAATAGTTTTTTTCGTCGACCTCAACAAAAAATTACATTTTACGGACTAATTTCCGGACGAAAAATCGACTATTTTTGAAGACAAGTACTTTTCGTCCGCAAACACTTTTCGTCCGCAAACTCTTTTTGTCCGCTGTGGTTGCTATGATACGGCACGGTACGAGAGCGGTGGCCTATTTTCTAGTAAAGCTGGCAATAATAATTATAAGTCATCAACGCTATGGTCAATATACTCTATGCTGAAATCTACATTAGCCATTAAGGATAACGTTAACATATCCAAATTTCCGAAACTTTTGCATTTTTGAAAAAACAACGCGTTGGGTACAAACCGAAAAAATCTAGAATATTTAATCGAGATAAAATAAACAGATTTCTTCATGATGCCCCTGACGAAACTTATCTTTTGCACAAGGTAAAATATTTTATTTTATTTTGCTGATGTATTTATTGCTATATTATTACAGCTCTGTTTAATTATTGGAAGAGACGAACTCCGTAAAATAACGACAAAAGATATTGTTGATCAAGGCGACATGCTTGTAATAACCATTCCAGCCCAAAAAATGGAAAAAGGCGAGTTTTTACAGTTACAGACGAACTTTGCGACGGAGTGAATCCTATAGAATTATTTTGACAATACACCGAAGTATTGCTTGCTAGCCTCGGCTGCGCCTCAGCTATCAATTTGCAGGCTCGACTGTAATAGACAGTTTTTCGTCCTTGGTACATAAATAACTATTATTTAATTTGTGTGTGATATAATAGTAGTAGTTGTGAGTGGTCACTTCCCCTTAAGAGCACTCCTCTGAGGCAAATACTCCAGGAAGAGAAGTGCGAAGGAAATGGATACAAAATTAGAGGAATAAAAGAAAAAAGTATCAGGATGATATGGGGGAAAACGATATGTTTCCTCTTAACCACACTCTGTTTTGCTTATATGTTTGAATGCAATATATTTGTATAACTGGAGAAAGGGAAGTCGACAACAAAATAAAAAGGAAAAACAAAAACATCTACAATAACAGCATATATTGTCTAATATACAGAAACAAAACATCAGAAGTTTTTCAACACAAGAAGAATTGAGGCAAGTCCATTATTATTTACAACTTTTATTGATGAAATAATAAAAATCACTTCTAGCAGAATGGCAAAACTGCACGTGGGACATTGGAATATTTAATTTATTTGGGGGTGGAAGGAGACAATGGAATACAAGAAGTAGAAATCAACAATTTAGTGGAAAAAACAATAAATTTGTACTATGCAATGAATCAGAGATTCATAAATAAAAAAGAAATCTCAAAGAAAACAAAGATAAATGTGTACAAAATAATATATCGATTAACACTGTAAAAATTATTTCCATGAGATTACATGATCCCATGTAGGTAATGCGTTGCCATGCATATTCATGTAAAATTACATACTTCTGTAATATAATGTAAAGTCATTACTTGACTTTTAATGTAAAAGTCCAGTATATTCCATAAATTATCACTTGTATGTTAATGTAACTTTCTCAGTTATTCCAGATTCAATGGCGATGTTTGTTTAGGAGTTTTTACCAATATATTCAGGTAGTGCCAATTGAGGTAACATGCTTCAATATGTATAACTGGATATGTATTCATGTATTTTTGAGGAAAAATTCAGGTTTTGTAGTGAATTGAACTTGGTTGTACATGCATATTTACATATCTCAAATGTGAATTTCCATATATCCCGATGATTACTTGAATTTTCGTGTGATTTCCACTCTTTTTACAGCTGTAATTCAAATTATTGCATGTTTGTTTAGGTGTCTTCACTATTTTTTTCAAGTAGCATCAATTGATTTTTGATTAAATCTGAGTAATCTCTATTCAAACAGAGTTGTGTCTGCGAATACGAAAGTTTCGATTCGTTTTCCTATGAATATACTGATTTAATTCATAATTTTTAATGTTATGGACCGAACAAGTGGCTATCATTTCAAATGCCTATTTACTCACCTGATGACAATATGACACTCACTCACTTACAATGGTCTTACAAAATATGGCTTGTTCGTTGCTTTCAATTTCCTGCACGTCATAGAAAATTACATTTGAATAAGGGGATATTCTCAAAATACTTGGAATATTTTGAAAATTGGCGTTATTTCGCTGTAACAATACATCGTATGACTAATTATTACTTTTATTTACAGTCATCATGTAACCAACGGAAATTACATGTAATAAAGCATTAAATTACATGCTTACTGTAAAATAAAGGAGAAATGGAGGACATTAACTCAGTTTTCCATTAAAATTTAACATTACTTGTGCATTCAAGTTATAGAACTAAGAGGAGTATGTTAATATTATTACATTGCAGTATGTATTTTTCCATCCACTTTTTACTGTGAATATTGACATTTGGATATGAATCTTGGGTGTTGACAAGCAGACAAAAGAGTAAAATTCAAGCAGCAGAAATGAAGTGTCTGAGACGAACTGAAGGAGAAACAAAGAATGGTAAACTCATAAATACAAAAATAAGAGAAGATCTTGAGATAGAATCAACACACAAGTTCATCGAAAACAGACAACTAAGCTGGTGGAGTTATTTACAAAGGATGAATGGTACGAGACCAGTAAATATAGTATGGCAGTCAAAGATACGAAGGAGTAGAAAAATAGGAAGACCAATACATGCGGGATGGAGTTATTGGCAGCATACTTCAAAGGAAAGGAAAGATATGGGAAAGATGATTGTACATGAATACAATTTTTATTTTGTTATTAAAGAAAATGAGTTATGTTTTGGAATTTTTGATATTTACTGATTATGTATTTTTAGGACAGTACAATGTACATTCTACAAGTGATAAGAAGGAAGAATGATAGCTTGTGGCTATTAGTTAACGGAATATGACCCAACATCTAAACTTAGATTTCAGAAAACCAACACAGTAATATAGCATTTTGGGGTTATCCATCACGAAGAATCTTGACCATATCTTAACCTTTTCACTTCCACCTATTTTTATGCCGATCTCTGTCAAGTATCTTAAAAACTCCTGAGTATCGTGTTTCAACAGTAAAATATATTCATGACGTACACTTTTCTATTTTAATGACAGTTCAATCAATAATCATCAGTCTCTTTTATTTCACTCAGAAACTATGGATATACAATGAGGACCAAAAGTCCGTCGCCCCCCCCGTAACTTCTTCATTTTCCATATTACAAAAAAATGTTAAATACATAAGTTGTAGGGTTTCATTCGATCTCTTCAATGGTTTAAGTTTCATTCATACAGAGTGTCTCAAAAAAGCACGGTGACTTAGAAGTCAATTTTTTTAAATGGGACACCCTGTATTTCATTACATTATTACATTCTACGTTGAATTCTGAACAAGTTTGATAAATGGTTTTCTATTAAAAAAGTTAATACTTTTGGACTTATGAACACTTGTGAATAATTATTTCGACTACTTTTGCGCCAGTTCAATGTGAAAATCGTAACAAATGGATCACAATGTATTCCACTTTCCTATCCTAACTTTTTGAAAGCTATCCAATGTTGCAAACTGCTGATGGCACCATGTGTAACTTACCTCGTCGTACCATTTTACAATTGTTAGAGTTGTTGAATCTCACGAAAAACTAGTACAAATGAAGTTGAAACATTTTATTAACAAATAAGGTAGTCCATAAATACAGATCAAGAATCATTAAAAACTGAAGAGATATTTTAATTTATAACTAAAAACGGTGAGTTTTTATCTATTTCAAAAGATGTTCGACATGTCCACCATGCATTTCTTGACACATAAATAGTCGGGTTGTAAACTCTTCCCTAACATTAATCAAGGTTTGAGGTGTTATTTCTGAACACACTTCAATAATTCGACGGCGCAGTTCATCTAACGACCCACAAACTGTCTTAAAAACTACGGATTTCACATAGCCCCAGAGAAAGAAATCAAGCAGTGAGAGGTCCGGTGAGCGAGCTGGCCACTCTGTTGTACCTCGACGTCCAATCCACCTACCTGGATACCTTTCACCTAAGTAATTTCTCACCTCCCGAAAATAGTGTGGTGGCGCTCCATCTTGCTGAAATGTTACATCCAAGTAAAATTCATGAGGGTTTTGCGCAACGATCTCATCGATACTGGGACTTATTGTGTCTTGCAGCATTTGGAGGTATCTGGGACCATTTAAATTTTCTTCCAAGAATATGGGACCTACAATGTGGTTACCTAAAATACCAGCCCAAACATTAATTTTCTGGGGAAATTGAGTATGCCCCTCGCGGAATTCATGGGGATTCTCATCACTCCAATATCTACAATTCTGGGTATTCACATTTCCATTTAGGTAAAAAGTGCTTTTATCACTAAAGCAGATGTGTTGCAAATAAAGTCGATTTGCAACAATTCTTTCTGCCATGGTCTCGCAAAATTCAAGTCGCCGGTCTGGATCATCTTCAACCAATTGGTGCAAAATTTTTATTTTGTAAGGATGGAATTTATTTTGGTTTAAAACCCTCTTTACTGATGTTTTAGAAACATCACATGTCTCAGCTACTTGCTTAGTTGATTGTTGTGGGTTATTTACCATTTCGGCTAGTACTTGAATTTCAACATCTTCCGTAATTATTTTCGGCCTCCCAGATCTCGGAACATCTTTCACGGCACCAGTTTGGTTAAATTTTGCCACTTATTTCTGCAGATATTTTCGACACATCGGACGTTCTGGAAACCGTTCATTGAAAATGCGAATAGCAGCGTGGTAATTTCGGTTAGCTTCACCAAATATGATAACGGCTTCAACTTTGTCTGCTACTGAACGAGCCATATTAATCAACAAGAGAAATTGAAAACCTTTTAAAACAAAGTTTTGAAAACCTGCAAAATGTCAATGACATTTGGCAAAAACACATAAGAGTTTTTTTTCGTTGTCATGGATAAAATAAACGCGCCTAGCGTGCATAGCCTACCTCATTAATTTATTCGTGAACTAGTGCAAAAGTAGTCGAAATAATTATTTACAAGTGTTCATAAGTCCAAAACTATTAACTTTTTTGATAGAAAACCATTTATCAAACTTGTTCAGAATTCAACGTAGAATGTAATAATGCAATGAAATACAGGGTGTCCCATTTAAAAAAATTAACTTCTAAATCACCGTGCTTTTTTGAGACACTCTGTATGAATGAAACTTAAACCATTAAAGAGATCGAATGAAACCCTACAACTTATGTATTTAACATTTTTTTGTAATATGTAGAATAAAGAAGTTACAGGGGGGGCGACGGACTATTGGTCCTCACTGTATATTTATACAAAATGGTTTATCTGAACGAACCTAATTTCTAACATTTTCCCTCTCGTTAAATCACAAGTCCTAGTTTACTGGTTTGATAATTTGCCCTATAGTGGTATGTTCATCATTAGATTCTTGCTCGACAGTTGGACCAGGACAAGTAACAAACAAGTTCTTGGGTATTTGATGAATATCTATCGGGAATTTCGGTAAAAGAATGTTCTTCGTGATCACAGTCCACATTCAATGATTTTTGCATATCAGTTGTATATGGAGTGTTGCTTGAATTTTCACGCAAAAAATCTGCGTGCCTGAATGTTACTTCCTCACCCACAGTTACTAGATATGTGTTGACGCTTTTCACCTTTGTTATGACATCCCTTTCTCACTGGCAAGATATTTAATTTTTGACGGAAACATTTCAATTGACATTATATCTGACAAGTGATTCAATTGTCATCATCACTTTAAAATAAATAGTATCATAGCCTCCATACACGTAAATACATATTCCTCGATTACTTTTGGGAAAAGTAATCTAGGAATGTAATATAATTGACATGCGTCATGGTCGTGTATATCAGTAGAAGCTTCATTCGTGCTATAGGAATGTTGTTAGGTAAGGTTGAGTTCGATTGTCAGTAAGCATGTACCAAGCCCCTTCGGCTAAAAAAACAGCAGTACTAAGATCTAAAGAATTCTGACGAAGAAAAAAAACACGGCAAAAAGTGTTTGTGCAGTAGAATGCTCCTGACATAAATATTACATTCCTATTGAAACAATTCCTACTTTGGGAATTCATCAGGATATGTTTTTGTTCTAGTACCACCTATTTCCGTTATTGGGTAAAACAAATATTTTTTCTAGAGACTGTGCTGCAAATTGGCTGTTAATATTCTTAATAATTAAATATTTTGAATTAAATTTTGTCTTGCTTAGGGCTTAGGTAAAGAGCAAGGAAACTGGCGACAAAATTTGCATTTTCTCATCAAAACATGATTCAACTATTTCTGCTCTACAGATATTCACAGTATTGTCTTTTATATTGTCATTCGTTCGAATGCAATTATCTATATCAACACTTTTCTGTCCCAATTCAATGCATTGTCAACTATTAGAAATCATATTCATCCTTCAACTTTTTATCCACTCCATACGCTAGTTTCATCTTCTCCAATTATCATCTGGTTATCGGCGATGTGGAGAATGGAAACAGTTTCATTCTCCATTCGAATTTCTGCAAGACCTCATTTTTCGCAAGTGGTTCTTTCGAACATACTTCGATATTATTATCCTTATTGTAGCATAGAAACGAGATTATTACAGTATTGATAAAATATTTGTACCTACATTATAACAAATAATTGCCACCAGCGACATGTTCTTGCTTTCAGTATTTCTTTCTAAGTATCATTACCTATGTCTCTGATGCCGTTCTTGGAAATTGCAGGACATATAATCAACTATGACGAAGATGGTGAGGTGGAATTTTCAGACCTCGTTCTTCAATTCCTCAAGAGGTGCTAAAGCGAATGTGTTACGACGAGAGTTTAACGAACTCTTCACTATCTAGAACAGTTGAAACTCAATTCGATTTTCGTTTCGTTCGCCGTACTTGACTGATAACAATGAAGAGCTACTTTAATTATGTGTATTTCACTTATGGATCGCTTTGAATAACTGTAAATGTAATAATTGATGGATATTAATTCGAAAAATCATCGAAGTGCGTTAGCAGTAGAGAGGAGCTGGGATTTATGGCAGGAAAGATAGATCGGAAGTTTAAACAGTTTCTAATTATTTTATTGTTTAAAGTTTCAAAAATAATATAAAACTCAAGCAAACAAATCGTTTTCAGGTACCTATAGTCAGATGTTTTTCATAGAGTAGGTAATACAGAATTTTTATACATCAACTATCAAGTTGTATAGGGGAAATAGCTATTTACATACCAAGGAAGGAAAAGCTTTTTTCTCCTGAGGTATGTATACAGGGTGTCCCATATAAAACTCCGCGGACAAATATCTGTAAAAGGAAAGTGGATATCCATATTTCGCGAAAACAAATGATTTCATTGTCAAAGGGTTCTCTTGTTTACGTAGAGATCCATCACTAGACGTCATCCGTTAGGGCGTCGCGACACCGACGCCAATTTTTTTATATGGCCTCCCAAATTTTTCAATGCTAGTTTAGACTGTGCTTCAAATTCTGAATTCAGTCATATAACACACTCGTAATTTCCTTCGAATATCATAAAGAGAGCCATGAATGAGTCAAAATGAAAAGCAATATAACACGAGTTATCGCATATAATTGCATTGCCTGTTTAGTTTCTTCTGATTTTATGTCCTGCAATTTCCAAGAACGATACATAGGTAATAATACTTAGAAAGAAATACTTAAAGCTGGTGGCAATTATTTTTTGTTATGTAGATACAAATATTTTATCAATAATGTAATAATCTCGTTTCTATACTACAATAATGATAATAATATCGAAGTATGTTCGAAAAATGAGGTCTTGCAGAAATACGAATGGAGAATTAAACTGTTTCTATTCTCCACATCGCCGATAACCAGATGATAACTGGAGAAGATGAAACTAGCGTATGGAGTGGATAAAAAGTTGAAGGATGAATAAGATTTCTAAAAGTTGACAATGGGTTGAATTAGAACAGAAATGTATTGAAGTGGCTTATAGCATTTGATAGGATGACAAAAATAAAAAGGTCAATTCTATGAATATCTGTTGAGCAGACATAGTTAAATAAGCTTTTAATGAGGAAATACAAGAATTACAAGTTTTTTTTTTAAATTTTTTGCTTCTCACTGAAGCAAAAAGAAATTTATTCTTCAACATCAACTTTCCTTAATTCAACAATTATTACAGCGACTCTTCAGAAAAATTCAAATAAACTAATTTTTTTTCACTAATAGAAATAGGTGATAGAAGGACTAAAACAAATCTTACACGATGAATTATTAGGTTATTAGGCTGACGTATATCACTAGTAAGACTCAACCTCTCGCCAACTCGGCATTCTAAAGAGAGGTTTTTATAGTTGACAGCTACTCAAATCACTGTCGATTGCTTGACATTCGACATGAATTGGCCATATCGTCCATATCCCTGAGACAAATGCTGACAAATTGGGTTGAAAGGATTTTTCGATTTAATTGGGTGAAACTAGCCTTCGCTGACGATTGGCAAGGACCATGAAACCAGTACTAATAATTTCAGCTTTGATATTCAAAATGCATTGCAAAGTTTGTTTTACGGTCGTAAGCGGTAGTTGTTCTCTGTTGAATACTTGCCGACGACAGTACCTATTCTATAGGTTTTTTTTTGCGGAAGATTGGATTACGTAATCCACCATTTTTCTTAATTAATTTAATACTTGTTTTTTATTTATCCCAACATCATTATTTGGAATACTGAATAAAAAATATCAACATAAAATATGTTTCATTAGGCAACTTTTACAATTTGAAGAATATTTCAACTATACGAGTATTTGTTGGGAATTTAGCAAAATTAAAATTACATTCAAGGTTTATTTGAATTTGATTGTGGTGATGTTTGACCGGTCTTCACACGAATAATGGAAGTGAATTTTGACAAATTGATTCATACTCTGCAAAAAATCTGTGTAAGTCGTATTTTGGATCAATTTTTCAAAACTTAAATTCATACTAAACTAAAAACATATGAATGGTTCATATAGAAATTTGATTACCTATACCGTAAGCACGCGATATTTCCACAATAGAAATAAATGAAACTTACTTAGTAAGGGAAAAAGTCACAACATGACAACGCCATATCCGATTTCGATTTTTTCCAGCGATGGAAATGCGACAGACAGAAATAGGAAGCTGATAAAGAAAAACAAAAGATTTCCAATGAATTCCATGTGAATTTTTACTTAATTTTGTTCGATTTCCTTCACAAATTTACGTAAAATTAAACTTCGAGATCTCAAAAATATTTCTGATTCGTATATGGTTCTGGAATTTGTTTCTGTAAGAGTACTTTTTGTTGCATTCCATCGACAATATTACTATTTTCAAATACGTTTCGTCAGAGATGTCAACGCTCGATAAGAAAGGAAAATACACTTACGAAATGTGTATTTTAATCCAATATTACTATTGGTGTTGATATCTTGTTAACAGACTATTCATTCTTACCATTTTTTGAACGGAAAGTGGATTTTGGGTTTGGAATAGCATCCATAACACAATTTACAGTCTAAGAGCGGAATGGGATAAGATCGTTTGAGGAGCAGACTACCACACAGAGAAAAGGAATTTTGTAAAATTACCAAAATTTTCCAACGGTTATGTAAATTTTACATTTTCACTGTAGAGGTTACTGTGGTCCTGTAATCTCAGTTTCACTGGGCATTTGAGAATTTTCAGAATTTTTACTGCGCTGTTCAATTTAATTTTGTATTTTCACAACCGTAGTTTCAGTACTTTACGGTAATTCTACAAATATTTTCAATCAATTTGTTGTAATTCTACAGACGTTATTTTACAGATGTAATTTCCGGATTATTTTGTGTTTTCACAAAAGTAATGTTTTTTATCCTATTCCTGTATTATGGCAGTTGACATCTTTTTGTATTTTCACAAATGTACTTCAACATATTTTCTGTATTTTGGCAAATGTGATTTCACAAGTACTTTTCACGGTTGCATATGTTATTTTATGATTTTTTTTTGTGTTTTCACCAACGTAGTTGAACAGATTTTCAGTATTTTCACAATTGTAATTTCATGAATGTTCTGCATTTTCATGAATGTTATTAAACCTATAATATGTAATAAATAAACTGTAATTTCAGAATAATTTGTATTTTTACAGAACTCATTGCATGAGAGATCTTTATTTTTTCAATTGTGATTTTATAAAAATTCTGTCCTTTCACAGAATTTATGTCTTGGATGTTCTGTATTTTCATAAGATTTTAAAAATAAATACTGTTAATGACAATACAATTTACGGGGATAGAAAAAGGCAATGATTGAATGAAACGAAAAAAATATTGAAACAAATAATGTTAAGGTCAGTAATATCAAAATTGTTACACGAAAACAAAAAAGGTTATTCAAAATATAATTTTAATGATTGAATATGGCGTGATGAGTCATTTGAGTCAAGAATCAGAAATTGAATCGTTAAAACTGAAAGTTTGTGCTCACTCAAATTAATGCTATATATCGTCGCATTCAGTAACTCTCACACTGCGGAAAATGAATGACCAAACAAAAAAATTGCCTCATAGACTTATGATAAAATAAAATAACAACACAACATAAAAACTTTTAAGATAATTCGAGTGGTCTTTGTCACATTTTAACAAACACGGTTTGGCAGTTAACCAATTAAACATCTAAAAAAAATATGAAAACAAAAATTCAACTCAAGAAAATTCGAAACTTTTCTGAAAAGTTCCGGAGTAGATATTGACAGTATTATGATATCATTCACTCATAAATACAGAAAAAAATTCGAGAAGCAATATACGTTTGATCCAAGAATATTATTAATTATTTTCAATTGAATTTTCCTACAAACAAATTTTAATACTTTTCAATGTGTTAAATAAGAATTTGTTGCTTGAATTATCTACTAATAACATAAAAAAATAGTGATGAAAGATTATGAGCACTCCAGAATTTTTTTTAGTGGAATTTATGGTTCACAAGATATTTACCTCTTTCTTTGATGGATTTTTTCTCCCCACTATAATATGACTATTCACCAAAGGACAGTATCAATTTGGCTATAATAAATTGACAACATTACGGGTCTTTAACTTTGAAAATAAGTAACAGTTGCATGTCCCAAGTTTTCACTTCATGTTCAGTTCTTTTGGATTTCCCTCCACTAGCTAGAATTTTTATATGGTACGGTTGTATCACTTCCAGTGCAGCTCCAATTTGATTGACGAGTGAACATCAATGACCTGTCTCCTTAAATTTGTTAGACTTCAATATTTCTTTTCTATTGTCGAATACTTTGAATATTGATCATCTAAAAAAGAAAGGATATGAGACATAATGAAAACAAAAGGTATGGGAATATTTTTTTTCTTGTCATAAACCTGAAAATTACTCAAAATTAGTAACTTTCCTTTTTAATTCAAATGCAAATCGTGTCCAATTTTTTGTGAGTTCAAAAACAGAATTAGATTTACCTGGATATGAATTAACATTCTTTTTCCTCACAAGAGAAAATAGAAACAGCTTTTTACATCAACTTACTACTATACTGAATTAGGTACGGTACTGATCCATAAACAAATGTATCGAAACAGTCCTGAAAAATAAAGACATATAACAATGATGTCACTTGAAAATATTGCGATCTTTACCTAATTTCAACTTTTGAAATGTTTAGTATTGTATGAAAGATCTATTCATATCTTCCAAAGACTCTCCCCATTCAATACTTTTTTATCTATTGCATATTTAACAATTTTCTCAGCTATAGATTCAAAGCTTTTTTGTAATCTGATCTGACGTTGGTCACTTTGTTGAAATGTCATATGATCGTCAATTCCTGTATGACAACTGTCCACTTATTTGGTCTTTTATTGTACAGAGTTCCCTTCATCCGGTGGATTCCAAGGCTAAATCGATTATGAGATCTTTCATAACAGTATGTTTTTCATACATTTTGGAGACTAGGTACTTGCAATCCAACACCAAGCACTTAAAACTAACAGAACCTGCATTTCAGCGGTACCATAGATGCAACTCATACTTCTTCATAATTTTCAATTACGAATTACATCATGAATTAGCACTCACCAGTGATAAGATAATCAATTATCTAAAATGTAACGAACTTAACAGAGACACTTCTAATCCACTCTTCTAATGGCACAATCCGTACAATTTTGTGTTGTTTGTTCGCTTATTAGAAGAAACATCCCGCTTTGCCTGCACATGCCACTTGTCATGTGACCTGACGTCAGAGTCACGCCATCAAAGGGGGAGGTATACATTTCATCAGTCCTGTAAATCTTTACCACTGTCTTTGTATTTGTACATATGTATGTAAATAATTCACAGACCCTTTTACATATTTACAGTGGTTCTGTAAATTGACTGAATATATCTACAGATACTTACATATCCTTATTGAAAACACAGAAATTTTGTATATATTAACATAATTCTTGTGAATACATTCAGTGTTTCTGTAATATTCATGAAGCATTTTTTTAAGTGAAATATCGATGTTACTACCCGAAATTTCCATGCGAACTGAAAGTAGTGATATTGCAATAGTTATGTGAAACGACATAACTTATTTGAAATAGAAGGAATTGACAAATAATAAATAACGCTCTTCGCCATCACACATCGATTCTGTGTGTCCAAACTGTATTTGTGTTATCACATCTCTGTTTGGTAATCATTCACATATTATTTACACATGTTTTGTGAGAGTGTAACGAAGATTTGTACTCTTCCGTGTGTACTGTAGATATATTACAAACATTTTGTGAAATTACGCTATAACTATTAAAGTTTCAAGTTGTCTTGTTTTTAACAGAAATATTTTGTATTTTAGAGGCAAACGTCGCTGTGAAATTATTTCCCATGTTGAATGGAGTAATTTTTACATCGTTTTCGAAGTAATTTAACCATTGTAACTCGTCTATTTTTCTCTGTGCAAAATGCCTTATGTTCAGGAAATGAACTTTGAAGAATCGAAAACGTTTCGGTGAAATTTAATAACCGAAAAAATTGCAAAAATATGTCCTTAAATATTGCCTTGTCGTCCAAAATCTCCTTCTGATGGCCAATCCAGGAATTTTAAAAATAAATGATGCTAAATGCGTCCGTAATGGACAAAACTCATTTTGGATGTCTGCTCCTCCTTTGATATATTGGGGTGCATGGTCGGTAGACCAGTCGCTAAGGTATCTGGCATTAACTGTGGCACTGCCTTTGTCTGCAGGAAGAATTTTGATGATGAAATCCATTTCTCCTCCTCCTCCTGGAAGATTATAGACTCATAACTGTTCCCTCTGTCATATGTAAAATAATAGAGAGAGCACTGTATAATAGACTTATAGCATATTTTGAGAAATATCAAATAATCAATAAGTGTCAAAATGGTTTTTATCCAGGGAGGTCGACAGAGAGTGCTATCTATAGTCTTCTTCAGTATATCCAAGCACATTTGGATCAGAACAAGCATGTGGGGATACTTTTATTTGATCTCACTAAAGCATTTGACTGTTTGGAATTGAAATTTCTCGAAACGAAGCTTCAGTCAGTAGGTATTAGAGAGAAAATATCAACATGGTTGATGTACTACTTGGAGCATAGAAAAATTTTCATCAGAATGAATGGTACTGAAACAAAAACATATGATGTAAATCTAGGAGTTCCGCAAGGATCAATACTGGAGCCACTGCTGTTTCTTATATTCATCAATGATCTTCCAAATTTCATGAATACTGACTGCTTAGTGTTGTATGCAGATGATGTTTCACTAGCAGCATATGGCGATAATCCCCAAATATTACAAGAGAGGTTGAATCATTTAGCAGACAAAATAACCGAATGGTCATAAAAAAATGGGATGATACTCAATGATTTAAAAACCGTTTTTCTACAAGTGAACACAAAAAAGAATCGAGCGATCAAATTCATTTGAATATACGAACAGCTTCGTTACAACCAGTTTTTTCTGCTCGATTTCTTGGAACTTATCTGGATTCAGACATGTCTTTCAAAAGTGCTATCGAGCATGTTAGCAAGAAAGTCAACTCAGTAAAGAACAACTTCTCAATGTTTATTATGCGCTCGTATACTCTCGAATTAGCTATGACATTATAGTTTGGGGAAATACGCCACTGGCTCGTAGATTATTGATTTCACAAAAACGTGTTATTAGACTCATATTTGGTATCAAACGAACAGACTCATGTAAACCATATTAGAAACAATAACATATTAACGGTCCCCTGTATATATATTTACAAATGTATTTTGCTTATCAGTAAAAATATAGCTTCCTTAACACAAAACTCTGATAGTCATAATTATTATAGCACTAGGCACGGCAATTTGCTGCAAATTCCTCACCACAGAACGTCCTTATATGAAAAAAGTCCCCAATACAGTGGTATAAAATTTTTCAATGTACTTCCGGAAAAAATAAAAAGTGAAAGAAATGAAATACGTTTTAAAAAATAAATGAAAAGTTATTTGATTGAAAAATGTAATTATAGCACAAGTGAGTTATTGATTTCTTAACCGTAATTGTATTGACAGTTGAAGTAAATTATATTGAACAATGAGTATGAATGTCTTATATGTGAACAATAAGTGTAACCGTATAATACCTGCTATTTTTTATTATGTGTGTACATGCCTTTGGGACTTCTTTACGGTCTCATAAGTGTTTTTATGTATATAATGTATAGATTTATATACCTAATTTATTTTGACATGTCCAATACCATGTCTTACTGGAATAAATATTATATTATTATTATTTGCAGTGTTCTCCAGCACTGATGTTTTTGGGGGGTTTCACTCCTTCTCCATAGAGAGAAACATTGGCTCAAACGTAAGTTTAACGAAACTGCGTTTTATATTTTTATATTCTTATATTTTTATAATTTTATATTTACCTAAGACCATGAGTACATTTATTTTTCTTATAATTATTCTCGAATGGAGTAAATAAAGGATTTATATGTGATGTAATTCAGAGGGGGTGCAAGAAGGGGATAATATTTTCATACTGTGAATTGTCAAATTGACAATAAAAATTGAGTTGTTTCAGGATGTTTTGATAAAATACATAGTAACGCTAAAAATAAATTTATTCCATACTTATGGACCGCACTGTATATATATTTGTTGGAGGTTCACCAAATGTAGGTGTTAGGTAATTCACCAATAGTAGTGCATATAGCATTATGTGGAATAACCCTATCTTGTTGAAAACATATTCTCCTCAAAATCTCAATAGGTATACTAAAATCTAAAAATATGGTCGACCATTCAGAAGTCCTTGAAAAAGTATTGGTCCAATAATCCTTGTGCCAATAAATTTTATGAATGCGAATCAAGATCAGGAATTTTAAAGAAAACTGATGAACAAAATTTCAATAAACTCCCAATAAAAAATAACATTGACCAACCAGCTAGAAGAAACTTTTTTTATGGAAAGCACGTTTTAAAATGGTATCAAATTATGAAAAACTATAGACAAACATGTCTATACATGTTCACCTCTATAATACAGAATATACTTCAATTTCAATTTCATCTGCTGATATTTTGAAAAAAATTTCAAATATTATATGGATAAAAGCAACTGTACATACAGAACCTCAAGGAATTTATTTCAAATATATGACTGTAACATGGAGCGCCACGGCAAATAATAATAATAGCCGTCCTCTACCCGCACAGGCTATGCCTTTGGGTACACTCAACGAGTGTTTATGAGGGAGTATTATTACCATGAGTCACTGTTTTCTTTAATTCATCGAATTTTTGTCATATCGATATGTTTTCCAGAGAATAGATAGCATGTTGATGCGATCAGATTCCCCGCATAACGAATGAGAGAAAGGTGTTCGCGGTAAATTACCCAAATTCGTCAGATGAGCTCACGAAAAATAAGGTTATATCATTTAACATAAACAAATATCGACAGTGTCAAAGACCCCAGTGGACCCCAGTAAAAGTAGAACTTTTACTGGTTAGCGTATTTGTTAACCATACAATTGTGTGGGATTTTTATTTGTTCAAGAAATCTGCGAGCAATATATAGCAAAATATTTTCGCGAATGATCGTTTAGATGAATAAGAAGTGTTAATGTGATGAATGATATGCAGATTTCCTTTTTACCATGTTCCTTGTATCACCTGGTATTGATTGCTCAATTTTCGTTTGGTTAGTCCCTACAGCGTTGGACTCAAGTTATGTCTAGAGCGTTTGCCTCTCACATAAACGATCCGGGTTCGTGCCCCCGCATCGCAGCACACTATTTTGATCCCGGATCTTTCTAGCTGCCAGATGCTCCCGGATTATCTCCTGATGAACCAGGGAATAGCGCAGGAAAAGGAGAAATCGAATTTTGGAAATTTGAGTAGTGAATCAGATCGATTTCCATCAATTCACAACCCAAGCCATGTATTTTTGATTCAATACTTATTAAACATGGCTCAGTATCACAGGGTTAGTTATATTACATCTCATGACTGACCAGAATATCAGAATTTGACCTCAATAAAATATTGATAGTTTTGGAGGTACTGACACTTTCATATATTCCGTAAAAATCGAAACCGTTGATCAGTATTTTGATAAAATCATTGGTGCCATACCTTTAGAGAAAATATATCATATTTGCCCAATTGTTATTGTTGCTAAATTGTTGTAATTTACAACTTAGAATAATAATTCCGTACCATTTTCTACACTATCCTGTGTCTGATATGAGGAATCTCTTATTATCATTTTCTCCTGGTGTGATATATATTATACATTCTGTATCTACAAAAGCTCAGAATTCATTATGATCAAGATAAGGGAGGTAAAACGCGAATCATGGATCAAAAATGGTCTAGTTAAATGAAAAAACTTCCTTTACCCAGATTTTGGCAACGGCGACGGCTTCCTGATTGGGCAGGGCATAAATTTCGGCCCACTTGCCACAAGAATTTACTTATTTCCGTGGTCAGATTGTGGATATGGGCCAGCGATGTCTATGCCGAGTCTTTCGAATGGGCTGTCTACGTTATATTGACGCATCGGGGCTTTAGGTCGTGTTCGAGGTTCATTCGAGGTGCATTGCTAACGTCGGCTTGACAACTGGCCCAGTAAAACCGTTGTACCACTTTTTGGAGGGTCTTCGATACTCCCAGCTGTCCTTCAGTGACCCCATCATGGATTTCTTGGAGCACTGTTTTTCTTCTGCTCCTGGGTTCTACTGTCTGTCGCCTGTCTTCCCCGCTATCCTCAGACTCTAACACACGCTTCATGACTCCATTTTCCATGGTAAGGGAATTCCTTTGGGTCCAGTAAGATTCAGATACTGGTAAATAATTGGCTATTTCCTGCCACGACGCTCTTCGATTACTATTCTGACTGAACCAAGATCTGAATCTTTCTCTTGGTCTATCTGGATCTTGTTGTAATTCCAGTTATCATCTACTGCGATGGTTCTACAAATTGTCGACTACTTTTCCTCTACTTGTCGGCAATGTGAGCAGTCGTCTGGGCATAGTCTTCGCGAGCGAGCATCTGCATTCTATGGCTAGTCCCCACTCGATGTTCGATCTCGAAGTCAAATTCTTGAAGCCTTCCGATCCAAAGTGCCTCTTGACCATCGGGATTTTTGAACTCTAGGAGCCATCTTAGGACTACATGGTCACTTATCAGAAGTTCTTGTAGAAGTGCTCTACACCTTTGACAACAGCCAACAGCTTCCGCCTAGTGACATAATAATTACGCTCCAGTTTGCTGAGGGTCTTGCTAAAGTAACCAATGACTTTCTTCTGTTTTTCTTGGATCTGAGACAGGACAGCTCC
Source organism: Chrysolina americana (assembly GCA_958502065.1). NCBI lineage: Eukaryota > Metazoa > Arthropoda > Insecta > Coleoptera > Chrysomelidae > Chrysolina > Chrysolina americana. Next base: position 101,116,516 of record OY293410.1, read on the forward strand.
AAGTCCCACTTTACTGTCGTCCTTGTGAATTTTCCATCTGCAAGGGGATAGCTCAGAATTGGTGCGTTGATCAATGCTCCTTTCAGTTTTCTGAACATGATATTAGCAAATTCCAGCTTGTTACGGCAGTAGTATGTGCACAAACTAATAAAACTTCGAAGTTGGTGTATGTTTTTTTTAATTTTTTCATTCCTTAACTGCTTTGATCTTCTGCCCATCCACTGACACGCCTTCCCCGGAGACAACATTGCCAAGAGATCGTACTTCTTTGTGGAACCGATGGCATTTCTTGGAGCTCAGCTCCAATCCGGAGTTTCTCAGTCTCAGAAACACCTCCGTGTTTTTCACGTGATCCTCGAACGATTTGCCAACCACAATTATGTCGTCGAGATACACCAGATATGTCTTCCATGAGAGTCTCTTCAGAACCGTCTCCTTCAGTCTTCCAAATGTAGCTGGAGCGTTGCAGAGCACGAATGGCCTAGCTGTTAACTGACAGAAACCTGAGCCGACGGTAAAACCTGTCTTTTTCCTATCTTCCTGAGCCAGTTCTATCTGCCAGTTTCCACTTTTCAGATCAAGGAAAGAGAAAATCGTAGAGCCGGCTAACGTGTTCAAGGTGTCGTCTATTCTTGGAAGAGGGTAACTGTTCTTTTTCGTCAAGTTGTTCAGTTGACGATAACCTACGCAAAAGCGTGTTGATCCATCCCACTTCTGACACCAATTGTAGTAAAAATTAACTTGACTGAATTTTGCTAGTTCATTTAACCTCTGAACAATAACTTAAATTATTTAAAACATTTATATCACAGTCACAACTCTCGAACTAGATATATCTCCACAACTGCAACTCCGCCTACCATCACATGTTGAGCGTTCTATATACCAGCAAACATATTCTTTTTTCCATTCTCGAACTCTCGTCTCGTCTCGTCTCAGATGGCTCCCGTACATTCTCGATGCAGATAGAACGATGAATCATGGGTGTACCGTTAATGAGCAAAGGTGAGATCACCCGGGCAGGCTGAGCGTTAATATACAATCAGACGCGGCCAGGTTCGGCTTCAGGGTTGTTACAGAATATTCAGCTCGTTGACGGAAATAGCAAAAATAAATTTTTGTGTATGTCTTCTATTTAAGTTTTCTCAGATTAAATTTAAGTCTTATGGAGTCATACGATGAGTGGTCCAGAGACTTGTTATTTTTTTGTAATATGAATAAAAAATATATTCGTTTTGGACAGTTTCCATTGCTTTTTTTGAAAATAATTTTTTCCGGGTCACAGACAATCTCAAAAAATTCCTAGAGACAAAATTAGAACAAAGAGTTTTTACTGTTTCTGTAATACTGAATTCGAATGTGAATCGTTAAACAAATCCTTATGGACTTTTTGGCAACTTTTTGTTATATTCCTCTCAAATGTTGAAGACACTTGGAAAGTTACTCCCAAATCGATCGTTTCAAGACGCCTCTCCAATTCCTGATCGTTTATGTGGTAACTGTACGAAAGCTAACCACAAAAAAATGATTGATTATCAGGATTATTTTTTCACACCAGTTATGAAGAGAACGGAGATCTTTTTGTAGAAGTATATGATCCTTATGATTGCTAATTTTTCTGAACATTTTACAGTCATCTGCATGCAAAGGAAATCACGTGATCATTAACGAATGATAAAAAAGAGTAGAGGACCCAGGTTTGAACATTGAGGTACACCAGACTTTTCAAGAAAATTTTCAGACACTTTTCCATTTTCGTTCATGCTGATCCCCTCTGACAAACTAGGAGTTCAGGTTCGAAACCACATCACTCCGTTGGTCTGATTCTACAAATGCTGAATTTTTTGTTTAGTCGAGGAAAACTCAAGTACAGTCGAAATCCTTTTCAGAGAAAGTACCAATGAATGCATTTCCTCTCTCCTTATGATATATTTTTGGATAACCCTTTACAAAATATCACAAAAGAGCACATCTGACAGTTATTGCGGTAGTACGACATGCCAAAGAAAAAAGTACCGTTTTTGCTACGCTTTCGATATGGTTGGCATCTTTAACAGGGAATTCCGACCCCTGCTGAGTGAGGGATAATGATGTACAGTAAGAGTATTGCGGTTTTTGGTCAACCAGTACCCGATTTTCAATAACCGAGATTTACTCCGAACCTGATGTTAGTGTCGCTTTGAATTATGGCATCAATTAACAATTAGAAGATGACCTAAATGGTCAAGTCATCTGAAAGTTAACGTTTTTATTGCGGCCATAACACAAATTTCGGTTTCGCAAGATACTGGATTCTGGTTAGGCTATTTAGTGTGAGATTTATGACAGTAGTGAGAGGATAATAACAATGGGAATAAGCTCCAAAACGCAATTGGAAATTTGAATGAAATGAAATGAAAAAGAAATTAAAATAAAAAAGAAGAAATCACCAACAGTTTCAGCTCAGTGTAAAACTGATGAAACAACTGAAATTGTCCAAGTTAGTGCAAGTAGTAAGGAAAATTATGAATTGTTTTTGATAACATCTAGTTTATTTATTGTTGGTTTGAAACTTCCAAACTATCTATCATACAACTAATCACTAGAAAACGCACGTTAAAAGGAAAACCTCGTTAATACTTAGCTCGCATAAGTTTCGACTTCTGAGGGCTGTCGTTCGTAGAAGGATGACAGCTGGTTAACGAAAAAAAAAAAAAAATACTGAACAAAAACTAACGTACCTGCACTCATCTAACGATTTTGATGTGATGATTCTTTCATACTAGTGTAGGTTAATAAAAGTAGAAAGAAAATGAGTACTAATTTAATATTAAAAAATTCGGAACAGATAAAAATGCTGTCAATAAAATGTTCGGAGCATCAGGTGTTAAACAATATTTCTTGCTGTATTTTCTGGTAGAGGTATTATAATGTCTTCCTGTCCTGACGTGTTTATGTTTTTATTTACCTAACATTGTGTACTGGTTCTCTGATACAATTTGTCTTCGTACAATGGGTGACAATGGGACTATTCAATTAACTGATATCAATCAAATTTGGTACATATTGTTGTGATATGATGGATCATGATATAAGATTTGATACAATTTAAAACGCTATATTATATAAAAAATTAATAAAAACCTGAGTAGCTACTTTACCTGGACTGGAATATTTTTATATTAACATTCTGTACAACAAGAAGGATTGCAGGCATGGGTTAGTCAAATTTCACATCATTTCAAGCTAGAAAATATCTTTAATCCAGGGAAGAAAAACAAGTTAACAATAAATCATAGTGTGAAATATTAATAAATACAAAACGAAATGAAGATAGATAACAGTTCAAAAGTTTTGAAATTAAAAATGCAAATAGAATCATGAAACATGAGAGAATTTATCAAAAAAGACACAATACAGGTTTAGAAGACCAAATAAAAAAATTACATGTAATAATAGTTGATTAGTTTCATGTATAACAGTTATCAGGTTGGTATTGTTATTCATAAAAAATCATAAAAGTCAAGACGCTTGCGAAGTGATTAAAAATTAGGGAAGAAAAAACGAAGACGTTGTTAAAAAAATAAGAGCAAGGAATAGAAAAACTTTGAAAGAAGAAAATCGTAAAAATTTGAAACTATCTTTTTTTTTTTAAATTAGATCGCAGTATATTGGAATGAAGAACTTTTTCCCAGACATTTCAAAAACCAATGTGCATAGAGTAATGAACTTGACATACGCAGTTAGAAAAAAAATATATAATCACTTCTGAATATATTTCATGATCATTTTCATATTTTCACTATTTTTAATAAAATAAGTTAGTTTTTTCTTAGAACAGGGTGGAAAAGAGATCATTCCAGCTGAAATTCACTTGTTTTCATCCATTTCCAATGATAATTGTTTGCTTTTTGATAATTTCGCATTTTAGCAGTTTTATATGGACATCAAGAAGAAACACAGAGCTGCAACTCTCTTGAGAAAGACACCTTCTCGCATGTTTCAGTGGACCCGATTGAGCTAGAAAAATATACAAAAGTTTAAAAAAGAAGTAAGAGGTAAAGTGTTCTATAAAGCTGGGCATGTTTTTCAAATAATATACAATATTTTCAATACAAATTTGATTTTTACATTTTCAGTTTTGCTAGAGATGACATTCATTTGTAATGAAACACCCGATATGTTTGATGTTTTTTTTGGATTCTACGGCAGAAATTATATATACGACAGTATAATCAAATTAATATTTTCCAATGAAGAATTCAAAAAACTTTTTTTGGCACAGAGCAGGTACTCACATTTAATCAAACAGTGCAATTCATTCAAGGGATTTGAGGACTAATGGTATTCTGATGCAGTGTGTGCACCGTTTTTTTCAGTAGATGAAGGGATAAGGAGAATATTGTGGATATGAATGTTAAGTAGCAAATTTTTTAATTACTTAATAGATCCGGAGCATGACAATTCTCGAATTTCTATAAGCTGGATGAACTACCAGAAATCTTTGTTTCACAATTTCTGCATCAATTCACGTAAGTTTGGAGTTTGTTAATTCCACATACAAAATACGTACAGTAGTAGTTTTTGATGTAGGCACTATGAAGAATAATAGAGAGAAAAATCACTTTCAAGCCTTTTACATGGTCAAAATCTACAATTTCGTACCATCCAAAAATAAATGTACATGCATTAACTAGTACAAAATCTCAAAGGGAATGGAATGTCACCCAAAATAATTTTAAAACTTTTTTCTTGTAGGTCTGTGTGTTATTCACTTATCGATATCCCATAAAAGAGAATTCAAATGCTGTATTTTCAGATGAAACAGTAGAACTACAACTTCCATTCTTGAGCATAAAAACAGTTGAGGAGAAGAAACTCATTAATTCTTCTCAACCCAGTGAGTATGAATACTTCAATTAATTCAAATCCATCTAGGATATATCATGTAGCGGATTTCCTTCTCTCATTTCTTTGCGTATTCAATGTCAAGTCATCAGATATATATTTCCTGAATTAATTAAACTGATTGTTTTGAAACTTATCCTGAGTTATTATTCACCACAATAAGAAGTTATTTCCGAACATCAGAGTCTTGTACTCTATAGAAAAGTGGCTATTTATCCTTCCTTCTCTAAACTTGTGAATGTATTTATTTTAACCTTGCCAAAACTGCTTTGTGAAGGGCCATGTTCAGTTAATCTAAATTACATATTCTGGGCATTTTGGTAGAATCTATAATTTTTGGTATAATAAGTATTATCATAAGGTACCCTATTTAAACAAAAATTAGATACCACTTCAGTGTGCTAGGATAGAATGATAGTCCCCAAGAACTGGTTTATTGAAGTTCACCATCAGAGAGTTTTGGAATACCAGACTGCACTGTCAGCATAACTTGTGAATGTAGTGTTATCAGCATGCAGAACTAAATCATTTGTGAAGACGTGATTTGATATATCGACTCAAAAGGGAACCCCTATTAAATGGCAAAGCTTCTAATAGAAGGTATTACAAGGACCTCGTTTCCATAACAAAAATAGATAAAATTGACAGACTCTCTTGGTATCAGGTAACGTCACGCAAACTATTTTACTCTCAAAAAGAAGTAAAAAAAAAACATTCAAAAGTCCTATGTATAGCATATCTCACACATTGAAGGATGGTCATTGATTTCCTCGAATATTTCGAATAATAATTATATATTTCATTAGTGACTTATCAGCCATATAAAGAACGAAAGAAAAGAAACACGGAAACGCAGCTAAGACATGAAATGCAATACAAAATTTTATCCACAACTGATATATTATGAATACAAATACTTTTCCTAATTTGAGGGCTTCTTTGGTGTTTATGACAATAGCCGAGAAGGTTATGATAAAAAAAGGAGTGACTTGAATAAAACAAATAGATGTTAATTAATTCTCGATAACATAATAATATTATTCTTCACTGAACAAAAATACAATCATAATAAATAGTGATTTCACAAAGGATAGATTCATGTGTGTGGGTGAGTTTTGAAGGGGATAAGAAGTATACATTTAAAAATTTTTGAGTAGAATGATATTATAATGTGAATAAATAATGTAATAAAATACATTTTGTGCATGGCGTTCATTATACAGTGTGGTCCAACGAAAACTTAACACCTCGATTTTCCGGCTTTAAAATGAAAATGTGGATAATCGCTCGGACCCGTCAATTTCTAATACGAGGGGGAACACCTTTTCCGCTGTTTTCATCCCCGTAACTTCAACCACCTAACGGGGGTGAGCACAACCCCTTGATTTTGAATAGGGATGCGGGGTGTTCACGTACATTACTCAAGATTTCTGGTGTAATTTGACGGCATTCATTAATGATCCGAGTTCGCAAATCATCCAGTGACTCAGGCTGGGTAGCGTAAATCTTGGATTTCAGGTGACCCCATAGAAAAAAGTCCAGTGGAGCCAGATCAGGTGATCTGGGTGGCCACTCAATATGTCCCCTTCTTCCAATCCAGGCGTGAGGAAAATTGTCGTCTAAGAACTGACGCACCGGTTGAACAAAGTGAGGTGGTGCGCCATCTTGTTGGAAAATGATCGTTTGATGGTCTTCTGCATTCTCCAATACATGCACGAGGGCTGGATAAATAGCGTTCTCCAATAGATCGAGATAAATTTGGCCTGTGAGATTACCGGGTATAAAAAAAGGGCCGATTATGTGATTTCCATATATACCCGCCCCAACATTTAATTTTTGGGGGCGCTGTGTATACACCTTACGAAATAATCTTGGATTTTCATCTGACCAATACCGACAGTTATGCCGGTTTACAATGCCGTTATGGTAAAATGAACACTCGTCCGAATAACAGATATCGAACATGTAGTTTTGATTGCCGTTAATTATTTCACTGATCACTTCACAGAACTAGAGTCGGCGATCGGGATCATCCTCATTCAGTTCCTGAACCAATCGTATCTTATAAGGATGGAATTTATGTTGTTTCAGGATTCTCATGATTGTTGTGCGTGAAACACCAGATACATCGGATAATTTCCTAGTACTAACGGTCGGATCCATTGCTATATGACCTAAGACAGCCACGTCCCTCGCTTCGTCTCTTTCATGCACCCTTTTTTTGTTAAATAAAGCCGCTGTTGTGCGCGCAGAGTCGTTATTTCGGAAAAATAATTTTATCATTTCCACCCTTTCTTCTACGGAATACACCATTTTAATTCCACTACCAATTTACAATCGCTTTGACACACTTGTACCGTTCTTAAACATTCACGATAGACTAAGGTACAAAAACAAGGTCCGTCTACTTTTTTGGACAAAAAATTAACGACTCAATACCTTTGAAATGCGTCGGATACGAATACTATTCTCGAGATAAATTCCATATTGCCTCTTTCACTATTTTCGCTGTTATTTCATTATCGATGGATATTTTGAAGTGAAATTTTACGGTCAGATAGTACACGATGAGATCTTCAAAATGAGGTATCGCAACACCCCGCATCCCTATTCAAAATCAAGGGGTTGTGCTCACCCCCGTTAGGGGGTTGAAGTTACGGGGATGAAAACAGCGGAAAAGTTGTTCCCCCCCGTATTAGAAATTGACGGGTCCGAGCGATTTTCCACATTTTCATTTTAAAGCCGGAAAATCGAGGTGTTAAGTTTTCGATGGACCACACTGTATGTAATTTGTAATATTCATTCATCGAAGCTAAGATAGAAAATACACAGCTCAAATGGGAATTAACAGTGGGGTTGTAAAATTTTACAACAATAGAACAAATGAACATTGAGTAATCACCACGGCAGATCAATATGACGCATAATCCACTAATATCCTTGATCATAAAACACTAGTGCCCTTGATCATAAGGGACAAGGATGCTTGGTCATAATACAGTAGTGTCCTTGACCCCGAAGACACTGGGGTCCTTGATCACAAAACATTAGTGTCTTTGATTACAAGACACTAGTGTCAATGAACATAAGACATTCGTGTCCTTGACCCTAAGACACTGGGGTTCTTGATCACAAAACATTAGTGTCTTTGATTACAAGACACTAGTGTCAATGAACATAAGACATTCGTGTCCTTGACCCTAAGACACTGGGGTTCTTGATCACAAAACATTAGTGTCTTTGATTACAAGACACTAGTGTCAATGAACATAAGACATTCGTGTCCTTGACCCTAAGACACTGGGGTTCTTGATCACAAAACATTAGTGTCTTTGATTACAAGACACTAGTGTCAATGAACATAAGACATTCGTGTCCTTGACCCTAAGACACTGGGGTTCTTGATCACAAAACATTAGTGTCTTTGATTACAAGACACTAGTGTCAATGAACATAAGACATTCGTGTCCTTGATCATAAGACACTGGGGTCCTTGATCATAAGACACTAGTGTCCTTGATTATAAGACACTAGTGTCCTTGATCACAAAACACTAGTATCCTCTATCATGAGACACTAGTACCCTTGTAAATATGACACAAGAATCCTTGATCACAAAATACTAGTGTCCTTGTAGGAATGTAGGCTTTCAAGACTGGCGTCAATGATTTGGTTGTTTTCCATTTTTTGCCGCGGTCGTCTTTGGTTTGAATCTCCAAACGTTTCGACTGCAACTGCGGCAGTCATCTTCAGTGGCGTGGTCTCTTCTTGACGTATCAACTGGAACGAAACATACTAGCGATGTTTTTAAATAAAATTCGACTACGCTACTCGATCGATTTTAAATGGGTGCGTGACTGAAAGTTATTTCTTTAACAGAAATATATCATATAAATCACAATGTTTTCAAAAATGTCGTTTAAAATGCTCTTTTAGGTCGTTAGCAGTCAAGTTGTAAACAGTAGTTGTTCAACATGGTGTCAAATTCTGTTTCTTCCAAACATAACTCCATAGTATGGGAGAAAATTATGTCCATCAGAACACTGCAGTTTTTTGTCAGCGAAATAAAATTTACATTACATCAAATACATAGTAATCAATAGTCAATAATCAATAATCAATAATTACCAATATTGATAACATAAATGAACTAGAACAAAAGAATGGATTGAGATGAGACTGCCAACACATTAATTTTCGTACTTCTCTGAAAAAAAATTGTGACGAGGCAACATTCATAACGAATAGAACAGTTTATTCTCAATATTCAAGATACGGATACGGAAGAAAATGGATAACAAAAGATAAAAAATAACTATTTGGTGCGGAATATTACATATGAGAATAATTGAATAAAGGTCCCCTTTTTTTTAAAGCTAATTTTTTTTGAATTTCCATAAAAACGAATTGTCCAACGCTATGGATAAACTTCCACTGTCAGAAGAGGCTTATCTTCTGATTCAGTTAGATGGCTGTTCCATCCCTAATAGCAGGAATGTTAGAGATTGGTTGGAAGAAAATTTTCCTAATCGATGGATTGAGCGAAATAGTGCATTGATCGAGTTTCTCCCCAGATCCCAGGACTTGACTCCACTGGATATTCTTTATGGGGCCCAACGAGTAAAGACGAACTGCGTAAAAAAATAAGACAGGCTTGCAGAGATATCACCACAAATGATATGATAAATGTATCGAACTGGACTGGGCACAGTCATGTCAATACATTTTTCTGTAGTAGTTCATTTATGTCATTAATATTGGTGATTATATTAATTGATGTAGAGATGTGCATTTCTATTATTTAACAACAAACTGCAGTGTTCTAATAGACATAACTATATCGCACATACAGTTGTTATGTTCTGAAGGAATATTTTAAACTATATTATTATCATCTACAGAACTGTGATTTAAAATACAATTATTGGATTATTTTGAAAGGTAATATGAATATTTTACTTATGCTATAGTTCTGTTCAAAACAATAATTTTATCGTGCAGTAACATCCATTTGAGAACATCACACCTCCAGAAGAGTCATCAAATTTTTCTTTTAAAAAATCGCTGGTATGTTTTCGGATTTTCGACTTCGAAAAAAAAATTAAGGTAGGTCTTCAAATTTTCATTTTTTATTTCGAATACTCAACTAGAATTATTGATGCTTTATCTATTAAAAAAATCCTTATTGGATAATAAATAACAGTTTCAGAGAGATGACCCGCTTTCAGATGGGTCACTCTGTATATATATTTTAATAGATGAATAGTAACTTGTGACATCTACGCATTCACTAGTTTGAAACTTTTCACTTCATTTCATTAGACATAGATATTTGATTCATTCAATTGAAAGTACAGCTTTTTTTCCTTCAAGAAGAAAGAAGATGCCTGAAGAATATAGAAAACTTTTAAACTATGCAATTGAAACGGAACAAAATTAAATAATGAAAGAAAAACCAGTATTGTCAAAAAATATTATTCTGTTATTGAAACGTCAAAATATTTCCGATTTAATACGCTGTTGGGTATCCAAGAGAGAAAAATTTCCACCAAAATACATATGTTACTGGTGTGGTGTGGAATTTTCAGAGAAATACTTCAACTATACTTAGTTTCCTATATATAGGTATATCGAAGCAGCTCATCGTGGTTACAAATATTTTTCCACTTTTTGGTCATACTTCTTTCAAAACAGTAGAAATTTAGAAATATATAGAGAAATACTCTTTATTTCCTTAAGACAATAATTACATTGTGTCGGAAACGTTAAGAAATTCCTAAAAATATATACATACATATAAATACTTAAAACAATACAAAAAATATAATTATTGTACCGGACAATTCAAGAAATCTTGCACTGTATAAAAACTATTTTGCACTAAAAAATTTTCAAGGCGTGTTTAAAAATTTTAAACGTCAAGCTTGATGTAATATGTTCAGACAGATGATTAAAAATGTGTGGAACTACATAGTTGGGTGCATTTTGTGTTGTTTTGTATTTTCCAACTTGTGTGTGAATTGAGCCTTTTTGTCGTGTATTCATGTTACGAATATCCTTATTGAGTTTGAAACGGGTTATGTTACAATAAATATAACACGCAATTTCGAATATGTATAAACTAGCAAGAGTTAAAATACTGCTAGATTTAAAGATTAATTTGCATGTTTCTCTGCAAGGTATGTTGAAAATGCACCTTTAAATTGCCTTTTGTGCTATGAATACGTCTTTGGGCTTGGTAGAGATGTCCCACAAGCAGATTCCATATCGAAGACGAGATTCAATTTATGCATAATAGACATTTACAAGCTGGCCAATATCAAGCACTGTTTTCAAATTTTCAAACATGTAGTATGAAGCGTGCAACTTTGAGATTATACTCTCACAGTGTGATACCCAGTTGACGTGTTTATCAAAGTGAATTCCAAAAAATTCAACCGCATTTGTATCGGACAAGACTGTGTCATTGAAATCAAGTTTTGATTCGACTGATGGCTGTTTATAGTTATGAAAACGAATTAAGTACTTGGGGTTTCTTAGGGTTGAAATATAGATCTTGGTTATTGAAAAATTCACAAGCAGCGTTTAATAATTTTTCGGTTTCTTGTTTTGATGGCAATGTATTTGTCGATGACTTGTAGGTAGATATATCGTCCGCATACGCAACGAAATCTGAGTGTAGTATATTATCTTCAAATCTGTTGATCCTTGTGGGACACCCATACACACTGATCCTGTTGCTGATGTCACATGTGATATTGACTTATATTGTGATCAAATTTCAATGAAAATCATTGGCTTCGGTTTTCAAGAAAACACTTCAACCAGTTACGAGACTTTCCCCTGAAACCGTAAGATTCTAAAATATCTAGTAATTTCAGATGATTAACGCAGTCAGACGCCTTGCTTAAGTCGAATAAAACTGCAGCAGGTCATTCGCCATCATTGATAAAATTCATAAGAGTATTATGAAAATGCAATAGAGCAGACTGAGTGGATTTGCCACTGCGAAAACCATGCTGTGTGGAATTTAAGATATGACTATTGGTGAAATTTAACATTCGTTCTAAAAAGGAATTGAACTGGATTCAGTGGATCTACTCAAAAGTATACAACACTGTTGCTACGACGGAGTTACTGAATAATTCGCAACAGAATGCATTTATTGAAAATTCTGCAATCAAAGCTATACTAGGTAGACAATTTCATAACGAGCCGATAGTTTATCACTTCGTTAGTTCCGACAAACAAATATTGTTCCTGACCTACCCCGTGGATCTGCCCAAAATCGAAACAGAAACCATTTCACCCTGAAACAATAAAAACGCAACTTCCTTGTTCGTGAGCTGAAGCATTGAAATCTCTTGCCGGTATATCCTCAGCCCAGAGAAGCAACTTTTGGAGGTTGTTAACCCACGGGTTCCGTTACGTGGAGTTTCGAACCTCTGCCGCACCGGCGCTACCTTGAATCACACGGTCAAGTTTACCTCTGCTCGTGGCTCAGTTTACGAAAGACATTGAAGGTAGCGATACGCCAGAAGACATGTGATGATACCGTAGGTGGTGGTAGAAGCACCACGTGACTGTCAGATTTCGAAAATTTTCGTTCGACCGTTCGTACGCCGTTCAAAGTTTTCTTCTAGTGACTATTGCAAGACTGATTTTTTCTTAGTGTTAATTTTTACAACTTTGGATCTCAAGTCGCCTGCCTGTATATTTTTTGTTAGTGTGCTAAAACTGTATGTGAGTGTGAGTGAAATCGCCAAGATTTTTTGGATAACCTGGATGCCTTATTTACTCCCTAAATACTCAGTCGAAGGTGAGTGTCAAAAAAATTGATATACAAAGATTTTCTGCAATTATGTAACTGATGTAGAAGGTGTTAATTTGAAAACGTACCCCCATCCCCCATCAACAGTATTCCAATAGGGATTTTGAAAAATCTGAAAAATACTTTTTATTCGCATATACCGAGGTTCAACACCCTGGGAGGGGTAGATATTAACCTCATAATTTCAAATCGGAAGGGGGATCAAGTTCGAATTTGAACACTTGAAGGCGCGTTTAATTCTCTTTCCAAGATTGCTTCGATTTAATATTTTTCAAGTGGTACTTTCCAAGAAATTACGTTCCAATCGTTTAACTGCACTGAGATAGCGATTGTTTTTAACTATTAGTATCAGAAATGAGATCGGTAAACTTACCAATGACAAAGAAAATATTCACTTTTTAGGCGGAACCACATGAAAAATATTCAAAAACCTCTCATCTCTACTTTCAAAAGAAATTCATTATTACAATCGCTTTTATTCACTCCAACAACAGAAGAAGAAACAGCTGAAACAATAATATCACTGAAGATGAAAAAAGCACCTGGTATTGATGATATTAGAGCCGAAACACTGCACCATTTAAAACACGAAATTGCTTTCCTTTTGAAAACTAGAATTAATAAAGTAATTAAATCGGAAAACTGACTCAAGGAACTGAAAATAGAATAGAAATAAAGAACAGGATGACAAGTAAATCTCCGATTTCAGGCCAAATACACTAATTTCAAGTATGGCAAAGTTAATGGAAAAAATAACCAAAAAAAAATCACTAAACATAATATCATTTCAAAAAGCAATTTGGCTTCAAATGTATGTATCCGTGATGATATGATGAATAAACATTATTATTATTATTATTATTATTACGTATTATAAACATTATTTATCACAATAATAAATCGAACAAAGTTCGAAAAGTGTCTGTTGGGAGAGAATCAAACAAATCAAAATACCCTTCTGTCCACACATTTCCACGAAATGGAGAAATGAGGCAAAAATCTGACAGAAAACACTACTTTCCCCTATGGACAATGAATTACATTTGTCATCCATTTTGTATTGTAATAAAGCCATTAAATATCATCCTTCATTTTGTTGGAAATGAACACCTGCTTACATGCATGCTTCGGGGTTATTTCCATGCATGTATTATGCAGGTGGTCATTTTCAACAAAATGAAGGATGATATTCAATGGCTTTATTACAATCAGCACTTGCAAATAATGTACTCCTTAAGAAACATTGCACAAATTGAGGATAGATGTAATTCAATGTCCGTAAGGGGCAGTAGTTGTTTTCTGTCAGATATTTGCCTAATTTTTCCACTTTGTGGTAGTCGGAATTATTTGTTTTGATTACTTATTACGTGATTTTCTTTTAACAACCGTTAAACAGGATCAAAGTCTAGTCTCGACAGTTGATTTTTGTTTGTTAGTTATTCAACGAATATGACCTAGGTACCCCCTACCTTTCAAACTTATCAAAATATAATATAATGGTCTCCCACATTTCGGAAAACATCAAATGAAGTTGACCGGCATGTTGGTGCCACTCGCTTTTCAAGATCATCAACATCAGCAATTCGTGCATTATAAACAATTGATTCAAGATGTCCCACAGATGGAAGTCCAAGGGAGTTAAATCCGGTGATCTTGGATGCCATTCAAATGCCCCATTCTGTCAATTCATCTCTATGAGAATGTCTTAACCACTGTCGGTAAAGAAGAAAACACTGTTGTAAAACGCGGAAATATAATGCATCTTTTTGCTGTGTGCATCTTTTAGGGATAGGGAGTCTCTAAAACAAATGAATCCGAAACCTCAATTTGAGATTCTCCAATTAGTACTCCCTGATTATTTCTGTTTCTATTTTCAGTGAAATAGTTTCTGAGAACTTTGCCATTCAATCAAGAACATACCTATGAATAATATCACAATTTTGTGTAATTCATTAATAAATTAATAGCTACCCTTCGTGCGCACTTTCCAACCCCTTCACAATCAAGAATTGTTTCTATTCAATTGAACATACAAACCATAAATCTCCTTCTAGGCAAGTTGTAAATGGGCCTGGAAAGTGATTTTTTGGAAACTGCCACTCAAATAACAATGAATTTGGAAAGAGAATTGAACGAGCTTTGAAACAATGTGTCACTTGACCTCTTTTCCCATCTGAGATTGTCAGGGTAACATCTACGGCTGTGAAAATTCTTCTGAAGTTAATATTCAGTTTTCAAATTCTCTATTGATATACTCATATAAACATTTGCGAACCATGTTCCTCTTATTTCTATTTGGGTAGATTTATTTCGTAATATAAATATAAACATCATTTTTGAATGACTGACTATGTCGAAGCAGGTAAAATCTGAGAATTAGTAAGGTTTGATTTTCGTATGGTAATAATACACAGATCCTTTAATATGGATTGAAGAAAATGTTCTTCAATGACTGATCAGTTTACGTTGAAGCAGGGTATTATTGATCTGGCAAAATTTGGGAAGCTGGTACCTCTTATTTTCATTTAATTGCAGATGATTTCAAAGAGCAAAACTGATTCACAATAGGTAAACGTATCACAAGACAAGAAACTGTATTTTGTAGGGGAAATAATATTTAAATAAAAATATTGCTCAAATATGTCGGCTACAGAAATTATTTTTCTTTTGTTGGTAGCACTTATTCAACGTTGTAAGAATTCGAAGTCAATTTCTTCCGTTGGTAATCCTTATTGAATGAAGTGAAGCTAGGCATGCAGAACAGTGTCAGCTGTCACTTTAAGCAAGAATATTTATACGAAAGCAAAATCAGCTTTTTTGGATGGTGGACTGAAAATTTCCTTTTGATTTTCTGATTGGACAGAATATGAGAAATGTTAACCCAAAATTTGGAAATCCCCATCAAAAGTTGTATTATTTTTGGAATCGAACATTCGATTTTAATATAGGAAATCGAAATAAAAGTACCACGATCATTACAGTGATGGTAATTTCTTTGTTCTTTTTCTTTAACATTCCATCATTCCGAATACTCAGCTTCATTCTTTCAAATGCTGAATGCACTAAGAAAAGCATTTTATCTGGAAGGAAAAGAGAACTTCATCTCCAACATAAAAAATTACTGGCTTTTCCTACTGTTGAATAAAATCCGTAAGGTTCTTGGCAAAGCTTTTACAAAAACTACTTCACAATGAAACCATCTACACATAGAATTCATGATAACTTGACCTGGTGATATCTTATAAAGACAAAAAACTCCATTTTAGACATTCAATTCAAATCTTTTGTTCAATGGCGTCTTTCAATATACCCAGATCATTAAATTTTTGATGAAACCTTATTTAAATAATATATTTCACACGAATGTCCCGAGATAATAGTGTAAGCGTTTGGTTTAGTTTTCAGAAAAAATATAGGCATAATGTTGAACGATAAACAAGGTTTGGTTATGCCGCAATTATATTAGTCCCATATTTTTTCTAATTATCAATTAATTAATAAAATATACAAATTTAATCAAAAATATGTACCATATGTTTCAATGGATGATTTAGATAACGTAATTTTACAGAGAAGTCATCACCAACTATACTTACCAAGAATTATCTCATTTCATTTAGATGCTTCATGTACGTACGTACTTATGTTTAAATTGAATTGTAAATAGGATAATATTCTCCACTCAGTGACAGTTGGTATTCGATACGTACGATGGATAATCACTAAATATTTTGAAAATATCTCTTCTCCGCCACTTTTTATGTTTATTTTACGATAAAGCCGACCATATTGATGATGGATACAGGTTTAATGTTTATCAATGTAGATTAGTTATTTAATTTGATCGCTTTTATTTACAATGTCCATAATATAATATGCATATGTGATTGTTAATGCTTTTAGATTCTCCAACATTGTAGGGAATGGGAATTTTACTCTTCATTCAAAAGATGACGTAATAAATATATTGGATAAGGCAAACCAAAATTTATTCTCTCAATTCTCTCAAATTGGACTTACGTTTTGTGTAATAATAACTGATTCAAATTTCCAAGCATAACCAGTTGAACATTTTTTGAGTACTAACTATAAAACACCGAAATGTAAGCATTAAAATAGTTTTGTTTGTTATTTGAATGAACTTCTCGACATTCCTAATGATAGTACTGATTTCTGACTTTTAAACAACCTCAAAGTAATAATGAAGAACTTCTTGATAATATATCACACAATAATACAATTCCCTTTATTTTAACTCAAATTGCTGCAGAACATTCACCATTTTGCATGCGGAAAAGTGAAAAACATCTTGGTTCCTAGATCTGTAATAAAATTGCATAAACGTGGTGTTTTTCGAAATTCACAATCAGAGAATTTCTTTTGCTAAAATATTCAATTTGTTCCTCAGGACTCTCAGCTTCAGCTGTTAACGATTCTTTCGACCTATTAAAAACAGTTGTAGTTACGGTAAAATGTATCAAGTACATGTAGAATTTCAGTTCAATGAAATATAATTAACGTTGAACACATTATTCATTATATTCTAATGAAATTGAGCCTTGTATATTTCCATTTAGTATTTTCACCCTAATAGTAAGGGTGTTAACATAACCATAACAACGTTGAAGGGAGGTAATAATGGGTCAAATGTGGAAGTTACTGTAGGTAGGTATTTTCTTCAAGGAATTTTCAACGTCTTTTGGAAAACTGAGCAAAAGTAAATTTGGAAATAAAAATTTTTGTAGCAAAAATTCACCTCACTCTTTTCAGACGTATAAAGGACTGAAGAAAAAGTAATTTGGTTCCACTTTTTGGTTGGTTTTTGACATTTTCAACAAGACTTCTTTGTCTGATTAGCTATGTGACTTGAATGTGAACAATTTTCCATTCGATGATAAGAACCAATCTCCTGTGGGATTGGTGGTTTTCTATGTATAAATTATACGTAATAATACCATTGAAACACTTAATAATAGCCCGTAACAGGTAATCAATTCCGTCAAAAGGCGATATTGAATAGATCGATCTATTTCAACGGTTGCTATGGCTAGGTTATGTAACCTTCAATTTTTGGCAAGTTCATGACATCACCGTCTGATGTTAATGACCTTAGCCATGCCATTCACTCTAGCCTATCCTTATTGCTGCGCGCATAGATCATTGTGTTGAATTTTTTCGGAGCTGTTGAATTTTTCCGAAGGTTTGTTGTAGGTGAATGAATAGTGAATATTCAGTGTTTACAATGATGAAAGTTGAACAACCTCAAGGTAATGTATTTAGCAATGACTAGCTGAGAAATTCTTGCAAGATATTCAAGGTTCCACGATGATGGAGTTGTTTTTGATCTACAGGGTGGGGAGAAAGAATTTGCCGAGCTGCATGATTGATTATAGGTACGAATATACATAGGTAGGTGTGGAGTTTGTTTTTCAATCTGAAATACACCATGAGCTGAGAGGCAGGGAAATAAGGTCCCTGATGGATACTTGGATAATTGAGGCGATGTTTCGAAGCAATTCAATTCAAGATAGGAATAGTCTGAATGTAAATGTCGATTTCATTAGAAACAAATACTTCTGAGTGGAATAAGGTGAAATTCTTCAAAACGCTGTCGTTGATGTATTTGTAGAAGAAATGAAAATCTTATATGATGTTCTAAGACTTCTTTTGAAGTTGGTTAGAGCAACAGAGTCAGTATTCTCAATCTTGTCAAGTATAAGGTGCTGTTGAGTAATTGTAGAAATATTTTTAAACATGAAATGGGAAAACCACATCAGAGTCATACTCCCCGTTTCCAATGATTGTAAATCTCCTGTTTGATGATATTTAATCACAAATCAAGCAACTCGTTGCAAAAGCAGCACTCCTTGATAGCACTGAGACCGCGAAGAGAAAATGCAATTCCTTCGAACTTTATTCAAATACATTGTATGAGATTTTGTAAGTGATTTATCAAAAAATAGGAATTTAGGCAATCATGTACCTATATAGCTGCGGTTGTGAATTGTATGATGGTAGTTTATTAGTAACATTGATTCTGAACTCTTGCCAATAATGTAATTCTTCTGAAATAAAGACAAGATCTGATACATTTTTCATTCACAAAATATTTTTAAGATTATTTTTTCCATTTCCATTTTATTTTTGGAAATTCTGAAATGATATTTTTATAAATTGTAAGCTCTCTACAATACTGACATATCAATAATTTTCAATATTTTAAATCATATACGGTGACATTCAAAAAGTACGCAACAAATGAAAAAACCCTTATTTGTGATAAAAAAATACATTTGGATGAAATTTTTCTAGAAATCTTCGTTTGGAGATCATTGAACAATGCCAAATTGAGAAAAATTTGAATTCCTCAAGCATTCTACAATAATCAATTTTTTGAATTGAAATCTCGTACCTATACCAGGAATTGAAAAACTCCGTTTGATTGTTAGGATGCCCTTAGAGATATAATGGCTGGCAAATCCTTGAAATATGTCAATCAAACGTAAGGTTTTTGAAGCAAAACACTTTTTTGGTAAAACACCTCAACTGCAGCATAACTGACTGATTTCCATTCAAAAAGCTTGTAAAAACTGTAATCGATCTCTGCTAATTATTACTATCACAAAGATCATGAAAATCTGCTTCAGAATTGGCTAAGAAATAAGGAATACTTGTAATTCCGCTTGTTCATTTGATTCATTTTATTCTTGAATTCATATTTAGATTTCATATCTTAATGTGTTGTTTTGAAGAATTAATCGAAAAATTTCATCCAAATGTTACTCATCATCCAAATAATATAAGTTTTGAGATTTTGCTAATTTTGAAGAAACTGACTCATTGATACTGTCAAAAATTTTTGTGAAAAAGTGGCTCGATCACCCAAATAGACAATTTACTCGAATTAATTGAACCATAATTCATTTTTATTGTTGCATCAGAATGAAACATAATCAGCCTTTTTTTTCTGGTGAATACTTTGATTCAATTGGAAATTACTAAAAACTCTTCTAATATGAATTAACTGGAAATGGCAACAAAGCACGATTACAGGATAATAAGTCAAACCAGAAAATTTTCCAGCTGAAGCTGTTCACTGAACCTTCGATTTAGTCGGATGAGATAGATAAAATGTTCAAAATTGCAATAAACTGGTATTTTATGTAATGTACTTTTCGCGAGATGCACTTTTTGCCCAAACTCAACATTCTTAATACACAGTAAATGATTAAATCAAGTGGAGTTGATCCAAGAAATGAACTTGAAAAAATGCCGGTATGAGAGAACATATAAAAAAATATAACATAATCAAAACATACAAAAATAGCTATTTGTGTGAAAAGCAAAGAGGTTTATCAACAACTCGTACAGGATTCTGCAAATTCTGTAAGCCACACAATACACAGTTTTTTCCAAACTCTGGTGGACCGAAGGAAATTAGAAGTTTTCTTGAAACGGGTTACAAATGACATGTTATTTCGCTAGTCATGTGAAGTTTTCCAAAATTTGTCAAGGATTTCTAAATTAAAAAGAATTCACGGAATTGATTTTGATCATCTGTTTTTTGATGAAATGGCACTTTTTGGTAATATTTCGTTATATCAATATTTCTGAGATGGATGGATTTCTTGTTATGAATTTTTTACTAAAATTGGTCATTTGAATATTTGTGTTTTTTACTGTTTTGAAAACTTCCTTTCGCAGTTTTGGAAGGAGGATGAAATTTTTTATGGAAGACCCTCTATATTTATGTATATAATCACATGAATCAATTTTTCAAAGAAATTCTCTGGAGTTTCTTGAGGAACATTCATGATAATTCACGACACACCCAATTTTTTAACAGAGGATCTTATTTTTAATTTTCAGCAAATTTCTTTTGAAATATAACCTTACAGTAAAGTAGAATGTTTGGACTTTTTGGAGTAGTGGAGGTGGAGGTATTGAGAGTCATATAAATTCTTTGCAGCTTTCTCAAATGAAATTTGGCAAATATCTTACTGAATGACAGATATAAAAAACTGAAATATCACATTCTCCATACTATTAGAAATTGATATATTTTTCGCCAGAGTAAACGATTATATACCTGATATACTGATCTAAACTCAATTAAAAAAATCCCAGTTTCATTCTAGTGAATCAATCCTAAGGCAAATTTCCATATTGAAAATACCTGCTTGCCAATTTGAATGTGAAAGTAACAAAGTTACATGGGATTTCTTTCTCCGTAAAATTTTTCAAGCTTCATATTCTTCAAATTTTAACATTTGAAAACGTAAAAGTAATCATTCCCAGGAGATAACAGGATATTACGATTGGCGCTACATTCTCAGAGATTTTCCTTATCCATAAATCGAAACAAATTATTCAAGTTTTAGCGTAAAAAACACAATAAGAATTAGTTGTTCTCAAGCTTGCTCCAAGGTCGACAAGAATGCAGAGAATTACCCCGTCTTCGTTGTAACATTGTAGTAACTTAACGTTATGATTTAGCAAAATCACGAACACCTATAACACTTCCATACGCTTCTAGCGTCGAAACTTCTAGCAATAACGTAACGTTCTCACTTTTTCCACGGCTTACCTTTCTTTGGGATTAGTAGGACACTGGGGCAAGTTCAACGAACTTTTCAGATCAGTTATTTATTGTGCTGGCAATGGATTGCTTCGATGTAAATGTTAATTATTGTGGTACAGAAGTTCATGACGATGGGGAATTTAGGAATGATATATTTCGAAAATTATTTAGGAGTTACGTCAGATGGAATGTCATAACCTACTTTGAACTGAACTGACGCAATAGTGGACACCAATAAACTGAAGGAAAGTTGACCGAATTAATGAAACACTCTAATTGAACTCTTTCATATGTATGGTATGAGTATGTGTTAAGGGTTATGAATTGCCTCGCATAATTCAACCAATGGAAGAACCTATATAAAACACTTTTCATAAAAAAAATTAAAGTCAATCTGAAGACTCTGATTGTCTTCTTTTATATGTCAACGTGTGATAACAAAGTATTATCATTCACTAGTCTACTCAATCTTGAATTATAATATAATAGGGGCCTATCCACCAACATTTACAGAATTATTTTACTACAAAAAATTATTATAAGAGTTATATATAATTTGCAATACAAAAAATCGTGTAGAGAAACTTTCGGGAAACAAAGATTAGTAACTGTAACAGGAATAAATATTTTAAAAATTTCGTGCTTTATTCACAAAAATAAAAACAAATTGAAACTCAATCAGTATTAACAAGGAGAGAACAAGAAATTCCCATCTTCTTCACTAGTACATTAAAAAATCACCTTAATATGCTGGAAGCCTAATTTATAATAAACTGCTGTTAGAAATCAGATCAGCTGCAACTTTATATATTTTTGAAAGATAGTACAAATGTTTTTGGAAGAAAACAGTTTTCATAACAAAAATGATTTTTTTGGAACATAATGATTGTTTCATTAAGTATAGATATTGAAAAAGGTATTTTCGATAAAAAAATTCAGAATGTCTGTCTGCGATTCTATTGGGCAAAGAAAAATATGTGTTATTAGTTGTTATATTATTCATATATGTACACTATTTCTGTAGTTTGTATTACATTTTTATATTTTTATCTTCAGTAACAGAATCTTCCTTGTAGCACTTCAATGGCAAATAAATATGTATCTATGATGATAAATTTCTATTACATGGATAGAAAAATTGATGAATATCATGAGTACTGTAAATCAGTAAATTCATTATCTTTTCTGCTCCGACAGATGGGTTGTCATTCCCAGCCAAATTATGGAAAATCTTCTGTTTAATTACAAGACAAGCACTTGCAATTGGGTCTTCTGTGAATAACGTTTCACAAATATCTGTTAGATGTAGTTCAATGTCAGTCCTGTTATTAGCCAGGGAAGTAGTTGTTTTCTGACAGATGTTTGCCTTTTATTTTCCACTTGGTGGAGAAGGGTACCCCGTATGCTTTCACATTGTTGATGCTTCTCTGGCACAATATATTCGAACTCGTTCGAATTTTTATAGTATTCTCTTCCCGTAGTCTGTGCTACTTGGGAATGTTTTGTCTTGTTCCGTACGGATGGCGCTGCGATCAACTTTGTTGTAGATCGTAGTGTCATCCGTGGGGAAATATTAGTTAAACAGTTGATTATTATTTATTTGTCAGGGACAGGACAATCACAATGTTGTCCGACCAACCCTGTCACTGAATTTTTAAAAATAAATGAAATACTTCTATAATGAAAACAATTGAAAAATCAATTTTGACTCCAAAAAACATAATTCATTGGTACTGTTGATTAACCAGAAGATAAAGTAATTTTTTATTACGATATGTGGGGTTTTACTATCGATTAAACAAAACTTCAGGCAACGTTTCGATGAATTGAAATCTGTTAAATACCTTTCCGAAATTAATTGTTGGATACTATATAAACAACCCAAACTAGACTCAACAACAAGAATGAACTCAACAGTTAACGAAAACTCAAGAACAATTTATGAATAACGACTTTAAACCTAAAAACTCAATTAATATTGTTATTGTTACAGTATTTTTCAAAACAATTGGTTAATGTCATCTTCAACAATATAAGAAATGATCCAAAACTTAAAAAAAAACAATAAATAACGATTAACATAATTTTTTGTATCGTCATCCATGTTTAGACTAATGTGATTAAGATATTTCTGATAATATAATTGAAATTGACAATAACTCTGAATAAATTCTTCTCATGGTAAAAAATTATTATAAATGATAGTTGTTGAAAAATAGAGGTTAATCCGTACAAATAGTCAACATTTGAATTCATCGGATACATAAAACTTTGATGCTATCTATTATTTGTGTGGGGATCAAAATTAACAGTTATATTTTTCTTCGACCACGTTTACAGGAAGGTCCGTATTACGGTATGATAAATTACTCAGTACTGTTAACCGTAGCCAACTGATCCTCACATTGACCACAAACATTATTTACAGGTTTTGACCTGGAGGCCCTTCAATTGTTACTTTTACTTGGAATTTGGATTCTTTACTCAAGAGATTAGGACCATCGGTCTTTTTGACTGATTGTATGTTCACTTGTCAAAAAACTTCAGAAATTTTAAAAGGCGACAGATGCACCCTTTCTCGTAGTTTTGTTTGATGTTTGCTAGCTTTTCTCAAGTGGAAGCTGTTCAATCTAATAAAATATTGCAAAATACAAGTCGTTGCAGTTCTCGAGTTTAAAGTTTTCAAACTGTAACCAAGATTATTAGATATTATACCTGGTGACAGTCAATGCTGTCGAATTTTTCGAAATATACAAAGCCTTGAATGAATTGTGGTTTATGATAAATCAAAAAGTACCAAGGGCGAAGAAACCATTGTTGCCTAGGTCCGTGTCACTTTAAGAGTATTGAACACTATGAATTTGCCTTCATTAATCCTCAAAATAATTTTGTGAATTAATCTAAAACTGTACCAATAACTTCAACAGTCAGTACCTCATTTATTTTCACGATTCCAAAACATGAGGAAGTGGGAATCACTGCCGGTTACATGTGACTCACCTACATTATGGCAAAATCCACTTAGTGTACCTGGTTTTTATCAAGTGATTGCTCTAAGTTGTCAACTACTCATTTTTACCGTTTTCGAACACATTCCACTCCAAATCCCATATTGAATTCCGTGCACCTGTATGTACAGGTGAAACAGCTCCAAGTTGTCCCATTAAGATATTTAAAACCTGAAAAGGGTTTTCTAATCGAAGCACAAGAAAAAGAGGTCATCTAACGGTACTGATAATCTTTACATTAATGACGGTCTTAGGAATCTCGACCCTTATAAGAGAGGCCGGGCTAGAAACATTTCATGGGCGTACTTTAGCAGCCTTATAACATTCCATTGAAAAAATGTACAATTTTTTTCAAAAGATATGTATTAAGAATACAGAATGATGTATGTATAGAATATGATTCAGTGACAATTCCGTCAGTCGAAATATTTCTGTTGATATTTTATTTTATTTTTAATTGAAACGTTATTAATAATCACAATTGCTAATAAATTCCTATTGAAATTGATTTTTTGATATGTTAGTGATGGGTATCAATCCATTTAGTTAAATACTTTCAATTATTGAAGAATTTGAAACGTAAAAAGTTTTACGCAAAAATTAATTAGAAAAATAATTAGTTATTCCAATTTCTAATGCATCTACTTCATAACCATGGTTTGGTACTTCCTTCTACATGTATCCTGTAGACATATTCAGGAATAATTATATTTATATTTGCCGTAATAAAAATTTGAAAAAATCTTGTTGAATAAATAAATCTTGCATTGCTTGATGCTGAGTTACAAATAAGTTAATATTTACAGAAAAAGCTGAATACCAATACAACAAAAATAATTTTGACAAGGTAGAACCTTATTTTAAAGGTAAGTGTATTATTTAAAATGTGAAATCAACAAATCCATAAGAATTCATTAGTATATATTTATCAGAGAATGATTTAAATGGAATTATAGGAATAAGTATATGTCTATTGACTTTTTACTAAAACGATATTTAGTCTAAATTATATAATATGTTGAGAGTTAAGCAGAGGATAAAACCGATAATCAATTTCATTTGGTGAACAAAAATTAAGAAATATATAAGTACTTCGAAATAAAATAATTGAACTGTGTCGAATATTTGATAAAAGACATATTGAAATTTTTCAGGAATTATCTGCTTACCAATATTTTAAATGAATGAATTTAAATGTAAAATGAATATTATGCCTACGCCCATGGAAGAATATATGTTACGTATAACCTGTATCTCTTTTTGTACCCACACCGGTTGTACTAGCGCAGGAACACCTAATACCTCTATATATCAGTACTGAAAACTGGGTACCGTTCTGGTAATGAAAACTGGAACTGTTACACTCTTAATTTGATCTATATACCAAGACATTGTTGATTATGAATAAAAAGTCTCCAAAAGAAAACTTCAAATGATTTATTATAAAATGTTTTCAAGAAACAACTAAGTAGTTGAAACTGTTAAAAATGTAGGATTAGGAATTTTATAAAAATTAGGTAATGCTGCTGAATATTATTGACTCAATTTTAACAATTTATTTTATTCTGGATAATATGCAAATTGGAATATTTTCTTAAGAATTTTTCAATAATAAATCATACCTATACGAAATTTCACATTTGAAAAAAAAAACAATGTAATAAACACTTTCTAAATGCATGAAAGAAGGATTAATTCATATTTGTATCAATGTGAACATTCTGTCTATTGGAAAAAAGCCCAACAGTCCCAAAAATTTCTAGTCAATTATTTTAGTGATCCCGGGACTACAAAAAAGAATTGGGATGAATATCATACACATTCAACTGAACACAGTATCACAAGAAACTGAAGGAAACACATACATAATAAATTAATTTTCCATATTCTCATTCACTCCAGTTGGTCAACAGTATTTCCTCCTCTCTATGACATTTGAAAATTGTCTTTGTATCGAAGGTATCTCCTACTATGCCTCCTCTATTTTACGTGAAACTCCTTATTCATGTGTATTTAATTTGTTTATTCACTATGAAACTAACATTCCTTGATAACATTTTTAGTATCATCGGATGGATATGAGCTTATGGCGAATTTGCAAGGAATTCGTGAGAAGGAACAGGCCCAGAATGATCTATGAATCAGCATTGTTGCCACGTTCTACTGAACAGTCTTCCTGTGAAGTTTTGACTATTTCAGATTTGGAGATCACTGATATTTACTTAACGGAAGAAACATTATATCTATAAGAGTTTATACACAAATGATATCATTCCTCCAAATCTACTTTGGTATTTCTGAAATGGCAATTTCGCTCATATCAAGAAATTAAATGTACTCTTGGGTCTTGTAAAAAATTCCAGGATTACCTACTGATGGAATTTTTTTCGATATATTCAAATAGCCATCATGAAAAGGCGATAAAAGAAGTACTGAAATTTAGACCAGTTTTTTGATAAATACACTTGTAAAAGTAGTCAAAAAAGTTATAAAAACAGGGTGATGAAATTTTTTGAATTCAATAAGAAGGGTATCCAGTAAACAATTTGGGTTTAAGATCTAAAACACCAACTGAAAATACATTAATCTTTTTCACAAACAAAATATATATTATTCTTTGGATGAAGGTAAATGTTCCATAGGTGTATTTTTAGACATATCCAAAGCCTTCGATACTGTCAATCATCAAATTTTCATTGACAGTATAAGAACTTCGGTATAAGAGGGGTAGTACTGGAACTCTTTCAACCATAGCTCACTAGAAGGCATTAATCCATTGACATAGATGTGGTACGGAGTGATGTTCAAGTATAACAGGTGTACCCCAGGGAACTATGCTTGGTTCAGTACATGTACACGGTCTACTCAATCTGAAATTTTAGTATTTCATCATTTGTCGACACAGTAACTATATGTTTCTCTAGTTCTTGGGACGAAGCAAAATCGCAAATTGAAGAACTGAAAAAAAGTTCTCGCCTAATATTCCGTTTCTAACAATACCTTATTGTAGTCAAATAGTGGAAACTACAGACTCTGTGAAAAATCTCAAATTAATCTTTTTTGTCTTTAAACAAAAATATTCCCAACACTAACAAACTAAAAACAATTTTCCATTCTATTGTATAGTTACGTATATACAGTATGGCATATCAGCATAGGGAAAAACATGTATGTCAACGTGTATATCATTTGAGGAACCTTGAAGTCATTAAAAAATATTTTCTTGAAATATTATATTATAAAAGACCTAGAAATAGAAAAACTGAAAAGATCCACCTGCTATATTATACAAATACAATACACGACACTAAAAAATGCTGACAATATAATATAAAAGACGTCAATAGGACAAATACAAAGGTCTCAATTTTTTACAGCCCCTCGATCTCAAGTGACAGTAAGCATACGTAACATGAATAAAAAGTCCCTTTACGAAAAAAATTATTGAAACTGGTTGATATATACTTGTATCAACTGCTGAATATAAATGTTTAGATATGTTTCTGTGAGAATTATGGTACAAAAAATATGAAGATAATAGATGTCATGATATAATTTGCATTGTCACTCTCGAGATACTATGATTTTCAATATTATAATATGTGTGTGTGGCTAAAGGATTGAATCTAAAGCCAATTACAAGAAATAAATAAAAAATTATAACAATTACCAGTCAGCACAGAGTTTTATCTCTTTTTATTGTAATTCAATATTGAGGTAAATTGAATAACCCTATAACAAGGAAACTTCATTGGAAATATTGAGTTTATTTGAATAAACTTATCTTAATATGATTGAAATTTATACATTTGAAACTTCCTATTTGATTCGCAAACAAATAAAATGCTACTAGCCATTCTTCTCAGCATATAGGTAGTATTATTATTTTCAGTTCATACGAACATATTATTATAGTCAGTGAAGATAGGGTTTTGTGTCCTCATCTATAGTTGCGTTTGATATTATCGCGAGCAAAGTTGAATGGTACTACTAGGACGAGCATTTTGACCACTACAACATCGCCTTTGGTAGTGTCTACCGCAGCTGTACACAAAAACTCAGGTAGTCGTTTATTTTTTATTGAAATAGAAGTATATTATTGTCTTTATTACAAGTTATAATATGCGACACACTTGATAATCAAACTAGTTGTTCAATGTTGCTAAGCGAACTTGCGTAAATCAGCAACTACGTGGCAACGCCGCGCCAGACGGGTGGGAGGAATAGTAGGGGAAGTCGTAGTGTGCCGGTCAACGAACTCTTGGTCTCGATGTTGACATCCCGGTTAAGACATCATTTCTTGGTCTGTACGGAGCGAAATGCCGATCGGTTCGTCCTTGTTTTTTAAGCAGAACATCAACATGCATTTCGCTTCCTCATTCCCTCCTAGGGAAATGGAATTTTCTCATGGCGAATTTCAGCGGAAATAGTTCGACTGAAGAATCGCGAAGCACGAGAAAGTAGTTGATTGTCGATGTATCGGGGAAACACGCAAGGAAAAGTAGAACTGAGTCGTATAGCAGTCTACTCTAGCACTCTATCGCATTTGAAAATTTCATGGATAGCAATTATGTTTTTAGAATAGAATAGAACAGAATAGAAATATACTTCATCAGCTAAAATGAGCTATTACATTACATATAAAATATACATAAACAATTGAAAATAAATACAAATTTTTTGATGAAAACATTAATTTTTCTTAATCTATAGACATGAATAGTATTACAGTGGGAGGGAGATGTTTTAATAATAACTGGTAAGCTACTATGCAGTGCTACTTTTAATAGTCCCCTCTCCTGAACGGTTTGACGTAAAAACATAAAAAACCGTATGGAGGGTTTCACCGATAGTACTTTTTGAAATAAAACACATTGTGTGCTCGTTAGATGGCGCGGGGGGCACATCAACTATATAATTTTAAATGGCAAGGGGTCATGTGTCACATCGTTAAAAAGATAATTTTTCCTTTTCAACCATCTGTTCCATTCAAAAAAATTTCTGTCCCTTTATTTCAATCAAACGGTTCAAAAGTTATCGTGGTCAGGTAAGAAGAAGGATTTAGATCCGTCAGATCCGCACTTATTCTGACATTTCAAATGCATATTGTAGAAAAATGTAAAAACAAAAAACTAAAAAAATTTTGATGGTTGAAAAGATAATTGAATTATCTTTTCAACGATGTTACATATGACCCCCATGCTGTTGAAAACTTTTTAGTTGTTGTGCCCCCCTGCGCCATCTACCAAGCAATCACAACGCGTTTTATTTCAAAAACTAGTGTCGATGAAAACGCTCCAAACGTTTTTTATGTTTGTACGTCAAATCATTCAAAAGTTAACAAGGGGGGGGCTATTAAAAGCCGCACTGTATAATCTCGAATCTTCATCAAATAATGTTTTATATATTGCTTTAGATTCAAATCTTTCAATTTCATAATTATCTTTTGTTCCTAAATAATAATGGGTGATCTGAGATCTCTTATTTATTAAAACACAGTGGAGCTTGATGATTAACGATTTCAAAAATCAGTATTGAATTTGACTCGATTTATCCTATTACTGAGTGGTAAATTTGATCTTGTTTAAAACTAAAACATTTTTTTACTACCAAGTAGTTATCATATATTTAATTTTTGTTTGTTCAATTTCAATTTATTTTCCGTCAGCCTTCCAGTTGAAATATGTAACTACTTATTCATATTATCTATCTAACTAAATCAGAATAATTTTCACCTGATACTGAAATCAACGTATCAAAAAAATTCACTATTCTATAAATAATGGTATGAGTCGTTAAAATACAGTGTTTCTCACTTCTCATGGAAACACCCCCATATCTTCCGTAATTTTCAACGTAGAACAATAAAATTTTCAGGATCGATAGATGCACTAGAAATGTACTCACTGCACAAGATGTGTCATTCTGCGTATATACACTGCACGCCAACAGCGATGAAACCACCCATTTTTTTGGAAAGTTATATTAGGGGGCAAAATTGGCCCGAAATTCCTTCGTATTCGTGTTTAGGATCTCCAAATTATTACTAATACACGTGTCTCCTGAGAAATTTTCAGTCCTGAAAAATTATAATTTGTTCCACTTCTCATGAAAACGCCCCCGTATCGTAATTTTCGACGTAAAACCATGAAATTTTCGGGGATATACACTGGGGCGTTTCCATGGGAAGTGGAACAAATTTTCAGAACTGAAATTTTTTCAGGAGACAGGTGGATTAGTAGTGAGTGTTGGGAAAGTTGACAGATTGATCAGTAAATATTTTCATTGAAAATTGCAATACCTACAGAATTTTGATCTTCTGATTCACATGTAAATGAAAATTATGCACAGAGGAAAATAAGGTAGGAGTTAGAATTGTAATTGACTCTTTAGAGGTTGTTAGGTTCCGAAAGACTAACCCTTCATGCTAACTACTTGTGGTGGAATGAATGAAATATACTTCATTACATACTAATTTTGGTAGCGAAAAGTCATCTTCCATGGAAAGTAATTGCAAAACTTTATAAAAAGATGTTCATTAAATAAATAATCTTGAATGGATATAATCCAACCTACCATAATGATAATAATATCTTACAAGGATGAGAGGACACATTCTGCATGATGAACCAAATTGGAATGTGATATAAGGTACAGCAAACAAATGGCAAAACATTAAAATGGTAAAATGAAATAAGTGGAAATATGGAAATTATTAAGTGAAATGAAAATAGTATTCAAAATAAAACTACTTGGTTTTATTCTTCAACTGAATGAAATGGAGTATTCTTATTCTTGATCTTCTAGAGATTTTTAGGCATTTATCAAAAATGTGTGATTATAGTGCGGTTCATAGTGTCATCATCATTATAAAAATTCTATGGAGAAGCAAATGATCTTAACTTTGTAACGGTCCATTTTTCCAAAGGGTTAATAGTGAAGTATTGCATCACATCATTTTGACATACCCTATATAATTCTCAGTTACAAGTTCTTGATATAATCAATGTCGTTTCCTAGCTCATATATTAAGTTGAAAAATGCTGAATGTTAATTTCGTTAGAAGCCGCTGAATACAACAAAAATCTACATTTCATTTTGTCCGTGAACGGGAGCTGTTGAATAAAATAAACTGATAATTTTTTGTCATGCTTCGAGGTACCGATCGAACGGCTGCTCGATATTTTGGGTAGATGTAATTTAATTAGAACACCGTCAAAATCTAATAGAAAAGAAAATTTATGTTGACAGGCCGACCACCACCTGAGGTAATTTTTCTATCACCAGCATCTAAAAATGCTTATTGTTACGATTATCACCAATCAGGTATTCTAGATAATATATTTGATATTATTTTAGGCCTTCTCGTTTCCTTTTTTGTGGTTTTTCCATTTTATCTGATATTGTAATTAATTGCCTTTCCATCATGATATCTTACAAAAGAGCTTGAAAAACTATCTTGGAGTGGACGAATTATCGATACAAAGTTGAGCAAATAGTATAAGAAAAGCTAACTTGATTGATTACATCTGTGGAAATGGTATACATATTTTATGGAATTCAGAAACCACACAAACTCAGTATATCTACTGGCTATCCTGTAGGTACTTCTTCAATCTTATTCTCTGAGAAAGCGACTGTTAGAGGATTTTCCCAAGATAAGTGATATAACAGCACACGGAGTACCTGTCAAAAATCGCCAGGGCGACTGATATATATATATATATTTTTTTATAATAATTGTCCCTAGTAAAATTGTTCTTATATGTCACGAAAGTTTTTTTGTGAACTTTAAAAACGGCCGTTTTATAAGTGTGTCTCTATCTATTTGATCTTTGGTCTATACCGAATCATTATTTTTATACTTAGATAATACTTAGTTATAAAATACCATTTTGGTATCTTATAGTCATTTGGGAATTTAAATTCCTCGATACAAGTTTGATAAACTAAAAGGATCTGTAAGGATTCACCTCTATTTTTTGTAAGCTGATACTAACCATCAATAGATTATATATTCTTCTTATTAGTTGGCATTGCTCCTTTTGTTTTGTACAACCCCTTCCTTGTCAATGTTTATTGTCTGGCGCCCTTTGCTAACAGACATTCTAGGAACACACGACCCTGCCACCGACTATATGAGTAGCCAGGTTGTGCTCAAGTACATTATTTAACCAACTGTATATTTTTTTTGGTGTTCATATTATTTTTGATCACGTTGAGATTGGAACTCATATAAAAACCGTCACAACTTGCTTACGAAATCGAATATAAGTTGTAGATTTCAAGATTATAACATTATTTATTGAAGCTAACTAAGCCTAATGATTTGAGAATTATGGCACAATTTGGTATTTTGATAAGAAATGGTCAGACGAAATTTATTTATAGATTTCTAGATATAGAGATTAGGGATATTAATGTGGTACATTCCTGATGATTCATCAGGATTTTCTATATGAAATCGAGCTCGGTACCTATTTGTTCTGCGTTTTTTCATTTCTAAGATATCGAATGACTGTTTGGAAGTAAGGTTTAAATTCTCGATATAACATCACTTTCCGTTTATTTTAAAATTCAGAAACCATACAAATTTTTTTCAAACTCTCTTTAACCCGATCTTGTATATATGTTACTGAAGATGAAATGATGAAACTGCAACACTATTTGAACCCATCTCTCTGTGTTTAGCCCAGTAGGGCGTACAGAGATCGAACTGTTTGTCTAAATGTCTTCTGAACATTTTTATTGACCGATCAATCTAGTCTTCTATGAGTGTTTAGAGAAAATTAAGCATAGTGTAGGTCAAATGGGCGTTTTTAGGCCAAAAGGCCACAAAGTAGTATTAGTGCGAAAGCCATAAGCGCGCATACGTCTTTCCTCGCCATTGGCCGGCCATCAATCTTGACCTGATTCAAGGCACTCTTCGATGCCAGCAATCACTAGCTTATAATCATGCGTTTATGAATGGAACGGAAATGCACTCGTTATACAGGGGGAAACGGCAAATTCTCGTCATGGTCAAGCGCAAGGTAGTGCGAATGCTCGCAGTTCTGCGGACTTCTGAATATTTTGTTTTCGCACTGATTTTTGTAGTTTCGGAATCGTGTTAGGTATTACCATTTTATTTGAAACAATTAGAGTAATTTAATCCTAATATTAGATCCTCTGAAACCTTCTGAAAATCATCAGAGATGAAAATATAATGGCTTTCACAGTATCGCGATTATACCGGGTGATTCAGCCAAATATTCGCGGCCTTGTAACTTCATTATTTTTAGTAAAAACATAACGTCCCTTATACACGATTTCAATGGTTTATTGAAAGCCATTGGGTGATTTATTTCGATTATCTACATGTTATCACCTGTCAAAGATTTTTCAAATTAATTAACCTAATTTTTTTGTAAAGAGTAGTAGGAGTGTTAAATGGACTGCTAGGTCACCAGATCTTATCACAATGGAGTTTTTTCTCTGGCCATATCTCAAAGAATGTTTTTACATTGAAACTCTTGCAGGTTTCGAAGTCCTCTACAACATAATACGCCATGAGTGTCAGACGTTGAACAACGCCAGTCTCCAAAGAGAATAAGCAATCAGGTTGTTGAAACACGGGGACGTTGTGTTCTGAAAACAATTGAGATCGTCACTTCTAACATCTGATCAATTTGTATTTCCTTTTTGGTGTTCCTTTTGCAGAAGAAAAATTAACAAAGTTTTTCCAAAATATCCGAGTACAGTATCATATTTTATAAAAAAAAGTTGATGAGACAAGTGAAAACTTGTAGATAATTGAAATCAGTCACTCAACGGCTTTTAATATACCATTGAAAAAATTAATAGGGTCACCAGCTGTCTTTCAATTCTGATTGGAGGATCAGCTTCGGTATTTTCAACGACGTAACCATAGCAACACAAAGTTTGGCAGTTCAATCAATACTAATTGTACCTGATTGTGTCAAAATGAGTCGCTTCGGTGCAAATTCAAATTAAATTATGAAACGAAACATTATAATATTGACGATTTTAATAATTCATTTATGACTGTCATACATTGTTATTATTCATATTAATGAAGAAACTCTGTTCGTGAAATAGTCTATTAAAATTCAACTCTTGGTTGAATTCATCTCATAAGTCTGTCTTTCATTTCTGACCTCAACTGAATTGTTTTGAGAAAACACCACTCATCTTGCGGACTCGTGGTGTTTTCACGAAGCAATTCAGTTTCGTTCAGTAATAAATCGACAGACTTATCGCGAAAATTCAATCACTCTTGATATTACTCCTGATAATACCCTAAGATATGACCAAATTAGTCTCTCTGAGATATCATCAATATGAACGATTGAGAGTTTAATTAGATCATGTGTCTATTTTTAATTTTAGCAATGATCTAATTTATCTTTTTCCAAAATCATTTGGTCTTTATGTCTTTCAGAATAATTTATGTAGGTAACGAATATTTCAACTCAATGAGTCTCTTCACAAAGCACTTTTTCAAAAAATAGGAAAATTAAAACATAAAATCTCACTCAATTATATGGTATTCATTTCATGAAAGTCAGCTATAGAAGGAAATCATAATAAATTCTTGAGAATTTTTCCAGTCAAAGTTGTATGAAACATCACAGCACGAATATTAAAATATTCTACAATTTCTTCAGTTAAATACTCTTGAAAACATGAGAACATATGGCGATATAAACTTTTTTTTCACAAATGTTTAAATGAAATGATAACTTTCCAGTTATTCTTGGATATTCTTGAATTCATTATCTTAAAAGTAACAGATAGTACACATATTCACATACTTTTTAAATACAATTCCACCTAAATGAGTAGATATGGACAGAACATCAGAAATCATTAATGAGACAAATTAGGATGTATTAGGTGGATCTGTTCTAAAATTCAAGTCATCACTGAAGTCATCTTAATTTTGGAAAAGGATCGTATTTTTTGGTCATTTATGTGAGGCCTATCCAACCAATTGCGTTCAAATATTTTGCCACAGTATACATACTTCTTAAAATTAGCTCTAGCAGCTGTTATCAGTTTCAATACAACGATATTCAATAAAATTTACAGTAATTGTAATGGGGCATATTTACTTATTGATAAATATAAAAAAATATCATGTGGATCCCGGCACCTCCACCAATTTTCAATATAGCGAAATGAACTGCAATCTTCCACCAATGTAAAAATTCGTGAAGAATCATACATACGCTTCCAATGGAGATAAAAGTTTTATTGTATTCAAGAACAACCACCACTTTGTTGAGAAAAAATATACAGGGTAGTAAAGGAAGGTGCTTTCTGTAGAATTTTTACAGGGTACTTCTTAGTGGATGCAATAGATTTTTGAGCTTTTCCTTTAGCAAAGCTTCTACAGAAACTAAGAGGCAGGATATACTGAAGAACTGCTGGAAAGTGACAGGTTCCAGAATTATTTTTGCTGAATATATTACTGAAGGTAACCTCAACGTGAGGAAAAAAACAAGTTTATTCTTGAAGAAGAGAAACATTGTATTAAATTTCTCAAGAAAAGTGAAGAAAGTGATAAAGACTGTTTTCCTTCCCAAAAAAAGTCACAAGTGAACTAAAGAAGTTAAGAGACGAGGAGTTCTGAAAAAGACTTCTAACCAGATCAACCATCAGTATAGAACAACAAGTGATCCCAAATACCTTCAAAGCCTTTCATTGGTAATTATTTCGTCTTCGTTCGTTCTACCAAATACTTACATTTTTTTCAACTCATCTGTATTTCTACTTTCATTTTGTCTTATAAGTTCTGCTACTTTCATTTAGCGAGTTCAACTACTTCTTTCACGTTAATTCATTTCAAAGTATGTTTCGATTTGGCAATTTCAAATTTTTATCATATTCTATCAATATTTCAAATATGTTTTATCAATCGTTCATTAATATGCCGCAGTCCAAGTTGAGTGTGTCCACCAATTTTTGCAATTCCTTATGCTGTTTCTATTTATTCCCTCATTGTCATTCGAAAAGACATCAGTGTCTTCTTTTTGGGGTTTTCTTCCACATAGTTCTTACACCATCACAGTCCATAGGCATTTCGTATTGTTTTTATTCATAGCTAGTTGTTGAAAGTTTTTGTAACAAATACCATGACAAAAATGGCCACATTTCCAAAAATTAATGAAAATCCGTAGTTATCAAGAAGAATAATATCATAATAGAATAATAATAAAACCCCCTCATGAACACTGATACAGTGTACCCAAAAGCATAGCCTGAGCGGGTAGAGAACGGCTATTATTATTATTTGCCGTGGCGCTGATAGAAGAATTCAATTTCGTTATCAATACTGGTTTAGAAAATGCAGAATTTATGAGGAAGTATCATTAATATTTTCCAAAGTAAATACTCTATTTTCTGATGATTCATTTGTAGGTTAAAAATGCAATATCGATCGAAACTCACTCGTAGATATCGACTTTTTGGCGAACGAAAAAACATGAAGTTTGGATGCACCCACTCAAAAGCGAATGATTTTTTGAGTATCAGCTGAACACCAAATTAATAAACACTCTGCAAGTTCTAACATTAACCTCATATACAGCTGACTTGGAGATTTCATATGTATAGTTTTTTATATGGATTGAAAGACAGTTTTATCAAATCTACTGAGAAACCAAATGATGATAGTTGGGGGATAATGAAAGTAATATGGACATTTTAATAATTTTTCTTTTCATGGAATATTTGACAAAATATTTTCTTTCATTATAGCCACTGTCAATTTTACTTCCTTTCAATGTGTAACATGTTCATTCATTAATATACCAATACGACAGTACTATAGAAAACCTTCATCATGAATATTGAGATTGAAACATCAAATGATGAGTAGTACAACATTGCAAGAAAATGGTATTCGAATAAATCAACAGGAACAATTCAATATTCCTTTTTTCCCGAACCATCCCATGAAGAAAATTTCCAACATGCAAACAGTTTAAAAAATACAAATCGTTTTCCCTGATGAAATCTCTTCTTAAATTACCGATGTTCAGCAAGATAAGTGGAAAACAATCGAGATGATCACGGTACACGGTCTGAGGGAGGATCATTGCCTGGGAAATCGATCGAATTTTCCCGACTTGCGTGACGGTTACCATGGAAAGTGTTGGCCCAGGTCATGAGGGGTCAAACCCGGACCTTCCGCATTCATGTCTCTTCCGAAACTCCGGTGGTCGTTCACCCTGATGTTTTGGTTTGTTACGTAGCAGATAAGTTTATTATGATGAATGAACAGTGAAAAAAGCAGATAAAAGCATGACAAAGTAGAGAGGGAAGTAAGACAAAACAGTTGATACTACAATTAAACTGAGTGACGTATTCAACTATATCAGCCCTAAATATCTCAAAATTTTATGTTTAAATTTATATGGGCGATGCACTAGTGAAATATTGTTGGTTGTTTCACACTTTCGCAGTTGCACCAAGTCCAGTTTTCCCCATTTTTTCGTTATTGGTCATTGCCCAAGTGGCGTTCCCAGAGATTCACTGTAACTTCAAGAATGAGAACTAATGGAATTATGGAATAAACTCTCCCCTAGTCAGAACAATGAGATAAATATGGATGTATTTGGTAAATTTGTTCTAAAATTCAAATCCTCGCTAAAATCATCTTCTTATCATTCATCATCTTTCTTATCAATTATACTATTTATGTTTTCTGTTTTTGTTCTATCTCGTATATTGATAAAATAAAATTTAAATAAATATCATATAGTACTCGGCACCTCCACCAATTTTCAATATAGCGGAGAAACCATCAATGTAAAAAATTCTTTGCAAAACATACATTCCCTTTCAATGGAGAAAGGAGATTTTATTGTTTTCAAGAAAATCACCATTTGGTTAAGAAAAAGATGAGGGAGGTAAAGGTAACTGTGCTTTCGATAGAATATTTATAAGGAACTTGTTAGTAGATATAATAGATTGTAAAGCTTTTTTTCTGAATCTCCCTATGTTACCTGAACAGTATAGGATTCATTTTTGTGTAAGAACATGAATATGAAAAAAAATCTGAATAATTTGCAGAAATGTGTGAGGACTTTATTGTTAGGAAAATAGAAAATACCAGAAAGAAAGTCATAGTATGATATAGAAGAAACAAGGATGACAAAAAGTATAAATTACAGAATTTTGTTTATTTCCATGTCTTTAATATTATCAACAAACTGATACATTATTGCATTGGATGTTTATTATTAAAAAGCCTTTTTGACAAACTTTTCTTTTTTTTACCACCATCTGTGGCACAACTATAGTCGTCCATTGTAGACATTGACAATTTGTAGTATCGTTAGCCAGTCTGGTCTCATTTAGTTTTTTTTCCAAGGGGCTTTGGTTAGGTTCATAATTCGATAATTCCTTCCCGCTACTTGTCCACTATGTGTTTCACAAATTAATATTTCTGTGTCTTCAAGTCTTCTGAGGGTTGATCGTTAGGGTGCTGCTGGCTGAAGGAAAATAAGAATTTTAAACAAATATTAACAGAATTGAAACGGCTTGGATATAATATCTGTAGTTACTTCTTCGTCGTCGGAATGTTGATGATAAATTTCATCAATCTTTCATATAGTTTTGAAACAATAATTTTTAAAGTAAAATATGATTAAATTTATAAACGTCTCAATATATTTCTGTAAATAGTGGTGAGAGAAATTAGATTTCGTAGATATGTTCAAATCTGGAAGTTGAAATTAGAGTTCAAGTTGGATTACGTTTTCTGAAGTGGACAGAGAGTACATGAAATGTTCAAATCTGTTGAAAACACCCTCAGAGTACGTGAAGAATGTTTTTTTTTATTTCTCGATAAGACCCTGTAGGGTACAAGAAGAATGTTTCCTTAAATTTCTCGATAAGACAGCTAGTGAGTGTTAACTAAAAGTGGTCGGTGGATCAGCGGTCTAATGCACATGCCGTTCGAAACTCCAGCATAGCGATAGTCGGTTCGAGCCCGACGTAGGTACAAGAGAATTTTTCTCATCTACTTTATATCGGATCAATAGGCGACCGCATGCCTTGTTGAAAAGCAAGTGTATTATGAGTTGTCTAGATGTCAATCTCATCTGGTGCTAGCTTGGAGTGCACACCGACCACCCGAGGTGATGCTGTAGGATTTCCGGGTTTCCTACAGCTGAGAAGTGAATAAGCCACCAAAAAATCAGTAACTCGCCCCGGAGCGCCACGGCAAATAATAATAATAATAGCCGTCCTCTACCCGCACAGGCTATGCCTTTGGGTACACTCAACGAGTGTCTATGAGGGAGTATTATTATAATTATAATTATATTATATTAAGAGTTTTTTCTTAATGTACAATGTTGATTCACTAGCAGCTTGCAAATAAAGCACGGTATTCACCAAATTCAAGAAGAATCAGGTATAACACATTTTCTTTCCTCAAATTTGGTTTAATCCTCCCTCTCCCACCCCTAGTAAGATCAACAGGGATACGATAATAAAAAAGCGCACCCAAAAATAATTCACAGCTGCAGGTGTGGAAAATTCATCATTCGTTATAAACTCCTTGAATGTGTCTGGAAACAAAAGAATTATCGAACTCCTTCAGAAAATGAAATTATTTTCTTGACCACTCTCAACGTCCGAAATACTACTCAGACCAAATACCTGATCCACTAGAAGTTTACTGATATGCGATAACGATGTAACTTTTGGCGAGAGAGTCTAATCAAAACAAAATAAAAGTGAAATTGTGGAAAATCAATACGGGAGCAACGTCCTCCTACGAACGTTTCGCCCGGAGAGTCCCGGATCTCCCGGAAAACTCGCCACGAATTTCAACTACAAGCCCACTTCGGTTGAATTTATTGCTGGGTCGTTTTTTCCCTAGTCCTGGATGTTATTGCTCTCAAGAAAAATAAAGACGTGAGGCACAGTATCCGAGGCAAATAATTGAGGCTTTGAAGGAGGAATTCAGTATCCAGGCTTGTTATTAAATTTATCTTTCACAAATATGTCTCATCGGTATTTTGAAAAAATGTAATTGTCTCTGCATATGGGCCGCAGTGGTCATGATGGTAGAGCGCTAGTCTATCAGTCAGAGAGACGTGGGTTCGAATCCCAGCATGGTCACTGGTCTCGTGCTAGGAATCGCACGTTAAAAGGTAAGTCCTCGTTAATACATAGCTCGCACAAGTTTCGACTTCTGAGGGCTGTCGTTCGTAGGGGGGTGACAGCTGGTTAACGGAAAAAACAATGTTGAAACAATTTTTTGAATTTTGATATATAGATAAATATCTGGTACGAGAAAAGTACCATCTGACTCTTATTCGTGGCTTTACTAAAGTCCCTAGAAAAAATATTTTCTACTGATTCAATTCAAGCAAAGCTTACAAAATTGAAGTTTGATATATTTCAATCTCTAAAGCGCCCATCTTGGTGCGATATGGAGTTTTTTTTGAGAAATTTTGCATTTACTAGAATATGTTGAATATGGCGAAGTCGCATGTTGAAGTAGATGAGTTAGAGCTGTTCCTACTTGTCGAGTTTTCATGAAATTCCACTGATATAATATCATTTTCAATTATCTGTCAATCACTAAAGTCAAGAAGAGAAAATCGTACTCGTATAAAAATGGTGCAGTCGCTGAAATATTCCCTAAATTTATCATTGGAGGAATGCGATATAAATAAATATTCAATAGCACAAATACAAATACTGAGAGTTTTTGTAAAATTTACAGGTACTTATTATTGATTGAAAGTTTGATTCTGGGTAGGAAATTCGTTTATCGACATGTGTGTTTCTGGGATTTCAATATGAAAATAAGAAATGTTAAATAATTGGGACGAATTGATTCATTTACACTTTTTAACTCGTGTATATTCTCTTGATTTTACAGACTATGGATGGCTAAAATCATAAAAAACATGTCAAAAAATGTATGCAGTCTTTAGAATGGCGAATTTGTCAAGAAATTACTAAGTTATAAGTGGTAAGCAAGTCTTTGAAGCTCAAAAGTGAAAAATAAATATTAGCTCCATAGAAATGAGAAAAAAACGATAGGGTAATATATAAGAGTCTTTCGATGAATATATTGTATATTCTCCCATGTTGATTTCATTATTTATGAATAACATTAGTGGATTTTAATCAACCGGCATAAACAATTCACGTCATTTGAAAATATTACAATTATCCAGTTCAATACGATCATTTATTCATATATTATAGTTTCGAAGATTTGAAAGAATGGTGAACATAGTTAGAATGAGGTAGGAGTATCGTATAATAAATAGTTTGACCTTAGAAAACGCATGTGCATTATTTGAAGGAAATTACGAACAAAATATTATTATAGTGCAAAATATTAAACCAAATATTTTGTTCTCCGGACATATATCGTTTGATAGATATATGTCCCGAACAGAAATCACACTAAGTAAATATTTGCATCCTAAAGTTTTCTAGAAAACACTATCATTTTACATCTGTGATCACCATTTCAATATTTATAACGGCTATTCATGTTGATTAAAATAAATGTGCAAACGTAAGGAATGAAGATATGAGACAAAGTCCTATTTGTATACGTTATGACGCTATAAATCATATCCTGTGAAAAGGATCCACCGATTTCAAAGACTGAATAAAATGTACTTTGCATCGACTACTTGAAATATTGCAGAAGAAAATATTTCCACGAATAGTACTATTGAAGAAATTATAGTAGACTGTTGTTACTGTTGTTGTAATTTCTGTCAACCTATTGCACCCTTACGAGCGCCCCTCAGAAGTCTATGAGAGTCTTGTGCGAGCTAGGCAATACCTTACCTTCTAACCGTGTGATGCC
The DNA here is from genome assembly GCA_958502065.1 of Chrysolina americana. Classification (NCBI taxonomy): domain Eukaryota; kingdom Metazoa; phylum Arthropoda; class Insecta; order Coleoptera; family Chrysomelidae; genus Chrysolina; species Chrysolina americana. The sequence continues at coordinate 101,158,683 of OY293410.1, forward strand.
ATGCACATAATCTTCGTTATAAAGAACCATTGCTTTATATATTCTCTTGTCTATCTTCAAAAGGATTTGGTAATGTGGGTATAACGTGGAATAAACTGATTCTGCACTATCTTTAGCTTTATTCGCAGAAGACTTTTGTTTTGGTAACCTTGAGATATAAATTGTACTGGAGCCATAACACTTGTTTGACGGCTTCCTAGTGATTCATCGCTATCGTTTCGTGTTTTTATACTCTTTTGCATCGGTAGGGAGTTTTTGTTACACTAACATTGACATTTGTTCATGGAGATCGCGTACAGGTTCGAATCTTGGTAGTTTAATTTTTCATTCGATTTCATTCAAACTCATTCCTTCCTCTATGAAAATTTTGAAATGAATATAATTTGTTTCTTTCATCATCTATAATATGCCATAGACCTTTACAATATCCATATCTTTTCCTCACTCTAACTTTCATACACGTTATCAATGAAGTACTTCTTACACATATGCCTTTTATACCTTGTATTTGGTCCATAATATAGACCATCGATAGTGAACAGAAGAATCCTTGATATTTCAAGTGAAGAGGTTTTTCAAATTCTCTAATTCTGATTGGCAGAAGCGCTTTTCACTTAAAGAATTCGATGGAAATGAACTATGATTTTATTAACGAGCTTGATTTGATCCAGAAACATCGTGAAATACCTTTAGGAAGCTAATGAACATTCTCCTAAGTAACCAACTCATTTGAATAAATAGATAATATACATTATCTGATTATGATGAAAGACAACTTCTTGTATTGACGAAATTAATCATCATATGTTTTTCATCAATTGCGAAGGTTTACTGAAACAAAAATGAAAATGAAACGAATTTTCAGTAGAGATGAAAGCAAGGAAAATATAGCTCAACTTTATAATACGCAAAAATATAAGTTGATAAATTTCCAATTTCATCTATACAGTTAATACCATGCTAATATTTCAGAGTGACCTTAGATAATTTTATAAAAAAGTTTCATATAAACTTCACAACGGCTAGATTCTGAATTTTTTATTTTGAAAGTGTTAAAGTATTTTGTATATTATTTTTAATTTTGTTGTGTTAATATATATGAAAGCACATATTTCAGTTTAATTCGTTGTTCTATCCCAAGCAGTTGTCCTTCGATCTTTTTTACACAACAAGTGGTACGACATTGTACAAATTTTTTCTGTTCAGCCTGGTCAATTCTTCATGAAAAGGGTCTCTTGCGTTCACCAAAACAGGCGCACCACGCGGATTAATATTATTGAATTAAATTGCAAACTCATTCTAGTTAGGTTAGGAAGAGTTGCTACTCTAGACCTCACCACAACTTTTCTGTTATTCTGTTGTTGTAGTTGAATAAAATACCCTCTTCATGATGTTTTTGGCTTCATATTGAAGTCGACACGCAGTCGGAGTGCATTTCAATTCTGGAACCCAGAGATGGCACTAAATTCATATTTCTGTATTTGTCTCAGGGATTTCCAGTAAGGCTGAAAATAAGTTTTGATTTATTTTGGTCAACTAGGCTTCGCTGATTGGCAAGGACTATGAAACCGCAACAGAGTTGTTCCCCCAAATAAATCGAAATATAATTTTAGCTTCGAGATTCAACATGCATTGCTAAGTTTGTTCTTGTAGAAAACTTTGCCAAGTATTAAACAGATATAATTCAATGGTCGTAGGGGACAGTAGTTTTATTCCGTTGATTACTTGCCGAAAACAATGCCTATTGTATGGAAGTGGAAGATTCGGATCACGTAATCCATAATTTTTCTTAATTGTTATGTTTGGTTGATTTTTTTGTATTGTTTTTTTCGTTAATCAGCTGCCGTCCCCTTACGAACGACAGCCGTTAGAAGTCGAAACTTGTGCGAGCCGAGGATTAACGAGGTCTTACCTTTTAAGTGCGATTCCTAGCAATTTCTCAGGCCATCAGAAAAACAAGTCGCTGGGCTTTGAACCCATGACCGACTAGCCAGAATGATTGAAAAGCATTGATTCAACTTCGGCTACCTGACCTCGATTGCAAAAATTTTTCCAAACAGACAAACATATAAACTTATAAACAAACAGACAAACAAGAAAGCAAGTAATAAAACGAAGTAAAATGTTTCAAAGGGACAAAAACTCAAAAATATGTTAACAATAAAAAAAACTAATAAATAAGGGTGTATTTTACAAAGTTTTCGTTTCTCTACACTACAAGTGATATATTCAAAACTCCACCACACAACTCAATTCTTCGCCCAAGAGGGCTCAGGAGAGGAAAGAATCGGGAGGACGCACGAAGAGCCGCCTCCCTCTCCCCCAAACCATTGCTGGCTTGTGTCAAGGGGTACACAGGGTACCGGCAAGGGGGCGCTGGTATTGGCCTCCACTGGTGTTAGCGGAAGGTCGAATATTCCACCTGATAGCGGTTGTAGTTCGAATAATCCATGCCTCCTGCAAAGCTTATGCATGACGTTCGTTTGCATTCAATGTTTTCTCTAAGTTTGTTTAGAGGTGGGTTGTTTCGAGCTAACCCCGGAAAAGGCCGAAGCAAAAAACCGGGTCGAGGTACTTCGCGCACTATCTAAAGGCGTCTTGGTTCCTTATGGAACCTGTTCTTCCATCTTTCCTGAAAGATGACCAAGGATTGATATATGAGCCCACCGTGTTTGCGGGGCTGATTATTGTGAATTCTGAGCTTGGTAAGGTCTCTTGTTAGCGTACTCTTGGGGAGGTGAAATCTGTAGAATTTCTCCGACATGTTTTTAACATATGTTGGGATGGGGTCGACGCCAGCAAGGGCGCACAGTGCATCCAGGCGAATGTATCTGTCACTCTTGGTGATGATACGAAGTGCTCTATTATGCATCCTGTTCAACCTCATAAAAGGAGTCTTGGTGGGCAGGCTGCAGAACGCTGGGCAAGCATACAACATCGCTGGCCGAATGATTTGCTTATAGATGGTCATTTTGGCCTCTAGCTTCATGTGGGATCCCGTGGCTATTAGTGGGTACGTGCGTTTCACCGCTGCCGCAGCCGTCTGAATAGCTAGTTTGATATCCTTTTGCCTATTGTACGCTTGTCCAGCTGTCCTAACAGGTATCACACATATTGATTCAAGACCAAGACCAAGATCAAGACTTAATAAATCTTTCCTCCAAAACCAAGACAAAGACTTGACTTTCGAGACCAAAACCAAGATCAAGACTCTCCCCCAATAGTACTGGTATTGGTCTTGGTTTCGAAAGAAAAATAGTGAAGACCAGGACTGATCAGATTTGGTGTTAGTCTTGGTCTCGCGAAGCCCTAGATACGAGTTCACAAGCCTTACTATATTTGAAGGCATGCCTGCTCTCAGCAATTTGCAAATTAGACTCTCAACCCACAAGGAGTCGAAGGCTTTCTACATGTCCAGCAGGACCATGACTGTGTTCATCCCTCGATGAGCCGCCTTTTTCACCTTGTGAACAACCCGGACAATCTGCGAGGTGGTACTGTGACCTGCTCAAAATCCGAATTGCTCAGCGGGGATCATTTTGAGTTTCTCCTCGAGGAAGAGTAAACGTTTCAAGAGTATCTTCTCTAACGACGACTCTAAGTAGTGAGATAGGGCGGTAGCGGTCAAGTTGATGGCCATCCTTGCCCGGCTTCAGGATAGGTATCACAAGTGCCTTCTCCAGACAATCTGGGTAATACTGCCACTTGATGGTAGCATTTATCAAGTGTATGAACTGTACCAGGGACTTCCTCGGCAGGTTCTTGAGTAGAATGGCGTCGAGTCCATCCGGCCCAGGCGCCTTATTCGTCAAAAGTCGTTTCATGACTTCCGTCAGCTCCTCATATGTTGTCAATACTTTGGCAAGTCTATGAGTCTTGCCTGAAGACAGACATAGTTATGCTAAGGCAAGCCCCCAATCAAATATTGGCCCGATATGAATTTAGAGTTCAGCCTCGTGTTGGCATGATTTACAGGAAAAAATCCGCAATTTACCAATGTGGCATTGACAATTCACTACTGAAAATTTCAATGCAACCCTCATATCTAGGCGGAGGCAAGAATCTGATTGAAACTACTTGCGATAGTGCAAGTAACAATAGCTATCGACTCATGCCAAGACGTTACTGTCGTTACTAGGGTAATCCAAAATAGGGAAAATTGAATATCAGCGTGTATTCAAACACCTAGTATATCGCAAAAGGAATATATAACTGCGCATTTCTAGATAACAGTCGAACCAAACGGCGCCAACGTCAACCTAGCTGGATCGCAGTAAGTGCATTATTGCAGAAGCACACGACAGAGAGTGTTGTGCTAGGTCGGGCGTCGGGACGGTCGTCGAGAGTCGGTCGCGGCCTACTGCATTTCCGCGCTCCAATCCCGCCAAAACACGATTTTCTTTATTGAAGGTGCGTAAGATGCGACGATGGGGAAATGGGGGTTGGGTGGGTGTCACAGGGCTTATCGGATAGTGAAAGTCTCGTCAAGTGTTGATTTTAATTCAGGGAGAGAGTAGCGCCTTCATGTCCAGAAAAAATATGTGTTGAAATAATTATTCAGTGATTGAAAAGTTTTGTTTTGTATTTTTTTCAATTCTATTTTGGCTACGATGATATTTGAAGTGGTTGTTCAAATTCATTTCTGCTTCAGAGATAATTGAGTTCAAAACTTAAATCACCATCAATATGAATTTTTCGAATTGAAATAAAATACATAAAGTTATGGCGATAAAGTGATGTGGAATGGAGAAAATATTACCATATGACCTATGCCCATCTGGAAAGATGGAAGTTGAATTGCTAGGAATTATTTTGCTCTCCAAGTTATTACCACAATTTTTTATTGAAAGTATTTACTTATGGGTTTCTTAAATCACAGTATTTTTAATGTTAAATGAGGACATATTTAATGGAAAATTGGAGACTCATGCATACAATTAAGTGAATTATCTTATAAAAATTGATTTTTCCGCTTTAAGTTTAGCGTTTTGATCAACTGATTTCATGAGTTTTCTTTCTTTGTATGAAAGTAATGAAAAAAAAAATATGGGAAAACAGCTGTTTTCTATAAAAAATAGTCAACCTTTTAGCGAAAATAATTCTACATCTTAAGGTTCGTGCTAGGAATCGCACGTTAAAGGGTAAGACCTCGTTAATCCTTGGCTCGCACAAGTTTCGACTTTTGAGGGCTGTCGTTCGTAGGGGGAAGACAGCTGGTTAATGAAAAAAACAATTTTTAAAACATTCTTCATGTCGTTTAAAAAAATGTCGCTGGTGCTCATATGTTATTTCCCATGCAAAAAACATATTTTATTCTCGAATTCGCAAAAGTGAAAATGGCTTTATTTTGCAAAATTCGGAATGTCATGAGTGGCGGGATGAGAAAGGAAAGTGAGGGAAAATCAACAGATATTTTTTGAAATTACTCTTTCAAATTAGCTTTTCGGGTTTGATAATTTCTGCTAGGATATCACATTCCATTTGTTCTTACGCTAAAAATATGATGCCACTGGTATAATTCCCATAAAATTAATAATAACTGAAAACTAAATTGTTTCAATTTATATTCAATTTTCTCTAGGAAACAGTATTCTTTCATAAAATTCTCTATCAATGTCACTATTTTCAAAATGAATAACTTTCCTTAAAGTATTCCATAACTGAATGAAGCACGTACTCGTACCATTGCCTTATTGGAATTGAAATTGCTCAGAGCATATAATTAAATGTAATGGAATTATTGTTATTCTACATAAAGTATAGGTCAAGGATTACTTATTCTCAATAAATGACACTGGTGATGGTAGAAATACACCAAATCATTTTGTCATTTCTATTACTTTCTTATTCAATTTTGTAAAGTTGTAAGGAGCTTCACATTTTAGTTTGGATGCATTGGGATTTCGATCACATAACTCTGGATCATCTTTCAACAGATATCAAAGGGGAAATATCTAGCTAAAATGTGTACAAGACTCAAAATATTTAAAAGACTCGATATTCAAGAATGGGACTGAAAAGATCCAAAATCAAATACATGTGACTGAAAGACTTAGCCGATGACTGAAAAACTGAAGCGAAGATTTAAGGACTGAAAATTGACTCATAATTTCTAGTTGTACAATATTCAAAGTAGATTATTTCTCTCGACAAAATATACACGGAATATTTCTTCACAATCTCCAAGTATCGAAGAGCTCTTTCACTCCAGTAGAGTTTCCGCACCTCTGGCTGCAATTTCCATGTTCTGATCCCTTTCAAAAATCTAAACTAAAAAAATAAACACCTACCTTGACTGTTTGCATTCCACTGAACTTCATACTCTTTCAAATTATCCACGCTTCCTTTCCTCTCTCCCCTTCACCAATCGGTCAATAAAATAGGTGGAAATTACTCATTTGCATTATCCAAGAGGCATGGTTGGTGTACTGTTCTCATCGGCAGCTTCATGATGGAATTGTTGAACAAAAAGTCAACTACTACAATTGTATTCATCAAAGAATTATGCATCATATGCAGAACAACAAATTATTGGATTTGATTGGATTAGGTTGAATTGTTGACGAGGTTCGATATTTTTGTATGAAATATTGCCAGTGGACAAAAATGACAACGCACAGATTCGTTTATGATTCTCTGTCCGAAGCAGAAAATTAGAATGCTTTAAATACCCTTGTTCAGATAGAACAAACAAAAACTAAAACATGATCCAAAGGAAGCCCGATAAATATGCCCATATACTGACAGACAAATTAATTGAATGATAATGTGAAACTACTCATCACTCCAACTTTCCGCTTATGCTTAGGGTTTCTCTCAGATATTTTCCACAAATAATGGCTGGAAAGAATGGTGTTTGTACATTGGTAAAACAATTTCCTGATCTAAATCTCAACAATGCGCAAAATAGTTTTTCAATAGTTAGAACCATGTGATTCAAACCGGTTTGATTTTAAAAAGAGCATTTTTTATCGTTATCTGTTTTCTCTGTGTGGACATTTTCATCGTTATGAAAAAATGTATCTAGCCTTCAGATGCACCTTGTAGATAACGCCGAAGACTGGTGACACAACACCAACACATTTTCTCGTCAATTCCTGTACGTATTCGATAAATTAAACGGTACCTAAAAATAGTGGTATCTAATTAGATAACTCTTATTGTATGCGCCTTAATGTATTCTTTGTTATAATTTCGCTGACCTATGTCAAATTTTGCCTCGTCACTAATTGCAACTATAACCTTACAACATTTGCAATCAACAACTGCATTTCCGATAAGGTTCGCGAAAACGTATAGAATTAGAAAAGTTGCAGTGATAATGAAATTCCCTATCGATTCGACTATTTTTAGCTGTCAAACGGTTTCACTAGTATGAAAATTGCAATGCATAAGATCAGTTGCATTTGGTCGGTGCAGTTTCAGTGAAAACCAAAAGGTTTTTCTCATTAGGGCCAGTTGGCAGCTAGTGATTTGACTTTTTTTGTGTCCGACGCGATCAAAAGTGAAAATTCAAGATGGCGGATGGCCGAGTTTCTCGAGAAAAGCGCAGACACATCACGCCCTGGTAACAGTTGATTTCACGTTTATTTCTTGAAACTAAGGTAACTTTCAACAATATATCTCCTTTTTTCGATGCTAGCCCCCTTCGACTTTGGTAATTTTTCGGAAAAAGCTAATGACAGTTTTCCGAACTTTGACCTTTAAAAGCAAGAGTTTTGTTAATATTTTCCGTTTATATTGTTTATAATTTGCACTTAGATAGCAATTATATGGTGTAGAATTGCATAACCTTCAATTCTGTTGGATAATTTTTGCATGACAATATGTTTTGAAGCGGCTTCTAGAAAAGTGAATTCAAGTTCAAGGCAAGGGCAACTGTCTAACAACGTATTTATTATTAGATGAATGTTTATTTATGTCCGGTATTATGGAAGTACTGGGGATTTTCCATCACGATTATACTTGTTAGGTTAGATCTGAAATTTTCTTCAGGTACCGTTAGAATTAGACTTGTTTTACGATTTATTTGGCCGCCATCATTTTTCAGGTTAGTATTGATATTGTGGTAATGTCGGCTTCGAATGAAAAAAGCATTTCAATTAATCACATAACCTCAAAATAGCGTTCACCAGATTATAACGATTCTCATAATCGGTAACTATTTTTGAGAGATATGGAGATCCCGTCAATTGATTTTCTCTTCAACACAAGCATGTCTCTTGCCACCGATACATTTTTGATGTGCTAATTTGCAGGTGTTCAAGAGTGAAATCCTTGATTTTCAATCAACTCTATGATTTCAAACATAATTCGTCAAATCAGTTATTCGTTTTGTAGTTTTTACGTCTTGTTCCTTCTTCACAAAGAAAAATCACAGCTCTCATTCCACTGATGAAGATAAATTGGTTATCAAAGTAGGTACGCATCTAGTATTGGTGAGTACTGCAAATATCAACAAACTTGCTACAATAACTCTGCGGAATTTTAATATTAATTGAAAAATAAATGATAGTGTCTCGGAAAAAACATCAAAATTTTTTTTGGCGGAATTTCTTTCAATATCATTGAAGAAACTACTTATAAATGTGTCTGATTCAGTGATCATCATCAAGTTCTCCGAATAAAAGAAGAAGATACCAATATAGAAAATTAACAAAATTATTGAATCGTGTGAGTCACCAAGAATCGTTGATTATTACTATTATTTTTGGAAGAAACCAACTAGATAGTGTCTTGTTAGTTGGTAGGTTGACCCAATTATCATAGTTTTTTTCTTGAATATTGCCTAAGGAAATCTCCGATGAGGATTGATATAGTTCTTAACCCATTTCTCTTTGTCTTGGTTATGTCTCCAAACGGTTATCCATAGGCTAGTTGTGAGAGGAAACGACTATGTGTCGGTCTCTAGGAACCTTCATTAGCATATCTCTCGTGGAAACTAAAAAACCGTTACCTCTGAAATACAGAAGTCTTAGTACCAAGGCCCGTGACTAATTTCCTGCTTTGGTCCTCCACCATATATCCATTACATTTGGTGGTTTCCAAAAATATCACTGAATATCAAGAAGTCTAAGTGATGGAAGTTTACGAAATAATGATAATGAATTACTTTATCCACAACTAATAAAACTCTTGTTGGAAAAATTTTATATTCCAGAAAACCTGGAATGATTGTCTAACTTTGGATATCAATTAATGTTCAAAGCACTTTGACTTTTTCATTGCAGTATTGATAGTATTCGTGTATCTTCAGTGAATTTTAATTTATCCAAGATATCTTTGGATCTTGTCACACAATATCATCATATATTTTGTCTTTGGACATGGTACTAGTGTTGATTCAGACGATGTGGTGCTGTAGAGTTTTTCGGAATTATCTGCAGCTTCACTTAAGAAAATTCAAGTTTTCAATAAGCTACCCAGAAGCAATGAGTATTTTGCAAACTTGTAATAATATTTTTAGATTCGTTTTGAAATAAATGTAAATATTCAACGTGTTATAGTCATTGATGGAAATTAGAATATGGTTGAGATTATCGTGGATTAATCTATCTATACTAATGTGTTCTCATCAAGATCTGGACATTTCCCTTCAGAGAGACAAGTGAATATACCAAAACAAATCAGTTGAAAAAATATTCAGGTGGCCATCATATCGCTTATCTTTCTGAATATCAGGATCACTGAATATTTATGTAATCAGTAAAATCGCTATTATCAAAGAATATTATTAATAATTCGTGAAAAAAAAAATTTGTGTTTTCCATACAAAGTTCTGATGGGGCTATCGACTATTTAGAACTACTTGTATTGATTTCTGAGTAAAAATTATGGTAATTTTTTAAATTAGAAGTAGATCATTGATAGCAATAATTACAGAATCAAAATACAATTTACTGAAAATGGCAACAAAATCCAGTATAACTTTTTCATTTCAAGATATTTATCAACTGTTGATCCACTAAAGGAGAACTTTGTAGTCGCCATGGTCAGAGAGAAAAACTCCACTGTAAATATCACTACAACGTGTTTCAAACTTTACAGTTTTGCCAGAATTCCATTTGAATCCACTTGCAATATGCTTTTCATTTCTGCTGGTCATTATCATAGTTTTAATAATAGTTCCTAACATTGAAATGTTCAACAAGCAGTCAGGGTCTTCCAAACGGTGCCAAATAACTACAAGGTTTCGATCGACAGAGTAAGACGAAGGAAGCTAATCCGTTGAATAAAGATGAAAACTAGTTTCACGTCACTTTCGTATGCAATTCAGCCTTGCACTAATATTAGTTGTCGAATTAAACATGCATTGGATGCGAGGAAGTCTTGCATTAAAAAAGATAAATATGGTTGCCGGTCACAGCCAGGTTGACTGGCCACTCAAAAAGTGTCCTGCGAATTTAGAAATTTGAAATAATGCATGCTTCTGATCTATCAATGTACACAGCGTTGGGTTTGATCAATTATTACGATAAAAATGTATGAACACTCAAATTGCAGTAAACAATATAGAATTCAAGGTTAAAGGATATACCCACTAGATGGATTGTAAAAATTCGATTTTAATGCTCAAGTATTTGACCCTGGTTTTTGTTTCAGGACTTAAATGCCTTAGAGATAAGCTGCAATCACCGAAACAAGATATAATGAGAGAGGTAAGCTTTTCATTGCAATAAACTATTTTTGTCTCTAGATAGCATTATCAGCGGTGTGTGATAAAACTCAATAAGAGTGAAATTCTCAACGGTTTGAGTTGAGTTGAGAATAAATTTTTCTCTAAGTCATGCAAAACAATTTCATTAAAATTGAAATAATGAGTGAATTTTGATGATTAGAATCATTAACCGCGATTTAAGAATTTTATCTGTCAGTGAGTGGCCATTTTTGGAGAAAAATTAAACTATTTGGGATGAAACTCCAGTATTTTAATTGAAAGTTTGGTTTTGTGGAGGAAATTCGGTTTTAGACAAGTTTTTAGCAGTTTTTAACCCTCCATGAATCAATTTGCCGCGATAAATTACTGCCTTAACTTATTATTATTATTAAATTTTGTGGGTAACGTATCATATTCTTAATTTGTCGATCTGAACGAAGTTATGATTCTGACAAGTGCGAAGAGTTAAGGGCAGGAAAGATACTTTCCATAAGAGTACGGATCAACATTTTTTTTACAAGCGCTCTAAAAAGACAATTTGCAGTAAAAATCATGCTTTTGATTTTCAAGAAATTATGTTACAATTTTATTCATTATTTTTACTAATATTTAATGTAAATATACTGCACTCTGTCGGCTCCTTGCTGATGTTAGTTGTTGGTGTTTTTAGAGTAGAGCAGGAATCTTACTGCTATAGGCATTGATGTAAAATGAAATAGAATAAAATGTTTATGATTCCTCTCAACTATCGATAACAATGGATAGGATACGTCAATGTACAATTTTAAAAGTCCTAAAGAACAGTGTTGATAGGGTTTCAATGACAAACAAAATAGAATACAGTATTACAACGATGACTGATATAAACTGTGAAATAAGTATTTCGAGATTATTTCAAAACTGAAAAGAAGAATAGGAATAATTTCTCAACACTATAAAAACATTTTCTCATTAGGAGTTCCTCAACTCTAGACTTAAAAACAGCCGGGGATACTGCATTTTTTATTTAATTTGGTAGAGAGCTTCTTAGTTTTGTATTATTTTTATTTCTAGTACCGTAGGAGTGTGTACAACTGGTAATGGAGTATTAATGTTTATTATTGAAAAAACAAAGGTTGAAGTTTCATCGAATGAACTGATGAGCCTTATGGTTTATTTTTGTGCAAAAAATATTTTTCAATGTAACCAGTATGTTGAAGCTTTTGCTCAGTTTTATACAAACCATTTTCTGTATTTGCCCTTTCCATTTTAAGTTACAATCTAAGAGCGTCTCTATAAATATAGATGAAGAGAAGTGCTAACGATATTATTATTGATTTTGAAAGTGAATTGAAAGGAATTTCATATTTTGTGTGGAACTCAATTACTATACTATTGTTCTGATATGATTTTTTTGTTTATTTTGCATGCGAAAAATCGAAAAATAATTTCATCCATGATATTTGAAGAGCATTGCAATGTAGTTCTTGTAGAATACTTTGCCAAGTATCAATGGGATATAATTCAACGATCGTTGAATTGCATTCAGTTGTAAACTTTCCTGCGAATGTACTTGGGCACTTGCATGTAGGCTAATATCACCTTTTCTATCCGAAAACTAAAACACGCTCTAGGGAAAATCAAAACATTGACCATAGAAACTGTTTACGTCACTGACAGAAGTGAAACAAAACTTCAACTGCTTGTATTGGTGCTCCAGTTGAAGTCGCTTCCGCAAGATGGCAGCACGCACCAACATAAGTCAATCGGTTTAGCTCGTCATTGCAGTATTACCCCACTCTCTCCTACATGCATAGCGTTCATAAATCATGCTTATGTAAAATACAGATATCGGGTTTTATTTTTGCGAATCCCCAACTGACTAGTTTTAATAAGTTTGGTCTGTTTTTAGTTAATGCGATGTTGCCACATTCATTAATATCATTGTTTATTTGGATGAAATATCTGTTTTATCTCTTGTATATTTATATAACTTTTATGTTGTTGTTTGACTTTAAGCTATCCTTACTTCACTTTGAGAAAAGTAACTCTTCAACTCAACCCTCAGAAAAGAGAACAAACTATTCTAGCAACATCATTTTGAATGAGGTTTGCTGAATTACTCCATGCACAATGTTTATCGATGGTACTTTCAAATCCCATTAATTGGGTGATGGATTCTACGTATACACAATTTTGTATTTACCTGACTTTGATTCAATCAGGATTTAATTTGACTGCGCAGTAATTCTACCCTGTTGCTACCAAAGGCCAGAGGTGAAATGCTTCGACCTTTTGACATTTCATATAGGTTGTAGTGGATAGTGTTTGTTTTTCACCTGTTTGGTGCATTTCCTTGGGACAGGAAATGCGCAAAGACTGTTTATAACTGTAGCAACCTTTGAATCTGACGAAAGGTCAGGGATAATACGGCCAATTTACCGGAGGATGAAGGAATAAGAAGCTTTATTCGGAGTTCACAAATCACTTCGAAATTCATAAGCAAGTTATATCTGGGGAATTTATTTTAATTAAATATAGACGTGGATTTAATGAGTTTGAAAATATATTGTATTTCCAAAAAACCAACTCATAAACTTAGTAGTTCGTACCGTCGAGAAGTTCAAAATTTATAATAATAATAATAAGTATACTTTATTGTCATTTAGAATAAATCTTGTGGACAAAGCTTGTGCTAAATAAATATATATTTGAATAGAAAAGTGAGAAGTTAGAATATAAAACTACATAGTTAATAAGCTGTCAATTTTGTAACAGCACAGTTGGAATAGTGAGTTTTGTAAAAACAGTTGAAATACTCAGTTTTGTTTAAAATAAATATGAATACATTTATACATATACATAAAAAAACATCGTCGAAAATATTCTTGTAGATGAGGCAAACTGAGTCAAATGTGATCACTGCCAATATTTTTTCTTCTACGGATATGTATCTGCATTAATCACGAGGTTTAAGTTTATACGTATACCTGATCGCTCGTTTCTGCAGTAACAACAATACAGTCTGAAGTGCTGATGGGTTTCATACTCCCCAAAACGGTGAAACGGTATTCCATAACGTGAAAGGGACTCTAAAAGGGCGCTGTACACCGTTCTGATAGTTTTAATTCCCAAATTTATTAGTTACTCTCACTGCAAAACACCCAGAAGAGATCTTACTATTAAGATGCTTGATATGGTCGTCAAATTTGAGCCTATTGCCTATAAGTATGTATACCTAGATATTTAGTTTTAGATAGTGTGTTGTGTAAATTATTTGAGTTTTTGCTGTTCCAAGGTATCGTTTAATCATTAGCTGAAGATCCTTGTGGTACTCCAGACATGATATCGTTTTATACAAACAGTTCTGAAGTTCTCTGCTGTAACGAAAGAAAGAAAGACGAACTTGTTGAAAGCGTCGGAAATAAAGAAAATTAATAAAAGTTTGAAACTCTTAATGATCAATTAGAACTATTTACCTCTCCACTTTTCGTTTGTGAATTTTGATTAATAGATTGGATCAATTATGTTAACAATATTTTTATGGAATACTACCAGGTATACTTACACAATTTTGAATTTGTGAATTCTGTTATATAGGTGGAATCAATTATGTTATTCTTATTATATTTAAATGGCAGGTAGGTATACAATCATACGTACATATACACAACAATATATTATATTAGCGAATTTATGTAGCCAGATGTCAGTAATACTTGAAAATGGTGTGAAAGCCTATACCGTGGTCAAAAGTTTTATCTTCATTCTGTATTGAAAATATTTCTCTTTCGTCTTTCGTGGAAGTTTATTAAAAAAAATTGTATTTTTCTTGATCATTTAACTACACTGGAAAGATTTCAACATATAAAATCGAATGGTGAAATAATCAAAACATAAACAAGTTCGGTGATATGCAAAATTGATAGATTTTTTTTATTTTCACGGATTTTCACGGCTCAAACTTATGAAAAAGAACCAAGCGACTTTGATAATATTCTATGAACGGTATTGAAATGTTGGATTTTTTCTATAATGGGCAACTGCATTTGCCTTCAAAGTCGCTTGGATCATTAGTCAATATATATCGCTAAAATTCTAGTAGGCCCTTAATACTTTAACACAACGAATTAAAGGAACGTTGTCGTTTGGAACCTTTATCTCAGTTTTTGCAATTTGGTGCTTGGTTCCTTTTCAATTATCATCATCCACATGAAGTACAAAAAATGAAGAAACGCAGTAATGGTTAATAATATAAGGAAATTGTCCAACGAGGTTTTTTATTCCGCCACAACTATCGACTTTCAAACGGTATTAAATTTTTTTGGAAAAGTAACACAAATTGAGTGGTGTCATTTTTCCAAAAAAGAATCGGCCCTCCACTTTCAGAATGGATTAATATTTTCGTATTATATTTAAAAAATTACTGACACGAGAACGCGATTTCATTTGTTTTGTCTTCAAAAATCTAAATAAAACCTAATCAGTCGACACACCAGGGTTTTTAGGCATCTTAGGTATCTGTTACTTCCAAAAAACCAAGAATACAATTTGATTTATAAATATTATCTGAAAATGAGACGTTCTCCTTCAGGCATTTTTTTTTTGTTTTGAGCTTTGTGCTGCTGATAATTTATAAACAAAGATATTCAGCCAGAATACTCAACATTGCTGATGATGTTTGTCAGCACTTCCATACGTAATCCAATTTTACATTTTTTCAATCAATTGTACCCCATCAAGAATAATATACTTTGTGTATTTCAAAAATTCCATTTCGTAAAATTGACAAATTCTTTCAAACCCGTACATTGAACCAAAAAATCACATTCAACATGAAACTCCGCCCATGACAGGATATCCTTCATCTCCTATTGGTGGAAACGCTGCAGAGCTCTCGCTGCATCGAGTGACGTCAGCGCCTAGCAGTGACGTCATTGTTGAACGCAAGGCGTCGCGACTCCTCGGTCTGATCGATATTTTCTGTACACACTGACCCATTTCGTCCTTTCACTTAACGTTCACAAATCAGGATCAAAATGAAAGGTAGGGGGAGGGGGCGATGTGATTCCAAATGAATTTTCAGATTGATGTCATGCGCTGAGTGACAGTCGAAGGAAATGTTGGAAGATGAAAATAATACTCGTCATAATACTCAATTTATTTGTGAAATCAAATTTTGATTCTTTGGTTGTTAATGACGAACCTGACAGATATGGATGGGATCATTTCTTGTAGGTGTCGAATAAATTTCAATTTATTTCATAACTCGAATTATGCAAATAATGATAATTGAATATCTTCAATCAATTTTTGATTTGCATCTATCAGATTGACACCGTTTGCTCGAGCCACTTAAAACGGAGATAAAAATACCTGATACCACCTATTAATCGCCAGTTCTTCTCTTCAAATAAGATTCTTTCTTGCTTAATTCTAATTTACAGCTGAATTACGTTTTCATGGACTTTTCTGTTGCTTATTGAATATCATAGATGTACGAGGGTACTTCATTACGTAATTATCATTAGGCCAGTACTATGCAGGAATCAAACGTTCTTTTTATCATTTTTTTTCCTCGGACACTGGTTCTGTCGCCAGCTGTACCTCAGTCTCTTGGGCTTTTTGTGTTTTCCGGGTTAGTTTACAGCACCCACTTCATGACTCTAGTCTAGTATAGGTTCTTCAATGGTTGGCTGTTGTATTCTTCGGGATTAAGCATAGGTTTCAAGAATATTGCCTGTCTTTTGTGATCTAGTGCCTCGCATTCTGACAGTACGTGTTTGGTCATTATCTGCAGGAAAGTTCTTCATTGTACAGCACCATTTTGTGCAGGTGTCCTCTCATTGGACTGTAACCAGTGAGTAGACCCCTTCCAGTCCTAACTTGATTCCTGTTTATCTTGAGCAGTTTCTCATTTTGTGTTTTGACGGTTCTTTAATGAATGATTTCTCGTGGTGCATAAATGGGGCTTCGTTCCACCTCTTTTTTTGTTTTCGTTTGACCCAGTCCCGTATGCATCCTCGGTTGTCCGATTTAGTAACCCCGAGTGCTGGATATGGAGTTGTTGAGCCCATTCTGACTAATTCATCAGCTTTTTCTTTGCCATTGATGCCACAGTTTCCTGGAAGGTTATTTTGATGTGTTCTGTAAGAAAACTAAGTTCTTCACGGGATTCCCATACCAATCTGGATATCACTTTCGGGTTCATAAGAGCCTTTGGTGACGCCTGAGTGTCTATGCATAATTGGATCCATGCATTTCGCATTTCCCTCATATTGTTCTCTTTCACGCATTGCATGATAGCGTACATCTCCGCCTGGAATACGGAGGTGTTTATTCCTAGTGAGGCACTTATTTGGGAGTTTCTCCCCTCACTCTATATTCCAGCACCAGTTCCTTCCTTGGTTTTGGATCTATCTGTATACCCGATTCTCTTTCCAGGTTTGCTCTTGATGTTGTCGTTTGTCCATTTGCTTCGATCTTGAATGATCACCTCGAAGTTATTGTTGAAGAAATATCTGGGAGTCATGTGGTCTGTCGGATTCATAATCTGTTTACCATTGCAATGAACTATAACTTATAAGGATTGTCAATAAAAACTGTATATCATAACGAACGAAACAAAAAATCCATAAACCACAACATGTGATTGAGACCAATCACTAGCTTCCGGAACTCACCGACCGATAATAAACGAAATACCTCTTACCGATACTACAACCCTTGCAGGGTACTAGCAGTCAGGAACTCGAGGCATTTAGTGTACAATATCAAAGAGGTTCAAGTAGGACCTGAAGATCGTTTCATTAGCTTTGACGTGGAGAGCCTATGTCCCAATTGACGAATGCCTTAGCATCATCAAGAGGAAACGGAAAGAAGAAATCCATCTTATGACGATGGACGTTCGGAACCTAAGTTATACATGGGACGAGACGGATTAAAAGGGTAGCTTTGTTATATTTTTTTATGCTGTATCAGTGTATTGTATCAAATTGAACTATAATGAAAATATATTATTTAATTTCTTATAGCACTTCAATTTACTGTGAAGCTGCAACATTAGAACAATCTCTACTTCCCAAACGATTCATTATAGAACCCAATATTGATAAAAATATGGGGTGTTCCATTCAAAAAACATTAAAAGTGATGGCGTGGAAAGAAGTATTACAAAAGTTTTACCGAAAATGATTAGGTAAAAAAGTTATTAATGGTGGGCATTGACCTGGTAATCATAAATTCAGTCAAAATATGCGAAATGTGAGAATATCAATCATGATAATAAATTAAATGGAGAATATTATCTATCATTTTTCTCTTCCACATAAAAGAAAGTCTTAAAAAGCGTACCAACCTACATTTTCTGTCAACGAATCTGATTCACACATTAAGAAGCATTGCTCACGTAATTCAGATATGCACTGAGGACACTTTGAAGTGTGTTCAATTCTTTTAGTATTAAAAAAAAACAATATTTGGAATGAAGTGTCTGATAATCCTGTATTCATACAATTAAAGACGACTCGTTGGCTACTGACGTATCGATTGAGCAATTTACATCGGCTTGATCACCATGAACATGAGGGCAAAGTAAGTGCTCCCTTTTTCATTGATTAAAAGTACAATAGGGTCGCCGCATCACTGTTACTTTCTGTATAAAGAGACATGCACTACACACTGTTTCGAAATTAACGATAAATTCAAAAGCTCTCTGGGTGTAATATGAGCTTTGGAATGAAGAACTCTGTCGATGAAGTAAAGTTTAATATGAAACTACCCTTCACATGAAGATGGATACTATAAATAGTGCCGTAAGAAGCAGAAAGGTTCTAGGAAGATTTACCTGAATTTCAGCATATGGCCAGCTCCGCCAAGCAATAATAATAGTATTAGAGTGCAGTCGGTTGAAGCAAAACCTTTAAACACATTTTGAAATACAAATTATTCGAATTTACATGGTTAACAATGGTCAAAACAGAATTAGATGAATACTTGATCTATATGAATGTTCTGGAGTCAAGGTTCAATAGATATTCATATGGTAAAACATCAAGCGCTATTTGTATTTATGCAAATGTGCTGAATAGTTGAAAGGAATGTATCAAAACAAATGATTCAACACTTTTTATTACTTTATAATTGAAACTCTTCTACTGTAGTCAGAGGAATCTATGGAACCATGAATGACTACCAAATACTGTTATCGAAGACACCAGCGATAGTCAATATAAAGTCAAAGTCATCATAGCCAATTGAAGTCAAAATAAACCTTAATGTAAGGGTTATAAAAACTAATAGACGAAGCTTCATTTCCCTAATGATAATGTTATGAAGAGACCCAAATATTCAATATGCACCAACTGTATATGCACAAATATTGTCATTGAGACAATCCCAAGAAAAAGAACAAGACAGGAGGCAATTTAACGAAGAACCTCGTTATTTGTTTGTTTTGAATGACACACTCATAGTTTATTTATTCATTATATGAAAGTGTGAGGCCCGGTTTTGTCGGGTATGTCTACAGACACGTACGCTTTTTCAAAATGCGTCATGACGAACATATTTAAAGAATTTTCAGATATTTTATTTCATTAATTTTTTGATTTTCATTAACCTGAGCCTACGCAAAAAATTTTTGTGGGATTAATGTTCATTCCCCTACTCAATGTTATTTTTGGTGATATGATTATAATATTATTACCATTATAATTACCATATTCATTTATGCTCTCCATACGGATCGATTCATCAGAAAATACGTTATTTTCAGATATGAAATATTTGAGAGGTATAATAATATTCGGCTATTTTCATTACAGCCAATGATGGAAGAGAGGAGAGTTGCCCCGGCTAGGGGAATCGACTTGTCGAACATCCGAGAAGAAGAGTTCCAACACCACACTTCCTACATAGCCTTGGACTGCCACGTGGAGCCAGGAACACCTAATAGAGCAGAAGGAACCCTTCCACGGAATCTGGTTCTCAGGTCTTCCCAAGTTATAGTGAATGTTAGTAATTTATCATATTAGTCATTCATCACAAGATCATTTGACAGTGGAGTTTCTCCTCTACCAAACTCAGAAAGCAATGTTGATACTGATTCTTTTATTTACAGTCTCAAGGTGTTTGGAGTACAGATTTCATACCACAGGGCACTCGTTATGGGCCACTCGTTGGAGAAATATATGCCAAAGATGCTATTCCTAAATCTGCTAACAAAAACTACTTTTGGAGGGTGAGTATAACTTCTAGATTATGAAATTGAGTTTGTTGTTGTTTCACGAATTATCATCGTTGGTATTTCCATTTTTTTCTATTCAATTACTCTTGGTGATTGGTCTATTTCTGCTTTGGTGTAGGTACAACTAAGAGAGGGATTCTATAGAAACAGGTGCATTGATGATAAGGTGACTACAATTTTGATTACTTTCTTCTTTCGTCCTTTCTTTAGTAGTGTCTTCTGTAACATAGGGCTTGGCAAAACTTTTTCTGTAGGAAAAATCAAATTTTATGCCCAGTTTATATTGACTTTTGAATCGTAAGTAGTTTGTAATTTTTGAAATTTTGACCTCTATTGTCACTTAGAATGGTACTTATATCCAACCATGGAGATTGAAACATTTGAAATCAAGCTTCAATTAACATTTCTGAATATTACCAAGTTTTTCTGTTGATGAAAAATATTGATAATTTTGATGTACCATATTACTATTCCCAATCTATTCGAATTTTATAAGTTAGTTGCAAGTTACATTGTTGGTAGAGGAAAATAATTATAACATAAAATACTTACCAAAATTATGTCAAATCAAGAAAATTCAACATACCATTTTCGCAGTTTCATATTATACCCTGAACTAATATTTTTCAACGCAAGTTACTTTTTACGCATTTCATTTTAAATATGAAGGAAATCTCTCACTTATATCGATCACCCAACTCATATTCAATGAACAATAATTTCAGATATACAAGGATAATGAGCTCTACTACTACATAGATGGATTCGACACATCCAAAGCCAACTGGATGAGATACGTCAGTCCAGCCTACTCTACTCATTGTCAAAACTTGATTGCCTATCAGCACGAAATGAATATCTACTTTTACACCATCAGACCCATCGAACCAAACCAAGAACTGCTGGTTTGGTACTGTAAGGAGTTTGCCGAGCGACTAAACTACCCACAGACTGGACAGGAGATGCTCCAAAGGATAAGTAAGTGTAGAATTAATATAAGTAGGGTTGCTAATGCCAATAATTTCATGTTTTGTTTAGGGCAGTCACAGCACTCTACTGAGGTCATCACAGTGAACACCACCATAATACAACCACCAAAAGAGACTCCCTATGAACAGCAACTCACCCCACCAGAAGGTAGTGTAAGGTCGGACGAGGGCTACCACAGCAATGAGTACCACGACGATGCTCTAACACCCCCTGAGGATAGTGACTCGGACGGTGAAGATAATAATTATGTCCTAGACTTCAGTAAGAAGCCTACCCAAGAAACGGCTGTTATCAAACCAGTTTGTCCAGAGAACATAAAGAACGAATACAGGAAAATAAAAATTAAGATAACCAAACCTTACCACTACAGAACAGCAAAAAATGAAAATGATCAAGACGCCGACAAGGACTTAAGAATGGATACCACAGTACCTGAAGTAACGACACTAGCCCCGCGGATGATGACACCCCCAGCGGCAGTGATCATGATGGATTCACCCCCTCTTGAAGTTCCTGATAACGAACCCTTTTATGAACCTGAAGCTAAAGCGACTAATGTGATTTCTAGATATAATCCTCCATCCTCAAGCATCTTGGAGAATATTTTGCTGAGGAACAGAATAGATACTAACAATAACGACAAAAACCAGGTGCACAGTAATACGTCACCGTCTCCAACTTCTCCAACAGAAATGGCATACTCGTACAAGAAAAGCCACAGATATGGTACCAGTACTAATCCTTGCAGCCCAGATTCCAGCTCCAATATACTCTCCCCAAGTCGATCAATGCTGAAGACATCAAGCCCAGAACAAACCAATGTTTATCTTCCTCACCCTACCGAAACCTATCACAATAACATCCAGTCTGCCAATTTCTACACCGTTTACTCTTCCCCTGATGGTCTTGTTCATAGTACAGTTAACTCACCTCCAATGCACCCCTACTCTCCTCCTGCCCCGAATAACTTCAGCAGCAATCATCACAACAACGGCACTAATTTGCTAGTCCCCGCAGCTCATCTCATCAATGGCTCTATGACGCATCACTTAATGACACCACTACCACCACTTCAGATCAATAATAGTGAAATCTCTCCTCCTTCCAGAAGCCCTGAGCGGTACGATCCCAATTTATGCTCTAGTAATCCCACAAGCCCCAACGGAGGGCCTTCCAGAGGCTACAGGAGCCTCCCTTACCCGTTGAAAAAGAAAGACGGTAAAATGCATTACGAATGTAACGTTTGCAGCAAAACGTTCGGCCAGTTATCTAATCTGAAAGTTCATCTGAGGACGCACAGTGGAGAGCGACCTTTCAAATGCAAGGTCTGTACAAAATCATTCACGCAGCTGGCCCATCTGCAGAAGCATCACTTGGTACACACTGGGGAGCGTCCTCATGAGTGTAAGGTGTGCAAGAAGAGGTTTTCCTCCACTTCCAACCTGAAAACGCACCAAAGGCTCCACAGCGGACTGAAACCGTTTGGGTGTGACTTTTGCCCTGCTAGGTTCACCCAATATGTTCATCTCAAACTCCACAAAAGATTGCATACGAACGAGAGGCCTCACATATGTGAGTGCGGCAAGAACTATATAAGCGCTTCAGGCTTGAGGACTCATTGCAAAACTACCAGCTGTAGTAGGATGAACAAGATTGAGGAGGAATTTAACGGTGATGGGTCTCCTAATTGCTTTTACGAATACGCTGGATCCGATGGAAGTCTTGGTAAGTTTGATCTTTTATTCAGTTCTTATTTACTTATTTTTGTCATTACCTAACACAATATTTTGTCAATGGTCAGTTGGCAGCACTTCCAATAATTTCTCCAATACTTGACACAATTAACTTAGTTCTTTGTGCATCCACATGTTTTGGATTCCCATGATAGCTTTTTAACTTTTTGGCGATTTCTCAAATGCAGTCTGCCTGTCACATCGTTTCCAAAGACACTAAAGTGTTTCTTTCCTGTATCCTCGTCGCCACTGATTTCAATCTGAGATATTGTTAACTTATTTCTTATGGTTTATAATTTATTTCACATTGAATGATAATGGGGTGAAACCACGTTCAGATTATAACTGGCCTCAATCCCCAGAATTTCAATCGATGGCACACATCTGAAGAAAATAAACCACTATCAACAAGCAGTGGCGGGTAAAGTTTCCACAAAACCCATTTATCTAATAAAAAACATAAATTCAATAGTCTTACTCGATAATGTAATAATGATAATAATTTTTTATTCAGTGTATTAAAGTGAAATGTATGAATCAAACAAAGTGAAATAAAACTGTCTGTATGAACAAAAAACCTTCTTTGTATGTATATCAATAAAATAAAATATCAAATTTGAAATACAATAATATTCAGAAAAATATAATAACATATTTATGATATAAATAAAAATGTCCCTTTACTATTGCAAGATGATATTAATAACATTATGAATAAATGAAAACAGAAGAAAATAGAATTCAAGAAATGGAAGGAGAAAATAAGGAAAAAAGTCACATTGACTGTTGCCAGTTTGTATGTGACTGGGAATTCTAATCTGAAACCGAGAAGTTAAATTTCATGTAGAATACAAGGTATTGAAATAAATAATATTTAATATTACATAGATATACAAGTACAGATCAATTTGGGGAGTTATGAATTCACTGATATTGTATTTCAGTTGGGACCCTAAAAATACACTAGTTCATGCAATTCAGTACGAAGCAAGCTAGTGGTGAATTCACTCAATCGTTTTCTGAAATCATTTTGATTTTTTGAACTTTTAGTTGCACACACTGCATGTATTAATTCACTTCTAGTTAACTCTGCAAAGTTATTTTTGTAAGGTTACATTCAACTTGGTTTTGAAGCAATATCATGAAGTTATAAAACGCAATGTTAATGTAAGCGTAATGTAATAGTATAAGGGAATTTCCATATGTTAACTGTAACGTTTCATCAAGCTTACGTGATGTATCATTTCTAGTGGGCTGCTTCCTAACTTAAAAATATGTTTAAAATCTGTTATCGAATTTGAGTGTGGCTTCACTCTATACCAGACAAATGGTTCCTTATAACGAATCAGTATTTCAAAATTAAAAAAAAAAGGATCGTGTTACAATAAATCACTACAGGATATCAATGTTGATTGGTGGGGTTTCAACAATCATGGAAAAAACATGATCAAACGTTGTGAAAAAAACCCTCAGAACCAAAAGGATAATGGTCCTTTGATAGGAGTTTTTTATGACATGTTATTATATCGTCAAGCACATATTTGCGATCAACTTTTAACAGCATTTTTTTTTATTTTCCAGGATCCATGGATCTCAGAGACGGTCACGAAGATCCAAAAGATCCTCCCTTCGAAATCCACAACCCTCATCCCCAACTGAACCACCCTGTGCTACACCCTGGACTCTCCAGGCCGCTCCCTTCACTAATAAAAAATGGCACTCACCAGAGGCATGCCCAAACTCCTCGTCGCCCCAGAAAGGAGAACAGGCCGAGTGTTATAGAGTCGAATCGACTCCAAATCATTGAGTGTACCTAAATGTATTCGTTTGTGCTGTGGATTTGGGACGTTATTGTGGAATATTTCCATCACATGTGCGACTGCTCAGTAGGTGTAGTTTCTGTTAAGTTTTTAATGTTTATTTATTCCTAGAGAATATTGTCATGCTGTGTTCCAAAAATACTGAACGATTTTTGTCTATGTTTGTTGCAGACTCACTTTCCGGAAACGATAATGATCTTTGAAAAGATTTTTAGTATCGAGAATGTATTTGGTTTTCAAAAAATATTACTATGGAATATCCTTCATAACTTCATCCTGATTGATAGGTCAGTTATATTGAAGAAGGTTAAAAAATTAACAAGGGGTATTTGATTTTCTTAGAAGTACAATTGAAGTATCCCAACTCGGTAAATATATAGGCTTTACAGTTTTACTAGAGTTATAAAAAGGGGAATATATCACTTTCAGATAATATGGGATGTCCAAATTTTGATACGTGGGATATGGGATAACTGAAACTGATATGAATGTATATAACCTATAAGAATTCCTGCTGAGCAGATATTTTTTGAAACCAATAATATGAAAACTTTAGTGAGAGAGATTATTTTTGTTTCCACTTTTCGATTTTGTAGAAACATTCAAATTTATTGCATTTTGGAGCGTAGTGTAGTACTGACTAAAGTGTTTTTTTCTGAAGATACTCATTACTTTTGTTGAGATAAATAATTTATTTAGTATTTATTGATAGTTATAATATTGAAGTATTTTATGGAAATACCCGAATTTTGAATTTAGACTGATTATGAAAAAGCAATATTGTAACCATGACTTACAACTTGCATTGTTGTTGGATATTCGGTATTACATTTGAATGTTAACGACGCAAATTTTTTTCCAAAATACTAAGAAACTCAACACAGCCAAGGACTTTGTGATTAGTGAATTTTTCACAGAAATAGATAATCACAGATAGTTCTGTCCTCGAATATTCTTGACCTGGTTTTTTGGGACATATTTGAAAGGCTCATCGGTTCCATTGGAGAACTTTGAATTTCAACAAGGTTTATGTAGTTTAACCATGTGATTAAACTTTGAGATGTATATTTCCTCCATTTGTTTGTAGTTCAAATCTCTGATATGTATTGAAATGATTTATTATGTCAATTACATTTTGGCAATACTGATTCAGTCGAATGCGTCTCAAAAATGTGAAATTCCAATTTTAAATTATACAAAAACTGATTCCCACGGAAAGGGACCAAAAATAGTTTTCCATAATATGTGTAAATTACTATTTTTGTGAACTTCTGTAATTGAAATTAGGGGTTGCGAAGGTGCTAATCTTCTTCCAAATCTGAAACTTTTCAGTAACTTTTCACTGTATGCTATAGTGTTTCTCTGTAATAAGCACAAGGTTAGGCAATTTCATGAATGTTTTGTGTTTCACTGTAGTTCATCGTAAAAAAGAAAAGCTACAATATGCACAATTGTATTGGGCACTCTGTTGAAAATTTCATTTGTAGGCACTCATTTTGGTACTTTCAAGTTATTTTTTCAAATATTTCATTAGGTTCTATTTCTAGAATATGTTCAATTCGTGATGAAACAGTGGTCTTTAGATTACTAATTTTGGAATATTTCGAGCACACAAATACTCTGTATTTGAACTCTAGATTTTGAAGAATATAATATATATAGAGATATATGTTGCAGCAGAAAAAATATATAATAATTCTGAAACGCTTGATTTTAATAACAGAAAGCGAAGGGAAAACGCCGTCAGAAGATAATTTGACATATTTTTAGACTTTTATACATGCATTTTTTCACAAGTAGTAATCTCTTATATAAGGAAATTATTTCATCGACATTTAATATTCATATAAAGATGATATTTCTCGCAGCCTAAAACCATGCACATTTTTTGTAAAAACAACAGTTCAAATTGTGCTTTTTCAGAACTGTATGTAAATGTGATAAAAAATTGGTACTGATGTTTTAGTTTTTTCCAAGGGAAGAATCGTTGAAAAGGGACAGAATACATCATTTCAATACATATCAACTCCATAAATTACTTGTTTTTAAATGTATCCAAATAAGTATAAACCAAATAAGTTCATCCACTTCACTTAATGCTAATATTTATATACATGTAATTCTGTGTATGTAACTTTCAAAATATTAAATGGTGCTTGTGACTTTTATTTTTAATAGTGTGTGAGAAAATTCGAAGCTTAAATAGTCGATGGGCCAGACCTATAGTGTTTAAAATAAATGAGTAATTAGAAAACTGCTTTTGGTGTCGAACAGTTCATTCTAGCACAACCCAAAGAAGACAAAACACAAATAACATTTTCCACATATTCCCGAAAATACAGTCTGGTCCATTGATTAAGTAATACTAGCAGTTGAGAAATCCATTTTCCGCTTGCACTAAGAAAATCAGTATTAAAATGAGTTGGTTCAAATTATGAATATGTGTATCATCGATCATATTTTTTGTAAAAACATATTTTTGTATATTTAGAGTTTGTAAATATTTCTCAGTTCAGGTACCTACTTGACAACTTGTAAAGATTTTGTATAAATTGTGTAAATTGGTTTGACAACTTGCCTCTGTATATATATTTTGTTATTTTTCAGAGTATATTTTTGTTTTTTGAATTGCAATAGCAATAAACCATACTTACACTGATCCAGGTACTTATATTTTGTTATACAATATGTTATTTCACATATGATACACAATAGTAAGATATACAAAAATTGATGGAAAATAGTATGTACTATGTACAATGAATTCATTTTCCATTCTTTATTTATTTTTATCACATATGCTAATACTCACCATATATACAAAAATGAAAGAGAAACTCTTGAACTCTGATATAATATTACGATTTTGTACGATAGCTTTTTTCCTAAACTGGTTTAATTCGATTGTCCAATCTGGTTTTCGAAAAGAAGGTATATTCATTATTTATGGTGAGTAAACTTCTCAAGAGCTGCCTTTGGAACAAAAATTGTCGAAAATTCTATATGCATCAATATGAAAATGTACGATTTTTTGAAAGAATGACTATTTTGTCTGATGTGGGTACCTTGTTCATTTTTTACAAAGGTATGGTTTTATGATTATTTTCTTCACCCCATAACTTAGGTCATACTTATTAGTGTTAGAAATTCTGCTACTTATGTTGTCAGTTTTTGTACCTTTTTCATTATTCATTAAAATTTTCAAAAGTATTTTGGTATATTTCATGCATGTAAAAATGTTCATATGACTATAAAAATATAAAAATAACCAATGGAATTTTATTTGACTCACCTTATACTCACTGGAACCAATAAAGGAGTCTAATGATCTCTGGAAATGAGTACAAGACTGTGTTCGGAAAAACCGTAAAACTCCCATTAGGCTACGTCTGCTCATGATGAAGAAAACTAAATGTAGCTTTGTATATATTAATGAATAGGCACAGGTATGGAATGAAATGTTTCAGAAAAACTTTCATAATTTGTTTTAAAAACTATGAATATAGCTAATTAGGAAATTTAAAAATGTCAACATTCTACTCTTTACTTCACATTTTTCTCCATTTCATCGTCATTCTTCCAAATCTCACTCAAATTCTTTATCTTTTTCCTCTCTTCTACATTATTGTCTTCCTTATCTTGATGCTTGATGGACCATGTTGGAGTTCCTTGGACGTTGGACTGCGTTTAGAGTAGATTTCAGCAGCAGGTTTAGAGATGTCTTTCTGTTTGCCACCACTCGGTTATCCTTATTAAAACAGTCAAACATACTTATGAGAAACTTACTAACCATGGTGACAATTCGATATGTGCTGTTCATGCATTCATAATTTGTAGCGTGAAATGAAGTTATAAGTAAGATTTGCCTTCCAAACGTATCTGTTTGCTGTTTGCTTTCTCAGCCAAGGAGGTCATCGACGTCGTCGTCTATGAAGGTAGGTCGGGGTTGAAGCAGTTTTCTTCGTGGCTTCCATATAGTTTGGAACAAAAAAGGCCTACTAGTCGGCAATAAAGTAGTTCCCTGTGCAGCACTTTGTCATTATCACCATTGCATCTCACGCTGAGCTCTTGTGGGCGGTAATTGAATCCAAAGAGTTTCCAGCCTTCCATTTGCCCTACTATTCGAGTGTCAACTTCATTCCCAGCCACTGTTGAATTTGGTAAAATACCCTCAGATTGTATTGCTTCGCTGTGGCTTCAGTTGGTGAAAGAGAAAGAGAAGACTGCTGTATTACCAGTCAGCTTATATGCTACCTCTTGAACAGCAGCTCATTTATATTGGTGGTGCGATGGTTCCTCCAGCACAAGGTCATCAAGAGTATCCCCCCTGTCTCTGTGATTGCCTCTGGTGTTGCTCTAGGGTTGAACAATCGGCAAATGTAAGGTGAGAGGTCGGAATGTTTTGTGAGTCTTCAAAAAGTGCGGACGTCGAGTCACAACCGCTACAGGCATGGAAAGTAGTATATGCTCCGCCAGAATGTTTCAGAAGCTGTGAGCTTGACAAAATAATTAAGAGACTTTCTGAATGTAATTCATGTGCATTAGTAGCAGCAATTTTTGTCAGTATACTGTTTTCTACGTTTCTCCTGAATCTCAACTCCAGCACACATTTTCAACAACTTTTCCATCTACCCGCTTTTTACTTGCCTGAACAAAAAAATGCATACCTCTTGTTCAACTGTAGTCGTCGGTGTTTCCTTTGACATTGAACTTTCACTTTCGTGTACATAAAAAAATTAAAATCTTCAAGTTCTCATACTCAAATTCACTTCTCTCTCTAAACTGTTTAGAAAAAACTCCCAGATATTTTTCCTGGAAACATCAAGTTCGAATCTCGTATGCTTGGGTTACGTTTATGATCTTATTCTGTGAGTAGAGTAAGAGAATGTTTGGAAATATACTTATCATTTGAGTTACGAGGTTTTGATTTATGAACTCTGTAGGTAATACTTTAATATTGAAATATTATTAACCAATTATGGATACATGGAATACCATTAATTTTTGGGAACTCATGAATGTTAGTTAAACGTAGTGAATACAACTGAAGTTCTCACTACTATCAACAGATTCAACCTTGTTTTTCTGGTTGCACTGTTATGAAATTTCCTGGGACACAATTCCACATATCTTCGTTATTAACAATATCAGTAGGTATCCCAGCCAAATGATATTATATTGTAATCCATATCGTGAGAATACAATCAATATGGTTAGAATATATAGAATATATTCTGTGGGTCGACAGAACCATAAGCATGTAGGCCCGTTAGCACCCACCGCTGGTGCTGGGAACTGGTTCGATTTCAAAGGTAGCTAATTTCACGTGCGAAAGAAGCCTGCCTTCTAACCGATACCCTTCTCACACTCTCCAGGTTCAGATCGATGCTTCCAAGGTGCGCTTTCCGTATCGCTGCCACTGCTGGACGTTCCGTGAGGATGTAGATGGCTGACTCCTGATCCTCCAAGATCCATCTGCATTCAGTATCATCCATGATACCTACAATGTTGAGGTACTTAGGATGACAGTGACCCGTCAGGAGCCCTATCACTAATGTAATTTCCTTTCTGCTCATTGAGAGTAGACTTGGTTTTCCTAGTAGAAAAGCCTCCGATGTGGAGTTTTGATTGCATCCTAAAATTTGACTTCCAGGACTTCATTCATGATTATGACGCTCTATAATCAAGAAACTCCTAGGATAGGTTCTGATCCAATCGTTGAGCTTTTCGCACCTCATCTGGTCAGATTATCGGCCTGTTTCCGGTCACTCCGGTATAACCGGGGATCCAAAGAAGCTTCTTATTGGCAGTGGATAGCTTTTGCAGCTCGTTATTTGCTGGCCGTGGTAGCCTCATAAGAATATCAGTACATTACAATCAATATATTGTTGAAACTTAAAACCTCTGATATTCTCGTTATTCCTATTTCAAAATTTGATCGAACAAACACAAACCATCAATTTATTTTGCTGTCATCACTACTTTATTCAAAAGCAGAGTAGGTCGAGTTAACACGAAGTAAGTTTCTGAACGATTGTCAATGTATACTCCATGAAGCTAGAATATATTTTCGAATTATTCGGAGTAACCAATCCTTACTGAGTAGATGAACGCAACTTTGGAGTACCATTTGGAGCAGACATGCTCAGCGAAAGAAAGATAGCGACGAGCATTCAACATATCTCGCTACCATGTGATGTGTGGTTTCAGGCCATAACATTCGGAAAAACACAGTAGAGTTTCGTCAGGTGATAATTTTTGAAGTTTTTAACAAATAGGTAATTTCGATCGCATTCATTTGAAATGCAGGAGTGATGTCAAATCATAGCCACACAAGGGCAACATTCACGTGTTAAATTGTACAACTCAGAGATATCCTACCTAGCAGACAAACCCGCCCATCCACTGCTGGTATAGACCAGAGCTTTGTTCAGAGCTACACCATAATTGAAAGAACTCGCAACGAGGACACAGGGTGAAGAAGCTAACGGGGAGAGCAAGAATATACGCAACAAGCAACAGAAAAATGAATGAATGAAAATTAAGTAAGAAGTATGTATGGGGAGGCTGATATCATAGCCTTAGGTCCCCATGAGACCTTTTTGCCGTCCCCTGCTCTCATCAAGCATGGTGTTCTACCTATCCATGGATTCCACCTGCTCTCCCCAAAGTCTTCAAGGAAGGAAGTTCCTTCAATCCTCCTTCTCAAGCCCTGTTTGCGCTGGTTCTCAGTTGGGCAATGCGGCGACCGCGGGTGATTCTGGCACCGGCTACCAGACCCAGTATCCCATTGAAAACTAGTTTTCCAGTTCTTACTGCGAATTTCTTCCACCCGTCCCCTCGTGAAATTCTTGGTGGGGCTGGTTCTCGATCGGGAGTTGCGGTGGCCTCGGGCGATTCATTTACCGGCTACCGGTCCCTTAGCACCCGATCCAAGGCTCTCACCGAAGATCAGCTTTTTCAGCTCCCGCATCAAGTTTCTTTGATCCGCGTCCTCGTGTAAATCCTGGTAGGGATGGTTCTCATCAACAAGGTGGTGCGACGGCCACGGAGGATTTGTCACTGACTACCAGTCCTCTAGCACTCAATCCAAGGCTCCTGCATGGCTTCCGCTGAAGGAAGGTTTTCCAGTTCTCGTATGATGTACAAGAAATATTCCAGGTGTCGGGGAACATGTATTTTTGGCGTTGGTTTGCAGTAAGCTATAGCCCACGGGTCACAACTTCTGTTGGCTACGGTTCCTCAGCCACCCTTGAGGTCATATCGTCAAAAACGATTTGAAAAAGACAAGAAGAGGACAAGGAGTACAAGAACCTTCGGAATAGTATCTCAGGGCAGCAAATACTAAGGAAATTCATATTTGATCCGAGTAGACAGTTCTCATCTCGATCTCCAAAGCCGCACAAGTACTAAACCAGTGCCCCGAACAGAATAGAAAGCGTAGCGTAGCTCAGATGACCAAGGCGCGGTGAACAATAGGATGCAAAGGATTCCAACCCTCCTGCAAACCCACAGGTCAATAACACTCCCAATGAGGAAACCCAAGAGAGTTTTGTCCAATAAACTGCCTCCCCATATCTTGGGGGGCGAAGAGGATATGGACACAAACCATATACAAGGCATATATCCCAAGGAACCTGAAGAAGGCAATCAAAAGGGCTTTGCGATTTGAGAAGAATGAAATCAGGTCAGGAAATTAAATCCTCGGAAAATCTTGTTTTATCGATTCTAATGGTGGATCAATGCCTGTCGACAAGAAAAAACCTCCACCAATTAACATCAGGGAGATACTAAAATAGCAAGCCAGTAGCGCTGGCATATTTCTTTCAACACCTCGCACAAGAAGAAAACTGGAGGGCTGCCACAAAGCTCCTGGAAGCCCAAAACACTGACTCCTTCGCATACTGAAAAAAGAGATTCCACTAAATATACTAATCGGAGAATTCCTGGAGTTCATTCCCGCAGAAGATGTGAAGATAGATTACAAAGAACAAACCTTCGACATCTCAGAATGTCATAGAATGGCATCGCGACGAAGCAGGGCAATTCTCCTACTTTTCTTGCAAGGTCCCAAAGCAAATGGGGAAATCTGCATGTCCAAAGTCGAGGAACAGAGGGGGCGAGTGTCCCAATGAAAAGACAAGAAGACCTCGCAAACTTCAGGTGGTACCCAAGTTTTCCTAAACCTTGGGTTACGGGAAGACCTCTTCTATTGAAATCATTCCTGTTACTCGACCTGAAGCACTGACGATTACTAAACTTGGAAGCGTTTTGCATTATTAACAAATAGATTGCTACACTAAAAATTACTTTTCATTTATCTTTTGAGTAATCAGAGGGAGATGAGAACTCACCCAACAACTATTTGAATTTACGAATGAAAGTTATACCACACACAGTACAGTTTAGCGCATGATACGTTGCGGACACACATATGGTGCAGTACAATT
The DNA here is from genome assembly GCA_958502065.1 of Chrysolina americana. Classification (NCBI taxonomy): domain Eukaryota; kingdom Metazoa; phylum Arthropoda; class Insecta; order Coleoptera; family Chrysomelidae; genus Chrysolina; species Chrysolina americana. The sequence goes on from OY293410.1 coordinate 101,191,559, forward strand.
TTTGTGTATGAACAAGTAATAACCATCTTCGGAAGGAAGTTTAACTAACCTTGACAAAAGTAGTGTTTCATGTTTTATGATCAACGATGTTTTATCCATAACATCACTTTGGGCTAGGTTATTTCAAATATTGAATGAAAAAATGTGGAGATTTGAAGATGTTTTGAACAAAGCTGAAGAAACAACTACACATGTTTTTTCAAAATCGCATTTCAAGGTAGACATACCAAGAATTCCAAGATTGAAGGGAGGGATGCGGATTAGCGAAGGTGTAATACCTATTTTCATGATTTGAGTAGAAAACTATAGCTTCAGATGGCTTCAGAGCTGTCTGTATCAAACTGACCTTGCTGATGAAAGGCAAAACCTCGAAACAAGTTTGCTGATGTCCCCTGTTCGAATCAAAACTTCTGCTTATTGGTTACAGAAAACAGTTGCAATTGTATGCTCTGGTGTTGCGAGCATCAATGCACATGTCTGATAACAGATTTCACTATTTATTCTATTTTTGAAAGTGATGAGATCAATAAAAAAACTCGATATGAATGAGGAAGTCTTGAAGCCATTAGCATTTAATGACATGTAAGATAACAAAGCTGAGTTTGATAAGTGGAGGATTAGATATTCTTCAGATCATCACCAAGACTGAGCAGTTGTTGGTAGACCCCTTAAAATCATGAAAAATACAAAATTTTTAGATTCACTTGAAATTCGCACCATATACGCAAAATTTCATGCTGATTCCGAAAATATATGATATGTGTATGAGATGATACAAAGTTTGGCAAATAAAAGGAGTAAAACGTTAGAAATGACTACTTTCAACTCCAGATGAACTCTTCAACTCGAGAACGGTTGAAGATAGAGCAATTCTGCGAACGTCAATCGATTCAGAATGATAAAATTAGTACACTCGGTGAATTTCGAGTCAATCGTCGTGGAAACAAATTACTCGGAAAATCGAGAAAAATCCAAAGGGGCAGACCCCTAAAAATCATGAAAAATACAAAATTTTTAGATCCACATGAAATTCGCACCGTGGAAACAAATTACTCGGAAAATCGAGAAAAATCCAAAGGGGTAGACCCCTAAAAATCATGAAAAATACAAATTTTTTAGATCCACTTGAAATTCGCACCGTATATGCTGATTCCGAAAATATATGATATGTGTATGAGATGATACAAAGTTTGGCAAATAAAAGGAGTAAAACATTAGAAATGACTACTTTCAACTCCAGATGAACTCCTCAACTCGAGAACGGTTGAAGATAGAGCAATTCTGCGAACGCCAGACGATTCAGAATGATGAAATTAGTACACTCGGTGAATTTCGAGTCAATCGTCGTGGAAACAAATTACTCGGAAAATCGAGAAAAATCCTAAAAATCATGAAAAATACAAAATTTTTAGATCCACATGAAATTCGCACCGTGGAAACAAATTACTCGGAAAATCGAGAAAAATCCAAAGGGGTGGACCCCTAAAAATCATGAAAAATACAAAATTTTTAGATCCACTTGAAATTCGCACCGTATACTCAAAATTTCATGCTGATTCCGAAAATATATGATATGTGTATGATATGATACAAAGTTTGGCAAATAAAAGCAGTAAAACGTTAGAAATGACTACTTTCAACTCCAGATGAACTCTTCAACTCGAGAACGGTTGAAGATAGAGCAATTCTGCGAACGCCAGACGATTCAGAATGATGAAATTAGTACACTCGGTGTATTTCGAGTCAATCGTCGTGAAAACAAATTACTCGGAAAATCGAGAAAAATCCAAAGGGGTAGACCCCTTAAAATCATGAAAAATACAAAATTTTTAGATCCACTTGAAATTCGCACCATATACGCAAAATTTCAGTCTGATTCCGAAAATATATGATATGTGTATGAGATGATACAAAGTTTAGCAAATAAAAGGAGTAAAACGTTAGAAATGACTACTTTCAACTCCAGATGAACTCTTCAACTCGAGAACGGTTGAAGATAGAGCAATTCTGCGAACGCCAGACGATTCAGAATGATGAAATTAGTACACTCGGTGTATTTCGAGTCAATCGTCGTGAAAACAAATTACTCGGAAAATCGAGAAAAATCCAAAGGGGTAGACCCCTAAAAATCATGAAAAATACAAAATTTTTAGATCCACATGAAATTCGCACCATATACGCAAAATTTCATGCTGATTCCGAAAATATATGATATGTGTATGAGATGATACAAAGTTTGGCAAATAAAAGGAGTAAAACATTAGAAATGACTACTTTCAACTCCAGAGGAACTCCTCAACTCGAGAACGGTTGAAGATAGAGCAATTCTGCGAACGCCAGACGATTCAGAATGATGGAATTAGTACACTCGGTGAATTTCGAGTCAATCGTCGTGGAAACAAATTACTCGGAAAATCGAGAAAAATCCTAATAATCATGAAAAATACAAAATTTTTAGATCCACATGAAATTCGCACCGTGGAAACAAATTACTCGGAAAATCGAGAAAAATCCAAAGGGGTAGACCCCTAAAAATCATGAAAAATATAAAATTTTTAGATCCACTTGAAATTCGCACCGTATACGCAAAATTTCATGCTGATTCCGAAAATATATGATATGTGTATGATATGATACAAAGTTTGGCAAATAAAAGCAGTAAAACGTTAGAAATGACTACTTTCAACTCCAGATGAACTCTTCAACTCGAGAACGGTTGAAGATAGAGCAATTCTGCGAACGCCAGACGATTCAGAATGATGAAATTAGTACACTCGGTGTATTTCGAGTCAATCGTCGTGAAAACAAATTACTCGGAAAATCGAGAAAAATCCAAAATTTTTAGATCCACTAGAAATTCGCACCATATACGCAAAATTTCAGGCTGATTCCGAAAATATATGATATGTGTATGAGATGATACAAAGTTTAGCAAATAAAAGGAGTAAAACGTTAGAAATGACTACTTTCAACTCCAGATGAACTCTTCAACTCGAGAACGGTTGAAGATAGAGCAATTCTGCGAACGTCAATCGATTCAGATTGATGAAATTAGTACACTCGGTGAATTTCGAGTCAATCGTCGTGGAAACAAATTACTCGGAAAATCGAGAAAAGTCCAAAGGGGTAGACCCCTAAAAATCATGAAAAATACAAAATTTTTAGATCCACTTGAAATTCGCACCATATACGCAAAATTTCATGCTGATTCCGAAAATATATGATAAGTGTATGCTCAGGTACATGGTTTGTCTTATAAAAGGAGAAAAACGTTAGAAGTTACTCCTTTCAACTCCAAATGAACTCTTCAACTCAATAATGGTTAAAGATAGAGCAATTCTGCGAACGCCAGACGATTCAGAATGATGTAATTAGTACACTTGGAGTCAATCGTCGTGGAAACAAATTACTCGGAAAATCGAGAAAAATACAAAAATTTTTAGATCCACTTGAAATTCGCACCATATACGCAAAATTTCATACCGATTCCGAAAATATATGATAAGTGTATGATATGATACAAAGTTTGGCATATAAAAGGAGTAAAACGTTAGAAATGACTACTTTCAACTCCAGATGAACTCTTCAACTCGAGAACGGTTGAAGATAGAGCAATTCTGCGAACGTCAATCGATTCAGAATGATGAAATTAGTACACTCGGTGAATTTCGAGTCAATCGTCGTGGAATCAAATTACTCGAAAAATCGAGAAAAATCCAAAGGGGTAGACCCCTAAAAATCATGAAAAATACAAATTTTTTAGATCCACTTGAAATGCGCACCGTATACGCAAAATTTCATGCTGATTCCGAAAATATATGATATGTGTATGAGATGATACAAAGTTTGGCAAATAAAAGGAGTAAAACGTTAGAAATGACTACTTTCAACTCCAGATGAACTCCTCAACTCGAGAACGGTTGAAGATAGAGCAATTCTGCGAACGCCAGACGATTCAGAATGATGAAATTAGTACAGTCGGTGAATTTCGAGTCAATCGTCGTGGAATCAAATTACTCGAAAAATCGAGAAAAATCCAAAATATCCCATAAAAATCATGAAAAATACAAACTTTTTAGATCCACTTGAAATGCGCACCGTATACGCAAAATTTCATGCTGATTCCGAAAATATATGATATGTGTATGATATGATACAAAGTTTGTCAAATAAAAGGAGTAAAACGTTAGAAAAGACTGACTACTTTCAACTCCAGATGAACTCTTCAACTCGAGAACGGTTGAAGATAGAGCAATTCTGCGAACGTCAATCGATTCAGAATGATGAAATTAGTTCACTCGGTGAATTTCGAGTCAATCGTCGTGGAAACAAATTACTCGGAAAATCGAGAAAAATCCTAAAAATCATGAAAAATACAAAATTTTTAGATCCACATGAAATTCGCACCGTGGAAACAAATTACTCGGAAAATCGAGAAAAATCCAAAGGGGTGGACCCCTAAAAATCATGAAAAATACAAAATTTTTAGATCCACTTGAAATTCGCACCGTATACTCAAAATTTCATGCTGATTCCGAAAATATATGATATGTGTATGATATGATACAAAGTTTGGCAAATAAAAGCAGTAAAACGTTAGAAATGACTACTTTCAACTCCAGATGAACTCTTCAACTCGAGAACGGTTGAAGATAGAGCAATTCTGCGAATGCCAGACGATTCAGAATGATGAAATTAGTACACTCGGTGTATTTCGAGTCAATCGTCGTGAAAACAAATTACTCGGAAAATCGAGAAAAATCCAAAGGGGTAGACCCCTTAAAATCATGAAAAATACAAAATTTTTAGATCCACTTGAAATTCGCACCATATACGCAAAATTTCAGGCTGATTCCGAAAATATATGATATGTGTATGAGATGATACAAAGTTTAGCAAATAAAAGGAGTAAAACGTTAGAAATGACTACTTTCAACTCCAGAGGAACTCCTCAACTCGAGAACGGTTGAAGATAGAGCAATTCTGCGAACGCCAGACGATTCAGAATGATGGAATTAGTACACTCGGTGTATTTCGAGTCAATCGTCGTGAAAACAAATTACTCGGAAAATCGAGAAAAATCCAAAATTTTTAGATCCACTAGAAATTCGCACCATATACGCAAAATTTCAGGCTGATTCCGAAAATATATGATATGTGTATGAGATGATACAAAGTTTGGCAAATAAAAGGAGTAAAACATTAGAAATGACTACTTTCAACTCCAGAGGAACTCCTCAACTCGAGAACGGTTGAAGATAGAGCAATTTTGCGAACGCCAGACGATTCAGAATGATGGAATTAGTACACTCGGTGAATTTCGAGTCAATCGTCGTGGAAACAAATTACTCGGAAAATCGAGAAAAATCCTAATAATCATGAAAAATACAAAATATTTAGATCCACATGAAATTCGCACCGTGGAAACAAATTACTCGGAAAATCGAGAAAAATCCAAAGGGGTAGACCCCTAAAAATCATGAAAAATATAAAATTTTTAGATCCACTTGAAATTCGCACCGTATACGCAAAATTTCAGGCTGATTCCGAAAATATATGATATGTGTATGAGATGATACAAAGTTTAGCAAATAAAAGGAGTAAAACGTTAGAAATGACTACTTTCAACTCCAGAGGAACTCCTCAACTCGAGAACGGTTGAAGATAGAGCAATTCTGCGAACGCCAGACGATTCAGAATGATGGAATTAGTACACTCGGTGAATTTCGAGTCAATCGTCGTGGAAACAAATTACTCGGAAAATCGAGAAAAATCCTAATAATCATGAAAAATACAAAATTTTTAGATCCACATGAAATTCGCACCGTGGAAACAAATTACTCGGAAAATCGAGAAAAATCCAAAGGGGTAGACCCCTAAAAATCATGAAAAATATAAAATTTTTAGATCCACTTGAAATTCGCACCGTATACGCAAAATTTCATGCTGATTCCGAAAATATATGATATGTGTATGATATGATACAAAGTTTGGCATATAAAAGGAGTAAAACGTTAGAAATGACTACTTTCAACTCCAGATGAACTCCTCAACTCGAGAACGGTTGAAGATAGAGCAATTCTGAGAACTTCAATCGATTCAGAATGATGAAATTAGTACACTCGGTGAATTTTGAGTCAATCGTCGTGGAATCAAATTACTCGAAAAATCGAGAAAAATACAAATTTTTTAGATCCACTTGAAATGCGCACCGTATACGCAAAATTTCATGCTGATTCCGAAAATATATGATATGTGTATGAGATGATACAAAGTTTAGCAAATAAAAGGAGTAAAACGTTAGAAATGACTACTTTCAACTCCAGATGAACTCTTCAACTCGAGAACGGTTGAAGATAGAGCAATTCTGCGAACGCCAGACGATTCAGAATGATGAAATTAGTACACTCGGTGTATTTCGAGTCAATCGTCGTGGAATCAAATTACTCGAAAAATCGAGAAAAATCCAAAGGTAGACCCCTAAAAATCATGAAAAATACAAACTTTTTAGATCCACTTGAAATGCGCACCGTATACGCAAAATTTCATGCTGATTCCGAAAATATATGATAAGTGTATGATATGATACAAAGTTTGGCATATAAAAGGAGTAAAACGTTAGAAATGACAACTTTCAATTCCAGATGAACTCCTCAACTCGAGAACGGTTGAAGATAGAGCAATTCTGCGAACGTCAATCGATTCAGAATGATGAAATTAGTACACTCGGTGAATTTCGAGTCAATCGTCGTGGAAACAAATTACTCGGAAAATCGAGAAAAATCCGAAGGGAGACCCCTAAAAATCATGAAAAATACAATGCAAAATACTCGAGAACGGTTGAAGATAGAGCAATTCTGCGAACGTCAATCGATTCAAAATGATGAAATTAGTACACTCGGTGAATTTTGAGGTTTATTCAGCACTCGACAGATGTCACTACGTGACGGAGAAGAACATTCTGAAATCGATTCCTGTATTCTGGACAAGTGGTTGCCATCATTGGAGTTACAAGTAGTAAGACGAGTTTTCTATAGAGGGTGCTGCAAAAGAATTGAACGTGATTACAATATTATTATCATTTTATTATCTGAGCATTAGGCAACGATGAGTCAGATCACTTATTGTAGACTGAATTTTTGGCACTCATAACCGAAAAGTGGCAATTCGTTGCATATCGGATTTTATAAATGGAAACGGTGATGTAGATGAATCAGAATCAAATGTTGACAAAACAACTGAAATATGTAGTGCCAAATAGGTAGATGATGGAAAATAGAATGTTCAGAATATGATATACCATACAACATGAAATGTCAATCAATGAGATATTTTTCTTTGATTACATCACCTTTCAAATAGTCATCAAGAATTCAGAATGAAAATCAGGACGGTTCACTTCAGAACATCAAATAGCACCTAATTGGATAAAATTGTGAAACTTGTTTTCACAAATCACCCAGGTTCTCGTAGGAAATCCCTCAAAACCAGAGCGTGTGCGAGCAAGGAAGACCCGGGACCTACCAGCTTACGAACAAGTGGATTCCGAACAACTTTAGCTCAGTCTAACACTACGACCTCTTCGCTTTAGTATCAGATTTGTTTAATAAATAGACACCAGACATGTTTGTTTCGTAGAAAAAAAGTTAATCGATTCTTATTCCCTTCATGAATCTTTTGCAGGTACTTGGAGTGTTTGCAAATCGTTTTCTTGCACCTTTCATTTAAGTTCTTGCTAGCATCTTTTGGGATAATTTAGAACCAATTTCAACAAGCGTACACAGTTTTTAATCCCATGTACTAAAATATCCCAAGCTCTTGAGGCAGTTTTGAATATGTAAGCAGAACTATTCAACAAAAATTCATTTCTTTACTATATACTGCCTCATTTGAATGATATGATGATCTCAAGTGACATACTATTAATCGAAAACGAATATTTCAGTATTACTGAAAACTTAACCTTGAAGCTAATTTCAATATTATCTCTGGTATCTTGCTCACTTGAATTAGTTGTTATAAAATAAAATGATATCAAAGACAAGGTTGATGATATCAACAGTAAAAACACAGTAGTTGTTTATTTATCAAATTCAGCTGGAACAACTGACATTTGATAAAATTGTCAGACTGTAATTTTTGATTGAATGAAATTTATCCAATAAAAAAAAGAGTTTTTACATAATAATGATAATTGATAATAACATCGTCACCCTTGTCTTTGATATCATTTAATCACATAACAGCAGGGATTGCATCCAACGAGAATATATAAATTCACAACAATAATAATAATCACCTTCCTTGAAAGAATTATTTGAAAGAGCAGTTACAATAATGACTTTATGAGCCAAATTTCAATTCTTTTGCACGGTTAAATAAAGAATAAAACTCCATTTCAAATGAGCTATCACTCACAACCCCACGTTTTCAAAATTTTTCGAAATGGTTGCTCCCCTCTAGTAAGGGATGAAATTATGGCTAAACTATTCACACGAAAATACACACTGTAGAAATCAAAAGTCTACGTGTCTCGGCGATTTTCCTAAGAGAGCAGTAGATAGGGGGTGGGGGTAAAACTAATGATGCTAACTGTAATCACTACAAGGATACGTTATTACCTTAATTAAAACAAGTATTGGAAGGAGCAGTAATTTAGAACACAATTGACATGGTGTTTTTTGCGATTTGTTCAGATAAACCATCCCCAAAGTGACTCATATTTTGTCAAAAATACTCAACACAAATAGCAATACCATTGATAAAAAATATGCAACTTTTTTATCGCTGTCAAAATGACTTCAACGCCAGTTTTAAATGGGATTCTTTCTAAATGAGTTGATATAAAATCGTGATAAAAAATTTGCACTCAGACGCAGACGTCAATAATTTCACGTTGGGTAGAATATGTTGCAGCTGAAAGTGGAATAGACACCTCTATTTTCACTAAGCATTTTACTAGCCATGCTTCAACCACAGCAGCATTAAGAAAAGGTGTGACCATTTAGAAAAGCAGGTGGATGATGTTCTTGATCGGTTGTTTTCGGGAACTGGTACAACAGACCCTTATGAATGTTTTATGAACTCAAGTTCATAACACGTTCTATGTTCCCATTTTTCATTCTTTTTGCAAATGATTCAAATTCTAGAAGGTATCATATTATTTTATTCCTCTGTAAAAATGTAAACCTGCGAAGTATAATTACCTGTGGAAAGTTTGCTTTTAATTATACAAGAACCACGTCCAATTAGACCAACCCCGTCCCATCCCCATCATATTTATCCCCTTGTCAGATCAATTTTTCATCCCAACATATCAGCACTTTTAAATGAGGTGATGATTCATTCAATCACATAGATGTAGTGTTGTTCATTTCCAAACAAAATAATTATACCTGATTCTCGTACAATTTATTGAGATAGAACTTTGTTCAGGAAAGTTGGTTAATCTATAGTTTCGCTGGGTAAAATGGTTCTTTTTTATGATCTGATGTCTTTACCGATGTTCAATGCATTGAAGCCACACTGTCGGCTATAAACAGGTAGGTAGGAAAGAAAATGGATTCATTTGAGGTAAGTTATTACGGTATGATTCTGAAAATCATGTAAGTTATATTCAAAGAACATCATTCTAATGAACTGAGGGAAATGAGGAAGGAATGTTTCTGAGTTTCAGAGCATTGCCGTTCGTTGATCCATGAATGTTCTGAGGCATAAATGGACATCTTAATGTCGTCTGTTTCGGGAATCTTGTTTTTTTTCAACAGAATAGAAATTTCAATGAGAGAAATTTCTACAATTTTGTTTCCCAGTTTCATTTTAGTGCTGTTTTTTTCAATATAACTATTCCGTTTGTCATCCAGGCATAGTATAAGTAAATATTTCTTAATAATCCTCATGCAATGATCCAGGTTACATGACATCGATTGGCTACAAAGTTTATCTTACTTATCTGACATTTTCCAATAAATCATTAAGGTGAATCTGAACATTCAGATACATTCAGTCGCGATCTTAGAGTATCAGAGGAGACAGAATCTATGAAGAAAAAGATTAACTTTTGGAGATATTATAAATCAGGGCCATCATTTTCAAAAGATACTTCCCAAAGCTCAACGAAGGTTTTTACTGGATTTAAAATCCTTTATCTGAAGAGAATTTTTTATCAGCACAGTTGGATGTAGCAGAGAAAGAAAGTCTAGTTGCACTTTCCTCTGACAATTCTGAAATTTGATGAAAAAAACTGATACGGGTCGGATTTTTCACAGGGATCATAAGCAATTGACAGAAAAAACATTATCTCTTGAAAAATTACAGAAAATTAAGTTTTTGGCAACGGACCCCACGAGTTTTCCAAAGGAAGAGTATTGGTAATGGTAATACCGAGCATTATATTATTTCTGGAAAAATTAGATATCTGTTTGCACACAAGGCACGGATATATTTGACTGTGCTATTTTCAGATTACGGGTCGACATTAACAATATTTTTTGAGTTCAAATAATTTTTTATCCGATTGTACCTTCACTCTTTCCCGCGAATATCTAAAACGTATTGGTCCGCTAAAACATTTAAAAAACCAGGGGAAAAGACATCACCCTCTTTTTATTAACCAATGAGCGAATTTGAAAAGGGGAGATTCGCAACCAATGGAAATTTACCCCTGTAGAATGACTCACGCGAAATTATTATTTGATGTATCTATCGATCGTAAAATATTTTCAGAACAAATAATAAGGAAGCATCGGCCACACAAGAGGATTTTTGTTGATACAGTAATAACTGATGATGAAGTATCAGTCATTGTATGTATTCTAAAACTAATTGAAATTATAGCGGTTGAAATTATTATTCATCTATCATTATTTTGTTATCAGTGGAAGTCAAAACGAGGAAAAAATAATATTCAATTTCGAGAGTGAAATGAATACGAAGTACCCTCCTCTCCAAGCAAATAAATAATGGCAAATCATCAATTTCCCTGGCTGATACCACTACATCCGATATTTGTGCAACGTTCTACCAAGAAGACCCAATTGCTAGAGCTTGTCGTGTAATCAAACAGAATATCATTTGGCTGGGAATGATCACCTGCAGACATGCATGTTTCGAGTTTTATTGCCTCTCATCAGCACCAGGGTAGGTTGGTTAACATTAAAATGGTCACTGCCAAATGTATAATAATCAACTGTTTAACTAATATTTCCCCACGCAATTACTTCTGAAACTGTTTATTATCTAATTGCGAGCATTTTGTGAATAAAACTACTTAGTGATTGAGATTTTGGACAACGTCAAAAATTTCATAAATGAATAAAAAAAAATGGAGGAAAGTGACTCCTTTCCCCCCTCTAAATGAACTCTCCAGCTCGGGAAAGGTTGAAGTTAGGGCAATTCTGCGAACGCCAATCGATTCAGAATAATGAAAATAGAAAACTGTGTGAATTTCGAGTCATTCGACTTGAAACAAAATTATTCGAAAAATTGAAAAGAGTTCAAAGGGGTAAATTCTTAAAAATCGTGAAAAATGCAAAATTTGCAGATTCACTGCCAAATTGCAATATGTACGCAAAATTTGATGCAGATTACGAAAATATATGATTTGTTAATGCTCAGATTGAAGGTTTGGCATATAAAAGGACAAGGTCAAAAATATGGAAGAAAATGACTCCTCCCCCCCTCCAAATGAACTCTCCAGCTCGGAAACGGTTGAAGATAGAGCAATTTTGTGAACACCAATCGATTCAGAATGATGAATATAGGAAAGTCTGTGAATTTCGAGTCATTCGACTGGAAACAAAATTATTGGAAAAATCGAAAAATGTAGACCCCTAAAAATCGTGAAAAATACAAAATCGGCAGATTCACTCGCAATCCGCACAATATACGCAAAATTTCATGCAAATTCCGAAAATATATGATTTGTTTGTGTTCAGATTCAAAGTTTGCCATAAAAAATTACGTCATAAATGTCACGAATGAAGTAAAAAAAATATGGAGGAAACTGACTCTTTCCACCGTCCAAATGAACTCTCCAGCTTGCGAACGGTTGAAGGAATAGTAATTATGCGAACGCCAATCGATTTAAAATCATGAAAATAGGAAACTCCCTAAATGTCAAGTCATTCGACGTGAAACGAAATTATTCGAAAAATCGAAAACAGTCCAAAGGGGTAGACCCTCAAAAATCAGATTCTAACATTCTCAAACAATAGTTGCAGTAACGAAATGTTACAAATTAAAGTGGTATAAAAACATAGAAATTTTCTTTTCTCACTATTTAATGATAATCTCCTACCACGTAGTAACGGCTACATCCATAATTTAAATAATGACATTTTATTACTTGTTTTGAATATTTCATGTTATTTTTCATAGTTCCAAAGTTATGAAATCGATCAACATATTAAAAAAAATGACAATAGCTGACGTTAAAATTGAAATCAGGGCCGATTATCAGCAAATATAATTACTGGTCACCTACAGTAAATAATAATAATAATATACTCGCACAGGTTATTCCATTGGGGAATATTATCATTAAATCGTACAGCAAATGATAGCGCTATGGCTTTGTGCATTTTTCGCCAGTCACTCTTTAGCTGTACAACAAAAAAGTTATTGAAAACCCAATTGGGAGGCCTCATTTGTGAATTTCCCGGACGGCCCCCTTGCTAACAATCCGACGCTTTGCAAATCAGAGAGGAATGACAGCTTACATTATTGTCTTTCTATTAATTGTTCCAAATGCACGTTGTAGGTCTGGAAATACCTACTGCTCCTATCATGATATTAGTATCTTGCTGCTGTTTGTAATTAAGTAGAATATTTTGTATAGTAAGCTCGGGTAAGTGTGACCGTGCTTTTCATTAGTTCGCATTGAATTTAGTCCATCTGATGAACCTGAACTAATATAACAATGAACTTTTGCAGGTATTTACTTCGAAGGTCAGTCTTTGTAATACGCCACAGATAACTGTTGAAAAACGTATTCTATGAATTTTATTTATATATTCAGATATACATCTCCATAGGTCACACTTCCCCGGAAATTTGGGGCAAGTGTGATTCTGGCCAAATTTAAAGATATCAATGCACGAAAATCTCTCTTTGGGGCAGGTGTGAGTAAACAGTAAAGAAACTTTCACCAAAATTTATTTGTTTCGAGATATCTTTATTCAAAACATAGTTAGGAACTTTTAATATTGAATTTGAAATGCCCCATTGGAAAAAATCAAAAAATAATCGTGAAAGTGAACATTTGTTGAAAAGAAATAGTTACAGGTAGAAATCTGAAAAATCCAATGAAAATTTCATTGATCCCCATCTTCTGACGAGTGGTGATGGAAGCACAGTTGTTATTTCATCCTCAGAAAGTGTATCAATGTCTTCTACATCTGGCCAGGTATATTGTTTGGCTCTCTGAGATTTCTGTATATAATTTCGTACTATAGCTGAAAAAATATTACTGTTTAGATTGGCCAAATGAACCAGGTTCCCACTTACCCCGACAGATAGATCAAATTATCGCCAATAACATTTAATTTCGGGGTAAGTGTGACATGCAGTGGAAAAATGTAAAAAAAACAACTTCATGAAAAAACGGCAATCTATAGTCAGATTCATTGTTTATGCAGAAGAAAAGTGTATAAAATGGATTCTTACCTTAAATTTTAACAATACACTCAAAGCTTGAAATAAACTCGTTATACTCGTTCGGGTTGATGAATTGTAGGTTACAAAATTGGGGAACATATTTGGATTTCACAAAATCTCTTTTGTATTTTATATGATGGTTATGGATTCATTATGAGTGTAGGCTATTCGTCAATAGATAACATAGGGCTGTCACACGGTTTAGCGAAGATAGCGAGCAAACTCACACTTGCCCCAAATTCACACTTACCCGAGCTTACTTACAGCATTTTCGAAATTTACAAAATTACAGTTCATTGGTTACAGACATCAACAGTTACTTTTTCAATGGCTACCAGCTTATTTATGGGTCTTAAATCGCTTGCTATTTTAAAATTGCTAATTTTTAATACCGGAATTACAGTAGATATATTCAAAGACGATGATGGTAAGGTGTCTGTTTCGAGTGAATAATTAATAAAATTGTTGAGAGGATTTTCTTTAGGAAATCCAAAGGTATTCCATCAGGGCTGCTTTCATTTAGTAACTCAGAAACTGTCTTCCTCAATTATTCCTGATTGTCTAGACTAAAATTCATTAGTATGCGTTTACGGGTGCTACTAATGGATCTAGACATTTTTTGTGTGGATTTCTGAAATGACTTTATTGATGATGTTCACGTGAAATGAGTTTAGATTATCAAACAATAGATTTGTTTCATGAATAATTTGGTTATCAATTCTAATTTCATTAAAAGTACTTATTCTATTTCTTTCCAGATAATAATGAATCCAATGTCTGCCACATTTCTTGCAATCTTCTATTTTACTATCGAAATAAGCCTTTTCTCTCGTTATTTCTTCTTGAAGTCATCATAGTTTATTTTACCATGTAAATGAAATTCGTTGATCAGTAGTTTTATCAATTTTTTTTGTCATCAACACATATTGTTACTGTATAATGATCGAAAAGTTTGGGTGATTATATCACTTGACTACTGAAAATATCCGCGTTAAAACACAAGATCAGTATTACAACCCAAAATCAGTAATCAACGAATAAAGTTTTTTTCAACTGTTCGAAGCCCAAATCCATTATGAGTTTATATAGTCTTTTTCCATTTATGTATCTTATCATACCCAGTTGATGTATCTAACCAATTTTCCAAACTTTTCACTAGCACTTCGGGAGCGGTAAATATCTAAGAGAATATGAAGTTTTGTAGGTACAGAAATTGTAATTTTCAACAACTAATATATGCCTTCGATATGCCTGTTATGGCTATTATATCTGGCAATCTGGAATCATATATATATGCATTTCGTGATTCTGTGTTTACAGTTTATACAGAGGGTAATCTGATCTCTTGACTTCCCGTTAATGTATAATGCCATATCGTCGGTCCAATGCCAAAGTCACGAATGTGCATATTTGATGTTTTGAGAAAAAATTCAAGACGTTGCTAAAAATTAAGATATCATTATTTAATTTTTGACAACTGAAAACCTTCCAATAATGATTCAGCAACCCAAAATGATATTTTTATTTTTAGCAACGTCTTGAAGTTTTGAAACGCATTTTTCTCGAAACATCAAATATGCACATTCGTGACTTTGGCATTGGACCGACGATATTATAATGTCAGGACCTAAGAATGAAACACAGAATTATAGTCCAATCACATTGATTTCAAGTTTACCAAAAATATTTGAAAGAATTTTGAAATTTCAAACGGAATTTTTTTTAGAAAAATTCAATGTTATATCAAACAGACAATTTGGATTCAGGAAAAATAAATCAACACAAGATGCCATCTGTAATTTCACTCAAAACATGTATTATTCACTGGACAAAAAAATACCAACTCTAACTACATTTCTTGACTCATCAAAGGTCTTTGATACAGTTTCACATTCAAATCTACTTAGAAAACTAGAAAATATAGTATTTCGTGGAAAAATTCTAGAATTATTGAAAAATTATCTTGATAATAGAATCCAACATGTTAAAATCAACAATCATATTAGCGATTCAATAGTATTTGAATATGGAGTTCCCCAAGGAACAGTTTTAGGGCCACTTTTATTCAATATACATGTGAACGATCTTTTTGATTTGAAGACTATCGGAGACATTCAAAGTTATGCTGATGATATCCTTATAACCTACCAGGCAGAAAATTGGACACTATAGTAAGCTCGGGTAAGTGTGAATTTGGGGCAAGTGTGAGTTTGCTCGCTATCTTCGCTAAACTGGGTGACAGCCCAATGCCATCTATTTACGAATAGTCTACACTCATAATGAATCCATAACCATCATATAAAATACAAAAGAGATCTTGTGAAATCCAAATATTTTCCCCAATTTTGTAACCTACAATTCATCAACCCGAACGAGTATAACGAGTTTATTTCAAGCTTTGAGTGTATTGTTAAAATCTAAGGTAAGAATCCATTTTATACACTCTTCTTCTGCCTAAACAATGAATCTGACTATGGATTGTCGTTTTTTCATGAAGTTGTTCATTGTTATATTAGTTCTGGTTCATCAGATGGACTAAATTCAATGCGAACTAATGAAAATCTCGGTCACACTTAGATGAGCTTACGTTACTAAAATCATGTGTTAAAGATGATTTCCAATCAATAAAAAATGGTTTGATGCTAATTTGTTAACGATAAATTTTGAAAAAAACGAAATACATCTCTTTTACTTCTCAAACATGTTCAAATTCAAATTTGGGACCATTCAAAATTGATAATGTGAAAGAAATTCAACAAACAAATAGTATTAAATATCTTGGTATAATAATTGGTAGGAATCTCAAATGGAATATACAAATAAATTCTACAACGAGGAAATTGAAAAGCCTGTTATCAAAATTCAAGTTTCTTAAACAATTCCTAAACATTTCTCAATTTGAAATGCTTTATTATTCACTCATACAGATACAACTAGGCTATGGCATTCTTGGATGGGGTGTGAATGATAATAATACTGTTATAATATATTTATCTACCTTTTCAAAGACAAAATCAAAATAATGTACAAAAATTACATTTATAATACTAATAATAAGATTTAAAAACGAAATAACAACTTCAATCAGAATTAACAAAATAATTGGATAAAAAAATTATACAATTATTGCTCCATTTGTTTATGATATAGTACCTGACAAAATAAAAGCCATTACATCGATTTTCTCTTGAAGAAAAAATCTGAAAATTTTTGAATTTTGGAGAGTCCAAGGATAATTTTTCATGAAATACTAAAAATTTTAATTTGTGTTTCAACACTAACTACCTTATAAGCACCGTAAAATATTTATATTATTTATAATTGATATTAATTAATTGAAAACCAATGAATATCCCACCACAAGTTTACTTCGTGGGTTTAATAGTTTATTTGTATGAAACATATCTATATTGTGATGATTTATTTTTAAATTGAGAATAAACTTATTAGTATTATTTTTATTATTAATTCATATATAATGTTTGAAGTTTACAAAATGATTTGAAAAAATTAAATATGCTTTTCAAAATTCGCCGAAAAGTTGGGATCAGCTGACTGGATCAGAGCCATCAATCGGCGAATAAAAAAAAATTATCCAAATTTATTCACTGTAATTCGTTAAAGATATTCTATACCAGTCATTTATGGAAGTGCAAGAAGTTATAGCACATCATATAGAGGTATAAGTTATAAATATAATATGAATCAATTTTTTTCATATTTTAAAAGTTATTATTCTTAGGACTTGTACCAAGATAGTGGAAATACCAATGAATTATGAATAATTAGGAATTTAAATATTTTAGAGATTTGCGATATCACTAAAAAGAAAGTCTTATTTTTTTCTCGAGTGGTTCATCTATTTCTGTTTTCTGTAGGACTGTATTTCAGAGTTTCTTTGCTAAAATTCAAAAAATATACCTGACAAGTTCTATAACAATATTGTCCTGGATAAATTAAACAGATATGAGTAAGTTCCATTGTTCAAATTTCAATATTATTCAAAAGTGCTTAGTGTTCGAAATTTCTATGCACTCTCTTCTCGCTATCATTTTACTCGCGAGCACTTTTTGACAGTATTTGGCACAGTGGTGGATACACTACTAGGAAAGAAGATTTGATGTTGCGTTGTCTAAGAATTTTCTAGTTTTTACTTTGTTTAGGCATGAAAAACTACATAAAATCAAGACTGTGCAAAAAAAAGCAAATTGTTGAATCAAACAACATTTAATGGCATTAATGAAAACAAATGAAAGTGTCATATATGCACAACAAAATAACTAAAATTATATCTTGTTTTGGATGAAATCACAAAATTCTTTGATTGCTTGAAAAAATATTTTTTTAATTTGGTATTCTCAACAACTTCACATAATATTTGTGTTGGTACACATTTTCATTCAGAATGAGTTGAAAATTGTTTCATTTGATATTCAATACCATATTTCATATTCAAACGAAAAAAAACATTATATTGAGAAATCCATTTTGTCACCGCAATTCAATGATATCATGAATACACCTGCGTTTTGAGATGAATTATATTTAGTCGGTTCAAGCAAATAAAGGTAACTGAATTGATTTGGTTGAATTAACAAATCCTTTTTTCCCGTGTGGCAAGTTTCAAGATCTTGAAAATTATAGTATTTCAATTTGGTAGCAAACACAAATATGTGATCATCGTCTGTTGCTTCGCTTTTACTATTTTCCACCTGAGAACGCTTTACAAAGAATCTATATACGCCAGAATTTTTTAAAAACCCAAAAAAAAGGTATCAACTCTTCGTCTCAAAGAGTTTTTGTTACGGGACACCCATTATATTATAGACTGTTGTCATTGTGCAGAAAGACGGGAAGAAAGAAATAATTGCATTTCAGTTTCCAGGTGGAAATTTCATCAATATTTGTACGCAAATCCCAACGAGTCACCTGGTCAGCATGAAGACCATCTGCTGTCATTGTGCGGTGTTGAAATGACCCACCATCGAAATCGTCGTTGCACAATGCAAAATGGGGGACCGATTTTTCTCTGTATACATGTTTGCTTTATGTAGAGCACTATAAGACTCATATTTTTAAGTATTTGTATCATTTTCTGATTTCTAGAGAACCAATTACTTACATTACATTAAAAGTTTTAGATAATGACGTCAATTGATTTTTAAATTTTAAACAATTCATAGGTAGTTCAAGAAATAAAAACTACCAAAAACACCAACACAACGTCAATTTCAATAGACGCGCGTTTCGCCAACAAATTTGGCATCCTCAATGCGTACTGAACTACTTCAGATATTCTACTCCTATTTATACTATTTCAGTACCAGTGGATAATAGTGTGCCCTACAAGAGTGTGGAATCTAAATTTTTAAATGATGGTTTTAACACGAGAATTCACGAAATAAATTAAAAAGCAGTTGCCCTTGCTATGGAAACGATATTGAGAGATCGAAAGTTCCTAAAAACACTTACTGATAACATAGACGAGGCGGTCATTGAATTGATGGGAAAAAAATATCGGAATTGGAACAAAAACTAAGTGACTTAAAACATGATATACTGGAAATGAGTCTAAATTCAAGGTACTGGATATGTAAATGAAGAAGATGATCGACGAAAAGAACAGCATTGTTCAGAAATATGATAATATGGAACAGGAAACAAGAAGAAATAATCTACGGGTGTTCAGCTACAAAAAAAAAAGTAGAGAGGGTACAAGGAAAGAAGTATCACCCTCTTTCATTCTATTAAGTTGTTATGATTTTCATGGGGCTTCTCCTGAAAATAAATAAAACTGAACGACACATGAAAGTGGTCCCAAAATAAAAGAAGAAAATATTAGAAGAAATAATTAACTCAAAATAGAATATATCATAATCTTTAAATACGAGCATAGTATGATAGTATGAAATAAAGTGCGCAAAAAACAATATATAAGTATTCACTGTTCTCCTGGAGAATGAGAGATGACAGAAAATGAATAAACAGAAATAACAGTTTATATACCACATGGTCGAATAATGCCAATATACTGCAACACTTTGTGCACTTTGTGTTTACAAAAATATGCATAATTTGTGAAATTGTTAAATATCAAGAATTCAGCCATACAGTAAACTCCTCCCCTTCAAAAAAAAACAAAGTTTGTTTGAATATTATCACAAAGAAAAAAATCATGTTCACATGGAAAACTAAAACGTTAAAATTTGAAAAGTGACATCAAATTCATGTTTACATATGACACAACATATTTTCGTAAGGAAAACTGTATAGTTCAACAACTTACTGCAGTATGAATTTAGTATAATTTTCAGGATGAAATCATAAAAATGACGATCACAGAAGCAGCTGTAAAACTGTGTAAATAGTTCGGAAGAAAAGCATCATAAATATGTCCTTGGTTTGTAAATACCTATACGTTGTTCAGGAAAAAAGCTACTTTTGTCCCTAATATAGTGTTTCAAAAATGTCACTGTTCTCCTCTCAGGATTTTTTTCTACCTTTTTTCCTACTCACGAGATTTCTGAGGTAGCAATTGAAAAAAGCCCAATTCGCTGCATCTGAAATTTTTGCAGGTTACTCTTTTGCTATCTCTTCGTTGAAATCAGCTACTAATTCAATGCCAAGTGATCATATCAGCATAAGTCAGATACCTAATGAGGAAAATGTCTCTGTTGCTCTGACAAATCATAAAATAATGGATTATTTTTGGTACCACCGAGCACAAAGCTGAAATTCTTAGTGGTACACTTTGTCAACTAGTGCCCTTGATAGATTTAAATACTCCTTCATTCAAAATTCAGCTTTTGAGATCAATGTTAGTGGATAAAGTTATCATGAACGCAAAAATAAAATTTCATGGAAGCTCGGTGATTTATTTTCATTATTGGAGCAGACGAAAATACTACATAAACTCATCTGCTTCTGAAGATATTACTCTTCTGAATCGAAAACCAAATGAAATAGTTCCAATTCAAATCACGTTTCATTAATTTACTGGAAACTTTGAAAATCTGACATAACCTTTATCCACTCATGTTTTCAATTTCAGGATGCCCTTGTTTCTAGCCCAACCGGAACTTTCAAAACATAGCGAGTTAAAAGACAGATGCTTCTCGCAGATATGAATCATCTCAAAAGCTCAAATTTTGTGGTTTATCAGGAAATCAAACATCAGCTATAATAAATAACGCCCAAATAGCCTCTCCGCTGCCCATCAGTCATCAAATATTTGCTGTAGAAACAGATTAGGCTCGTGCCCGAGCATCCCTCCATCATCCCATTTTTTATACGAGAGGACGAAAAAAAGTGGAATAAAAAATGGGAATCAGGGCAACGGTCAAATCTATAATAACGTACACAATAGTTTTTTTTTGTGTGGACAATATAGGGGATCAAAATATTTTTTGTTGAAACTTGTGTAGGTTAATCCGCCTATTGAGGGCTATTTTTCAGATGTTATCTGACTATTTTCGCAATTATTGACTCACAGGGTGTTACTATGTTGAATGAACGGCCCTAAGGGAATGACTGAATTGTTGGTAAAATCCAGATATTAAGTCGCACCTATTATGAAATGCAGATAATTTTTTTCTATATATTTGATATACATACTCATAATATGAAGAGGAGATATAATTTTCAAATGACTTTTTTATTACAAACTCTCGTTTTAGACGTCCATTATTGGACTGAAGCCTTTCAACCAAATCAAATGTTTTGAGTACCTTCACCATTTACAAGAAATAGGTCGGGTAAGTCGAGAAAAATCATTTTTCTGAAAAGGTGGTAAGGAAGAATTGTAAAACACTGCATATACTCTTATAAAACTAAAAATAACAGAGTATACAGTCGGACAAACAAAACACATAATATAAAAAAACAACAATCCCTGACCTGAATTAAATGGAAAATATTTTTTTAAATCAGTCTCTGATGTCCAATGAGCTTACCATTAAAATTTTCTCAATAAAATTCATCACAAGCATACCGTTGATTTTATTACAGCAAAAACATTGAAACTCCAGTAAATTTAAAACTGTCATTCTCGGAATACTTGTAGATTAGTATTAATCCAGTAATGTGAGTTATTGTTGAACCATCGGGAAAATTTTAGTTTTTCCAAGTTTCTATAAAAATCGTTTAATTAGGATATAATAATAATAGTAATACCAATTTTTTAAAAAATTAAAGGTGGAGTTCAATTTCAGTAGTGACAAATCACCACGGAAATTGCTCTTCCACTCAACTTGATATAATTTTTGATATAATAATCAATTAATATAATAAAGTTGATATTTTATGCGAACATGAGAGTCAGATAGATAATTTGCATGTTGGAATCAGCCACTATAAAAGAAATTCATTTAAATCATTTCTTAAGTGATGTAGCTTTTTCTCTTTGATTGAATCGGGAATAACGTTCGAAAAATCTCTAAACGGAATATTGGAGAAGTTAGTCGGTCGGCCTTTGTACTTTACTTCAAAATTATTGACGTCTGTTTTTTATTTTATTGTTATTTTTTTATTTATTCATACACCATTCAACAGCCGAAGCCAATTACAGGATGGGAAGGAACAACAATATATAAAATACATTCAAATCATTGTATAAGTCTATAGAATAAAAATCGAGACAATAAACACTTTCAATTGGAGACAGACAAGTCAGTGCACACACTTCAGTTATATGATCAACAAAGCTCAGCTTCGAAGATTACACCCAAGTCCGTGTACTGATAACATCTTTCTAATGAATCATTATTGATGTGGAAGGCATACTCAGTTATGTTGTTACGAGATTGATACAATTCCCCTATCTACGTCGCTGAATGAACCATAAAAACAGATCGCATACAAATGAGTTGACGCCGCAGGTATTTATTTAATGTAGCGCTTCCAATTTGGGTGGAATTCTGTCGTGAGTAATCTGGAGCGGATTCGCGAAACATCTGGTTGCAATACTTGAGTATTTAAAGGCGAGGCATATCACTGGGATGATTAAGAAGTTTTATGAAGCAGTGATACGCAGATTTTGAATAAGTATATAAGTGTTTTGAATATTTAGCTAGTTGTATTGTTGTATAGATCTAAGTGTTTAATTAGTCAGTGAAGTAGTGTGTTTTTTTTAGTGAAGTTAGAAGGTCCTCTTGAAGTGATGCACAATTCTGAAGAAAGTTTACTGTCGTATATAGTTTACAATCGTCAGCATATAATGATATATTAGACCACAGAGTCAGGCAGATGTCATTTGGACCCAATTCTGCAATAAGGAACCAACTATTTTTAGGCAAAATGAAATATGCCATGTTTTAGAACTCAAATATCGTTCTTAAGGTTCTGCAGTTTGTTTCATAAGGTTAAATTTGAATAAAAAAAATATTAAACAATCATAAATGTCCTTCTCATATAATTTTCAATAATCAGTAGACTACTTTTTCCTAATTTTACTCTAAATTATGTTTTTGTTGGTTGGTTCTTTATTGCATAACGGGGTCCATATATGAAGATGGTAAATAAAAGAGGCACAAGAATCGATCCCTGTGGAACTCTAGATGAAGCTGATATGTCAGTAGACTTGAATCCGTGGTACTGAACATGCAGTTTTCTGTTCGTCTGTTCCTCGGTATGTTCTAAATGATATTTTTTCATATGAAGAAGGAGGAATTTTTCCTATGACTATTTTGTGAAACAGAGTGGCAGCATGTAGTTTTCTCCTATTCTCTACGATAGCCTTGAGTTTGTGAGATATTCTTCCTTTCCTTCGAATACCAAAGATAAATCGTAAGCATGAGTACTGAACTTTTTGGATTTTTGTTTCGACTGAACTGATGAACATGGATCATACAAGACATCAGCGTAATTATTGAAAACAGAAAAGGCCAAAGCTTTACATAATGTTGCCCTAACTTTGAATGGTAAAAATCGTTACTGCCATAAATAACTTCCATTGAATAATATGCACGATTAACAAGTTGACCTACATGCTTCCCAAATCTCAAATTCTCATCTAAAATTACCCACAAGCCCTTGCTTCACATACTACCTCGAGTTGAGCATCATTTATTTTTGTATCAATGTCAAATCGAACGGAATTTCTTGTATGTTTGGGATCGAAAACAATAACTGAAGCTTTCTTCACAAATAAATTCAGATCATCATGTACCATGTCACGACTTTCATCAATAGGGATAATTTGTCGACGTTCACTAAGATATGACCGCACTAAAGATACTGATATCGTTAGATATTCCTATGAAATGCAATATTGATATCATTAAATTGCGGTTTATTGTATCAAAGGCTCTATTTAGGTCTTATATCTCTCTTACAGTATCGTATCGTATAGCGTAAACTCCATAGGCATAGAGAAAAAATTGAGTTACCATTATAATAAAAATAATTCACAATTTTCGAGTTGGCCGAGTTTGGCGCCAATTTCTGAACACCTTGTGCAATTCTATCGAAAATTTTATTCCAGTTAATTTTAGCCAATCAGATGCCTGCATTTCAATATGTTGCTGTGAGAATAACCTAATTTCTTCGGAAATTTCCCTGCGTAGAGGGAAATTAATAAGTGGAAATTTCCCTCTGGCTTGACAGCTGTCATTAACACAGTAGCGTAAAATATTTTTGATAGATATTTATTTATAACTTAATTATAGGTACATGTTATTATCTGTTATTTAATTATTTAAACCACATTTTAATAGAGCATAGGGAAATTACAATATTTGATATCAAATCCGCAAAAAAAATAATTCGCAATTCGCTGCTGTGAGACAAAGCCTTAACAATGGCCTGCTATGATGTCCGTTACATGGATAATAAATAATATATCACCTAAGTATGTAACCAATTCAATTTTGGTTTTGGTATAAAATTTTCTTACCGAATCTCCCGCGAGCATGAATTAATATTCAGGAAATTTTCCTCAGTTGCGAATTTTCTTAAAAAATTCGCACTTCGAGAAAATTTCCGGAAATAATTCAAGCTCTAGGGAGATTATAAGTGAAAATTTATACAAAAGATTCTGAAATCCACAAGTCTTATTAAGGCAAATTCTGGCAATTTTTTACCTGACCCTCTTTATTTCCAAATAATATTTTTTTTGTGAAAGGCTGCATCTGACAAAATTTCCAATAAAATTTAAATAACTGATAGCTAAAGCTCTTCAGACATGTGAAGTTTTGAATAAATTAATATTGAAATTCATCGTACATTCTAAAAGTGCAATAAAAACACGGTTTTTTATTTACAAAATCAAAGTTGGGGTCCACTTCCATATGAAAATTTTCAGAAAAATACTCCCAGTAGTTCCCCATATAATATATCGAATCAGCTCATCGTGGTAACCCTGTACATTCTAGTTCTATAATACTGTCATTATAAATGTGGCATGTATACTTTACCGATCCTTCACCATCAGACGAATTAATCCATCAAAATCGACCGTGACAGACAGATAATTGTATAATAGAAGACACACGAATGATCATTCATATGTGAAAGAAACTGCCACGGGCATACAATGCCGGATATTTTTGCAAACATTTAAAGCCCACATTGGTCTTTACGTGGTGATATTATGTTATTGAGTATTTGTTGAATTGTATTAGCATGAATTGCAATATCAATCAGATCTGTTATGGTGTCAATTTTCACTCCCTCTGAATTTATTGAAAATATATCTTGTCAAATAATTGAAATAACAAAAATTGCAACATAATTATTAGTTCTGATAGGTTAGAATTAAGGAATTGAATTGGAAAGTATAGTTACCGTAGATTTAGTACAGTTAAATAGTACATTCTTACGTTCATAAAATTAGGTACTAGCAATTTTTACACGCGTTTATTTAGCTTCACCTGTATGTATGTTTGTAACCGACTCCTTTAGACTCGATTTTGACCCATTTCAAACGACACATTTGATTGACACTTTGTACACCTCAAGAACTGGTGACAATACGATAAGTTGATGAGTTTGTATCATTATCCAGATCAGGATCGCCAGAATTAAATAATTTGCCTTTCATATGATCTTTGTCAGAATTCCTTGGATAAGGTCGCTATTGTTCAGGCTCTCTCTCCGGAATCGAACAATGATTTCTCGTTACCCATTACCCAAAAAATCTGAGTTACCCTCAATTAAATAATTTAAAACAATTAATCCATTTAACAATATGAGTCGATTAAACCCGCTGTTTACAGTAGCTGCATAGACATTTGTGGATATCTTTCAAATTGAAGTCCAAAACAGTTGATGTCTTTCGAAAAAATGTACTAAAGCCAGATGAAATGATTTGAGTGCCGAGATAAGTTTGATAAGTTTAATAATAAATTGAGAACTGAAGAATGAAAAATAAAAATAGTTCAAAAAACTAAAAAACACGCTTTTATAACACATTGAACTGAAATGTAAAAATGTATTGTTTATATAGGCAGAAAATAATATCAAATGAAATATATAAGTATCACCATGAAAAAGCGTGGGGTGCTCGATATTCGAAAATATGAAATAAAGCGCCCCACGCTTTTTTCACAATGACTGTAATATTTTTCATTTGTAATTATTTTCTGCCTATATGAACAGTTATTTTTCACATTTTATTTCAATGTGTTATAAAAGCAGGTTAATAAATTTTTTAAACTATATTTATTAGACCATGTGTGGGATAACGTAGAGGTGCCCTGGTCAAGTTTTTGACCTCGTGGTCACTCCAAAACTTAGTTTTCCAGCCCAAACACTGCAAATTTTTGTAACTTGTTTTAGTTTTCTATCATTTTGACCACGAAGGAGTGGTTTTTTTTACCTTGACCATATCACCTTTTTTAAAATAGATTTTTTTTATCTGTTTGCCTATTAGTTTACGCGATACCGTTTTTGAAAATTTGCAGTTATTTTCAATTTTGCCAATGGCAGGCATGGACGATATCGCTCCCGCCAGAGAGCGCTAGTGTGAGTGGAGGTCATGAGTGACAGTAATAACAAGTAATAATATACAATTACACTTTAATTAGTTGCTTTTATGGAGAAATACGGCCCTATAAGTGTAAAAAGCCTCATTTATGAATTGAAAAATGGAAAAGCAAAAACTTCCAGCCGTAAAGAACAGTTGATACGAAAATGAGTGGATGGAATCGGTGCATACACGTCAGTTTGTAGGTTAACTTGTCTATATTTGGTGAAATTTATTTACTGGCCATGAATCTTATTCTTTCAGATCGATTATGATAGGAATAAACTTTTCATGTCCGATATGCACTTATCAATTACTCCAATCTGACCTCCACTAACAATTGCGCCATCTACGTTAAGCTTGCCAGAATACATGCCATTATTAGCAATTTCTCTTGATTTTTATAAAATCGCCCTCTTTTTAAAACAAATCATTTTCATATTGTTGAGCGGAGTACATTTTCACTGAACTTGCAGTTTATAAACGTGTGGGTGGAAGTCTCCTTTCCAATGGTGAAAGATGATCATTTGGTAAAAAATCTGGTTTCGAGTTAAACTAGACGTTTTATGAATACTTCCTGGGAATTTCCCGTAATTTCAAATAATTTTTGGCATACATCATGATTATTTCATCTAACTAACAATTCATACACTTCTATGTATCCACGCTAACGAATTAGTCTTCCGTATAATACTTGCGCCTGATGGTTTCATGTGATTTTAGAAATTCATCCTTGAATTCTGCGAAACCCAAATTTTTTATAATTTGTCTTCATGTAGGCGCATTTCCAATATTAAATACTATCGACATTATCTTTATACAGTTTTCTACCCAATAAAATGAATGACAACAAATTAGCTTCAAATCTTGTTGGTTGAGAAATTATTTCGAAAACTGCGCGCCAGAAAGTAAACACTAACTATACAAGAGGGTAAGTAATATTTAGTTTACATACTTTTTGTACATTTTGGTTGATATTATTATACATTGTTGGTTTGTCTATGCTTGTTGGATGAGCTTAGAAGTAATTTGTGGGATATAATCTTTTTATTTAGAGTTATAAACCATTTTGACCTCGAGTGTACTCATTTGAGTACACCAGGATCTTTTGGAAATACTTATTTGACGCAACAGTAGTACATTTTTATTTACAGATGAGTTTCGATTGATTATGGTTGAATCAGCAACTTCCCACTAACGTATTTTTTGGGAAAGTATTTTTGAATTTGGCTACAACTGTAGATGGCGTCATCTCCTCCAGACTGAGAAATACGGAAATACCGTTGATATGGTTGTCATTCCTACAGCAGACGTCAACCTGTAGAGAGACGAGGAATATATTGACGACGGGTGTATTCAAGGGGAACAGGCAAATAGTTGTTTGAGAATATCCATATAGGACGAAACTACAGTAAAGAAGTGTTACAAATTAAAGTGGTATAAAAACATAGAATTTTTATTTTCTCATTTTTTATAATGATCTACCACGTAGGTAGTTACGGCTACATCCATCAATTTAAGGCAAATTTTCCCCAATGATATTCTTGAAGAAACTGAGGTGCACTTAGGTGACAGCGACAGTCGAGTGGAAAAAATTTATGAAGACGACGATACTCTTCTGTCTGTTTTACAGAATCGGTTAGACCGGAGAACTACTCTTGCCAGCAGAAACGTTGGTAAACGAGACAAGTAGCAAAATATTTGCTTACCAAAGCGGATCAAGAATAGTATGAATATTGACATGCCAGGAATTACGGAATTTTTGCACGTTTATAGGCCGTGAAAACTGAACTAGATAGTCTAAATCCTGTATAAAATGAAGGACGAAGAAGTATCAATCACATCGTCGACTATACACATTTATTTGCGACACAAAAAAAAATATGCATGTATATATTTCAATTATTTAAGTTTTTGGACTGTTACTTTATTATATCAATTTATTGTAAATAGAGTTCTTGAAATGATTTTGTGAAAAGTTGATGAAAAATAAAAAAATGTGTGGGATTTAATGGGTTTCAATATTATCCTATACTGTCGTATTTTGAATAGTTTTGGGTAAAGCATATTGTTATGCAAACGATGCCATTGGGATATTGTACTTGTAGACATCAAATCTGTAGTTGAAAGCATCTTTTATGTAAGAATAGTTTTGCGTTTTAATATGAATTCATCATGAAGCGGCATATGAGAAGTAACATTTAAAATATACCATATTCTCTCAGCTTACAAGTATCAAGTCGATGACATTTCAATTTTGAGGAATTAGTATTCAGGAGATATGGGGGAATAATGCAGTGATATTATGCATACTAATTTTCATAAAAGTATTCGGAAATTTGAGAAAATGGTTATGGAATAAAAAGTATTCAACTTGATTCTGGCAAAGAATTGGATGGAATATCTACCGAAAAGACCAAACAGAAGAAGTCATTGGAAATGTTGTCGGAAAAAAAATCAATATAGACGTGTTCAAGATGAATAAGAAGCTGAAAATAAAACTTATCAAGAAGTTCAAACGAGTGGACAATAGTAATATTTCCAGAAAAGGTGGAAGGAAGTGGAAAAAAGAGTTGGTTTTCTAGACTTTCGTCTTGCATTTGAAACAATTAATATGGAGTTACTATGACGGAATATCATTGAATATTGGAATAAACGACAAGATCCTGAATTAATTCGATTACTACTTAAACAGTCATAAGCAAATAGTAAACTATAACAAATTTACAACTGAATCAAAAACTGAATATGGGGTACAACAAGGCTCAGTCTTGAAGTAATATTATTAATTTATTCTATTTATCAATGATAAAATAGATTCTTCGATAGCGAGCTAGGTCAGATTGGGAGGCTGTCCAAATGAAGTTTCGAAGGAACTTTAAGTGTTTGTTAACTTTTGTATATCAAGAAAAAAGAACATGAAATGCAAATAAAGTGAAAGCATTATTGAATTTTTTCGATGTTTACTTTCGATTTCTGTCTGAACAAGATCATAGGTATCTCAGTAATAGTAATTACTAAATTTAATTATTCTTGCACAATATGAAGCAAGTCTCCAAAAGATATGAGTTAGGACGTGTACACGATATTTATCAGGTGATCTTCATACCAAATTTGGTTCTTTTATCGATCAGGCCTTTTCTCAATATACAGATCTAAGCCTCATACTAAATAAGTAAACTTCTTTTGGTATGCTCATGAATGAAGCTATTGAATGAATTTCCATATCTCCAGCGCACAAAAAACCTGGATTATTCGATCGAACTAATTATGTCTCTTTTGAATAAAAATACGAGATTGACATCTCTCGCTCACTGGTATCGATATTCTCCCCTCAGAACATGTTGACTGACAGGCCAGCACAATATGCAAAAATGTATTAATTGTTTGCCGAACGTCAAAAGCACTTACGCTTTTACTTTTATATCGGAAATAAGCGGTATAACAATGCTGTCAATCACACATCAAATAAGGGTGGGGTGGCCAAGGGTAGCCAGACTGACCAGTCGGCTGAATTTGAGAAATTACAAAGGATCTGGACCCCTGCGATGGCTACTTAGCATTATTCGTCGAAATACTTCCTAAAATGAGAGAATGCGAAGTGTTTCTGCACTTTTTGGCGTGTCGGCATCATAAAAATGGCTGTACAAAAATTCAAATGATCAATTAGCAATATGGATACTTTATACATTTGCATTCACATTTGCATTCACAGCTGACTTTAGAGTTTTTATAGTTGTTTATGTATCAAGGGCGTAAAGTAACGCCTTCGGGCCATTATCCACGCCGCAGGCCATAAACGCATTTTACGCACGTGATACATACAAAATTTTATGCACTAGCGGTTTATACAGTGTCCACCAAAATCTTGGAACAGCATGGGAAAATAACTTTTATGAAGAATGACATTTTCTGAGAAACTATTAATAAAAAAGTTTTCCATATGGTTCCAAGATTTTGGCGGACACTGTATATATATTTATATCGCAATTATCGTGTCAATAATCATCTCTGTATACTGAAATAGATTAATTTATTCAAATTGTACACAGAATACCCAGTATATACCCACCTAATTATGACGTTGTTAAGCAAGCTGGTTGTTGTCTAGCAACAAATTCAATAAACAAAGTAATCGGTCATCTTCATGTTTATCTGAAAAAGTGCGTGAGTGAACTCAACACGAAAATTATGGAATCATCAGATGAAGAACATAATATATACATACCAATGGAAATTTTGGAATTGGCTGAGAGTGCCAAACTCGAACTGCTACCAACAAAGTCAAGGAAACTTTACGAAAAGACGTATAATGAGTTCATAAAATGGCGCAATGAAAATAATGTGAAGGTGATTACAGAAGATATATTACTGGGATATTTTTTTGAGAACTCCAAGAATCGAAAACCATCTTCTTTGTGGTCATACTATTCGATATTAAAGTCTACTTTGAATTTGTATAATAATATAAACATAAGCAAATTTCCAAAATTGATAGCATTTTTGAAACGGAAGAATGATGGATATAAGCCGAAGAAATCCAAAATATTGAATAGGGATGAAATCGAACTTTTTCTAAAAGAAGCTCCAGATAATGTATATCTGATGATGAAGGTATGTTATACCTACCTATATTTATTAAGTAATTAAAAATCTTATTGATTCTTTTATAGGTTGCATTAATATTTGGGGTACATGGTGCTTGTCGTAGAGAAGAATTAACAAATCTCAAGCTTGATGACATTCAAGACCTAACTTATGCTTTATTGATTACAATTTGAGAGTCAAAAACTAAAATACAACGAACATTTACCATCTGCAGTACTGAAAACCAGTCAGTTAATTAATTGGATATTTATAGAAGATATGCTAGTCTATATTCTATAAGAACAACAAATGTACAAAACAAGTT
Organism: Chrysolina americana; assembly: GCA_958502065.1. Taxonomy (NCBI): domain Eukaryota; kingdom Metazoa; phylum Arthropoda; class Insecta; order Coleoptera; family Chrysomelidae; genus Chrysolina; species Chrysolina americana. Next base: position 101,223,088 of record OY293410.1, read on the forward strand.
GTTGGGAAGAATATCCTCGGTCAAATTCCAAGAAAAATTGCAGCATTTTTGAAGCTACCAGGCCCAGAAGAATATACGGGTCATTGTTTCAGGCGTTCTTCAGCCACTTTATTGGCTGATGCTGGGGAAAGTATCACCAATATTAAAAGACACGCTGGTTGGAAATCAACTACAGTAGCAGAGAGCTACATTGAACAATCGATTTCAAATAAATTGAAAATTGCCAAAAAAATTGCCGACGATGGTGATGGACCGATACCAAATAATAATTATTTGGACCTACCATCCACATCTAAAATGAGTGGTGAGGATGTTTCAAAAGGGAAAAATTATTTTCAAGAGAAAAGTGAATATCCCACCCTCAATTTTCAAAATTGTAACAATTGCATAGTTAATATAAAATTCTAATTTTCAGGGTTATGGAGCAAAAATGTAGATTGTCAATAAAAGTTGTTAAATGAGTATTTCTTTATTGAACTGAATTCATTGATTCGTGGTAGGTCTTCCGTGAAATGATGTGCGTAGGTATATATGGACAATTTTAGTATATTGTCTACTTTACCGCCCGCGGGCCATGATGCGCCCACGGGCGGTAAAGTGCCACTTTATGCCCGGCGAACCGGCGGTAAAGTGTACTTTACCGCCCGCTAGTGCATTAATATTTTTTCTCCAGTTGGTGTTAAAACTGAATGGATAAAAATTCGTCAAAATGATGAAAAGAGTTTTCTTAATAGAAATTTTCACATATAATTTTATAATTTTTCAATAAATCGTTATTTGGATTTTTCACATTTCCTGGAGGTCTATTTTCTCACCAGAGTGGATATTTTGAGATTATTTCTAAGTTGTGTTATGGAATATTCTGCGAGATAAAATTACTTTAAAAACGTTATTTTTATTTTTGTTATTCTTGCCAGATTGTTGGGTATTCACTGTTCCAGATTAATGAGCCATTCTCAGTTTGGTTGTTATTAGTGTGAAATAGAGTTTGATAGAATCTGCGTTAGCTATAGTGTTCATCTCAACCTAACGAGAGAAACTTGAAGTGAACATCAGTGTAAAACCGATCATTAAAATTTCAATGTTATCTTCTTCAGTCTATACAAAATAGCTTTAGTTTGACTTGAAGTTATAAAAATCGATTGAAGCAGTTTTAATAAAACTTTAAAATCATTCTTTTGGAGCCGAAAGTGAAGTTCAAATACTACCTGTCTATCATAACAATGTTAAAGAACAATTTTCATAACAAATTATACAAACGTACTCACACAATTGTTTTTCGATCTTAAATTTGATGAAATAAAATTATCGACAAAATTGATAGTGTAGGTATATGAGGAAATCGGTGACTAATATTTTCAATTTTTTAGTATCAACAACAGATTTATGTTAATTCAATTAGCTTAATTACTTATAAGGAAATACTTCAATGTAATGGGACCCATTTTAAATTCCACATGAAAGTGCAAGTGATGAAAATTGCGTTTCTTGGAAAATAGCTGAATATTCTCAGCCATAGAAAATAAACTCGTAAATTTCTCATAAAATTCCATTTTCGATATCTGTGTACATTATAAGTCGTTGTCATTTTCATAAATTTATTTACATAGTCTATCTGTTAGGGTACACAGAGATACTGGAGAGACTACAAATTTGATATCGATGTGTAGCTCCGCCCTTTGTCTGAATTCCCCCTAAATCTAACAAGATATATTGATTGCTTTGATCTAGTCACAACTATAAGGACTGGATAACATTATTTCGTCGTTTTTTTTATTGTCATTGAGAAACTAATTGCTTTGAACCCGAGTTCATTATTTCTAAGTTGGAACATAAAATGTGAGTCATGTGTTTTTTAAGTAATTTGCCTATGAACGAGAAGATATTTCATGTTGAAAGAAAATTTCAGAAAAAATATTTATTCATCGGTATATATGAGTTTGGAAGTGTGTCAAATTTAAAATTTGCCAGTGGAAATATCTCGGAACTAGAAAGATATGGAGAATTGCCCAAACCCGCCCCACCAACCCCCCTTCAAAAGTATGAATGGACATACCTAATGTGTGACACATCATTGAAGAGCTCTTTTGGAATGTTTTTCAGTGGGATCAAATTTTGGGTCTAGAGGGTGTTAATGTAAAAAAAAACGATGTTAATAAGTTTAGCAGTTTCATATAATACTATCTCCTATCAGGTACCTTATTTCAGAGTAACTATCCGGTTAGTCGAGTACCAAGGTCATTTTGGCATTCTTTTTGTACAGTAGCCATTCAAAAACTTCTATACAAGAACAAAAATCTGTCGGATCATGTTTTTCTGCAATACTAAGCAAATATCGCAAATTATAGATAATTGTCAGTTCAAACTTGCATTTACAGAATTATATATAAATATCAGTTCAAACAATAACTTTATAAATGTGAATTTAAATTGACATTTAGCTGGTGTGCATGCCAATTTACCTACTATTAATTAATTATACAAATGACGTATCTTTCTAATGGCATGCAGTTTGGAATCACGTTAAACCTGCATTAAATATTTATAGAGTTTTCCCGTAATTTTCCACTGTTGGTCAGACGAGGGGCGCATGCCAATTTTTCCAGGGTGCTTTCGTTACTAAAACTTCAATTATTCACATCGGCATGCAATTTGGAAACACGGAAGTCCCCTTAAATTTTTTTCAGTTTTTCGTAACCCTTTGAACCATTTTGGCCGCTGCGAATTGCATGCCATTAATTTGTAGAGTTTCAATTTGTTTGAACTTCTGTATATTACAACGGCAGGAACACGAAAATTCTCCACAAAGAGATAAGTGCTTTTTCTTCTAAAGTGCACACGTGCGGCGGTCAGGAATTCGTCTATTTTTAATAATTTAATGTTGATTATCGAGCCTTAAAAAGGCATGCAGTGTAAAATGGAAGAACGTCACCTGTCACCAGCTCCTGGTCTAAATATCTTGAGAACTAACTGAAGTAACACAAATACTCATTAGGAGCAAAGGTTATGATATTGATGACTAAAAAATAACAGAACTCCAATCAGTAGCATACGAAAGCGTTGAGAGGACATGACGAAAATACAATTATGATAATTATTTTGGTTGTTTTTCGGGTTTTGCTGAGGTCGTCTTTGGTTTGAATCTCCAAACGTTTCGACTGCAACTGCGGCAGTCATCTTCAGTGGCGTGGTCGAAGTACTCTTTCTTATACCGAAAATTATATTTATTTGTCAGTTGAAACTGACAATAATTATACCTGAATATAAGTTTGAACAGACAATTGTCTATAATTGTGAGCTTTAACTGACAATTATATAAAATTGTGAGTTTGAAGTTACATTTAGCTTTAATTGTCGGTTTGAACTAACAATTATATATTTTTTTGTCATCTCCTCTCAGCGGTTTTGAATTATTCTGATTACGAATCCGAAGATATTTTCGATGTATTTTGCCTCGTACTATGTTTTTTTTTAAATATGTCGGTGGTTAAATTGCTGTTGGCGTGCAGCTTATATCACTTGAAACATCCCCTTCGCGGTCAATTTGTAATTTTTTTGTGTAAGTATTCTTCGATTCTGCAAACTTCCTATTTCTATATAAAGAATTATGGAAGTTATGGGGATGTTTCCATAAGAAGTGAGACCGGGTGGGGAAATGATTTTCAATGCATGATTGCAATTAACACAAATAGATGTCAGATGTGATTCAATATTCGTAGGGGAAAGAATTTTTTTTTTACAGTTATTTTCCACAAATATTCCACTTTTTGGGATATTGTAGAGTGATTTCGATCACGTCGGAATTATTCGTTTCATAAATTTGAAACTCTCTGCCGTACTTTTCGAACTTTGTTCGAATTCATACTTAATTGTACATAATTGATATGGAGGTCAGATAGTTAACCAAATTTTTTAACATTTTTATATATAATACTTTCTCACTAACCTCAACTGTGACTAATGCTACATCATTGAGTTCCCAAGAAACCAAATCGATCATTACCAAAAACAAATTCATTCCAAATTAAATCACCTCTTTGGAATTTTTTATGCGTGTGCGTGACACATTCATTCTACGATTCGAATGAGTAGTCGGAAGGCCATTTAATTTCACACGATATGTCCCTCCCACTACCATCAATTTCAACATCAGCGGTTGCCTTGGTTCCCCGTGCTTTATTAACTCGTGATCAGCAATCGCGAATGAATAAAAAACCAACTCGCCATTTTGTCGGTGAATTTCTCAGTAGCGTCTTTCGAACTGGAAATGACGAACTGTGTCCCGCGAAAAAATTTAATGCGGAAGTGAATAACGGGGTCGAACGTCTGCTTATATTATAATACAAGTTGTTTTTCGTCAAAAACCTAGGCTGGACCACCAATAATTATGATTTCATTCTCATTCGATTCCAGATGGCAACTAAAAAAAATGTTGAAATGGAAATTGCGTCCAACAAATATGAAAAAGTTGAAAAAGATTCTGGAGGAGCAGAAAAGTCCTTTACAAAGTGTACCTATACTGAAAAGTAAAAAGAAACTTTATTGGGGGAATTAGGTATACAGAAAATAATTTAAAAAAATTAATAAACAATTGAGTTAGAGCTTTGGTTGAAAGCTCAATTTGTTCATTGACTAATAGATAATAAAAAGAGACATGTCAATATCTTCAATAAATTATAAGACATTTCAATAACAATGAAGCAAACAGAAAAAAGCATAGTAATATGTCCAAGAACACAATAAATTAAAAAATTATATGAAAAATGGAAAAAATTCACATAAAACAAGACATATGGTTGTTTGCATATTTTTAGTTTAAAAAATATTGCTCAAAAAATTCATTTGTTCATAACAAATTGTTTGATTGATAAACAAATGAAAAGTTAATAGAAAAATATTTTTTTCAGAATACAATAGAACGTGATAAATAATGACTTTTGATAAAAAATGGTTCCTCAATATTAATATTCAGTAACAAAGAAAGTGCGTTTTTTCTTGATATTTTTTAAACGATTTTCTGCATTGGCCGCAGTGGACATGATGGTAGAGCGCTAGTCTATCAATTAGAGGGACGTGGGTTCGATTCTCAACATGGTCACTTGTCTCGTGCTAGGAATCGCACGTTAAAAGGTGAGACCTCGTTAATCCTTAGCTCGCACAAGTTTCGACTTCTGAGGGCTGTCGTTCGTATGGGGATGACAGCTGGTTAACGGAAAAAACAATTTTGAAAACAAAAAACAATTTTAAACAATTATGTAAATAATAAAAATTAAAAAAAAATTTAATTATATAGTTTTCAGTACTAATAAAGCAAAATAATTAGAATAATTGAAAAAATTGTCCCTGATTGCTTTATTTACATTCTTTACATTTCAATGCTTTTGATTGTTGATAAAAAAGTGAAAAATCTAATTTTCTTTACTTTTCCGACGGGTATCGCTTCTAAACCCTTTCAAGAGTAGCTCCAAAAAATAGAAAAAATTAGGTTTTTAGTTCTGAAATAATCGGCGCTGTTAACTTTCAACTGGTAAATATTAACTAATTGAAATTGAAAAATTGGGCTGAATATTTTCTGTTGACAAATTATCTCTTGTTTATTTTTGTGGTTTTGAAATATTTTTCCGAACGTGGATTTTGTTGTGATCAATAGTGTGTGTTGCGCCTGTTGAAAAACATGTTATTGGTAATCACACCATATCCTGATTACCTGAACAAAAATAACCTCAGTATGGTGTTAAGGAAGGAGTTTCCACCCAAGATGCAATTCTTGCCCTCACCACAGAAATGTATAATGCTTTAGATGTAGGAAAACAATCTCTCTGTGTCCTCATATATCTCTCTAATGCATTCGACACAGTGAGTCATACCCTACTTATCGAATGTGTGGAAAACTGGTGTGAGAGGAATACCTCTAAAACTATTAGAAATTAACCTGTCCGATAGGCTACAGTGTGTACAGGTAAAATCAGAAAGGAGTGACCTGAAAGTAATAAAATACGGTGTACCTCTAGCAACAATTCTTAGCCCGCTTCTTTTCAATCTATATCAGAATGATCTCTTCGAAATACATGAATAATAACAGTGAAGTCTAAGAATATTTACGCTCGTAATCCATACACCTTCCACAATTCAACTTATTTCGCGTGTGAAATAGAATGTTTTCGGATCATCGCCGGAAAATTATCAATTGATCTAGTATTTTTATTGTTCCTATGTTCGTTGTACTTGTGAGAACTACTCGGAATTATCATACACCGAATTTTATTTCATGAAACTATGTCCTATGCTTAATTACACTTACATTTATATACGGTTTGGGTGAAGTCAGGACCCAAGCTTTCTGTGGTTTCTATAGATGGCTCTGTACCCTCTTCCTCAGTGGGTATAAGAGTTATCGCAGGACTATTTGTCGAAAGCAAATGTGAAGCATTAAAATGGCGAGCCAGGAACAAGAGCTACAGTTCCAGATACGTCGAGAAAAGAACTACGTCCGCGATACTGAAGATGATTGCCACAGTTGTGGTCGAAACGTTTGGATATATTTTCCAAAGAAGATCACGGAAAACCCCGGAAACCAACCAGAAAATTGACTCCAACTGCGAAAGCCTACATTTCTAAATTAATCGACTGTACTTGTTCTTTAATATTTTTGAGAACAAGAAACTGTTGGCGATCAGTTCAAAAATTAAACGGAAAATGTCGACGACGTCGAACTTCTCTTCGTTTTACACATTCCAGAATTAGTTTCATGACTATGCTGATACAAATATGCATAAAATGAGTCGGAAGTTGGCCATATGATCCTCATCACCGCCTTCATGAAGGGTAATCACAACAGATGTTTTTGGAAACGATGGAAATAGTTGTAGGGAATAGGTATACTTTCCATTCTGACTTGCTTCCAACAAACTGTAGTTCCAAAACTAGGGCGTTTATAGAACATTCATGAATCATCATCATGAAGAAAAGACCCCCCAAATGAATGACAGTATGGAGGAAACATCGCACTTCAGTCAGAATATAATTAACTCGAATATCTCCAATGACTGGCCTATAACTATGAGCCATCAGAGTTGGCATTTCCCTTTTTTCTCATAAAATCACGGCGTTCTTCAGATACTAGGGTATGCACCCACCCTCGTAGGCCAGTGGGGTGGACGGAGGGGGAGGATTAGTGCGTAGACCGCGTGTGCCACGCCAACCAAGATTCAAGTTTAGAACATGCCCCAGTTGAACATTGTCAAAGAATAGCCGGCCCTGGCCGCACTTTTGTTTCCTTTTTACCTGCTTTCACAAAATTTGTATTTCGATACCTTTCGGGGTTTGTTGGACACTTTGTTTGGCGCGCTGGTATTTGAGTTAGAAAGTTTTTCGGTACGGCAGTAACAGTACTATGGTTTGAGTGTTGGTTGATTTTGTGAAGTTTTGTTGGGAGCGGGTGGAAATTTTTGGAGGCTTGTCTTGATACAAGGGTAAGATTTGTTGTCTGTAATGATATGAAATATTTTTGCTAGTAGGTATATATCTTTATGTTGTTAAATTTGCAGAAATGCGTGAAAACACATTCGTTATCACCGTAACTGAAATTATTTCTAGATAAAATATAACAGTAATTTTCCAGGACTTATCGATTTTGTAATTCAATATTTTCTGAACAATACCAATAACGATGTTTACTGATTTTCAGTAACAGGTGAACAAGTTTAATCAAAACAAAACCGACAAGCGGGTAGGGCAAATATTTTGATGATATTATTTACAGAACAGTGAAAATTTTGTACCTGTAAATGGACAATTAAATTATTAAATTTAGACTTCAGGTAAAAGCCCAAAATATGGAATTCATTGATAATTATCGGTTTAGTTCAGTTTTTAATTTGATTCATCGTGAACTCAAACAAAAATATTGAAATTCATGGTAAATTAAGTGAAATTTTCTGCAGAATACTATTCAAAATTATGTGACGCTGATAAGGTTTATTTAAAAACGCAGAGGAAGTCCGTGAAATTTGGAACAATTGAAATGAAATGAATATATTTAAAAATATTCTATTAAATTTGGCAAGGAAATTCCATTACTATTTTTTGATTCGATGATGTAGAACTATATTATATTTTATATCGAAAAAATATTCAATTGTTGCGTGTAAAATAAACCTTGTTACTTGATTTTTCGTGTAAAGGACTCCGCACTTCTCTTATAGAAAATAAAATATTGTTAAAAAAACTAAAATTCACGCTTTTATAACACATTGATCTGAAAAATGAAAAATAAATGTTCATATAGGCAGCAAATAATAATAAATGAAAAATCTTAGCATCATTGTGAAAAAATCTTGGGGTGCTTTGTTTCATATTTTCGTATATCGATTTATTATTTCGTTTTTTAGTTTTTTCAAACTATATTTTGTTTTTCACTTTTTTGCTCTTAATTTATTATCAAATTTTTTTCTCCGGAAAGAGAGCGCATTACGCGGATTTTTTTAAATTCTGGCGATGGCTCTCACACGGAGTATATGAGAGGCAATTTATTTAATTTTGGTGATCCTGATCAGAATAATGAGACAAACTCATCAAATTATCGTATTGTTACTGGTTCTTGATAAGTGTTCAAAGTTTCAATTGAATCTGTCCTTTCAAAGTGGGTCAAAATCGATTGTAAAGTAGCCAGTTACAATCAAACATACATACAGGTGAAGCTAAATAAAAGCGTGTAATAATGACATGACTCTCAGTTACACTTCTTGTAGGTACTTTCAGTTTGAAAATTCAGTTCTCTGAATACATATTGATTTGAGTCACTCCAATAATGGCAGTTACGTCGGTTGAAGACACCATTCTGTGTAGATTTATCTTCGTCCATCGATATTGTATTATCTAAAGATAATTATTTTCCTTGGGACTAGGTTGAAACTGAGCTATGGAGAACTTATATGAGGAAAATTTATAATTACGCAGTATTTTGTGTATTGAGTTTCTCGAAAATACTGATTCCCTTGCAAGTTTACTCAAAGACATTCTGAGATAAACGGCAAAATATCCTAAAATTGCAATTTGAATATCTTCATAATCAACAATTGGCTTGTTTCTATAAATATCGTTTAACACATGAATGACTAAAGAAAATGTGATTTTCTGAAAGAGAAAGCCGCTAATTAATTCGACAATATTTCGAGAACTGTTGAAAGTAGACATATAACGCTCGCCTATGACTCGCGTCACAAACTTCATCATCTTGAATAATAGTCATCATTACACGCTTGTTGAATAATATACCCACTATTTTCTCATAGTGAGAATATTGAACAATATCATCTTTGATTTCGTGACGTATTTCTGGGAACATAGTCTGTTGCTGGTGATTTTTTTTTCTCAGAAAATTTCCTGTTCAGTGTTGCGACAGGTTCGAGAAAAAGTATTTTCTTTTCTGGTACAGCTGCAAGAGCAGTGCCAATTATTTGTACTTTCTTTTTGCTCGTCTGTCGCACATTGAAATCATTTTTGAATCAAAAAAAGTTTACCTTTGTTGAGATGTCCGATGTCAATGTGTAATTTTACACAATACGACAGTATGAGGTCCGTAATATTCACATGCAAACACTCAATATGAAAAACTCTACAAAACTGCTTACCTTGATAATTACAATTGAGTGCTAAGCAGGTATTCACCTCATCACTTTGTTACTGCGTCTTTGAAAAAACTTGCTGCCGTTAGCGGGATATTCAGATTCTAGAAAATTTAACGATGAATCATTTTAGAAATGTGTACAAAGTGTCACCATTATCTTTAAATTGGAAAATACATGACTGGTCCAATTTACACACTGGTCTAAATTCCACGGACTTCCCCTATTGATTTAATGTAATCAAATAATATGGTTTTTAATAGTTCTTCAATCCACCTTGTCCTAAACGGATTTTAATACTCTATTTTGTATCATGGTATATTATTTTTTCAATAAATCAAAAAATTATTTTATCTCATGAAGATATTTTTTCAGGGACCTATGACTGTGATAACAGCAGATGGGGAGAGCGGTGTGGAAATGTCCAACTCTCGAGCTGATAATGGTAAGGATTCTGATAAAAAAAATTAAAACTAAAAATTATACAAAAAATATATGATTTACTAAGCCTTACAACTGTTTCAATACACATCAGTGTCATCTTCGGAAGGAGTAATTAGAAATTACTTATAGTTGTACCGTTTATTTCTAAAATAATATAAAACTACAAATGCAGAGCAACTCTAGTGATTTTCTTGTAGCCAAAAGCCAAAAAGTTTATTATAACATTACATTTAAAATATAAGAAATTTATACAATTCACATAAAAGCAGCAGAGTATTAAGAGCATCCACTGTCGAATTTTCCTTGACATCCCGGAAAAGCAACGAGAACAAACCGGGTTTAAGCATCCATCCTAGAATGAGCTTTTCATTCCTCTGGTTTTTCATTTAAAATATCCAACGCCTTATATATGAGCCCGTGTTTTAGTTGTTTGTTGTCACGGACTCTGGTTGTCGTCATATCTATACAGTCAACTCACTTCCAAGAATAAAGTGTCTGTACAATTTATAACACTGTTGTCTGATAAATTCTTCGATTTTTGGAATATCGTCTAGCTCCCTCAGTGACTCCAACCGAATGTATCTATCACTGTTGTTGACGATACGAAGTATTTTGTTCTGCATCACTTCCAAACACAACATAGTTGTTTTGCTGCAGAAAGAATACTGGACATGCATAAATCATCGCTGCTCTGATGACTTGCTTGTAGATTAACACTTTGGTCTCCATTGCCAACTTGGAGTCTCTCGCTATTAGTGGGTAAGTTCTTTCAATCGCCGCCCGGCGCGTTGTAACGCCAAGCTGACATGTCTGTACCAAAGGTTAATCCTCTGACTGGGCCTGACTGATTTTGGCGTTCAAAGAAAGCTCTGAATCCATCCAAAAAGTCAACGTTATCATGCTTCCTTTTCTTGGTGAAGTTCATAAGCTCTGTCTTGGCCTGATTTGTCACTATCTTGTTCTTCACCATATACGGCACGACTTTCCTCTACAGATGGCTCTTAATGTGCGCGGTGGCTTCGTTTGCAACGTTCGCCTGCGCGTAAGTTACCGTGTCATCGGCGTAAATCACTTTCCTCACTGTGGTGCTGGTTCCATCCACTCTAACCTTGAAAGTCCTGTCGAACAGGTATGAGTTCAAAAATCGTACCATATGGCAAGGCATGCCTGCCCGTAGCTTCTGAACGACGAGGACCTCGACCCAGACCGTGTCTAATGCCTTTTGGATATCCAGCAGGACCATTACTGTATTATGCCATCGATTGAAGCCTTCCTTCACCCATGGACAAACCGCGCTACCTGGGAGGCCGTTGTGTGCCCCCCCTGAAGCCGAACTGCTCCGCTGGGATGAGTTTCAGCTCTCCCTCGGGGGCATTGAATCGTTTTAGTAAAATTCTATCAACCGCACTAAGCAGCGAGATTGGGCAGTAATTCCCGATTTTCGATTCCAGTCTCCCCGGTTTCAGGATAGGGATGATGTCCGCATGCTTCAGGCACTTTGAATAGTGCTGCCATTTTAGTATGCTATTGATAACATCTCAGCTGTACGAGGGACTTCGTTGGGAGGTTCCTTAGGAGAGCCGCGTCGATTCCGTCCGCTCCCGGTGACTTGTTCCTGGGAAGCCCTTTGGTTGTTTCTTGAATCTCCCCGAAGTTGGTAATCAGCTTCGAGAAAGTTCTGGTGTCCAGTTCCACCTGCGGTGTTTTCCTAAAGCGCTTGGCTTTCCCAGTCATCTCCCTGTGCTCAGGGGTGGCATCAGCGCTCGCTTGGAAAGAACTCTGGAAGTACTCCCCGAAAATTTCAACCTTCCCCTGATCTGATATTGCCTGCTTCTGACCCTTCCCCACAGACGGTACGTCGGTATGCCTTCTGCGCAGGTGCTTCGACAACTGCCTTAGGGAACCGTCGTTGACGATGAAGGTTTTGAGTTTCCGCTTCCACGTTACATCCTTAACATTTTTGAGTTCATTTATTTCCCACCCCAGCCTCATCATGTTCTCACGATTGACTGGGTAGATTGATCAGATTCAAGATGAAACCTGGGAGAGGATCCCTAGTCGGTTGTACATTTTCAACCGGTAGCGGTTTATGTTGGCTAAATATGTTGATTTCAGTATTTTCAAATTGATAGGTTAAATACAATATAGTTATCATCAAGTACGGAAAGAGTACCATTCCCGCATGTGACTGCCGTTACCCGAACGACGCAAAGCGGAGTTCGGGTAAGTAGTCGAGTGCGGGACGGTACCTTTCCGCATGAGTAAAGATCAAGATTTTTTCTACAAGCGCATTGAAACATCTTATGTAGCGCCCTCAACAAACTTTCGCGTGCGGGACAAATTATTCCCGCACTAGTGCGAGAAATACTCACTTGAAGTGACATTAGCGTGCGGGAAAATTTTTCCCGCACTAGTGCGGGAATATGACACCTCTCAAACTAAATTGCGTGCGGGAATAGGGCGGAACACGCACGCTTGTAGAAAAAAAGGTTTACGTGCTACAGACCAAAGTTCGAAAAAAAAAGTAGGGTGAAAATTTGTTCAACAAAATTTGCATTTTTGCGTGATTATATCACAGAAACTCTCAAAAATAGAGGAAAACTAATGGAACCAAACCTGTAGAAAATGTTTTAGTTATAATTCAGCCTCATAATCTACTTTTCCCTCTGGAATGTGGATAGTTCGATAAACATCTCCTAACCAGTCTTAACAAAAATTTCTCTTTTTTTCAACGCACTCTGTACTAAAGAAGGATATGAAATTAGGTAGTGAATTTGTATTTGAGTTTTGTTTTATTCAACTACGATAGTCATTGAAGCATTGATAGCAAAATGGCTTCAACTACAATAATTAAAACAATTAAAGTATGTACATCATTTATAGTGAACTACAATCATATAATTATTTTCAGTCCATTCTTCTTTTTTCTTGCTTTAATTAAAACAACGGTTTCTGGAAATATCTAAAAATACATTCCCATGTGCCTCTCCGGACTCTGGTTGGGGATTAATTTTGTAGGGTTCTCTGTGTCGGACATTTCTTGAAGTTACTTATCAGTTAACACCCCTGCGACTGATACCTTTCCTGGAATCGTGAGGACTCCAGGATATTAGTTAGAACCACTATTTGAAGCGTGAGGCACACTGACGCAAACGTCATTTTTTTTTAAGTGGAAGTGGGTCAAAATTTACTTTAATCCATATTGAAAATTGTGCATTGTGGAATTTGAATTTGAGTTGTCAAAATTCTAGATTTTTGAACAGTTTGTACAGGAGAGAACAAAAAATATAAATTTTGATCAAGAGTAAACTACCCCTATTTTCGACATTGTCGACATTTTCGACATTATAAAAGTTGTTTGAATTTAAAAACACTATTGAAATTCAAATTCACCGCCACCTACGCAATAAAACAAAAAATTCATATAGAGTACTAGTATCTCATACTTATACACGCCTCCCGTATCTATATAACTATAATTATGTTTCAATGGACTATTTTAATACAATTCATTATTCAAACTAGTATATCGATGTTTGTCGAAAAGGGTTCGTTCACAAAATTCTTTGACATTTTTTTTTAATATTTTGGTATACTGGTAAAACATTGCCTAATAACATTTTTCTAATACATCGATATTTTGAAATGGTCATACACCTTCTCCTCAAGGTACCCCCATAGAAAAAAATATGAAGAAGTGAGATAAATTTTTTGTTGTTCTCCCCTGTACACTACTCGGAAATTTAGAATTTTGACAATTCAACTCCAAGTTTTCTGCAATGCACCAATTTTTGTCTGGAATCAAATTTTCTGCAAAATGGATATTAAAAAAGATATCCATATGGTGCAAACTTATTGAAATTCACTGTACTTATATGTATAATACTTGTAGTCTAGTCTCTCTCGCTCAAGTGATTTGTTTTGTAATAATGTAGTAGGTAGCTTCACTCGAGTTCTTAGCATCTGCATCGAAAGTTGACAAAAATACCACGCTACGAGCTCATTTCCGGAAACGATACTTAACTTTCAAACTGTTCCGATAAGTTATCAACTAGTTCAAAATGTGTGGTCTTCTATATGACTTGTTTGTATTTCTTCTTTACTCTTTTATATTTCAGTGGCAACCGTAACACCAGAACAAACATCAAACTGATATCTCAAATCTTGGATTATTTTTAATGTTACGGTGTATGCACTTCTGATCCTTGAAAATGTTGACATCCTCCGAAAATATTTTTTGGACGTTCTTTCTGTCCGTTGACACATGAACATTCCGCAGCTGTCCGGTACAAGAATAGGCAATGAAAATGCTTACCAAAAAATTAATTCATTATATTTTCTTAAATTTAGTTTGTGGTTAAAAATGAATCCATAAGTTATCTAGAAACTTTGACTTTCATCCCAAAACTTCGACTTTCATCTCGGAACTTCGACTTTTATCTCGAAATTTTGACTGTTATCTCGAAATTCCAACTTTTATTTAAAAATTTACTCTTATTTCGATATATTCGACTCTTATTTCGAAATTAATACTTTTATGTCGAATATTCGACTTTTATCTGAAAACTTCGACTTTTGTGTCGAAATTTTGACTATCATCTCGAAATTCCGACTTTCATTTCAATAAATTCAACTTTTATTTCGAAACTTCAACTTTTATCTCGAAACTTTGACTTTTATCTCCAAACTTCAACTTTTATTTCTAAATTTTGACTTTTATCACGAAACTTTGACTTTTATCTCGAAACTTCCACTTTTATTTCGAAAATTTGACTTTTATCTCGAGTTTTTCACTTTTAACTAGAAATTTTTATTGACGCTACAATTCTGTAGGAAAATCATTTTTCGTTTTGAATCTAATGAGTACTCTCATAGCTACTAAAAAATCAGTAATTTTAAGAACAATCTGTGTTAGTTCTGTATGGAGTGAGGAAATATTATTTTATTGTATGTTATAAAACGTAATATATTGAAATAAGTGTTTCTTCATTGAATAATTTTATAGTTTCAACTTACATTGGAATACAATAAGAAATCGTTAATTTATGCTACTTCATGCTCTTGCTAATCGTTGTGAATAGCTGACTATTTTTTTTTCAATAAATATCTCATAATTTTGTAGTCTGGGTTCTCAAAATGACATTAAGATCAGGAAAACAACGGCAATATTTGTTGTTTCCTCAGCAAACTTTAAAACCTTGAAAACTGCCCACTGCAGAAAACTCTGTAATTCAATGGAAGATTTCAAGTCCTGCAAATCTGTTTAATGAATATGGAAAATTTTCGAGTTATAGCAAAATGACTCTAAAAAATGTTCCTGCGCCTTGTAGAGCACATCTATTATTTACGGAAGCGTGAAAGGCTATGGATTTCGATTCGCCATAATTTCGAATTTTACTCTGATATTTTGACTTTTATCTCGAAATGTCGACTTTCATCTCAAAATGTTGACTTTTATTTCGTAATTTCGTCTTTTAACTTAAAATTTCAACTCTTATATCGAAACTTCGGCATTCACTTCGAAATATCAACTTCAATTCCTACATGTCGACTGTTATCTCAGAATTTCGACTTTTATTTCAAAATTTCGACTTTTATTTCGAAATTTCGACTTTTTTCTCGAAATTTCGACTTTTATTTCTAAATATCTATTTTTATCTCGAAATTTCGACTTTTATCTCTATACTTCAACTTTCATTTAGAAATTTTGACTTTTATCTCGAAACTTCGACTTTAATTTCGAAATTTCGGCTTTTATTTCTAATTTTATCTCGAAACTTCGACTTTTATTTCGAAATTTCGGCTTTTATTTCTAATTTTATTTCGAAACTTCGACTTTCATCTCGATACTTCGACTTTTATTTCGAAATTTTGACTTTCATTTGAAATGTTTGACTTTTACTTCGAAATTTTGACTGTTAGCTCGAAATTTCGACTTTTATCTCGAAATTTCGACTTTTATTTCGAAATTTCTAATTTTAATTCGAAACTTCGACTTTTATCTCGATACTTCGACTTTTATTTCGAAATTTTGACTTTCATCTGAAATTTTTGACTTTCATTTCGAAATATTGACTGTTAGCTCGAAATTTCGACTTTTAACTAAAATTTTCAACTTCCATCTCGAAATTTCGACTCTTATTTCAAAATTACGACTTATATCTCGAAATTTCGACTTTAGTTTAGAAATTTTAACTTTTATCAGAAAACTTTGACTCATATCTCGAAATTACGACATTTATTTCGAAATTACGACTTTTATTTCGAAGTTCGACTTTTATCTCGAAATTTTGTCTTTGAACTCGAAATTTCTATTTTGAACAATAAGGTAGAAAACATGAGGAAAATATCTGTGAGAAAACAACTACCTTTCCTACCAACAATATTTGTGCAAATAGATGTCACATGTAATTCAATGTTCGTATGGGAATGTAGTTGTTTTCTGACAGATACTTGCCCCAAATTTTCCACAGGAGGGGATTTTTCCTCTGTCGATGTACTGGTAACCCGAAAAAAATCAGTTATTTTTATTCATATGTGCATCATGTACTCCTCTGATACCAAATTGAGTTTGAATTTGGCTTCGGAGGATCCTCTCCGATTTAAACACAATACTGTGGATCCACAACATAATTTATATAATAGTTACGAGAAAGCAACGCACATTTTTAATATTTCTAACCTCAAATTTCGAATTTGACTGTAGACTTAGAATCTGAAGCTTGAAAATGAATTTTTTGATAATAATACTGAACATCATCGCACAAAAGCAGATCAAGCACATAATTCCTATATTCTACATCCGCTCATCCTCTCTGGTTTGGCACTTTAGAGTGATCAAAACGTTATAAACTAGGGGGTTCGCCATTGCAAAGTGAGGGCGTCTCTAGGCAACCACCAATCATATTTGGGCGTCTTTTAATGACGTCACTAATCCGATATATTTCATAGTATGTGAGAGGTTTGGTCGATAGTGAATTTTATTAATGACATTACAAAGTTGAAATTGCTTCTGGGGCTTCTGAATTTGGCGTATTGGGAAATTATTATCGAAAGAATCATCTTCGTCATTCCATTACATTTCCACCGACAGTATTTTCGATCTAGAATAGACTTTATACAGTTTGTTTCTCGGAATATTATTGGAATGGAAACACTTCAGTTGACTATATGGGAATACAAATATTTGGGTAGAGATTTCTAGAAAAAAACTATCATTGTGGCTTATATCTTGACGATTATTGAACTAGTACATTTTGAAAATCCTTGAGAATATCCGAAAAGAGCAACTTTGCTAGTGCTTCCTGTTTTAAATTAAGACATTCTGTTGAATTCCAATCAGGAACCACCTGTACATCAAGTTTAGAACATCATCAGTATAGAAGAGGTCGCAACAAGTGGTAATACCTAAATCATCCAAACAAAATATATCAACTAATTGAAAATTATTTATGAGATAAAAACCGTAGATTCAACCTATGAAATTTGAAATTCATATTTATTTCAGATAATTATTAGATGAAAAAACTTTTGTCTTTATTTTTCACACCATTATCAAGTTACTAATATCAGAATTACAATCGCCTTCATTTTATTGGCTTGTATCCTGAAAATACCTGTAATAGGGATATCATACAGAGTTCAGGTTTGGTACTGATAATTCTAAGATTTATTCGTGATATATTGAAAGTTCTGTATAGCAATGAGCTCAATTAGACCAAGAGAAATTACCTTAGTAAAACGACACAAACTATAAAACAAACAGGAACATTTTACACGAGGTCGATCAGTCAGGGAGTATAATCCATAATGATGCTTTGCTCAAACTTATCCAATTACATCATCAATGCATGATTTCTGCAGACAATCTGACCTTTTATCTGAACCAAAATGCTTCACCTAAGCCAAAATAAGAGAGAAAATAAATTACAGCCCGACATGATAATAGAATATGGATAACAAAAAGCAAGGGAGTAACAAGAAGAATATCAACAAATTCTATCTTTTTGGAATTGATCACAAAATATGAAATTTTGATAAGTCATGATATCCAATCGGTGAAAAGTTGACGGTACGTTTTTGTGACCAAATGTTATTCGTACGGAATGAAAATTACAAATATTAGCATTCTTAAATTGACTAAGAATTAAAATCTTAGACAATTCCAAGTTTTCTCAGATACTAGGTGTGAATCCATTAATTATTTTCATGTAATTTAAATAATTAACGTTTCGTTCTTGGGATACTCATTTATTTTCTCTTGACTTATTTGTTTTAATTATTAGAGCACAATCGGCTTCTATCGATGTTCTAGGCGGCTCTTGTAAATAAAAATTGTAGCAATGCTTGTCTATCAATTTTGTCATCGTAATTCAATTGTTTATATATTCATAAATATTTTCGTTATATACTGAATGTTTTTTTTTATTTTCTCGATATTAGACATAGTTATCTAATTGGGCTTTCAAATACTTTATATACTCATAAATATTTTCGTTATATACTGAATGTTTTTTTTTTTATTTTATTGACATAGGACATCGTTAATTGGGCTTTCAAATACTTCTAAAATTATTTTCCGATTTATAATTTGATATTCTGCATTTGAATGCTTCCAAATGAGTAACTGAGTGTTCTGTTTTTTCGATATTGATTCTACTGAACGATTTTGAAATTTATTCGGTGGTCGGTGGATCAGCGGTCTCAGGCACAGGCCGTTCGAAACTCCAGCATAGCGATAGTCGGCTGAAAAGTGAATACATCACCTGAAACATCAGTAAGTCGCCCAGAAGCGCCACGGCAAATAATAATAATAGCCGTCCTCTACCCGCACAGGCTATGCCTTTGGGTACACTAAACGAGCCTTTATGAGGGAGTATTATTATTATTATTATCAACTTTAGAATTATACCTAATCAATCTAGTAATGTGGATGTAATCAATGAAATATTAATGATTACCCAGTTCAGGTAGATGTAATTCAAATATGAAAACAAACTCTCCTTCAGTTTTCTGGCTGGTATCTGCAAAATACCTGTAGTAGGGATATCACACGAGGTTCAGTCTTGGTAGTGATAATTCACTAATTCAGTGGAGAGTTACACGAATTTAATTAGTCATTGTGGGTTATAAAATTTGGAGGTTTCTTCTGTTTGATTATTTCCACAGGTTACAACAAGTTCATTTTCTCTTCCTTTCTTGGAAAGTTGACGGTGCGCTTTTGTAGCCAAAAGGTATTCGTGCGAAATGAAAATTACTATTTAGCCGCGAAAAAACTGAGAATTTGATGATAAAAATTGATTCTTCCCAGTATATGGAAAAAGATAAATGTAGGACAAGTAGTACTTATTGGGTTAAGCTTTGAAGTAATTGGGTATACAGATATATTGCTGAGCTTGGCTCTGTACAAACAAAAATTAGGTAGTGAAAGAAGTTTCCGACGAAATTGTCAGCAACATATGCATTGAAGAAATCCACAGAGAATAATGGTTCTACAAAAATGAGTTGACAGGGTAGACACCATTTGCACGAACCAATTGCTTTTTCATATATTTCATAACAATTCATCTGTGATATAAATTCTCTCATTCGGTTCAGGAAGAAAAGTATATTGAAGACCATGTTTGACTGTGTGATTAGGTAACTACAGTTGTGGATCAGTTGAAGTAAACTTTCGCTAATTCCAAAATATAAGAGCCAGAAAATTGTGAGAAGCAAACCAATAAAAATGGCGTCTTGAAAATGGCAAATTGATAAAACTATTTGATCGTGGACTTTACACACTTCATTCATTTATTTGCCAAATGATCCAAAGTCTACTAGATTTACGTGCACTGCATTTTTCTTTTTGTCCACTCGACGTTTTTGTGAGAAGTGGGAATTATACTAATTTCGAATGTTGAAGTCAGAATTATATTAATTCCGAGTTGTAAAATTGAAATTATACGAATTCTGAGTTTTGTAGTCGGAATTATACTGATTCCGAGTTGTGAAGTCGGAATTATACTAACTCCGAATTGTGTAGTTAAAATTATACTAATTCATAATTGTAAAGTCGGAATTATACTAATTCCGAAATGCAAAGTCTTATACTATACTAATTCTGAGTTGTAAAGTCGGACTTATACTAAGTCCCGTTTATACCAATTCCGAGTTGTGAAGTCAAAATTATACTAATTCCGAGTTGTGAAGTCGGACTTATACTAATTCCGAATTTTGAAGTCGGACTTATACTAATTCTGAGTTGTGAAGTCGGAAACAGGTCAATTCCGAGTTATGATATCGGAATTAGACTAATTCCGAATTATAAAGTCAGAATTAGGCGGATTATATGTTTCAATTCTTTGTGGCCTGCTACGCTTTCGTACTTTTAAGATTTTGCTAATTTTGAAATATGCATTTTTATTAGGAAACTGAAAATCACTAAGTATTTCTGATGGGAATTAAATATTGTTTCCATTTGTTGTGTACTATTTGAATGTCACTGTATACCAATCAACCTGTTCGCAAATTTCATAATATTATTCAGAAATTATTTTATGAATTTGAGTGAGTCTCTTCGCGTCTACGCTACTGAAACGAACTCAGGAATTTTATGAATGGTAACGCATTCTTTAGTCACTATCATAGTAAACTATGAAATACCAAACAACTGAAGAACTAACTACGCCGTGCTTCGGACCATTTTATGCTCTATCGTAATCTTCTAGAAGGGGGCATCGGAAAATAGTTATTCCATTGGCCCCGAAAGTTTTTTAAGGTTCCCTGAATCCTAGAGCGGTAGTATGAATCTAGATGCCCATGAGTAAGGGTATTTCGACTATTTTCCGATTATCATGTAGTTGTGGTTTATTTTTGTTGTTCGGTTGTTTTGTTTTTGTTTTTCTTTATACACATAATTAATGGAGCGTGACCTTGAGAATGGACGAGGTGAGTATCGTTTAAAACGATGTTTCATATCATTAATGCGTAAATATGCATCAGTTTGTTGTGATGTAGTGCAGATATTATTGAGGGATGAAATCGTGATTTTTTCAAGTTGAACTTCGTCATTGTCACTGATATGATACATATGAGGAACTTCATCAGTTATTGCGTAGAATCTGATTTTGAAAACGAAATCCTGGAATTGATATACGTATCAAAAATTGATACTGAAAAATGCAAAGTTTCCCATTTTTATAAATTTCGAGTTACTCATCCTCCATCTCCATTACGATATTGCTTGTTACTACCAGATGCTAATTTCTTCAAACCCAACATTATCAAAAGTTAAGAAGCGAGAATCATGTAGGGCCAATTTTTGACGGATACAAAATATCAACTCTATTTGAATTACTTATCCTAGAGACAGTCAATTTGTTAAACAAATACAGAGATAGATCCGTAAATGCCCATGTAGAAAGACGCACTAGTCAGGAAAAAAAAACTTGTTCTTCCGTTTCCACTTCAACCCTGATAAAACAATCCTTGATCTGCAAGAGCAAACATATTTATAATCATTTAGGTGATAACAGACATAATTGATTTAAAACAATTTAGAAAATATGTTAAGAAACTTCACATGGGAAAATGCTTCTACTCTCTAGGAATATTTAGCAAGTCTTTCTGTGAACTGTGAGATGCGAAGAGTGAATCATCCATACTTTTTATGCGTGTTGTTTGTCATCACTTAGGTGTTTATACAAATTTTTTATTGCTTTTAGTATCGAATGATTTTTTTATTTTTTTTATTATGTACATACTACAAATGCAGTTATGTATTATACCGTTTGACTTTTTATTGGAAAATGTGAATATTGTATAAAATGATCTTGATAATTTTAAATATGTACATACCACAAATATCAAACCAAATTCATTGAACTTTTTGTCGACAAATGTAAATTTTTAGACAATGAAGCTTATCTATTTATCTATAGCAGACAACATAAAATAACGTCAAACATTTTCTAAATTGTCGTCTATACGGAATTTCTAATAGTGTAATTTTAGGTCGCATATTGAACGACAAAAGCAACATATTCAATGAAACATGAAATGAACAAAGAAATTGAATTTGAATTAGAATAACTTCCAATAAATGACTGAAATGATATGAATATCTATTTCTATTTGTTCAGTGGAGAGCTTGAAAATAAACAACTTTCAATATTTTGTACTGTTTTGTTGTCATACACTGTCATGAGAAAAAATAATAATCTTAAATCATTGCTCAAGGTTTTATTTTTGGTTGTCTCTCATTTGAGGTACTGAAGTGGCTTTCAATTCATTACAGATTCAATTCACTTTTAATGTCTGAGGAATTGAATGTAAATTTGATCTCTGAGAGATTACAAATGGAATGGTACATATAGGCCTTCAACTTTCGAGACTTTTCCATGATGCACCTTTTCGACAGTAAAATCTTCCATATTTTGTATATGGCACCATTTTCGTTAGTCCCAAAACAGCTTCATGGGTATTTTTCGAGATTTTCGTGTGAGGAGCTGGCCTATAGCCTCTTCTGCGACTCTTTCAATGACCATTATCTCTATTTTTTCTACTGAATCGATAAAAAACGGAATAAATAATGAACGTTTTTGACAACTCAGTTTGTTACCGTGAAATTTGTTTAGCAGTTCTAACAACCATTAAAATTTTGTCATTTTGTGTCATATGAAACATTTTCACCCAATCATGTTAACATTACACTAATAATTGCATTTAGTGCAATTATCGCTATGACAACATGATTGAGTTTAACCTCATTTCAAAAAAATTTCAAAATGTCACCTTTTGGCAATGCGAATGTTCAAAGTATAAATGCGCTAATCAAAGAAAAAAATCACAGAAATATAACCTACAGTAACAAATATATTTGGGGAAGTTTAATAGGACTTTGCATATAATGGGCACCTGTATCACGCACCCTCGATATAGATCTTTTCAGCATGTTCAGCATGCCGCTATAGCTCTGGAAATACTGTGGTTGATTTGGCTGTTCCGTATCAGTTGCAGTCAATTATAACGCCCAGAAATTTAAACTCTCTGGAAGATATTATCCCGGTTCCATTCAGAGTTGGAGCTTTGAGTATGTTCTTTCACCTCTTTGTTAATCAAACCAGCCCTGTTTTGCTAGGGTTGACATCAAGTACTTGCTTTACGCAACAGTTGATTATATTTGGGGCTACTTGCATTCGGTTGGATATTTCTCCGTCATGTCTGCCCCTGATGGTAATGATCAGGTCATCGGCGAAACCTTGAGTCCTGATACCAGAGGTATGAAGCTTCACTATCAGGTTGTCGACAAGTAGTGACTACGGCAAAGGCGCTATATCTCTCTTTGAGGCCAACCTTTTTCTGCGGTCATCCTGTTGCTGCAATTATTCCATTGTATCAATCTGGTCAGTGAGGCGTTTATAACCTCTACAGATCTGGTTATGGAAGCATGTGAGGTGTTATCAAAAGCACGCTCTATATCAATGAGGGCAAAAAGAGCAATTTTTTTGCCATGTACCTTTCCAACACTTTCTACCAGGCATTGTAGAGCAATTTTTGCGTATTGAAAAGCAAACCGTTTTTATGAGGCGGCTTCAACTCAAGGAGTTTACTTCTGATATACTCAACATCAGTCTACTATTTTCTACATTGCTTTTTGATGAAAAGATGTGAGAAGACTGATTTGGTCAGTACGACTTTGGTTCGTTCATTAGGCGTTTCCGAGTTTTTGGTATGAACGCCACCACAGCCTCTCTCCAAGCTTGCGGTATATAACCAAAGATATAGCTGGCCTTGACTAGCCGTTTCAAGAGGTGCTTTATTATTTCAAGGCCAAGTCGCAGTAAGGCGGGGAATATTTCCTTTCCAGGTGACTTGAATGCTTTAAAGCTTTTGATAGCCCTTTTCAGTATTTGAGTTGTCAATATTTTCCCAGCTAGGCTTCTGCTGGAATTTTCATGAATGTGGACGACCTCTTCCAGTATTTAATTCTCCACAACCACTCTAGAACACGAAAAGTGTGTCTGTAGGAGAAGAATTCTTTGGCTTTTTTTAGGGTTTTCAGTGTATCCTCCATTTGGTTTTTCCGTAGTGCTTGGGCAAATTCAGTAATATCCTGTTGTTTGGAGTATAACAAACAAAAAAAACATCGTGAAATAGTTATTTATGTATCAAGGGCGTAAAGTAGGCGTTTATGGCCTGCGGCGTGGATAATGGCCCGAAGGCGTTAGCCGAGGGCCATTACACGCCGAAGGCCATAAACGCATTTTCCGCACATGATACATACAAAATTTTATGCACTAGCGGTTTATACAGTATCCACCAAAATCTTGGAACAGCATGGGAAACTAACTTTTATGAAGAATGTCATTTTCTGAGAAACTATTAATAAAAAAGTTTTTTATATGGTTCCAAGATTTTGGCGGACACTGTATATATATTTATATCGCAATTATCGTGTCAATAATCATCTCTGTATACTGAAATAGATTCATTTATTCAAATTGTACACAGAATACCCAGTATATTCCCACCTAATTATGACGTTGTTAAGCAAGCTGGTTGTTGTCTAGCAACAAATTCAATAAACAAGGTAAACGGTCATCTTCATGTTTATCTGAAAAAGTGCGAGTGAACTCAACACGAAAATTATGAAATCATCAGATGAAGAACATAATATATACATACCAATGGAAATTTTGGAATCGGCTGAGAGTGCCAAACTCGAACTGCCACCAACAAAGTCAAAGAAACTTTACGAAAAGACGTATAATGAGTTCATAAAATGGCGCAATGAAAATAATGTGAAGGTGATTACAGAAGATATATTACTGGAATATTTTTTTGAGAAGTCCAAGAATCGAAAACCATCTTCTTTGTGGTCATACTATTCGATGTTAAAGTCTACTTTGAATTTGTATAATAATATAAACATAAGCAAATTTCCAAAATTGATAGTATTTTTGAAACGGAAGAATGATGGATATAAGCCGAAGAAATCCAAAATATTGAATAGGGATGAAATCGAACTTTTTCTAATAGAAGCTCCAGATAATGTATATCTGATGATGAAGGTATGTTATACCTACCTATATTTATTAAGTAATTAAAAATCTTATTGATTCTTTTATAGGTTGCATTAATATTTGGGGTACATGGTGCTTGTCGTAGAGAAGAATTAACAAATCTCAAGCTTGATGACATTCAAGACCTAACTTATGCTTTATTGATTACAATTTGAGAGTCAAAAACTAAAATACAACGAACATTTACCATCTGCAGTACTGAAAACCAGTCAGTTAATTATTTGGATATTTATAGAAGATATGCTAGTCTACGTCCCGCAAATACTGAACATAGGCGTTTTTTTATATTCTATAAGAACAACAAATATACAAAACAAGTCGTTGGGAAGAATATCCTCGGTCAAATTCCAAGAAAAATTGTAGCGTTTTTGAAGCTACCAGGCCCAGAAGAATATACGGGTCATTGTTTGAGGCGTTCTTCGGCCATTTTATTGGCTGATGCTGGGGAAAGTATCACCAATATCAAAAGACACGCTAGTTGGAAATCAACTACAGTAGCAGAGAGCTACATTGAACAATCGATTTCATATAAGTTGAATATTGCCAAAAAAATTGCCGGCGATGGTGATGGACGACACCAAATAATGATTTTTTGGACCTACCATCCACATCTAAAATGAGTGGTGAGGATGTTTCAAAAGGAAATAATTATTTTCAAGAAAAAAGTGAATATCCCACCCTCAATATTCAAAATTGCATAGTTAATATAAAATTCTAATTTTCAGGGTTATGGAGCAAAAATGTAGATTATGAATAAAAGTTGTTAAATGAGTATTTCTTTATTGAACTGAATTCATTGTTTCGTGGTAGGTCTTCCGTGAAATGATGTGCTTAGGTATATATGGACAATTTTAGTATATTGTCTACTTTATCGCCCGCGGGCCATGATGCGCCCACGGGCGGTAAAGTGCCACTTTACGCCCGGCGAACCGGGCGGTAAAGTGTACTTTACCGCCCGCTAGTGCATAAAGATAATTAAAATTTCAAGCCTTCCGACAAATCATAAAAAAATTCCATCCTGCCAAGTCTCTGATTTGACTCCATAAAGAGCACATTCCGCAAAAAATTACATATGAAACTGATCCGTCTTTTCCTTTGGTTAATAAATACGTTTCGCAAATTTCCTATGCTATAGTAATTTTGTCGAAAATCTATTTTGCCCCATACGACCGCCAAATCACCACTACCAAATACCTGGCAAAGTTTTTCCACAAGAATATACTTTGTAACGAGTGAGAAAATATATGTTGATTTAACGTAAGAAAAACTGTTGTTGAAAAACACATGTATGAAAATCTACAGTATATGAATGAACATAATGTTAATGACAAAATTGATAAACAAATCACATGATAAAAATAGTAATAAAAACATAAATATTACTGAGCCTTGATTAAAACTTTCGCAATAAATAAATTGAAAAATATGAACAAATTTAACAATAAGAGTAAATGTAAGAGTATTTACACATTCAAAAGTATATCCTCGTAAAATTCTTTCAAGCTCTAGAGGCTTTATCACTAAATAGTGTTTTGTTTCTGAAAATTTGGTAATAATTAGCAAATTTTGATCAAAACAGGTGACTATGCACATACTAGTTTCATGGTTCAGCCAATTATCAGTGCAGACCTGGTCAAGATTGAGAGCTAATTCTCAAATCCATCATCCTATAATCGGTTCCTCTTTGCTTTTGTGAAATGGCCCTACAACTACAGTACCTGCTAAGGAATTAGGCAACGCGTCATCTATAGCAACCACACAAAGCACTCCGTATAAGGTCCAGACTTCGCCTCAAGAATATTTCATCATGTAAAATAATTGAATATTTTCTATGTGGAATTGGGCGTACCTACTTTGCGAAAAGTCATACTGTCATAAATAATATATTACGCAAAATGTTTTCACCACATGAAATTTTAAGGTCTTCAATATTTTTTTGGCCGACAGTGCATCTGCAACATTCGGGTTTTTTGAATATTGAAGAATAAGTTAAGTACTGAAATTGAACATAAATGATATTCTTTGAATTGTTTCAGTGCATCTTGTTTGTAAACTTTCAGGATCGGCAATGAATATAACCAACAAAAAGTCGCATATAGGTACGCTATATATTCTTTAATGCCACCTACCGAGTCTAAGTAGATTACATACAAGATGAAGAGAATAGGACCCAATATCGAACCTTGAGAGACTTTGTCGGTAAACATTGAACAACAAATAATTCAATAGCCCCATTTGACTGGCAAATCACCTCTCACCAACACCTGGCAAAATAATTCTATTCTATTTGCCAAAAAAAAATTTGGCAGTACTTTACACATTTGATTAATCAATGTGTCATATCCAAACGGGCCTTTCAAAAACCTGAAAATATACTGGATGTCCCATTTGAAAAAACGAAGTTTGTGCCAAGTTTAAATACGGCTAACAGTGCTACTCTGTTGAATATATTTCGATAAGGTACCTATGTCATATCGAGTCATGTTCACTGTCAAAATTTCAAAATGATCCTTTCAACGGTTCCATGTTTCTGGAATTGTATATCGATTATCTCCGGGGTATTGCAGCTTAATACGCCACTGGTTAGCACAAGTCTGTGTCCAATCAACTAATTAAAAAAGATTTATTGAGGTACCATTCGTTTGACGTAGGTTTGAAAGGAAAAATGCATTTGAAAAATTTCCGGCAGGTGGTAAATAATGAGTTAATGAATCGGCTGATAAGACAAACTTTCTGAAATATGTTGCCGCATTGAACGTAATAGGACACCTATGGAGAACTTCATTCCGAAATTTACATAGTTCAACATTTGAAATTGTGGAGGGTGAAAGTTGCTACAAGTTTTTGATAAAAACGCAACTAATAAACCAGAGAAATGTTTAGATTTCCATCAAAAATGTTTTTAAATTTATATTTGTGAATGTCTTCTAATACATTTTCCCTAGTAATCAACAAAATCGCCGTAATAGTTAACACAAAATATCATCAGTCATTTAGGATGGTGAAAGAGAACACGCATGCTATCGGAATGAAGTTTGGGATCGACAAATGTGCCACGGTTCATCTCAAACGAGAGACGTTTACTCACCTAGGGGTGGTTCAACACCACATCTGGTAGGTACCCACTGTTAAAAACTCTCTCCGCGACAAGTATCAGCATGACAGATCCGGCCATCAGAACTGTCGGAAAAGAGCAAAGTTGCTGCAACTAATATGTTTTGGCAGAATGCACCGAAAGGAAGCAAACGCCAAAGAAACTAAGAAGAAGAACTAATATTTTTGCCGTTCCGATTCTACTTTACTCCTTTGGAGTGATGGAATGGACTCACGAAGAGTTGCGACGTAGAAACTCGCAAAATGATGCATATTTATAGGAGCTGGCATCCTAAATCGCCTGTTCCACGGTTATTCTTCCACAGATAACATGGAGGCCGTGGACTTTTGGACTTGGAGTGTCTGCCTGTGAATTCATCAGGAGTTCAGATCCCCTTCTTTGCATCTCTGTACATTGCAACTCGTTTCTAATATATTAAGATTGTTATCATTATTATTAACTTATTATAACAAAATAATCGCAACATTATTGATTTTATAGGTGTAAGTAAGGTATAAGTGACAACTTTGCTTCTGCGTGTTTAACACCCTGTTTCTCTAAAACTGTCCATTAGTTATTGTTGTGCCTATAGAGGCACTTGATCAGGACATCATAAACTATTTTACAGCCAATTCGATGAACTCTTTTTCCATAAGAACTGTGCAGGATCCTTTATTGCCTTTCCTCAAGTACACCCAAGATTCCACATGAAATATTATAATATTTTTCATAATTTTCTTGGCTTCAAACAAAGTCTGTCTGAGTACCAGTCGTAGTGCTCTCTGTGGTTTCTGACACTTTGGCTCACTCTCTTAGTGATGCTGGAGTTATCATAGGGCCAGTTTACAAAACCTATTGGGTATCGATTGCAAGTTGTGACCGGATCTGCACTTATAATTGGATGAAACGTGGAACTAGTTTACAGATGTTTTCTGTTTTAGATCAATACATGATGATTGTTACAGGAAGTACAGAAAAGTTTGTTCTTGTAGAAAAACTTTGCCAGCCGTTCGGCAGAGGTGATTCGGCAGTCGTAGGGCCGGAATTATGAGTTCCAAGATACCAAGTTTATTGGAATTCCAAAATAATATGTCGAAATTATGGAATTTCGAGTGACCACTTTGGAATTCCGAGATACAAAGTCGGAATTGAAGAATTTCGAGTAATCAAGTTGAAATTCTGAGATACAAAGTCGGAATTGAAGAATTCCAAGTCATCAAGATAGTATTTCGAGATACGGAGTCGAGATTAAAGAAATCCGAGTCAGCACGTTAAACTTCCGAAAAACAAAGAATTGAAGAATTCCGAGTGATCAAGTTGAAATTTCAAGATACGAAGTCGGAATTAAAGAATTCCTCGTCGCCAAGTTAAAATTCCAAGATACAAAGTCGGAATTAAAGAATTCAGAGTCACCAAGTTGAAATTACGAGATAAGAAGTCGGAATCATGAAATACGAAGTCGGAATTGAAGAAGTTGAAATTCCGAGATACAAAGTAGGAATTGAAGAATTCCGTGTAACCAAGATAAAATTCCAAGATACGAAGTCTGAATTATGAAATTCCGAGTTGATAAGTTGGTTCCGAGATACGAAGTCGGAATTGAATAATTCCCAGTAACCAAGTTGGAATTCCGAGATTCAAATTTGGAATTAAAGAATTCTGAGTCACCAAGTTAAAATTTCGAGATACGAAGTCGGAATCATAAAATTCCTACC
This sequence comes from Chrysolina americana, assembly GCA_958502065.1. NCBI lineage: Eukaryota > Metazoa > Arthropoda > Insecta > Coleoptera > Chrysomelidae > Chrysolina > Chrysolina americana. The sequence continues at coordinate 101,253,032 of OY293410.1, forward strand.
TAGTTGGTAAGTCGGAATTCCGGGTTATGAAATCGAAATTTGAAAAATAAAATTGGTGTGGCCCTTTTACGCCTTCATACACTAGCGCTAGTTACCGTGAAGAATAGTTGTGAAAATCGATTGCAAAAATTGAGACTAACTGTTAGAACGATTCAAGATTCAGTAGTACAGTTGCCAAATTGGCACTGTGAATATACCATTAACTATTCTATTTAGGAAAAGATAGTTGCAAAAATGTTTCAAAAGATGTCGAAATCTAGTATGTTCCTACCACGCCACTGTAAACCTATCCCGCATTATTTCGTGCATCGTAGTTCAACTAGATTCTTTTGCCACAGTGCTTCTGCATTCAAATGACCTTGTAGTTGGAAAGCCACAAATCCGAATGTAAACAAACCTAAATGGCCGAGGTATGCAGGCTATGGCACGACTACGCAGTACGCACTTCTTGGAATTCGGTTAGACGCACTTCCGAGAATTCCGAGACCCAACCCCCCACAGTGTAAAGATGCGTTACTTATTTCCTTAAATTTGAATTTATGGATATTTTGTTTCGGCCTTTCTTTTGACGGCCATTTAGCTGTTATCAGTTGAATAAGGAATAAGATATGAATGAGGAACGCACATTTTTTCTTAGAACTTATTTGTCATTAGAAACAGAAGAATAAGCAAGTTCCCACGTAGATGGGATTGTGGATAATTTGCTGAGCAGAAAATCATTCTGACGAACAGAACCTTAGGACGTACATAGTCGAACTAAAACTGAATTGTTTATAATGAGGTGTTCCTGCCTCCATAGACAAAATTCGAATCAACTCCCTCTTACCCACAGCAGACCAGGATTACTCAAAAAATACTTGTTATGTCACAATAGATGAAATTTGAATCAACCCCCTCTGAAAGAGGTTTATAATTAATATAAATGCGATTTTTTTTTTAAATTGCTAGCTTGCGGTTTCCCTTCGAGGTATTTCACTGAATTAGCAGAATAGAATTGCTCAAAATATACTTTTTGTGCCATCATAGGGAAAATTTGAATCAACTCGCTATCATGGGTAGATTGTATTTGCGATTTTTCGAATAATTTCGCTGACCTGAGTTTCTAGTTAAAAAATATTTTAAAATTATTATACCTGTCAACCAGCTGTACCTTTAAAAGCAACTCTCAGAAGTCGCCGAGGGACTAAAGATGGAAAAGTGGAAATATTTAAGTGAAACAGTGAACTATGATGGCCCAAACCAAGGGGAGTGTGTTCTTGACTTTCGAACGTTGCCGGGGGGTTTTTAGTGAACATATTTTATACTACTTTTTGAAATAAAACACATTGTGATTGATTGATAGATGGCGTGGGGGGACACATCAACTAAAAAATTTCAAATGACATGGGGGTCATGTGTCACATCGTTGAAAAGATAATTCAATTCTCATTTCAACCATCTAATTTTCCTGAATTCCGTGATACTTGAATCCCCATGATTTTTATTCTATGAAATAATTATAATGTGTTTTATTCCAAAACGTATTGTCGGTTCTACCCTCCAAACGTTTTTTACAAGTTTGTACGTCAAACTGTTTGAAAGGTAACAGGGGGGACTATTAAAAGCCATACTGTATGTCTGCACATAAAAAAAATGTTGAATTTTTTGAGAATTGACAGAAAAATTACGAAAAGAAGTCTGCCGATGCCAATCAGTTCAGAATGATGAAGTAAGTATACGCTGCAGATTTCGAGTCAATTGACGAAAACAAAAAAGTGCTGAAAAAATATTGAATTATCAGATTTACTTGAAATAGCATAACTATGCGCATGTTTGAAAATAAAAAAATGTTGAATTTCACAAAAATCAATAAAAACATTACGCGTACAAAATTTTTGAGACAACTCCAGATGAACTTTTGAATTCGAGAACGGTTGAAGATAGAGTAATTCTGCAAGAGCCAATCGATTCAGAAAGATGAAATTAATATATTCTGTGAATTTCAAGTCGATCGAAGAAAACAAAAAAATTTCTTAAAAAAAATCCTGAGGGGTTGCCCCTAAAAACCATAAAACATACAACATTCCCAGATTCACTTCAGATTGCATAGGCGCATATGTGTGCACAAAAAGAAGGTTAAATTTTACGATAATTGATTGAAAAGCGACGAAAATGAAATTTTAGAGAGAAATTACCTCTATCAACTCTAGACGAACTTTTCAACTCGAGAACGGTTGAAGATAGAACAATTCTTTGAACTTCAAGTCGTTTGAAAAAAACAAAAAATTGCTCGAAGAAAGTCCTAAGGGGTAGTCCACTAAAAATCATTAAAAACGTAAAATTATCAAATTCACTTGAAATTGCATATGTGTGTATATGAAAAAAGGTTGAGTTTTACGAAATATGATAGAAAATGAAGTTTCCAGAATGGTTCGAGAACGGTTGAAGATAGAGCAATTCTGCGAACGCTAGGCCAATCGAATCATAAAATATTACTAAATTCACCTAAAATTGCCCATGCGCATATGTACGACTTACAAGATTATTTCAAATCCATATAAGTATATCAGAAATGGTTGCTCGCAGCGATTTCTATAAGGAACAACATATTTTTTACCTAAAATCTTAGATGAATTGATTTTTCCACGTTGAAAAAGTACCTACAAAAAGTTATGACATTTCAAATGACTGAAAAAACATGTAGGTGGCGCTACTCTCACGAAGGAGGTAAACAAACATCAAATTTGATATTGCGCATGTTATTGAAAAATATTCCAGATACTAAACTTCATTTGAATATCACAATTAATCTGAAATTTATTTAGTAAAAACAAAAAGGATTAAAATTTGACACTGTAACTGTAACATTTAGACATAATATGTTTATAGCAACTTTTTTCTTATTTTGTTGTCAGTAACATGCTCCTGAATTTTCTACACGTACTTGAGAAAAACCCTGTATAACTAGTATAAACTGTGTTAGTCATGTTGATATTTTTTTTTGAATTTTCGGCTGTACACCCACGAACACTACTCAAAATTATTTGGGAAACTTCTGCAACGGTACAATGTGTCTTTCACCAACTTATTTGGTGAATGAATCACAATTTACATTTGGCGCACCATATACTCATTTTTCGTTCATTATTATCTTTCTCTATGAGATAAAGATGTTGCTTCATTTCCGCCATTTTATCAATGGATACAGTTTTCAAACCTTTCGTAGTAATTGTATAGGTCCATGAATATTCTTCTCTGTCAAATATCTCCTTCAATAAATCAGCAAATATTTGTTGAATTTATCTTATATAGTTTGAAAGCAAACAAACGAAGTAGCATATATAATTACACAAAAATATTTATCTAGAGTGATTGTTGTATTGGTTTACTTAAATTACTGGATAATGACATTAGTCTTATTACTTACATACCGACCTTTGAATTTAATTATTTTTCAAGTAAAATTATACGAATTATTCAGTATTTACCATTATTGCTCAATATGGTTGTGCCAGTGTTTTGAAATAGTGAACACAACTGGGAAGGTCATAGATTATTCTGATACGGCATGGGAAAATGTCCCATGAAGTGAGAAGGGTAGTTTTTCAATGACTACCTCTGGTTGAAGCCCTAACACTTTCTTATGTCTCAACTCCAAAGCAGCTATTTCAAGTTCTACGAAGAAGTAAACAACAGGAGAATTAACATTTTACATTATTTCGGTGAATATTTATTACCAGTATTTCCGTTTACATGGGTAGAACTGTTATATTAAACATGTTAACGAAAGCATTAGAATAACAAATTTTTCAAGAAGAAGGCCGTTTTTCCGAATGCTCCACCCTCGCATAGAAATAGTGAAACATCGCAAAATTTTATTAAAAAAATAGATAGATATATGTACATTTACAATGGATTAATACAAATCCACAAATAGAGAAATAAAATATAATATATAAACAATCACAAACTATAGTCTAGTTTCCTAATTGTTGATAGTGACTCATCGTACATTTTCTGGTTTTTACGGGATTTGAAAGTGCGTAGGGGATGTACGAAAGTGGCAAAGTAAAACTTTATTTGAAGCCAAAGTACCTAGCTTATTTCTGTTATATTTTTTGACCTGCTTTATATTAATTATGAACCGTACAACCGATGAGTTACTATCTACAATCCAGGAACTAGACTAAAAAGATTATTATGAAAATATAAAATTATAATACCTGCATATAAAAGTGTAAACAGGTTACTAAGACTTTAATAATCATTCAATGCGTTTATAAAATGCATTTGAGATCAAGATTTTCTTCAACTCGGATTTAAATTTGTTAAGGTTTGGTAGGGTTTTCAAATCTTTCGGAAGGATATTGAACATTTCAGTACCAGAGTATATTGGAGACTTTTTAAAGGTCAAGTATGTGGTGGGTTCCAATCGAAATTAATTTTTCCTCCTTGTTGGGTAATTATATTTGTTGTCGAAAGTGGTATAAACAAGCAGTTCATATAAATATATGCTTGTGGAAGTGGAAGTAAGAATTTTGCGTTATTTAAATGTATTCCTGCAAGATTCTTAATAGTGAAGTTGAAATATCAGCCGTATAATTCTTTTCTGGGAAAAGAAAAATGTGTATATGAGAATAGATGTTGTCAATCAACTGGAAGAAATGGCTATTGGTTTCAGTGAATTATGATGAATTTACTATATGTTGTCATTGCCTTTTACTCAGACCTTATACACACCCAATCTGACCTATGGTCCCCCTATCCTCAACGATAAAAAAGTGGTTTCGGGGGGAGGCAGAAGTTGACATTTTCGAAATTGAACATGAAAATAGTATTCAATATTGATGATACAAAAAAATGTGAAGGCAAAAATTTTACCTTCAAAAACTGTATATCATTCAAATCTTATCAGAAGGAAAGATGACTGAAAAAACTATTAGATGAATTGGAACTGATATCTTAAGCCATCAATATTTTGAGGAAAAGGACATTCTAAGCATGCTTTTCACAGCTTGAAACATTTTATAATTATAGTTTTTTTATCAAGTTCGGCATCAAACGTGCTGCAGTTCCTTTACTATATTAAAACAGGATATGGGGAATTAAAATGGTTTTGTTTAGAAAATAGACGTTATATTTTCCCGCGCTCACAATGGCCCGTTTGAAGATGCAGCCGGGTCTAGTACAAGGGTTGTTAAACAGGGGTATAACTTTTCTACGATACCTGCACAAATATATGTCTACCTAGGACAGTGGCGTTGTCTAGCTTTCATAGGGTTCTCAATATTTGTTGATAATGTGTTCTATCATACCAATAGGAAAATTCTATTGTTGCCGTTATCTGTTAATAATGAAAGATTATCGAAAAAGAACATCGTTCAGAGGAAATAATGTTCACTTTTTAACGGAGTTGTCCATTGTTTGTCGACCAAAAAATTCAGTGTTCTAGATTGAAATAATGGTTTGAATGGGAAAACCATTCAGTGACTAGTAGAAATGCAAGGTACCAAAAAGAAGCAAATAGATCAGGAAAAGTGGACTAAACAAATTTGCAAAAAAACTACAAAAATGTCCCCATGACCAGAAGGGGATCGGCAAAGAAAGGACAATGATATGATATAAAATACATGGCAAAGGCGGAGAAAAAAATTATCTTTATGCTGAGGTTTCTGGAGGTTGTGAGTTTTGAGAAACCTACCTTGGGTATTGAGGGTGAAAACATTGCTATCCGTTGAATGAACTCCCGAGAGAAGTGCCGGATTTGTGCTGTATTAATCGTAATAGCTTCTGACCCAAAATTTAAAGTTTTTATGAGCAGTAGAAGTAGTTGACATCCTCTAATCTCCTCATCCATACCATGATATTCTCTAAAACTGAACGGGACTACCTAATTCCGTATTCCTACAAACTGCATCCAATCTCTTCAAGTATTGTGGGTGTATAGTGGAACTATGCGTAGGCTGGGGTGGGATTCTGTGAACCATAGAATTCTATATTCGATCAAATAAATGAGATGTCATTATAGTTGAATTCATGAGAGAGAATGAGGGCCAATTTATGCAACTTTCTTTACCATAGTCACGATCATCATCACAGTCATAGTCTCAATTGTTGTTTTTTGAGACTATAACTAAGGAAATTGCATAAATGCTCCTACTGAAATGTACAGTTTTAATTTAATTTTATGATTGTGACAGTGACTGTGAATAAGACTATGAAAATGACAAAGTTGCATAAATTGACTGAGACATAACTGTCGACTTGAGGGAGGAGGGGCGGCTTTTATCAAGATTCCTGTTCGGTTCCCATTGAAGAAAAGTTTTCCATTTCCAGGACTTATCCTAGACTAACAACTACTTTGGCTAGAACAAGAAAAATATTAGAGCTGCCTGGGGAGTCCAAATCAAATTTGTTTTACTATTATTACTATTATTATTATGCGGTGAGGCTGGCCATCGGCCGAAATGCAGGTAGTTCTGCGTATAACATTTCTGATAGGGGGTAGCTGTCAGGTTCATCTCAGTACTCCGTATCTTCTGATGAACTCCTGGAGATTTCTCACGAGGTTTTCTTGTGGATGATATCTTCTGCACTACAGTTTCCGAAGATATCCATCCTTTTGCGAACCAGGGCTTTGCATTCAAACAATATGTGTGAGGCTGTTCCATCCTCCTCATCACAGAACCTGCATAGTGTGGAGTCCTTGGTGTATACTTAACATCTGCAAGCGTTTTCTCAGGTGGCAGTGTTTTAAGTCCTACCAGCTTTCTGGGGGAGTTCCGGCTCAGTTTGAGAAGATGTCTTGATAGCTGGTCAGTTGGCACCATCACCATCATTTTCCAGTAAGTATTGCCTGTGGCGTCTTCCCAGAAAGATTGGTGATAGTTCTCGACCTATTTCTTGCTCTTGCTCAATGTCCGCAAATAGGAATCCACAGGCTGGTTGTGGTCCAATGAGAGTTGTTGCTGCTCCCACTATTGCTATGGCATCTGCTTTCTCATTCCTCATTCCCCTGGATGCCCTTGTGACATGGTACCTAGATAAAATACACCCTTTTCTGTGCTCCTAGGTCGATGAGGTTTTTGTGAGTCTCCAAAACTAATTTGGAAGTGAATCTGCATGACTTTGAGTTGGTTTTTAGGACCCCTTCGTGGAATTTCTATTATGCAGGCGGAAATAGCAGTGACCTCAGCTTGGAATAATGAGGCTTGAGTACTGAGACTTAGAATGATGTTTTGCCGTGGTTTCTGCCGTATATGCCAGCACCTTGCCCATTGTTCGTCTTAGAGCAATGTGAGTACTAGATTTGCCCCCGTGACAACCAATTTTGTCATCTCAGATACGTCGATTCTTATGACCTCCATTATGTTAGAATGGCCTCAGTTCTTGCCCCTCCATTGGTCCATGCATTTTAGTTCGCAAGCTTTTATCACCGCAGCCGCTATAATAGCTAGATGCAAAAGGGGAAGGTTCAGGATAACCTCCAGGCTAATCGTCGATGTTCTGGATTACACCAGTGATTCGGGCCAGCTTCCCTCTTGTTTCAACTTAGTCTGCCTTTGGCCACCATCCTCACATTATCGAGGGCATGGGTATCACTGTAAACATATAGCCAAAGCTAGTTTTTATGATGTCCTTGCCCTTTTTAGCAATGTTCCCAGATGTTTGTTTCAGGTGAGCTTCGAATCTAAGTTCAGCCCCAAGTATTTCAACTCTTATTTCACGTTTGTACGTCTGTGAGGTCTTATTGCATCAGACCCACACAAACCCCCATATTATCCTTACCCTCCACCATTATTACGATACCGTCAGCATAGCCCTGAGCATATACTCCTCCCCGATTGAAGTCTGTAAGGAGGCTGTTTGCAACGAAATGTGGGATAGTATTACCCCCTGATGGCAGCCTCTCGTGGTTTTCACCTCCCTCGTGTCTCCGAATAGGAAAGCTTTTATTACCTTACAGCTCAGCATGGTGGATATCCACTGGTTCAGGACTGGAGCAAGGTATCTTTTCTTAATAGCTGTAGTGATAGATGCATATGATGTGATGTGATGTAATGTGATGTGAAACGCTGTGAGAGCAATCTCTTCGTTCAAAATTGATTTTTTCAATCCTGCAGACTAGACTGTGTGGCGTAGTCTGTCAGGATTTTTTGGGTTGATAGGCATGTTAGTACTCAGATTGACTAAGGTTGGGATACAAGAGAAATCATACTCTCTGAATGACTCACCTCTTGAGGAGGACTCGTACCGCGCCAAGAAAAATAATTTTTAGAATACTTCCATACTAAACTGAGTAAAAGGAAGAAATGGAGTGCAGAAGTAAATCACGCGCTGAGAAGGAATACCACAACATAGTACACACACGGATCTAAGACTTCTGGGGTGCTGCCTCAAACAAAATAAGCCTGAGCAGGAAAAGTCTCAAAAGTTTGATAGAATTCCTCACGGGAAACTTTTCAGGAGCATATGTGTTTTCGGTATTAGTCGCTACTTTCGATGGCTACACTACTACGGTACCTCAGCCACCCTTGGAAACCCCTTCACTTTCATAGGCCATCATGAAAATTCAAGGAGATGCCCAAAGTCTAGATTCTCCTCAAATTTCCGTTCCCAAAATAGAAAAACTGCAATTTATTTCAGAATTTCTGCCAGGTTTTTGTTGAAGTTAACATACTTTCAGGGTTCATTTCTGGTTTCGCGAGTTGATCAATGAGTACTTTATGTGAAGTAGGAAAATAATTTTGGGCTAAAGTAGCTCCCATTAAGTTGAGTTGGCTGAGAAGATTCTCGTGCCACATACTTTCGAGATATCGAATGCGAGAAACTGACCATATCTTGGAAGGATTAGGTGTTATTTGGTAGGGTGCGGGCGATTAACTAATCAGCTAATGTTGTTGGCTTTATCGATGATCTTTGAGACAAGATGTAACAGGAGCTTACATCCAGATGAATGAAGAAGAGACTGCATATTTTGCATTGAGTGAAGTTATTTCCATGGCATATTTTTTGAGAAGGCTTTGAAAAAGATTAACGATGAAATCTAGCTCATGATGAGATCTCGCAAAATCCAATTGAGAGAAGAGTTATTTCAAGTATGTGACTATCGACGGCTATTAAGTAAGGTGTGATTTTGATCTCGTAGTTAATATGTCAAGTAAAATATTTTGCATTTCAGAATAATAATCCAAAATTGATAAAATTAGTTTAAATGATTCTGAGTCAGATTTTTTGTTCGATTTTCTTGCATACATATCAATAATATCGATAGTATTTGGTAAAATTATAGCGTAGTTGTGAAAAAAATAGTGTACATTACTTGTGCGAAAGTAATTTTTCCCGCTCTTGGGATTGTCGTACCCGGTCGCCCACTCGTGTGAAAAATATTACTTTTCTCGCTCGTAATGTAATAAAGGTACTAATCATTGTGGTAATTCAAATAAAATAAGTGACCAAATGAATTGAAGAATTCGAAATTTCAAATGAATAGCCTTCCACCAGGAAAATTCCGAGCACAATATGGTATAGTACTTTTTATACTATTGTGTAACACGGAAGTTTTTCACAGTGAAATAATAACTGAAAAAATACGACTTTTCAGTTCTCAGTGACAAAAATATGTGACTTCCATAAAATAGGACTTCAGGTCTATTTCTGGTGGAAAGTTCATGAAACAACTGACTCAAAATTGACTCAGGCGTGAACCTAGCTTTTTATCTTCAAGTTCAGCTTGAAGGGGTTCACCAGAATTCAGTTTGTAATGTTCTTTCTGGAAGAATATGTTAATTAATTATCTGTGTTTATGTAAATTATTGGATGGTTATTTTAATCATGATTAAATGATAATGATCGAATATCTGACAATGCATGAGTGGGATCACAGAAATAAACTCTCGTAGACAAAAATATTGCATATTTTATTTTCGTTTGTGATTTTTTTCCGATAATATTTGTGATTTTTACGGTGTACTTTGTTCACTGGAGTGTTTTGAGTAATTTACAATTGTTATAAATTGAGGAAATGTTTAGATATTTTCAACTGTCACATGTTTGAGTTTTGATGCTCATAATTATCAATAATGGTGAAGGAATTCCATGTATAAACCATAAAATGATATCGACTGAATTTCTAGTCAACACCATCAAATAACTGAATACAGCATACCCATGTTGGGTTAATGCTATATATTATCGGAGTAAAATTGTACTTCCGGTTTATAATTAGGCTATGCTTCGTGGTCATAGATTATTATTTTGTGTAATGCCGTTTTTAATTATATTATCAGTAAGAATATAAAGAGCAAGTATAATGTTGAATTTATGCAAATGTTCGCAATTTCCAAAAAAAACACATAATCGCTGAATTTTATAATAATTTCCCTTGGTATATAGGTGTAAATATTGTTATTCACCTTACCAAATCCAATGTGAAAATGTATTTATGAAAGGCCTGCTCAACAATAATTCACGAAAACAAATGCATTTATGAACGAGCATAATTGTACCCTATGAGTGAAATTTATTTTAAATATACAATTCATATCGAAAAATAGTTGATAATGTAACAAGTGTCCAATAGGAAACTTCATTTTATGAAAAGGGGATATTGACCATCAACACGAGTAATAAATTGTTTTTTATGATTTACTAAATTGGAACTTTTTCTCTAGCATGGTCCATTTTGAATGAACAGAGTTCAACAAAATATCAGAGTTTTGCTATGGCGAAGTAAAAGGGTTGAAGAATCTTCACAAGACAAAAAGATATAGGCAAAAGAAGAATGTTGAAATTTTTGTTTTTTTTCCTCAATTCCAGAACTAAAGATTTTTTTGTTTCACTTAATTGACCTCTGAAAATATATTCCCATTCAACTACCAAGATCCCAATGCATAGACTCGAATTTTAATAGTCCTGAAGAATTGACAATTAGTGACTAATATTGAAAAACAAATTTTTTATACCTTAAATACGAAGAAGACAAGAAAAAATTGCTTCGGTTTCTCGATGATGAAAACAAATGTATATAGTTTTATTTTAATATTAATGAATATAACTTGTAATGCAAGATAACACTTTCATTATTTCGTTTTCAATTTTTTTTTCAGGATCTGAAGGCGGAAGTGCTAGCCAAGTGGGCTCGGAAGCAAGCTCTGGACTAAGAAGGGGAAAATGCAAATGGTTCAATGTCGCTAAGGGATGGGGTTTCATCACACCAGACGATGGGGGCCAAGACGTATTCGTACATCAGGTAAAACATTTTTTATTGTGAAAATTACCTGAGTCTATAATTCCATCTACAAGTACTTAATTGTTAAAAGTTTGATTACCCACAATTTGTTGATTTCTGAAAGCTAAATAGTTAATGACTATACAATAAACATACAATATGTAAATAAACATAGAATAAACAATAGAGAAGTTTCGTTATTAACAGCGAATTTAGTAACGTCATGTCAGGTTTGTCACAAATTTTATAGAAATTCTGATATATTTGAGGATATTTTTTTTAAATAATTATAGACTGGTTGTTCGTTTAACAGAATAGTTTACTGGTTTATTGATTTTTTAACAATAAATTCAAACTCATAGTGATGTTCAAACTTAATAATCATTGCATTTTTTCACTCTTTTTATAATTGAATGATTAACACTATCGAAATTGAAATCAAGAACCACTGGCTGAGGTGAAGTTTAGGGGAAGGTAACTATGAGGGAAAATATTGAAGATCCTGATATGAGAGTTCTAATACTACGGGCAGCAATTTTGTTTTGAATTAATATTTTGATCTAAAATTTTGTCATCTTGATAATTGAAATAAGTTTTGATGAGTGAGGCGTCTTCTACCCTTTCTGCTATTGAAAAAAATCATTCAAAGCTATGTTTCCAAAGATACCTTTTTTATTGCTATCGAAGAGTAATTCACGAACTACCAATTGACTAAAATAATTCAAGAAATTATCAAGCCGTTTATATTTTTCTATATCTTAGTAAATTGAACCTCTTGAAAAATTCATTTATCGTTTTTCGTCAAATGGTTGAAACTAAGAATGTACTTCTCTGGCAATACCACGACGGACATTGAACTACATCTAACATATATTTGTGCAACATTCTTCCAAGAAGACTCAATTGCAAGTGCTTGTCTTGTAGTTAAATATTACATCTTCCCGGGAGTCTGTGCTGCTTAGGATTGTTTTGTCTTGTTCTTGATTTCCTTTGCGGATGGCGCTGCGATCAACTTAGTTGTGGATCGTAGTGTTATCCGTGGGGAAATATTAGTTAAGCGGTTGATTATTATTCATTTGGCAGGAACAGGACAATCATAATGTTGTCCAACCTACCCTGTCACTGATGAGAGACAATAAACCTCGAAACATGCATGTCTGCAGGTGGTCATTCCCAGCCAAATGAAGGATAATCTTCTGTTAAACTACGAGACAAGCACTTGCAAGAACGATTCACAAATATCTGTCAGATGTAGTTCAGTGTCCGTCGTGGTATTAGCCAGGAAAGTAGTTGGTTTCTGACAGATGTTTGCCTTTTTTTCCAATTGGTTGAAATGCTTAGAGAGAAGGGTACTTCGTATTCATTTCACATTGGATACCTATTACTGAATTTTATAAACATTTCTTTAGATAAATAGCTATTTCCAGAGATTCTGAACGAAACATGCCATTTCAAATGGGTTTTCGCACGCACAATTCTTGACTACTGAAGCAAGAAAGATCTGAACCAATCGAGAACAAGTTTCTCCTGGGATTTCGAAGGTGTTTTAGATTTGGGTCACCTTTGAGGAAACCCTTGATCTTCATTCTTTGTCTTAAGTCAATTCTGATCTTCATATCTCGTCATCTGAAGTTTCAGCTTCAAAATGAGCCTGAGATTTTGAAAATCGGTTGACGAGGAAAAAGTTATGACTGCAAAGCCAAAAAGTTGATTTTTTGAGATCGCCCTGTGAATGAAAGAGATAATGAGACAATTTGGAAGACGTCTTGAAGTAATGAAATCATCTTCATGTCTCTGCTATTAAATTTGAAAAAAAGTATTTCTTCAATTGGGATCCTTTTGAAAAGTCCGAAATTTTGCTCAGTTTCAGGTAACAACCTCTATTGATTTTATGTGAAGAAACAGTGTTAACAGAATTCAAATTGTTCAAAGTAGAAAAATGTTATTAGATTTTAACAATTTTTAAATTAGTACTAAGTAGTTTAAGAAATTTGACATTGCTTTTTCTATACCAAAAATATTTCTCCGGAGGATTTTGGACATTTTTAACCTCTCAGATTCGAAAACAGCGTGCTTCAAATCAAACAAACACCCTTAGCAGATGATTCTTTATACTATGTATCTTTATTTATTTCCCAACAAACAAACAGTTCATAAGAGGGAAAATTAAATATATCTTATCCATTGTTCAAAGAAAGGTAATTTAAAGGTAAATTCACAAAAAAAAGAACCTAATAATAAAAAGAAACAACCGTAGAAAAATATCATGAAACCATAGTTCAAAGTTGTAAGTATTTTTTCAGATTACTTTTGAATCGCAATTTATTATATGTTTTTAGACAATTCGGAAGTTCATTGTAAAGTTGTAAACCATTGAAATAAATTGATTTCTTTCCAATGTTAGTTTTAATTTTGGTAACAGATAAATTTTCGACATTTTTGGTCAAGTGGCTTGATCATTATTCACTTTGAAGACTAAAGTAGAAAGTCTCAGGTTATTCAAATCATTTCTTCACGATATTTATAAAGTATATCAATGATATAATATGTATATTCCGAATCTTTCCTTTAAAATTCTTTGAATAGTCTGTAACAACACCACTATTCTTTTCACTGAGATTTTATCTGGTTTTTGAAACGATCATGGCACTGTTAAGGAGGAACACTATTCAAGTTCACTTCTAGTTTTTAGACACATTGTTTTTCCACCCTTCGAGAAATAATCGCTTGTGTGCTTGAAAATAACAAATAACGCGCCCTTGACTCTTTAACATCTATTAAAAAACCATTATACTGAGTAGGAAATCGTTAGAAAATCATTGTTCCGCGAAGATCTTATTATTGCTTTCCTAGAGGGTATCACATTCATATTCATAGGAATGAAAATCTAGTTTACTTCGGGGTATTTCGTCAGTTCATATGTAAATGTGTCGGAATCATCTCGCACTTTTCACAAAGTCTGAATTTAGTGCAACTCTAAATGTCTCTAAGTGTCTCTTTCTACTGGTTGCCCAAATTTTTGGCCATGGATCTAATTTCTTTACTTAAAAAATGGAATAGAACTTGCTGATAAATTTACATTCACCTTAAACCTACTTTCTACTAGACCCGACAAAACCCGAACAATCGAAACAATCCCAATTTCACTGCCAACATTGCATAAACAAAAAATACCGGACATTCAGTGTTCAACAACGAAAGTCTCATGATTTGTTTACGTTTCGAAGAAGTTGATATTTTTGAAAAAATATCAGATTTTTTCACTGAGAAGTGCTGAAACCAAGTTGATAAGGGCGTGTATAGTGTTTTCATTGAAAGAAAAAAAATGTGTATTTTCATCCTCTCAAATTTTGAGGTTTCACAATAAAATGAGCCAATATCTGACATTAACTGAAGATTTATCTTCATTGAATACAAAAATACTTTTAACTACTTGGAAAAAATCAAGTGGTGCAAGATCTGGAGATCTTGGTGGCCACTATATTGTTCTCCTAGAAAAACATCTGTTTAAAAAACTACGAACAGGAAGTACAAAGTGCGGAGGTGTACTGTTTTGCTGAAACCATGTCTGTAAGGTCGGATATAGGTTCATTTTTTGAAAAATCGATATACCTTTGCTTCGGAAGAGGCTCATTGAAGAAAAAATGACCTATAATTAATATCCCCGGCTATTTTTGTCTCCAGTGAGAATTCTTCTGACTCCAATATCTGCAGTTTTGCCGATTCACTTTTTTATTTTAATAGAAGGTTGCTTCAATAGAAAAAGAATTTGACGAATGAATCATGGATTTTGATTACATAAATCTTGCAATACTTCACAAAATTGCATACGACGATATGGATCATCCTCATTGACTTCCTGGACGTTATGAAGTTTATACAGACACATTTATCTTTTTTTTTTACACGTGAAACAGACCGTTTAGAAATGTTTGTATTAGTTGCAATTTCACTGGAATTAATAATTTTGGTCTTCTCTGCCACACTTAATAATACATAAAGTTTAATATTATCATTTATTGGTGGACGACCAGTATTTGCAACATGTTTCACGTTTCCAATTTTTTTGAATTCCTTTCCAATTTTACTATTGTGTGATAGGCGTATTAAGATATTTAATATTAAATAAATTACATACTTTCTGTTCTTCAATACTTTGTGTTTCAGTTAATGGGGCCTTTATTCATTTTGCAATAAACTGGTCCTTATAAGAAAATGTAATTAAATTTAACCCAAGCAAACTCGATTTTTAAAAACTATACTTTTTGCTGTTATAGTTCTTTTTATTTCTCATTATTTATATCGGAATTTATATTTGTTTTTTCGTTACTAGTAGAAAAAAACAGCATTACCAGAATTACTAAACATTGATTTATAAACTTCTTCAAATGTTTTAACAGTAGACAAATTTAGGCACTAATTTACTTCTCATTCAATAAATACATTTTAAGAAATCCATGAAGATGATCCAGATCGCCGATAGACCACAAAATTTACAATATTTAAAATAAACAGAATTATATTAGAAATTCTTAAAACTCCAGAAATGATCCAGACTGTTGGAGAAGAATGTCGTTCTATTACTGCTAAGAGGCAGATAGTTGGCAAATTGAACATTTAATTGAAGCAAAATGCAATTTTTACTTGTCAAATATTTTTTATTTTCTGACAATGGGAAAAAGTATTTTGTATTAAATAAATTATATACTTCTTGTTGTGTGAATTGGTTTAATTTAAAAATTATTTTTTTTTGGCAATCCTCTAAGAATAATTATGTTAATGTTTATATCACACGATCCCTATTCTTATTTTAAAAAATCATCGATTACGTCATCACGCCCAGATAGATAACGTCACTATTATGATATATACGCCAAAAATCATAATTTGAAAGAAAAAATCGACGCGTTACGGGATTTGTCATAAAAGTCGCCTATTTTCGAAAAAATTTATTTATTATCTCATAATTTTGCCCCTCACTGTATTAAATTACCTTCTGCAGTCTGCCACTGAAACTATCGAATTGAAAACCCAACATCATGATAATCACCCATACTTGTTGCTGAGGACCTGTCCTATAGTTGGTAAAAAACGGAAAATAGATGAGGGTAGAATACAATGAGCTCCATGTATTCTAAAGTACCTGCCTATTATGAGTTATTGGCTGTTATTGTTCAGCTATTTTTTGCAAATGCCCGATTTTAAACGAGTTTGGGGTGAGTGGAACCGACCCGAATGGGAATATGATCATGTTTTCATGAAATAAATTCAGTTGAACTAATTTATATTCAAAATTTTTATATTATTTTGTACAAGTTGAACTGGACTGCTTTTCAGTTTTTGGGTGTATGGAACACCGTGAGGAGTTTATTTTTTATATACCTAATCTTTTGTTGCTGGAGAGGCGTTTCTGCCCTCAAGTGAGTACGTATTGAAATGGTTCGATTTGAGAAGGAAGTTGAGAGTTAATTGGCATCAATTATTGATCTAAGAACTCATCTTTAGTGAAACTAGCGGGATGGAATAAAAGTGGAGGGTTCAATAAAAGAGTAATTAAAGTCTTTCAGTAGGAAAAATTTATTGAACAAAGCACGGGGATCATTATGTGGGTCAATAGAAGCATACGGGTATTATACTAGATAGATTGTTAATTATTCAAAGAAATCGATAAAAGTATAGAAGGGCACTTTCAGACAGAACGAAGGCTAAAATTTACGAAAAAAACATGCCAAGAATCTAATTTCTGCCACAAAATCAAGCTTTCAACCAATACCATAACCGCTATTCTAATTGTTGATCATGTAATATTTCTTTGAATTAATTATTTAGATTACTTAAAAAAGTTATTTTCGTCAAACAGCAACTCTCAGAAGGCTTCGAAATACTTGTGCGAACCAGGGCAGATGTATATGTTATTGCTCATAGTCAAAAAGCTATTACATTTAGTATATCATTTAAATATCATTGTGAACAAAAAGGATTTTTCACATTACCAAACAAGTAATTTAATTCCTATATCATGTTATCTTCATCAGTAGGATTTACTAAAAAATAAAAAAGAGTATAAAACACAAACCAACACCCCTGCCGAACTAATGTTCAGGATAACCCAAATTTGATATAAAAGAAATCATATTTTCTTGAATTTGCCATTGGTTCAACTGATTAGGAACTTTGTGTCTTCAGAAGTAGAAGAAAAATATTAGCGATGATGTAGTTAAAGTGAATTTTCACGAAACTACAAAGAAAGTTTTTGGATATGTTGAGGAATAGGTCCACAGCGAAAAACCAATAACGCTTGAAGATAATAAGAATTGCAGAAGTTTTCGCTCTGTTACAACATCAACTTTAACTAAAGTTCGAAGAGCTATTGTAGATAGACTTAATTAGTGCATAGATCAAAATGGGAGATTGCTTGATTCTTCTAGGTATCCTTCTGCTACCGTCGAGGACTTCCATCCTCCGTGACGCTTCAAAGTAGTCATGTTAGTCCCTGCATTGGCCAAAAGAGTTGCCGAAGACGGTAAAATTCCGTTAACGCCAGGCAACTGATTTTCAAAAAAAATTTTTTGAGACTTACCCAGCTCGGGTACTGAACAAAAAATCCAAATGAAATTCTCGGCGGTCTCAAGTAGTTTCGGAGATACGGCCCTTTCTTTGGATGGAAACAGGCATTTTCTAGCACACGTTTCTGCTGTGAACAAACACTCACAATGCTTCCTTCTTTTCGTCAACACAATGTACACACCCTAATTCACCTGTTTCATACATTTTTTTAAATTAAAAACTGTATTTTTATTAACAAATTCTTCCTTCTTTATAGACTGTTACAAACGACATTTTTATTGTGATTCTGATAAATGACAGCCAAAAATCTAGTGTACTTTACTCATGTTGGGTTGGTAACGGTACGCTCAACCACCGCCAGCTTATTTTTTGGAAAATCGGTTGCCTGGCGTTAACGGAATTTTGCCCCGAAGACCTTCTCAGGTAGTGACCGGTGTAGAGCACTGGTTCCTCCAATTTCAAAAACATTGCAATTCTTGAAGGTATCTTCGGCAACGTATTTATTCCCACACACTGGCTGGTACACTTCCCATTTGTGTAAAAAACCAAAAAGCGGTTAGAACTAGTATTCTTTGGTCAAAAAGACATGTATTTTTACACAAATTAATCGGGTTGACTGGAAATACTTTTTCAAGTATGGTGAAACTTATCAAGGTTTTACTGTCTGGCAAAACTACGTGAAAATATTTTTCTTCGTCTTGAATATTTTTTAATTTCAAATTGACCAATTCATCGGATATACAAGTACTGCTAATCCTTGTCGTAAGCATGTAATGCTTGTCGTAAGCATCTCGGGTCTTTTGTGGCAAAATCAGCATCGCTGCTTCTTCCGCTTCTGTTAAAATATTCTCAGAAATGTAATTTTCATCGGTTTCCTCGATTTTCTATGCATTTTTTTTAAAGCTTCCCTTTTCTGCAGGGAAACTGACGAATTCATTTGCTATAACAATGTATCATGCCCGTGGCAACCAAACAAACATCCTGCTTTGACCAAAATGTAATAAGTCACTGTCAAGCCATTTTGACACTTATAGGGTACTGGGATGCAAGTAGCTTTGATTTGGTCACAAATCTTTTTAATTATTATCTCAAAAAAAAAACGATTTCTTCCACTTGTTGCATAAAACATTGTATGCCACTCGTGTGTTATGTTTCCTAAGTCACTCGATAATTTATATATTATATTAATCTTTCTCGCGTGACTTATTTTCAACATAACACACAAGTACCATAAATAACTAATAATAATTTGCTGTTAAAAGTGCTTCATTTGAATAATGCACATTTGTTGAAATCAAACTGTTTTCTGAGCTTGATTATGACATTTGACATGAAACGTCAGCATCATTTGTTAGCAGAAACAAAAACGGTTAGCTCATTCAAAAATATGCAGAAGACCAAAGTTTTAGGTTTTTTCATGGCCAACTTAACTGTGATGTTCATACAATCTTTTTTTTTTTGGTGAGGTGGAAGAAATCAAATCTTTTATAGAAAAATATTGAGTCTCCAAGCTCAATAAATACTGTGAGATTAGCTAATTCCGATATACTGAGTCAGAATTCTGACTGAGTACCTCAGAATTAGCTAATTCTGAGATACTAAGTCGGATTTAGCTAGTTCTGAGATAATAAGTCGGAATTCTGACTTAGTATCTCGGAATTAGCTAGTTCCGTTATACTGAGTCAGAATTCTGACTCAGTATCTCAGAATTAGCTAATTCCGAGATGTTGAGTAGGAATTCTGACTTAACATCTCGGAATTAGCTAATTCTGAGGTGCTAAGTCGGAATTAGCTGTTTCTGAGATACTAAGTTGGAATTCTGACTCAAAATCTCGGAATTAGCTAAATTTGAGATACTTAGTTAGAATTCTGACTCGGTATCTCGGAATTAGCTAATTCTGAGACACTGAGTCGGAATTAGCTAATTCTGAGATACTAAGTCAGAATTCTGACTAAGTAACTCAAAATTAGCTAATTCTGAAATACGAAGTCGGAATTTGCTTATTCTGAGATACTAAGTCGGAATTCTGACTAAGTATCTCGGAATCAGCTTATTTTGAGATGCTAAGTCGGAATTAGCTAATTCTGAGATTCTCAGTCAGAATTTTGACTTGGTATCTCGGAATTAGCTAATTCCGACTTAGTATCTCAGAATTAGTTAATTCTGAGATACCTAGTCAGAATTATGACTTAGTATCTCAGAATTAGCTAATTCCGAGATGTTAAGTCGGAATTCTGATTTAACATCTCGGAATTAGCTAATTCTGAGGTGCTAAGTCGAAATTAGATAGTTCTGAGATACTAATTCTGATACACTAAATCGGAATTCTGACTTAATATCTCAGAATAAGCAAAAATAATTTGTTTATCAATAGGTGGTCCTTCTACGCCTTCGTAATGTCTGTAAGTAGCTTGGAGAGGGTGAATTTTAGGACACATGTTAATAGAAAAAAGTCCTATTTTGACCCCAGGAATATATCCTTGAAATATGTGTATTGAATTTAGGAACACCCTGTATATCACGGAGGAATGTGTTCTATAAAACTATTATTTACTACCTAGTTTGAGAGAGGCCATGCCGCCACTGCATTTGATATGTATGCATTCCTCAACCATTCAAAACAATTACTTCAAGAAAGCAACGGTAGTTCTTCACTTTCTTTCGGGTATTCAAATAGAAGCATAACTATTAGTAATATAGGCGTTTCATGCTAATGTGAGATGCGGTATCTTTTGGGATGTAGATATTTCGTTTGAGATAATTCATGAAATGATAAGGAATGTCTTTAGGAATCTTTATTATTCGAGAAGATGCATTTGTGAGGTTTATTTACATTTTTTGTGTATGATGTAACTGAGATCCATTCAGAAAGTTCAGAGAAGAACGATAAACGTTTGTACTGTTAATTAGGCGAGGTTTATCTATCGTGGTATTTGGGTAAACCGTTGAATGGTGGAAGTAAACATTTTGTAACTATCATATTAAAAACAATGCTCGTTTATAAACTGATTGTAATTTGTATTATTTCTGAGGACCTCTCAGATGTTGATGATAAAAATAATAGTAAAATGAATGTGTTGGAGTACACCAGTACTATTACTAAAATAATCAGGATAGATCAATTGCCACATTGTACTTTGTTATGTACATTATAGGCCAATAAAATTAAATTGGAAAAAAATGTTTTGAGGAAATAATTTCCAGCAAGATGGAAACAGTTTTGATACCTCTATTTGAAACTCAATGCGTGCAATCTGAGTTTCCACCATCCCAAATGGTGGGCTTAACTTTTGGTAGCCAAAAAACCGCAAAATTGTTCTACTTCTTTTGCTTATAGTTGCAAAACTGTGCGTCGGACGGAACATGTTATTCTATTCAATAATACAATAATACAAATTCTGCGTCGAATGACATCTGAAACCTCTATTTTCTTTCAGAGATATGGCCGAAACCGAATGTTCTATGACGACATAACTTGAAAACAGATACTCTTATTGAAAAAACCAATAGAATAAAAGTTGTGGAGAATAAAATTTTACGTTATAAAGATACCGTAGAACTTCAATTATCCGAACTCCAACTATCCGGATCGCCAATTATCCGGATTGCCAATTATCCGGATTGCCAATTATCCGGATCGTCATTTGTCCGAATCGCCAATTATCCGGATCGCCAATTATCCGGATTGTCTATTATCTGTATCGCCAATAATCCGACTCGTATTCGACTTCGAAAAATACGCCCAGACCGTTCAAATCAGATGGACACAAAATATAAACAGTGGCAAAAACATTAAATTTGCTTTAGTGGTATAGCTTGTGCGGGAAGAGGACGGTTATTATTATTATTATTTACTGTATGTGACCAGCGAATATATCTGCTCATAATCGACCCTGATTTTCAAATGAATACGTCATCTTTCTATAATAAGACTTTTTCTGATAGTTTTTTTTTCTGAGTTCACGTTGTAAAAAATAAATTCTCCTGCAAAATAAATAAAAATGTATATTTCTTTTTTAATTTTTTATGAAATGAGAAACAGACAATATTTCAAAAAATAATTTGTTCATATCACATGTTGAATTGAAATTTGTAACATACATGCATTAATCAAACACAAAATAAAAATATTATGTGGATTGACTTCATCGGGTTCATTTGGAGGGAGAAAGGAGTAATTTCCCTCCATATTTCTTCTCTATTTGTGACATTTTTAACATTGTATTCCATATTGTGAAACCCTAGATCTGAGCATAAACCAATCAAATATTGACGGAATCTGCATGAAATTTGGCTTATACAGTGCGGATTAAAGGTGAATCTGACAATTTTGTATTTTTCAGGATTTTCAGAGGTTGGAGGTTTCGGTTGGACTTTTTTCGATTTTTCGAATAATTTTGTTTATGATTCGAAATTCACAGATTATTATAATTTGATCATTCTGAATCGATAGGCGTTCGCAAAACTAGTCTATCTTCAACAGTTTCTGAGTTAAAGAGTTCATCTGGAGTGGTAAGGAGTAATTTCCCTCCATATTTTCTTCTACTTCTATTCCTAACAATGTTGAAGTTGTTCGCCTTTCCTTTCGGGCTATATAAGCACTTTCCTTTTCAAAAAATTAATTTTAGTCAGGGAGCACTGGTCACTTCTCAAACTGTTGGATACTTAAAGACAGATTCATATTTTTAATCCTTTATGAGGAAAGCATGCCTGTAGACGTTCATAACTGTGCAGTTGGCGTGCATGAAAAACGCAGGGTAGACACTTTGAAGGCCTCTTACGTGAGGGCCTACCGGGAAATTTCCCGATATCCCGGTGGTATACAATCCGACAATAGTATTTTCTATTTACTTATATTGTATTTTTTTTATGAACAAACTTTTGCTTTCATGGAAACAAAACACAGAAGTTAAAGAAGTATTGCGTAAAATATTTCCTTTCAACAAACACTTTTAAATTGAATTAAATTTGTTTCGTTAAGAAATTTTGGAAGAAGATGGAAAAGAGGTTGTATGTTTCACTCCTTCAAAAGATCACAACAAAATTTTGATAACATCCGTAAGTAGCCTTTTAATTGATAGAAGATGTTCACAAAACATTTCTCTTATTCTTGGCAGCGTATAACTTTTCAAACAAATGCCTAAGATCTTTTGTATACATGAAATACTTCCTTTAATTTTCGACATCCCCTGAAAATTTTCCCACTTCTTTGGGGACACCCTGTATATGATCTGGTAACGTGATTGAATATTATTAGAGAAGAAACGTGGTTATTTCATGTTTTATGTTTTTTGACATTCAAAATATTATATTTCCATGCAGGTACAAGTGTTTCAAACAAATATGTAGTCTAGTTCCTAAATTGTAGATAGTGACTCATCGGTTGTACGGTTCATAATTCATATAAAGCAGGCCAAAAAATATTACAGAAATGAGCTATGTACTTTGGCTTCAAATAAAGTTTTACTTAGCCACTTTCGTTCATCCCCTCCGCACTTTCAAATCCCGTGAAAACTAGAAAATGTACGATGAGTCACTATCTACAATTTCGGAACTAGACTTATAGTCTTTATCACAGGTACCTAACGAATCCTGTAGTCACTGCCTAGTTCCATCTGATTCAGAATATTTTTTATGTTCCAGTACTTTTGACTACTTAGTTTGAATGTTCAAGTTATAAGCGCCACAGTAAATTACTGTACAAAAATATACCATAGTTATGAAACAGAACCTAGATGTAATTTATTTTCAGTATGGAAATGCTGTTTTTTATTATATATTTGCTTATCAGAAATCGGAATAAGATTTGAATTGGATGATTTATCATTCTTTTACATTGAAATATTTCATATCTGATTTGGTGGACAATCTGACCTGATAATTTGCAATAGGTACATTGATTGCAATTGATTCGTGACACACTGTGGTTGACGAACATTTCACTCCAAAGAGTATGAATGATGAAAAATGTTCTAGATTGAAACAGACTCAAAATAACATTTAGAATATTATCTTGGGTTTTATTATAAATAACCATCCAAATTGATCTACAGTTACTGATAACTTCTATTTTGAATTTCAGAGCGTCATTCAAATGACAGGATTCAGATCTTTGGGAGATGAAGAAGAAGTAGAATTTGAATGTCAAATTTCTGAAAAGGGCTTGGAGGCGACAAAAGTAACTGGACCTCAAAATTTGGACTGCAGGGGTTCCCACAGAAGACCAGTCTCCAAAAAAAGGTTCAGAAAAATAAGGTATACATACACTCTCCATGCAGTTTTAAAGGGCCACCTCATCAATATGACAAATTGTGTAATAAAACAGAATTATTTTGATTATTTTGATATTTTGGCTACCTACTATTTCTCTGTAATATCCTGCTCAATAAATTACTATGGCACTGAACAAATGTAACAGAAACTGGAGTCTCAACTTCAAAAAAATATGCCAATTCATAAAAAAATATATTCGTCTATCATCTTGTTCTTACCTTTTTAGATGCTATAACTGTGGTGAATTCGCAAACCATATTGCGGCAAAATGTCAACTTGGCCCCCAACCCAAACGTTGTCACAACTGCAAAAGCGAAGACCACTTGATCGCCGATTGCCCCACAAGAACTGAAAAACCTCCTAAAAGTGGCGAGGGCTCAAAAGACGAAGAAGCCGCCCCTGCAGAACAAAACGGTAACGGCAATGCTTCGAGCTCGCATGATCCTGCTGGCGCCATCCCAGAGGAAACTGATAAACCTAGTAAAGAATAGAATAGGAAACTGAGTACCAATTTGTGTTCATTGATGAAAATTACGTTAGGTGCCAGTAACATGTAAAAATTGAGAAAAACTTTATTTCAGCCGAGGATTCGGCCATGTAACAACCGAGAAATCTGTGATGCTGCCGCAGTATCGATTTTCAATTCAAGCGTAAATATTGGGAGGTTTCTTTGTCGAAAGCATCGCGTTGGCTGAGCCAACTACTTAAAAACCAAATTGATTTGGAAGATCCGATGATGTATGAAATACTTTAAAAATAAATATTTTTCCTTTATTTCATATTCCACAATCAAATAACGAAAATAGTGAAAAAAACAGTTGCAGTATCTTGAGCAACGTTTTGTGTTGTTCTTGGTGAAAAATTTAGGCAACTGTAAAAAATCCTTGAAAACTTAAAACTCTTCGTCGAGAATAAAATGTGAAAAGTCAGAAAAATTGTTAACGAAGAAACGATATCACATTTAATTCGAATGTCTCTTCAATTTTTCATTTCCATCCATTTTGTGAAATAAAATTTGAGTGCAACTTAACAGTTATTATTACACTGAGCTGCCCAATGAAAAAAAATAAACATCGCGATATAAAACAAGGGTCTTGGATATAAGGAAATTTTTTATTACTTTGTGTGATAAATCAATGGTATTTTTTTCAAATAATTTTGCATTTTAACTTTTTATAGATAAAATCCATTCTGCTTTGAACAAATATTGTCTGTTCCTAGAGTAATCCCCCTTAAAAACTTCTTAACAGATTGAAATTTTCCTTTGATTTTTTTTAGTCAAATGGTACTTAAAAATCAGCTTTTTGACAATAAGTAAAAAAAAATATATCCCTTTCTAAATGGCATCGGGAAACCATTTCGAATGTTGCTCTTGTCACTGGGGATAAAGTGATACGTCATCCGAAACGTCTTTCAATTCTCTATAAGATAAAACAATATGGCTGTATACAGTGTGTTTCACTTCTCATGGAAACACACTCGTATCTTCCGTAATTTTCAACGTATAGCCATGAAATTTTCAGGATCGATAGATTCACTAGAAGTGAACTCGCTGCAAAAAAGGTGTCATCCTACGAAATATACACTGCACGAAAACAGCGATGGAACCACCCATTTTTCTAGAAACTTATATAAGGGGGCAAAATTGGTCAAAAATTCCTTTGGATTCGTGTTTAGGATCCCCGAATTACTGCTACTACACCTATTTCTTGAAAAATTTTCAGTCTTGAAAATTTCAAACATGCTACACTTCTCATGGAAACGTTCCCGTATCTTCCGTAATTTTTGACGTAGAACCATGAAATTTCCAGGATCGATAGATACACTAGAGATGACCTCTCTGCACGAAAGGGATCATCATCCGTGAAGTATTTGATAAAAAATTTAATTTTTCAGAACTGAAAGTGAATTAGTAGTAAATTGGGGATCCTGAACACGAATCCGAAGGAATTTTGGGCCAATTTTACTCCCTAATATTACTTTCCGGAAAAACGGGTGGTTTCATCGCTGCTGGCAAGCAGTGTATATCACGTAGGATGACCCCTTTCGTGCAGAAAGTTCATCTCTAGTGTATCTATCGATCCTGAGAATTTCATGATATTTCGTCAAAAATTACAGAAGATACGAGGGTGTTTCCATGAGAAGTGAAACACACTGTATACTATAATCTTAATTCTTTATAGGAAAATCCTCTAAAAAAGATAGCTATTATAACAAGCTTTAGAAAAATTATGAAATATTTTTAGTTATTTAAATTTCTCTGTCCCTTAAAATTGCAGATGGGAGACATTTTCCAAAGACATTCAAATGACAAGGAGTGAAAACTCGTATTATTGAATTTCAGGAAATTCGAGGAAATAATCTCTTATTGGCCATTCTGAGAGACAGAGAATAAGAAACATTTTTCATCATTTTACTAGAAATCGGATCCTCGTATGAGAGTTTTACCATTATGTACCGCCATTTCGTTTTGGATAAATATTTTTGTCTGAAATTTTGCTGTCGCAAAGATAACTAAAAGAAATTTTGAACAAGATGTCACTCGATGCCCAATGCCATTCAAAAGTCAACAGGGGGATGTTACTTTATAGAGACAGACTGTATATATTTGTGGATCAAAATTGGTGAAATTATATTAATTCAAACACACAATTATTTAGATATAAGAATCTAGCAGATACTACCACATTAGTGTTCAAAGAGGCGCTCTTTCTAAATTTTTGATGAATATATTGTACAAAGTATTCCAGACTAACAATTCTCATTAGTAAACATGATATTTTCGAATTCCTTCTAACAGTTTTTTCAATGAAACCTCGGCAAATTGATCAAACGTACATTTGATTGAATCTGTAGATTTTAATTTGTTTACTAATGAGAATCAGACGAAGAATTTTGGAAAGCTTGGTACGATTGAAGTGAATTAATTATTGATTTGAATTGATGTTTTCATATTTTTTCAAATTTGGGCATTATTTTTTCATAAACTCAAGTTATCAGATCGAAGCGTTTCAAGTTTAGTTTTTTTAGTTATTAGTTTATGGTGTCGTGAACTACCTTACAAAGTAGCAGACGTTGAACGATATCTACTATAGGTGTAGCTATTAGTGATCTTACAGTTATTGAAAAGTAACTTGTTGGTTGCTGTTGGTTGACATCACATTTTGAAAAATAATGAAAAACAGCAAAAATAATTATAATTTTCAGAATGGAAATATTTGTTGTGGGGTGTACTTATTAGCTATATACAATTCATATACATACAGTACTTACTTAATGGTACCTAATTTGATCGAATTTAACACATTCTTATTTTAAGATATGAGTTCGAATCGTTTTAAATTGAGTTTGTATATCATACTAGTTTTAAGGCTTCCTGACCTACCCACTGAAGTAGCAGGTTACTAAAAAAATAAATCTACCTCATTTTGTAAATAGATAGTTTTAAGTTTAATAAGTTTTATAACAGTTACTAGAAAGTGAGTACCATGCAGATGCTTTTGGTATCTTTCACTAGTTAGTACTAAAAATTCCTGAACCATCACACCAGTTTCAATAAATATATGTATAAAAAAGTTTTTTGAAATCATTGAATTCTCATAAGAAAACATTTGATTTTCAAATATCTTTTGATTTACCTAATAGATCTCCATCAAAATGTTGATTTAATATTGATGAATGATTTCATGAATTTCAATATTTTCACCAATTAGAATCAGAGGCAGAATTATACGACATTATTCAGTCCAGTTTTTTTGTTATTTTTTATTGTTGTTTTAAAACTGAACTACTATTATGAGAGTGTAAAACATTTTCTTATTTTCATTTCTTTGAATCAATTCAAGTTTGGTTTCTTTATTTATTGATCTATAGGCTTCTTGAAATACCCGTCAAAGTAGCAGGTGATCTACTCATTTTGTAAACATATCTTTCTTAGTGTTTTAATTGAAAAAAAGATTGGGGTTTTACTTATTGCTGAAAATAAAAAAAAAATATTACTAGAAGTTATTGCGGAGCATCAACATTTTATTCAGAAATCTCCCTAATATTTATCATCGATGAGACTTGAATTCGAAAAATTGTAGATCGACCTCATCATAGAAGCTGAACTACCGAATTAATATATTGCGCTGTGAAAAAAGGGTCTTAAATATAATGAAGTTTTCAATTTTTATTTTATTTTCATCAGTTTTTGTGACAAATTAGTTATTTTTTTAAGAGATAATTTCACAATATTATAAATTTCTATAGATACAATCAATTCTGTGTTGAACTAGAATGTATCTGTGAGAACATAATATATTTTTGATACTTATATCGTTTAGATATAAGCATTTGAATCGCCAAGATAGTACCACACAATTGTTTTAAGAGGCGCACATTTGAAACTTTTAATGAGTATATTGTACAAAGTATTCCAGAATTACTATTCCCATTAGTGAACAGAAGATTCTCATTTTGCTACAATCAAAAAGTTTCATGAATTTCAATTTGTTCACTGGTGAGAATCAAACGAACAATTTTGGCAAACTTGGTAAGTTTGAAGTAAATTATTTATTGAGTCGTCATTGTTTTTTATTGTTTTTAGTATTTTTATTCAAATTATGACAATATTATTTTTTTGACGTTTTTTATTGCAAGTTTTTCTTTTTCTAATTCTATAAAATTATTTCTAAAAAGGAGATATTTTTCGTAGAGTGTGGCTATTATACAACATTCTTTCTAACTGGCGTCTATTACAGCATGAAGTACTTAATGGCACCTACGTTGAATAAAAAATACAACACATTCATATTTTTAAGTCATTACTTGAAATAGTTTTCGGTTTAGTTTGTATAAGGTATTAGTTTTAAGATTTCCTGTACTACCAACCAAAGTAGCAGGCAATGAAATCCAAATCATATTGTGAAGACATACTTTTAAGTGTAATTGATTCATAAAATGTTCCTACACAGTGCCACGTGTATAGTTTTAAGTCTCTGAGTACCTGAAATGTCATTATTTTCATTTCATTCATTAACTATACAATGCTCAAAAATAGACAACACAAAACATAAATTTCATTTATCTCTCACTTATTTGCCTCACAACTTTCTCTTTTTGGTTTGGAAATGCTCAAAGAAAAGCATCCACAACAATATCATCGACTTGGGCACTGTATAGTTATTTTATTCATAGGTTGAAATTAGAGAAATAATCTGTACATTACTGAACACATAGTTTGTCTGGTGAAGAAGTTTCCACATAAGAAATTCTACCCACTTGGGCTACTCGATGGAAAAGCTTTCTTTACCAAGGCATCGTCGGACAATAGACTGATTTTCAGGGATTTATACAGACATTGAATCAACTTCAGCAAAAGTTTTTACTATAGATTCTCGTTTTTCATGTCATCAACCTAAATGAGTATTTACCAAAGGTCTCTAGTAAAACCATTTGCTTATTTTGTAACCAAATGCAGGTCATGTTCCAAATACGTAATATAGACTAGTTTATGAAATTTTGCATTTCTGTGTCAACTTTTTTTTATAGTAAAGCTTAAGGCCACCGTTTAACAGGGCCTCTCACTGGACATATCTTAAACCAGAAATTATTTGTTGGTCATACCAGATGATCATTAAAGCTATGATCATTCACGCCTCACTGGTATGGTGGTCAAAATGCAACAAATTTCATCACAAGTCAAGCTGCAGAAAGTGCAGCAGCTAGCTTGCCTGGAACCCCAGGAGCGATATTTACGTGACCTACTGCAGCTCTAGAGACAATGCTAAACCTTCCGCCATTGCACCTATGTGTAATGAAACAAGCAGCAAATAGTGCCTTCAGACTGTACCAGACAAAAAACTTGACCGAAAGATATCATGCCAATCAGGTGCAACTTCAAAGTGCAGTTTGAAGTGGTCATAAATAACCACCAGATTTATACAGAGAATGGTCCTCAATTATTGGCAATGGATGCCTCTGTGTGGTACACAGATGGATCCAAGATGGACAAAGGGGTTGAAGTGGGCGTTACAGGGTCAACTTTCAGGCACTCAAAACCCCTCCGTAGGACCCCAATTATCTTTCAAGCAAGAAGTACATGCTATAGATATTTGTGCCCAGGAATGTCTTGAAAAGGGCACCCAAATGGCAGATAGCCAAGCAGCACTAACAGCTCTGAAGTCACACACTTGAGAGTCTGAGCTGACTTGGGACTGTGAACAAACCCTGAGACAACTAACAGCAAACAAGTAGGAAACCCTGATGTGGGTGCCAGGTTACAGGAGCATCAAAGGCAAAGAGGAAGCAGACTGCCTTGCCAAAAAAGGGGCAAAACATACCACTTCTCGGCCCAGAATCCTTTTGTGGACTCTCCAAAGCTCACTTAAAAGAAGGGTCTCGACGCTGGAATAAAATGCCAGGACAAAGACAAGCGAATAGGCTAGTGAGCCTATCGACAAGAAAAGCTGAACAGCGTCTTAAGTTGGACAAAAAAAGACTTGGAATTGGTAAAGGGACTGCTCACTGGGCACTGCCCCCTGGGGCATCACCTCAAAAAGATGGGCAAGTCAGAGAGTGATAGTTGCTACTGCTGCGAAACTGAAAAGCATCTGCTTTGCGAATGCCCAGTGCTCTTCTTTTTCTCCCAGGAAAGTGTTGAAATTTGCTCGAAGTCTCAGAATCCCGGGTCTTGAATGGATGAAGGGTCACGCACGAAAGACCTTGCAGGTCGAGGTGCTTGTGAGGCTATACAGCTTCTACGACCCCCCTACAATGTACTCTGCAGGAACAATTGTACCAACAATATCAAAACTTGTTGAAAATTAAGCTTTTGGCTGCAGACTCTGCTAAAATAATTATTCGTACGTTGAAAATGCATGGCATCACACGTTAAATTGTAAGGACTTCGTCTTCCCAGGTATACCCTAGTACAAGTCTTCTGAAGACTTCTGAGGGTTGCTTGTAATGGTTCAACCAATTCATGGAAAGAGCAAATTTTGATAAAAAACAAACAAAGCGATATTAGTGCATTTCTGGTTGAAATCAGAAGTACTGATGAATATTACAAACAAAGTTTCATTAATGGTATGAGTCCTCATAACCTCTTGGTATCAGAATATAAGTCAGAATGAATGAATGTCATTTATGGGATTGATTGCAGAGAAAGGGTAAGTTTTCATGCTACCGGAGAATGTTCTGCACCCGGGTGGGTGTAATGACCGCACCTTGCCAAATATTGATTTCGGAATTTCGCGTTACAGCGCTGTACAATAAACTAGTGCAAATATCATCGAAGTGAACGAAATGCGAAGTTTTCTCATATATTCTCATAAAATAGATTTGGTTTTACTTCAAATTTGGTGTTGATTCAGTAATCGAATCTTAATTCAGTATCCGTCGAAAAGTTATTTGAGTTGCAACAGAGTTTTCATTTGTCAAACGAAGAGATACAAGCCGACATTAGAGTTAGTCAGGAATTTCAATACCAACTTTTTTTCCCATATGTTGTCATCTTTCTGGTGGACACCGTATATCCAAGAAGAAGAAGAACTCAATAAAACTGAAGAAGCAATGAGAGCAACATACTGGCAAAGACTTCTAGGGCTAAGGCAGGACAAAGATCTCCTTGGCCATTTCAACCGAGCAAGATCGAAGACACTCATTAACCCCAGCAAAAATAGTCTAAAGACAATCACAGGATTTCCGACGGGGCACTGTGGACTCATAGAATACGTAAGGAAGCAAGGCTTAGAGGAGGACAGCACCTGCAAATTCTGTGGGGAACATCCAGAAATACCCCACCATATGTTGATCAACTGTTATGCTGTACATCACAGAAGATTGAATATACTGGGATCACATCAGCTGACTGTAGGAGAAATACCACGAATAGACCCCCTTAAAATCCTAAAATTCCTCAAGGAATTGAGGCTTGAGGGGCTGCTGTAAAGGAGAACACCTTGAGATAGCAGAAGATGGGGCACAATAGATCTAATTAGGTCGCAGCCCCACCATATGTTGATGGACTGTTATGCTGTACATCACAGAAGATTTAATATACTGGGATCATACCAGCTGACTGTAGGAGAAATACCACGAATAGACCCCCTTAAAATCCTAAAATTCCTCAATGAATTGAGGCTTGAGGGGCTGCTGTAAAGGAGAACACCTTGAGATAGCAGAAGAAGATGGGGCACAATAGATCTAATTAGGTCGCAGCCCCACCATATGTTGATGGACTGTTATGCTGTACATCACAGAAGATTTAATATACTGGGATCATACCAGCTGACTGTAGGAGAAATACCACGAATAGACCCCCTTAAAATCCTAAAATTCCTCAATGAATTGAGGCTTGAGGGGCTGCTGTAAAGGAGAACAACTTGAGATAGCAGAAGAAGATGGGGCACAATAGATCTAATTAGGTCGCAGCCCCACCATATGTTGATGGACTGTTATGCTGTACATCACAGAAGATTTAATATACTGGGATCATACCAGCTGACTGTAGGAGAAATACCACGAATAGACCCCCTTAAAATCCTTAAATTCCTCAAGGAATTGAGGCTTGAGGGGCTGCTGTAAAGGAGAACACCTTGAGATAGCAGAAGAAGATGGGG
This sequence comes from Chrysolina americana, assembly GCA_958502065.1. NCBI lineage: Eukaryota > Metazoa > Arthropoda > Insecta > Coleoptera > Chrysomelidae > Chrysolina > Chrysolina americana. The sequence goes on from OY293410.1 coordinate 101,285,685, forward strand.
CACAATAGATCTAATTAGGTCGCAGCGCATCAGTCACCATCCATACATAACAATTACAAAACCAAAATGGTGGACACTGTATATGATGTTTTTTTGACAGTTTTGTGATGATTATGTTATCCATCTCAAACGCTAGTTCAAAATAGTATATCGAGCATACCACTCTTTCATTTTTCAAATATTTTTTTTGTGAATGTAAACGGGCTATTGGAAAATTGTTTTCAAAATACAACTATCCCCTGTATACTTCGGAGACTGTCTGTTCAACCTCTGACACTCAAGGTGTCTTTTCCATACTTGAGGTATTCGATATTTAGAAGCCTCTAATGTTTACTTATTCTCTCGAATAGAGCTGAGGGAAAAATTCGATGGGGTGAGATCTGGTGACTCAGGTGGCCACTTCACCCCCGTACTACTCTACGTAATAATGATATGATTATGACAGGTGAAAAAATGTGGATAATTGGAATCATTCGTGCTGAATCATCTCCCAAGTAGCACAAAGAGGTCATACATTGGTTGTAAAGACGTCTACAAGACCTTTATCTAAAGTGCGTGACAATATGATCAAACGTCGGAAGGTATACCGATAAGACAAAAAGGCGCACTTTTGCGACGTCATATCGACGTAATAATGTAATCGTGTTAGTACGTCGTTTTGTGGTCACAGTGTCGTCATAATTACTCATCATGAAATTTTCTGAATTGGCGATCTGGTAGTCAGAATCCAAACAGAGCAGGTTATCTTCAGAAGGGGAGTGTTTGATGGAGACTCCTTCAGTTCTTTCATCTTATGATCCTCCCTGTTGCCATTTTCCGTTCAACAATGGAAAATTTGCCGGCAGGTACAACAGCAACCCGAGGCACAAAAGGTCACCCACACATTTCACATGGATGAAATCGAACAATATGCCTTATCCTTCATCATCAGTGAATATGATTGGTTACATTATGAAGATTAGTTTGTAGTGGAGAAACGTATTAAAATGTTAACATGTTATAAAAAAATTACATTGAAGAGAAAGAAGTCTTGGTCCTGATTGCGACCAAGGACTGTGTGGCGAGTCTACTCTACTCCTTTGAAAAATTCTAACTTCTCACACTTTTCATGAAATATCTCCGTAAATTCTGCAATTTTCTCGCAAAATTGTACATTTATGGTGTATCTATCAATTTTGCAAATTTCACAATTATACGTCAGGAATTACGGAAGTTACGGGGGAGTACACACAAGAAATTAAACAAATTTTGGTTTTTAAAATAGTAAACAATTTTGAGTAGTAAAGTTATCTCTATGTGATTACAAATCCGAAGACACGTTGGATCTGTTTCGCATCCTAATTTAAAATGATCCCTTCCATATCATTTTATTCATTTTTGACATATCTGTGGATCCTACGAATGTACTGGAGTGTTAATAAAGAGAAATAAAACACATTTGTTATGGTTGTCTGATTTATTGAGAATATTTTCTGATGCTTCATTCATTTGTCGTTTCCAGCTTCAGGAGCGATGGTCCTTTGGAAAATTGAACAGGGGAATAATTTTCATCCATGATATTTTCCACCACCACTGAAATAAAATGCAGAATAAAAAATCTTTGTTCCCTTTAAAACTGAAATTTCCAATTTTGGAAAGCATTGGACATAGTTAGTGAAACAATGTATCCTGGTCGCTTCAGACGACTGTTTACCCAGCAAATACTCTTGTTACATTTACATGAATGTGACTTAAAATTAACGGAACACAAGTAAAATAACCACGTAAATCTCTTTCACATTCATAAGATACTTGGACCGCATATTTAGGTACTTAAACTACATGGTAGCTAATACGTAATATGCATATAGGTAGGTATGTAAAAGGTACATACATCTAATTTATATTATGTAATATTTATGTCAGTTTGTTACATTTGTTACGTAATATCAACTTAATAAAATAATATGAAATATGTGAAGTAGTTACATAAATATTATGTCAATTTTACATAATTGTTTGCTGAGTAGTTGGCCCACATGGTTGAGCCGGCCCTGGGCGAAACGAAATAAAGGAGCTTCTAATCTTTCTTGTAATTTCAACAACTGATGTTATATAATTTTAAAGAAAATAGTAGTACGTATTTATGAAATAAACTCATCAGTTTATTTACGTGAATGTTCTTATGTTATCAGTTCTTATAACACTAATATGTCAGGATGGCCGAGCGGTCTAAGGCGCCAGACTCAAGGTTTACTTGCCTGTACACGCAGGTTCGGAGCGTTCTGGTCCACTCTGTGGGCGAGGGTTCGAATCCCTCTTCTGACAACTTTTTTTGTTAATTTAATTTCTTGCATTTTTTTTCTCTAGTTTTACCTAAGTCATTACACCAAATCAATGATAGTAATGATCAAATTCAATTATATTACTACATGTATTCCACTATAAACATTGCTCCCTCTTTTTTTTTTGGTAATTTAATATCTTGCATTTTTTTTCTCCAGTTTTACTCAAGTCATAATAGCAAATCAATGATAGTAATGATCGAATTCAATGATATTACTACATGTATTCCACTATCAAAAATTATGTAATTATGGTATTAGAGGCATGTATTAGAACTAATGCAGAATTATTTAAAAGAACGAACGCAAATTGTTAAAATTGGTAACGAGCACAGTACAACATTACAAATCAATGTAGGCATACCTCAAGGAACAGTACTTGGCCCGATCCTTTTCCTTGTTTACATAAACGCAATAACGAAGATCAATAAATTTGAAGGTCATATAGTGTGTTATGCCGATGATACGGCCATGATTTTCACTGGTGAAAGTTGGGATGAAGTATACAAAACTTCTGAAGCTAATTTGAGAAAAACTCTATGCTGGCTGAATAACAATCTATTGAGTCTAAACATAAAAAAAACAAAATTTATGACCTTTTCACTTAATTCAGATTACCAGCTGCTTATTGATAAACTTAAATTGCATAAAATGACATGCACAAAAAGACTCAACTGTGAATGCCCGGTTATAGAAAAAACAGAATCCATTAAATATCTGGGTCTTTTTATCGACCAACACATGAGATGGGATAAGCAAGTATCATATGTGATGCAAAGGATGAGACTGCTAATGCGGAAATTGTATACCCTAAGAGACATTCTTTCAAAAAAAAACTTATTTTTAATATATCAGTCTTTAGCTGAATCCATAATAAGATATTGCATAATAGCATGGGGTGGGACCTTCAATAACCACATTAATAGTCTAGAAATAGCACAGATCTCAACCTTGAAAATAATTTTAAAGAAAAAAAGAAGCTATTCAACAGATCATCTGTATCAAGAGACTAAATTACTCAACGTAAGATCACTATATAGTTATCAGTGTCTAATATGTATGTTCTCGAATTATAACAACTATGTAACTCATACAACAGCAAGAACTAGAGCAGTTGAGAATTTGAATATTAAAATACCCCTCTGCAAGAAAAGCCATACACAAAGATTCGTGTATAGAACTAAAAACAATTACAAAAATTAATAAATTTAAAGCGATATATTATCAAAAATTCAAAAAAGTGTGAAACATATTGAAAAAAAATTAATAACTGCTTCTATACCATCTATATCTTCTCTTATACAAGCATATAGGCACACAACTTTTACAAATATACCCGTTTTTGTTTCCTCCATGAGTTTTATATTTCTAAATAGGTAAATTGGATTATTAAAGTCTAGTATAATAATGTTATTTCTATAAATTGCATATTCAAACCATTGTCTGAATGAGTCATATAACACAATACAGGCATCTCAATGCCTAGGTGAAAATTACTCATTCAAAAAAAATAATACCTGAATTATAAAAAACTGAATTATAAAATATTGAGAAATATTGACAAAATAAACTTTGAAACTTTGAAAACTTTGAAACTATAAACATTGCTTAAAGATTTTTTCTATTGAAATTATAATATGAATGTATACTGAACAATAATTTGTCTATTTGCACAGTTAATTATTTGATGAGATTATTCAATTCAGAAAATTAAAATCAGTAATATCAGTGACATAAAAGTTTTTGTTCGCAATGCTTAAGGAACATTTTATTAAAATGATATATGATAAGCAAAATAGTAAGCTTACTACTTCAGTTACTTGACTATTCGCTCTATACTGCTAAATTCAACGACTTGAATAATTTGCTCACCCTCCAAATCCACCACTTGAAGCTGATGCAGAAGACTGGCTCCAAGAACCGCCACCTCCGCCGCCACTGCCTTTACCACCTCCACCGCCACTGCCTTTACCACCTCCTCCACTACCACCATGACCTCCTCCACTACCACCACCTTGACCACCTCCTCCACATTTGTTACATAGTCCGCCACCAGGTGATCTTTTCGACCGTGCTTCTGGGCCAGTTGAAGGAACTTCTTCTACTTCTCCTGTGTTAGTAGATTCTTCAATGTCGACAGCCTGCAAATAATTGTGGTCAAAAATCAAGAGTAATATGAAATATTCGGCTTGAGTATGACTCAATAGTGCTTCAGACTGAACATATTGCTTTCTGCCCATTAGATATATTTCAGATAGGATAATGATGAATTCTGGATATCTATAATAGTCATATTTTATATCCCGTTAGATGTTAATGATCAACAGTGTCCCACATAAAGTTCGTAACAAATGGATTATTTTTTATTAATAGATATAATGAAAATATGACTCAGTTAGTTTGTGCTCAAAAAATGAATAGAAAACCACATCTTTTCTTTTGACACGTGCTACTCTAAACCTGTCAAATTTTATAATTTTTTCCTCAAAAAATCAGGTTTTTTAATTTAGAAAAATGTCAAAGAAAAAAGTTGTTCAGTTTCCAATTTTATACCTTGAAATTTTCAAGATTCAGACCAATACACTATACAAAAACTGAAAATATGAAGAGCACGTTGGGGATTGACCCATGAGATCAATTTCCCAATCGATTTTAAATAACAGAGTTCATGAAACATTCTTAGAAGTATGTGGGTGGTCCGAAATTATAGGGTGAATCATAAGAATATTGGAAAAAATCAAGACGACTCAGAAAATTTCAAGCAGGGGGCTGGGAGTCGTTAAATATACGTTTTGATGGTTTTTTAAGATTTGTGGCTGAAACATGCATCTTTTCAAAAAAAGTTTGAAACAAAAATTTGTAAATAAATATCTAATATCTAAAAATCGTTTTTTTTGTAAGTCAATTACATCTCCAGCAATTTTCTTATATTTTCTATGACACTTCATATCATTTTTATTGTATACGAATTCAGATAAAAAAGCAAAATTTTCTAACGAAAAAGTTGGTTAATACATTTTCAACTTCTGAACTTTTTGAGTACTCATTTTCTTTGTTGGAACCTCGACTTTAAGATAGTATGGAGTAAATATATTATTCTAAAAATATCGTTAATAGTGCATAAAACAAAAACAAATCGATAAGTGACATTATCTTACATGGAAATTAATATGTTTCATCAGCTTCACGCTCATTTGCAATAAAACATAATGAATTCTCGATATTACTTTTGTATTTTTATCGATGTTTTTCCATACGAACAATTCATTTTCTTCATACCATCTGAAAGTCGAGGTTTCAATGAAGAAAATGAGTACTTACTAAGTTCATAATTAAAAATTTGTTCACCAATTTTTTCGATTTTTAATTTAGGCATTTTTTCAATTTGAATTCATATACAATAAAAAAAAAATCGATATTTTAATTATTTACACCTTTGGTTCAAACTTTATTTCGCTACCCCTTGCACCTATTAGAACGCTCACTTTCACTTATTTTCAACCAACCACATATTACTGAGAGTTATTTGTTTAATATAGTTGAAGAAAGTAAATATTTCCTACATAAAATGTATTTATTAAATTTGTAGTAAAGCGCTTTCGACACTGCGTTAGCATAACTGCTGGTAGGTGATCATTGAAGGGATTGAATAATTTTATATACTGAAAAAACTTAATGTTTATTGAAAATTGAGCTTAATTATTCATTAGATGACGAGAAAATTGTATGTGATGCGATAAAAATTCCTTTAAGTAGTTTACATAATAAGTAACGCTATTAGGGTTTATAAATTATGAAGGAATATGTTTAGTCAGCTTTGATGCTAAAGATTTTTACGTCAGTATTCTTACTCCTGTCGGATTTGCAGGAAATAGAAATATTCACCTCAGAAAATTGATAGTAGCAACATAAAATTGTTAAACCACAAAATTATCTGTTGAAAGCACGTACAAAATCTGGAAATAGACACATAGTAGTTCGCTTTTGTTTGACACCAGTTTGCATAAAGATGAAAATGTATCCACCTAAACTCCTATTTATTGAAAAAGAATGATTTCGTTGAATACCTTTTCATCTCCCACTGCAGGAGCAAGAGCAAGGATCAGCTTTGGTAATGGTAGAAGTTTTATATCCTCAGAATCAATTTCATTGTCATTGCTGCCAGCAGCGTTCAAATAGATGGGTTCAGAAACCGGAATTAAATAAACAATCCCAACGGGTTTGGACGGTTGAACAACATTTTTTTCGCAATGCACGTTTACCACAACACTGGCAAATATCGATAGTACGATTGGGAATAACATTTTGACACTGAGTGATTTTCCTCGTACGAGAGGTTATATACCCATCTGAAAATGAAGATGAGATGACATGCAAGAAAATTAATGACGGAACCACGGCATAATTGAAAATATCCCCTCAGTTTGCTGCAGGGAATTCATTTCTTGTAATTTTTCTTGGGAAAGAGTGTTTATTCAATGATTGCATCACTATTGTTATATAATTGAGCTCTAATGTGTGAAATTGATGAGTTTTTATAAGATGCATGATTCAATTAACTATTCTAATATGGTTGCGCGTGTATATTCTGAAGCTGACACGTTACATGTCTCTCAAGGATTCGTAAATTTTCCAAATGATTTTTTATTGATTTGTTCCATTCATTTGAATACAGAATTCCTGAATTGGATCAGCTTCCCTAAGGAAAGCCAGAGCTAGGCTGAGCACTGACAGAAGGTACACTTTCAATAGTAAAATGCTCGCAAACACTTTCAAAAAGTGATTAGAGATTTCAGGCACTAAGCACACTTTTGATAATTGAATAATGGAACATTACTCATTTCAGTTTTATTTCTAATACAGGATAATGGTCAACAAAACTTATCCAGGGCGATAATATTGTTGAAGGACTTGCTAGTGTTTTTTTTTTCGAATTGTAGACAAAAAATTGAAGAAATACCCAACTCGAAATAGAAAGAGATGAATTGCTCACGAAAGAAAAACACTCTCTATTTTTAAGGTTATCCCATATCTTAAAATATCTTAAAATTCATTTATATTGTTGAAGGAGGGATCATCAACCTGTATCGATAACTTTTTAGTGGATACCTTCAATCCTTCAATCAATAGTGGTGGATATAGGTAATTCAAATCATTTGGCATAATTTTTCAATACACAGGTTAATTAAGGGAATATAGGGTAAAACAAAATTTATTACTTTTTAAACGCTTTTTTGCTTTCAAAATATGTAGGTTTTCAAAAATGTCTTACAACAAGAGAAGTGATCAAATATGTATCCACACACATAATTTCCCAAACTTGGTTTTACAAACTTTCACAGACAGTGTGTTTTTCATTTTGATAACTGTTTTCCACTAAAATTGTGCTATGAGAGGTGGTAAGAAGAATTGAAGTGGTCGGTAGCGAGGTGGTTAGATAATGGCTGCTGAAACTTCTGCTTGCATTTGGCCAAGTTCGAATACTGGTGGAAAAATGTTTCCCAATTTCATAGGACTCGATAGGCGATGTGATCGGTTTAGATGCTAATACCGACATCTGGTGCTTGCTTGGAGTTCGCAACGGGGTGGTGCTGTAGGTTTTCCGGGTTCTCCTACAGAAAAATCAGTAAGACGCCCCGGAAAGCCACGGCAAATAATGATTACAGCAGTCTTTTACCGGCACATGCTATGCCTTAGGGTACACTCAATGAGTGTATATGAGGGGGTATTATTATTATTATTATACAAAGTAGGCCATTGAAAACGAAACAGCGGCAGAATCGAATTATACATTGCGGCTTTCAATAGTCCCCCCGTTTGGAGGGCATCACCAATACTACTTTTAGGAAATAAAATATATTGTGATAGCGCGGGGGCATATCAACTAAAAAAATTAAATGAAATGGGGGGGTCATGTATCACAGTTGAAATGATAATTCAATTCTATTTTTAACCATCAGCATTTCTTCGAATTCCGTGACACTTAACCCCCCATGATTTTTGAAATATTCAGATTGATGTGCTCCCCCGCGCTATCTAAGAAGCAATTAAAATGTGTTTTATTTCAAAATGCAGTATTGGTTATATCCTCCAAACGTTTTTCAAAAGTTTGTACGTCAAACTGTTTGAATGTTAATAAGGGGGGCGGACTATTGAAAAACGGTCAGACATGTCAAGAACATTTTCGAGGGGGGATCGTTCGCGTTGAAATTCACCCGAAATACATTCCATCTCTAGGAACTGTGACCACCACCCATTTAATTTTTGAGTTGCAACATATGTTAAATGATAACTAATTTGAAAAGTATTTTTCTTCTTAATATCAATCAACAAAATTGAATTAATTCTATCGATTCGAGATATAAGAACTTGAAGTTTGGAAATCACTTTTTATTCACTCAATCAATAAAGATTTAACAATGCAATTGCTTAAAGATAATTATCATTGTTAAGGAGTCCATTTAAAATTTTTATTTCGTCCCCATTTACTTGATTGAAATTTTTTTTATCGTTCTTAAGAATCGATAGAAAAACGTTTTCTCGAATTCTATTCAAATGCGAGTAGAACAAAAACATTTATGGGATAATTTTTTTGACAAATCGAAATTGTAAACGTTCATCAGTGTCAAACTGATCTTTGATTGAACGACATTGGAGTGAATTACTTGACTAAAGCTGCTGAATATCTTTCCGAACACCTCAATAATATTGTATACAACACCTCAATAATGGTGTATACAATCGTGGAAAGAGTTGCAAAAATAAATTTTGTTAAGAATTATGAGTGCAGTAACTGTATAGATAATTTGTTCAATGAAACGAATCCAGATAAAACTTGTTGCTACAAAATACGTTCTAGAATTAGTGCAAAATTTTTGTCAAACTGGATCAGTAGCCAACAAGAAACGAGACCCAGAACGCGAATTTCCGTTGAGAAATGAACCTGTGGATTCGAAGTTTTAGGACAAGTTTATGCAGACCCAACATTGAGCACAAGGAAATTGGCTAGTGTTATCAATATAAGTAGAACCAGTATCCGCCGAATCCTGAAATATCATCAATTCCACCCCTACAAAATACATTCGGTACACCAATCGAATGAAGATAATTTGGATGGGCGACAGGAATTTTGTGAAATTATGACTACGAGAATTGATGCTGAAAAGAAGTTTCTTTTCAGCATCTGTTTTTCTGATGAGTCCACATTCTTTTTGAATTCGACATGTTTTCCTCGAAGTCCATACTCAAACTCCCCAAAAACTCAATATCTGGGCCGGTATTTTTGGGGACCATTGATTGGACCAGTATTTCTCGACATAAACCTGACAGGAGAAACTCATTTCTAAGTATTGAATGAATTTATTCATCCACAATTAGTAGACATCATCAAAAATGACGATCGTTACCATGAAGACCACTTATTTATTTCAAGACGGGGCCCCTCCACATTATTCAAAGCCTGTTAGGGCGTTTTTGGATAGAATGTTTTTTGGAAGTTGGGTTGGAAGAAGAGGCTATATAGAGTGGATAGCCAGATCTCCAGATTTGACTCTACACGACCGAACCAGAATCTCTGAAAGATTTACAAAGTAGAATTATTGAAGAATGCCGTCGAATAACGACAGAAATGCTACGAAAGTGAGGTCTCATTTTGAACAGAACTGGTTGTATGGAAATGGGTGATAGACAGTTTGAACATTTAGTTCATTGACAATAATAATTATTGCCACAATAGCTTCATCAGATATTGTTTTTATTGATTAAGTGAATAAATAGTATATTATATAACAAGGGACTAAAGTGGATGTTTTAATACCGCACGTGATGTTTATTGCCTGAGGGCTCGTAGAGCCCGAGGACTATTAATCACGTAAGGGATAAAATATCTCTTTAGTCCTGAGGTATATACGCTATTTTTTGCACTTCCCAATATTATAAATTTCAATATTAATACAATTAATAATATTGATAGGTTCTATAAACACGGTACTTGGATTACCCATTAGGTAACGTTATAGCAACAGTGTCAACAAAATTTGAATTGCAACTTTATCTCCCTAGGAACTAAAAGATACATTTTAGTCCCTGTTATACTGAAGTGAAGTGATATTAAGAAGGAAAATACCTTTCAAATGATTTAAGAATTTGGGGGTGGCGGTCACAGCTCCGAGGGATGGAATGTATTTCGGGTGAATTTCATTGAAAACGATGCCCCTCTCATAAATGTAGTTGACGTGACCGAGCATTTTTATATAATTCGATTCTGCCGACCTACAGAGCCGCTGTTTCGATTTCAATGGCTAACTCTGAATTATTATGAGATGTTAAAAGTGTTAATGTTGGAGTCCTGAATTGATAGACTTGAACAATAATATATTTCCCTACGATTCTGAAGATAATTTCATTTATTTACAGGATGTTCAAAAATAAAATGTACAACTTGCCACTTGTTTTTTTAATGGCCCCCCCAATTTTGATTCTTGGAGTCGCTAATAAGTCGATATAGTGCATTCGGATTTCATAGACTTATCTGTCAATAATTTTTCGACCATGTCAATTTATGTGTGAAAATAATATTGCATGGATCCACATAAAATTTCATGACTTCAGAACCATTCACGATAACTCAACGATGTTTTTTCCAGCCAATTACTTAAACTTCAGTATATCTTTTGAAATATAAATGAACTCAAATTATATGTTCCGTGGCATACTACAATTTTTTTTGAATGCAATTCCCTGTATTCTATCACAGCATTGCAAGATTTCATTATAAAGATGAATTCCATACACATTGAAACAAATTTTGAAAGCCCCCTACGAAACGTGTTCATTTCAACTTGTTAGACCCCTTTATTTAAAAAATGATAAAAGAAATCTCCTGTTCTGTCATTATTCTTTTCCGATCATCCATTGTCTGAATATTTCTTCTTCATTTCGCGAATTATTTATTAGTCCAACAATCGCTAGTTCAATTTTTCATATAAGGTAAGCTCGGGTAAGTGTGACCTTGATTTTCATTAATTCGCATTGAATTTAGTCCATACATCAGATGGACTAAACTAATATAACAATGAACTTGTGCAGGTATTTACTTCGAAGGTCAGTCTTTGTAATAGGCCACAGAAAACTGTTGAAAAATGTATTCCGGAAATTTGGGGCAAGTGTGATTCTGGCCAAATTTAAAGATATTTGGGGCAGGTGTGAGTAAACAGTAAAGGAACTTTCACCACAATTTATTTGTTTCGAGATATCTTTATTCAAAACATAGTTAGGAACTTTTTAATATTGAATTTGAAATGCCCCATTGGAAAAAAAAAATAATCGTGAAAGTGAAAATTTGTTGAAAAGAAAAATTTACAGGTAGAAATCTGAAAAATCAAATGAGAATTTCATTGATCCCCATCTTCTGACGAGTGGTGATGGAAGCACAGTTGTTATTTCATCCTCAGAAAGTGTATCAATGTCTTCCACATCTGGCCAGGTATATTGTTTGGCTCCCTGAGATTTCCGTATATAATTTCGTACTATAGCTGAAAAAATATTACTGTTTAGATTGGCCAAATGAACGAGGTTCCCACTTACCCCGATAGATAGGTCACACTATCCCCAATAACATTTAATTTCGGGGTAAGTGTGACATGCAGTGGAAAAATTAAAAAAAAAAAACAACTTCATGAAAAAACGGCAATCTATAGTCAGATTCATTGTTTAGGCAGAAGAAAAGTGTATAAAATGGATTCTTACCTTAGATTTTAACAATACACTCAAAGCTTGAAATAAACTCGTTATACTCTTTTGGGTTGATGAATTGTAGGTTAGAAAATTGGGGAAAATATTTGGATTTCACAAGATCTCTTTTGTATTTTATATGATGGTTATGGATTCATTATGAGTGTAGACTATTCGTAAATAGATGGCATTGGGCTGTCGCCCGGTTTAGCGAAGATAGCGAGGAAACTCAAACTTGCCCCAAATTCACACTTACCCGAGCTTACTATAGTTGTTAATTTTTCTGAGCGAGAATGTTTCTACATGATCGTTCACTTCCATAGCACATGGATTAACTACTTTACAAAATTTGAGGAGAAAAATAGTTTTCTGTTTGTCAGGATTATTTTGAACTAAAAAGAACATTTAATTTTAAAGATGAATTCCAAATTCATTGAACTCCAACTTTTTACACCACTTTATTTAAAGAATGGGTATTGAATCTCATACAATTTTTGGAAAGGTACATATTTCCAAAAGGAATATTTTTCATTTGTGGTATACTATCCATTACAATCAATGTTATAGTCAGTAAAATGAACAGAATTCGTTATGGGTAATGCTTGGCAATGAAAGAAATATAAATATTTCGTATAATTTTATTGTAAAAAATTATCACATTTTTCAACAAAAAACCATCAAATTTGTCAGTATCCTGTGCAGACGATTAGCTCATGTTTCTCGTATGGGAGTTTCACTTGCCGCCACTGAAAAGATAATCATAATTATTGGTAAGAATTATATGCCTTATCAATTATTTAGGTAATATGCGTGTAAATTTGATAATTCCTTATTCAAACTTCAAATGGAATTCATCATGAGTTGTAAATTGAATATTCTTTTCCAAATTGGAATTTTTTGTAACCTTGTAATGAATGGTGATTTATATAATATATATATATATATATATATATATATATATATATATATATATATATATATATATATATATAAAGAAAATGATGTTCGTCTGTGAGTCTGTTCGGTACTCACCCACCAGAAGGTGAGTAAAAAAATAACCCATACGAATGATATAAAATTTCAGACAAAATAGTTTTTATATTTATAAAAAGATTGATCAATTTTTGTCAAAAACTTTCATCTGTATATCGTTTCTTCTATATTATAGTACATATTATTGGCCAGTGATGTTTCCTGTTCTGGTTTATCTGGAACACAATTTATGTGATTCAGGAACTTTCTGAAATGGAAGTGATGGTGCATTTTTTGCTCAACAATTATAGTTTCCGCAATACTAATGTCAATATTATAATATACAAAAAATATTGGAACAGTCTTTGTGTTGTTTACATCGCAAATACGTTTTTCCTTAAACCAACTAACTAGTTTTCATCTTGTTCAATCAACTATTTTCTCATTGGTGATTAGAACAGAGCTAAATGTCAACCTACTATGAGCCAGCTTTCGCCTGTGAGGATGCAAATGATGAACCGCCCCCTCCATGGTGTCCTTTATTTTGTCCTTTATGGTGTCCTTGATTGTGTCCTCCATGTTGTCCTCCAGACTGACCTGCACCTGGAAGAAAAAGTGGAAAGTTTAACTTGCAAAGGTACGCAATCAACGGTTTCGCTATAAAGCTGTATATGCTACGGATAGGCAGATTTATTAACTCAGAGCTGATAGTGTTCATGTAAGAAGTAACCGACAAGTTGAATCACTTGCAGTATGGATGAATGAAAACAACTATTGACATGGATCGTATGGAATGTACATGCCTGGGGAATATCTACTTTCGACTATATTATTGTATATTGTACGACTGTGGTGTCACTTATGAGAACAAACCGTATACTATTTTCAAATATTTCAAAGTAACAAGATGATGGCTTTTCAGAAAACCAGATTTTGATCCTTGTCAACATTCAACTTTACTATGATGAAACCGTTGATTGATTTGTAGATCACCCAAAGTTTTTCTAATTATAAAGAAAACATTATGTCAATAGCTTCATGAATAGCAAAATGAAAGTCCTCACCCAAAAGTACAAAGAACGGTTAGTCGTCCCGTTTGACTAATGTATACTCATTTAGGATGAGACTTTTCTTGGGGATATTTCAAAAATCTGAATCACACATTTGGAACTCAGTACTCCCCACTCCTAATATACCTATATCGCCACTATTTAGAATATAATTGAAATATTCTCCAAATCGTAGTTATGATAGAATTTCAATCGTACTACTGCACTCACCTGCTCCACCACCAATGCCTGCTCCGTTTCCGCCTCCAAAACCACCTCCACTTCCACCTCCAAATCCTCCTCCGCCACCACCTCCTCCTCCTTGACCACCGCCGCCCCCTTGACCACCTCCTCCTCCTTGACCACCCCCGTGACCAATTCCAATTTCTCCTCCTTTTCCTCCTCCGATACCTCCCCCATTTCCTCCGCCAATACCTCCTCCACTTCCACCCCCAATTCCTCCTCCTTGACCACCGCCTATTCCTTGACCTCCCACGTGACCAGTTCCGATTTCTCCTCCTTTTCCGCCACCAATACCACCTCCAATTCCTCCGCCAATACCGCCTCCTTTTCCTCCGCCGGCACCGCCCCCACTTCCTCCACCAAAACCGCCTCCACTTCCTCCACCGAATCCACCTCCACCTCCACCGCCTCCTCCAAATCCTCCACCGATACCGGCACCTCCTCCTCCACCCTTTCCAACTCCAGATCCTCCTCCTATTCCTCCGCCACTTCCACCTCCGAATCCAAAACCACCCCCACTACCTCCTCCGTATCCACCGCCTCCTCCTCCACCTCCTCCACCGCCACCACCACCGGATCCGAAACCCCCTCCGGATCCTGCACCTCCAGATTTTCCGTATACATTCCTTTTCTCACGAAGTAGTCTCTGAAAATTATTGAATTTTGTTATTGATGATATTGTGTCAATGTTATCTTGTATTCTGTATATGGTGAGTAGTGAGGTTATTGAATTTATAGTTCCCACATAGTGAAATCTTCAATGCAGATGGAATAAAATACTATAGAAGAAACTTCTAAGAAAGCAGAACTCATTTCCAAAACAACTTCTGAATTTTTTGTGAAAAGTGGTGATATGATTTCGGATGATCATACATTTTTTTTCATTTCGAAAATGTTACACTCTTTAGGTGGATATGCTTGAATGAAGAGAAGTTGAAATTGAAATCGAATATCTTCTCAACTGACAAAGACACAATAACTGAATTTAATTCCAGATCATATATGGAAACTATTAACTATTTCTATATCGCTGGAAATTTTGAATTTTGTGATGTCTTACCAAAATAGCTCTAAATAATTCTTTTAATTGGAGGTTTTTATTTTGAATGAGAGTTTCCGAGGCATACTATTAAACCAAGAAAAACACCAACAATATAGCCGTACCTTCTGTATAGAAGCTTATTCCGGAGGGAATATTCAATTTTTTTTGTGAATGTCAGTATATTAGACCAGATAGTAAGATGAATCAGATCTGTATCAATTAAGTTTGTGATAGAAATGACTTTACATTTTGTAACCATGTACCACAGTCCCTATCATTTTCAACTTGAGCTGTAACAAAAAAACGGTAGGTGAGAGCTGTAATGATATTTCAAGTGACATAAACCCAAAAAATCTATTCTTAGATATTATATTCTTTGCGAAACAACATCTGTTTTGATCGATCGTTTGGGTCTCCTTTGAAACTATCATCGATGAACTAACTATGAGGATACAAATATAAAAACTAACTAATATCAGTTGGATATTATTCAAGAACTTTATGGATAAATATCAGAGGTAAGAAAGATCTCCGTAACTCATAATTTTAGGAAATTTCCAGGGGAGTTTTTCTCTTCAACTTTTAGACTACCTTTAAAAGCGAGTGAAAATTTCTTGTACCGCAGGATTTGAAAGCTTTACCACTAATAAAATCATATTTTTTTATTACTCACCTGTACTTCTAGAGTTCTCGATTCAACATAGCCGGCATACCCGGCGATGGCCACCACACAAACCAAAACTAACCACTTCATTTTTGGTACTGATGAAATCTTCTAAACATCAAGCTATTTATGTCTATATCGTTGCTGTTTTTTGTGCTATCCAGTCTCATACGTTGAGGTCGCAAGAAGTTTACGTCATCCCAATGAGCGGGAATTGAAGGTGTGAATTTTTTTGATCGGGTCTTTGTTTGCATTGTTAATGTTGTTTATCAACTTGTTTAATGGGTATCGAGTGTTTGTAAAAATAAAAACGATTTAGTCAGAAAATCGTTATGATTGAGTACAAAAAACTTGAAGATTCAGTTGGGAATTTTAATTCACTTCACCTATATACTTTTACCACGAAATTTCCGTTACGTGGATATTCAATCAGTATTCTCAATTTACCTACCATACCATACGAAAAGTGAACAAAGGTTCGTATTTTAAATGTGATAATTTAAAATGAAGTTGTGAAGATCAAATCGTTTCCTGGGTATTTTCTACAAATTACATCAGATGTAATTTTTTACTATTTCGATTCTAATTTAATCTCATTCAGCTTCGACAAAACCTGCGTCCTTCCCCATATTTCTATAGAAAATGGGTTGATAACCAGTCTGGATACAAATGAATTTCTTGGGGACTATATAGACAAAAATTTAGATTTTCAACAGCATGTCAGGCAGCTGGAAAAAAAGTTGCCTCAGGATGTTATCCAATGCGTATGCTAGCCAGGGGTAAGCATTCTGGGAAACTTGTGATAAAGAGAATTTCAAGTCAATTTTCGTTATGCGGAAGCGAGCCATCCGTTACTTATGAAAATTAGGACCTAGAGAATCATGTAAGACTCGGTAAGATCATGGACTTTCAACTCTTCCATTACTGTTTATCCTCGTAAAAATTTGTTTGGCTTCTAAAAATAAATCGTTGTTTTATTGTCAATGAGGGAATCAAACAAATTATTGATGAGGAAATCACTTATCAAACAAATTATTGGAAACTCCCGATTCCATTTCCTAGTTTGATTAAAAACTTATTTATTTATAATGCTGCCAAAATCTACAATCATCTCCCAATAAACATAAAAAATATGGAAATATATGATTTGTTTAGGTATTGTATGAAAACATTCCTCCTTGAAGCAGTTTTATATGACATTCAAGATTTGTTAAAATCTACAATCATCAGAGCATGTGAATAAAGTGTTCCCAGACAGGTATGATAAAAAGTATATTTTGATTGATTGATTGATTGAAGACGGCGTTAAGTAGATTGGCGAGTCTGCAGGTGCAAGGAAAACATACCTGGACCATATTCAACCTCAAAAAAATTTATTTCGATATGGAATGCCTTTAGATCACTCATATCATTGAGAAACAAAAACTGTATAGAAATACCAATCAATTTGAAAGATGAAGATAGTATCAATTAACACTTCAACAACATCTCCCAGCATGAACCTTCAGAAGCACAGTTGTCGCTACCTACTTGAAATATACGATAGCGTCCAAGAGGCAGATATCTTCGAATTCTCTAAAATTTGGTCAGAGACTATATCTAAAAGATTCTGTCTGACAACTTCTCAATTCGAATGACTCATCTGATAGTTGATCATCTATGAAACAATGTCACCTACATCGTCAATATGTTTTTGGTTCAGGATATATTTCCCGAACTTCATTCCCACTTTCTAAATGCAATATTTCTCCTTATATTTCTAACCTAAGGCCCAGCATTCTCCCATCTTCATATAAGGTTGCAGAAATGGCAATCAAAGATCGAATTTCTTCCTTTGTGTATGATCATTATATTATAACTTCTGTTCAATCAGGCTTCCGAACACAACATAGTACTACCACTGCTCTCTTAGCGATTGCAGATGATATTTTCAGGGACAAACTAAGTAAAATATTCAACTTTTTATACAAAACTATTCAGCTGATCGCAGTCAAAGCGTCACCTTCGACGGTGAAGTGTCAAAGTCTCTACCGGTTGCCAAAGGTGTGCCCCAGGGATATATATTGAGTCCTTTAGTTGACAATATCTCTGGTGTAATTCGTTGAATTTCTGTTCGAATTCTCTCTTTAAGATCCAAATTGCTGGGTCAGTTTATGTACACCTACCTTTTTGAGTAGTCCCAGAGAAAGAAGTCCATAGGAATTCAATCTAGCGATTGGGAAATGTTTCATTAAAAAATTCTCTAACAACTCGAACATAATGTTGACCTGCTCCATCGTGATGGAACCAAATAGTGGAAACTATTCGATCAGGTTGATTAATGGAAATGTCTCAGTTGAATATGAAACTACATAAGTTTGTAACATTTCCAAATTTTCACTTGTCACAGTGCCGTCACGAAAATATGGTCCTACGCTGGTATTCCTGAGAATCCCAGGCCATACAGTTACTTCTTGGGTATGTTCGGTATAAGCTCCCATCGTCCAGTTGGGATTTTCTGTTGCCCAACGGCGACAATATTACGTATTCACAGTATAGTTTAAAAAAAAATGATTCTTCAGAAAATAAGACATAAGATTCAAACACATTATTTTGATCACACACTTCTTGCATAATTTCACAAAATTCCATGCGCCTATCGAAGTCGTCTTCATTAAGTTCATGTACGAGTTTAATTCTATATGGATGTAATTTGGCTTTTCTTAGAATTTCCTGCACTGTACCACGACAGATCTCATTGTAGTCAGATAAAGTTGTAATTGAACAATGAGGATTTTCATCAATTCCAAGTAATTTATTTGAGTGTCTTCAGCAACTGTAGGTCTGCCACTCTTAGGCTTGTCCCTAACATAGCCAATCTTATTGAATTTATCGTCGATTTGATAATTGGTTCTGGATCAGAATATTCTTCATTGAAGATTTCGCATACTTCTACCATACTTCTTCCACGATCGCCGTAACTTAAGATCATCAGAACTTCTATTTTCTGTATTTCTGACATTATCATCGTTATTTCAAATGATTGCTTTAAGAGTAATATTTTTCAGAAAGTTATTTTTGCAGACCTATGAATCGATTTGCTACACCACAAATTAATTTAAAAATTACATATGCAATGGTAACTAAGAACTTATTGTCTAGATGCTAAGGGCTTTCAGATATTTGCATAACCTACTACTTAAGTATGGCAATATACTCGTAACTACTATTGCAAAATAAATAGTGAAAGAAATTTTAAGATTGATTCCTTTCATACTCAGTATACTACAACTTGAAGTGTTAGATATGACGTATGTGGTATGGTTGAACTCAGAAAAATATGGGCTTTTAGTAATAAATGAAAAAAAAATATTCGAGTTATTCTGAAAGATACATTTCCATTGTGAATTTTTTACGCTTAAAATTGATTTTTTTTGTCAACTTGAGAATTTGTAAAAACTTATACCAGAAGAATCAGTTATTTTGTAGTGAATAGTGCCTTCAATGATAAAAGGGTCATTCATTCCATTCGAGGTCACCGACGGGATTTCCAGTACACAAGTTTGTGTAGGTTGATCATCCACTTATAAGTTGTTGCATCATAGTAGTCAGATTTTTCGTATTTGAATAACTTCAAAAGTATTTTACATCCATAAAAGGAAACTGGATATGAAATTCCAACGATGCTGATATGATGTAGATTTTTATGAGATACGGGGTATGCAAACAATATTTTGTTGTCTAGTGCTCTCTTGCGAATCCGGATTTTCATTTCCTCCTTCAATTATGGAGATCAAGTAATGTTTAATTATGTGAATGAACTGGATAGGAATCATCATCACGAACCCAATGATGTCAAATTTGATAAGATTGTAGAAAAAAATTATTTTGACGAAAAATAATACATTAAATTGAACTGAATTATGTGGAAACATTTTTATTCCTTAATTGGGACGCAGAGAAAAGTTGAATATATTCGACATCAATGACAAGTACAAAGATTATTCCAATTTTGTATTGATTTTGTTATCGAAATATATCCTTGATGACTAAAGGAACTATGATTTCCGAAATAATCATGTTATATTATGAAGTCAAACGAATATAATTGACATGGCCTAAATACCCTTCTCTCCACACGTTCCCACAGACTGTCCGTCGTGGTATTAGCCAGGAAAGTAGTAGTTTTCTGACAGATGTTTGCCTCATTTTTTCATTTGGTGGAGGGAACTTTGACATTGTGGATTATATTCATTTCGCTATGTTGATTCTCTCCGGAACACATTTTCAAAGTTTGTTCGAAATAGTATATTATATTATATGATGGAGAAATTTAAAACTTATTAAAAAAAATCAAATGCAAGTACCCAACAACTGCCTTTTCTACGGAGTACCGTCAATTTAACACAAGATACAATTGTGCTTTTGGGTCCTAATATTTCTCATCTGAAGCATCAGTAATAGTGGTAGTAGTAGTTGTTATGAGGAGACTGCTACTGCATCCAGGAAAGTACCCCTTGGGTCTTTCTTTCCACCCCCAGCTCTCCTCATTCGTACTGAAACGAAACCATATGGCATGCAAAACAAGACTACCTGCTTCTGGATTCCACCAAAAATCGTCTGCTCTACTCAATTTATGTAAGTGTCTAGTGTGTGAATAGCCACGGGAACTAGTTTTTTCAATACGCCTCGTTGTGAAAACCCTGGTAGTACTGATTCTCAGCCGAGCGGTGCAGCGGCTGCGGTTTATTTTTCCTCCTTCTAATAGTCCCGCCGCAGTACCCGTTCCAAGATAACTCCTCGGCTCCCTTTCAAGAAAGGTTTCAAAGTACTCGCAGTAAGCTTCTTCGCGTGAAATCCCTAGTAGGGATGGTTCGACGGCTGCGGGTGATTTTTCATCGACTTTCATCAGTGAGAGGTTTTGCAATTTCCACATACCTCTACAGTTATTAAGTGCTCTTATGACTGTCTTGTGTTTACTCAAAGTCGCCCAAATTTCGACTACTGAATCAAGTCATAGGATTCGGATTATTTTTGTATTGTAAGAATAACAACAACATAAAGGCGACGAAAAACTCGATATTCATATTGAAAGACGTATGACAAACGGAACAGACACGAAGAGTATTACTCCATGTATCGTCACAAGTCTATCGATGTCGCCTGCTTGTCCAATTTTACTCGAAAACACCCAAATAGGCGATCAGAAACAATTTCAACATATCGTGTTTCAGCAAGACATGTCTTTGAAAAAATTTTTGTTGCATGTGTACCGCATGCTGAAGAAAAAAATTATAGGGTTTGTCATTGTCAAGGATTTTTACATGTTTGATGGTCGCTGTCGCTTGGACTTCGACAGGTATACACGTATGTGACGAGTACGGGCACTGGGCAAATAACTGCTTCCTGAAGAAAACAAAGAAACACTGCTCTAACTTTGAAAGTGTGCCATCTGCAGATGGGCTGCTAGGGGATTCCCACATACTGAAGTCCAAGGATGAAGCTCATGATCGACAAGCAATGGAGCAAGAAAGTGGACAGTGGTTATAGGGAAGATTGAAGTCATTATATCTGATTCACAATGAAAATAACTTCAATTGTTTTAAGTTTCCTCAGGTACAACCAAGGTTTTATTTATCTTTTTAATTTTTTTATTTCAGATTTTTTTTTGTCTACACGTTTTGTACTCAACAGATCTGGATAAATAATTATCAATTATACCAAAGGATGCCCTTTATACCAAAAAGGAAACTTCAAATGTCTGAAAGAACATTTTCTCCGAACTAATTCAGTCAACACTAAAAGGCGCGTACATATCCTCAAAATTCCAATCACGATATTGAAGAAAACCTGACAGAGGCTACTATTCCGAGCCCTCCGAGAAAATCGAACTACCGAGAGCAGGTATGATTATCACCTACATGGAAACGGTATCGAATTAATGAATATTAGGAACCTTTGGTGTGAATGAAATCTAAGAAATAGAAACTACCCAAAACACCAATACCAACTTTGCTGAGGTGGTTTTGGTATTCTGAGTAGTTTGTATTTCTTGAACTGAAGAACGTAGTTATTATTAATAATAAAAAGGGTACATAAATGTTTGGATAACACTTATTATGTATCACTGCGTTAGCAAAACATTTGATATTAAAAATGAATTTCGAATCCTTTTCCGTATAGTTTGCACAATTACTATGAACAAGTAACTGCCGAGGTGGCGCGCAGGTGAAGCGTTCGCTTCTTAGTCGAATCATCTGAAGGTGCATGGGTTCTAATTCCAGCGTGATCACCGGTCCCGTCCAAGGCATCGCACGTTGAATAGTAAGGGCTGCACCTTCTCTAGCTCGCACAGTTCTTTCGAAGACTTCTGAAGGTTGCTCTTTAGTGTAGCTGGTTGAAAAAAATGACAATTTTAACAACGATTCTACAATATTTTTTTTCTAACAAATATTTATTTGCTTCAATCCCATTAATGCTTTTGCATTCTCCTGTTTCACCTACTTAGATTATACGAGTAAACTGGAATTTTTGCAGACTATCGAGGGAAATTTACATTTCTGGGTAGAACTTCATAGAGATATTGTTTCTTGTGAGCTGCAGAACATTGCTGTTATTTATTTATGTATTCAGCCGGGATAATAATAATGGTAAGTCGAATTTTTCATTGAGTTTTTAGCTACAGGCAAAACGAACATCGTCCAAAAAGAGAAGAAGACACGGAATAAACACCAAGACCTACTATTTGAACTCTGCAGGCTTTATAAATACCATTCTATTTATAGTTTGTAATAGGAGGTTTCAGATGCGAAATAAATGATTTGGTACAATAATACGAAAGCTGTTCTGTATGTCCTTTTTATGTACAAATAAAGTATTTTTCTTTCAATTTCAATAGTTTGTAGCAAATTTAACTCATATGCAAGAACTTTTGGTTATTCATAGTCAACCAGTATCCAGTATATTACGAAGATTTGCAGACAACTATTCTGGAGTGTGATTTGGGTGAAGTTATGAACATTGAACTTGAAATAGACAGCACTGCCTTCAGAGTCGACACCATGATGATATTTGTCATCTTACACAACTGTAGTAGAGATGACTTATTCATTATTTAATACACTGAGGAGAGAAAATAAATAATAATCATTTTTTACAGAATTTCTTTATTTCAAAAATATATCACATTTGTTGAAGATAACTGCCGGAAATTGTGACTTGAAGCATCCAACCGATAGTCTCAACCCCCACTGAAAGAAAATATCGAATAGTTACTTATATATTCTACAGCTATCTATATCACTAAATTATTAATATTAATTGACGTGATTTTTTGCACTTCACAGTATTTTTCTAACATTGTGAACGAAAATATCAAATATCAGATTCTTTGATACGATTGGATATTTTGAAAACATTATTTCGGTATCCAGAACAAAAACTGTAAAACTGTTTCTTCAGATTTTTATGCGTATTCTAATCATCATAAAACTGAATGGCTATCATAAAAAGTTAAGTGCACGTAAAATAGATCGAAACCTTTGTCTATTTCACTATTTCACTATTGTAATAACTGCTCAAATAGACAAAAATTGTTCATTAGATTCTAAAAACTAAACTTTTACTCACTAGCTTCCCGCTGAAGACTGAGCTGCAGCAGATGAGTGGGCCCCCGAACCGTAAGATGAAGCGCTTGCAGACGAAGAAGCGAAAGCTCCTCCTTTTCCACCTCCATGATGATCATGGGGGCCAAAATTGCCTCCGTGGTGACCAGACCCCCCATAAGAACCACCACTACCACCGTGATGACCATGATTTCCTGCTCCACCATGACTTCCTCCTGCTAAAAATGAAATCGGAAACAATATAATGAAGAGTTCATATGATTTTCAAAAATAGTTTTCACCCTTTTCAGTATCAAACAAAGGAATAATTGGAACCTCTTTTTGAATTTTATTCTGAGATGATAACTTATCTCGTAAATAAACAACTAGATGGGAAAACTTGTCCAAATCAATTATTTGTTTCGAGGTAGTATTTTGTCAAAAATATAAAATTAATTTTTCAGTGACATCACTGTTGTATCAATGGGCTCAATCTTTGAAACTATCAGCTAGACTGAATATACCGGCTGATGCAGGAAATATGTACAAGCCTGATTTTTATGGGTAGAAAAAGAAATGAAATTCACAGGATGTACGTAATCAATGAGAGCGCTTCCTTTGAAAACTAACGGCAGTTTTTTGAACAACCTGTTGGACCGAGAGTAACCCCTACTTTTTTTTCAAATATCATCTTGTGTAGGTACTCATCTAGCCTATCTCATTCACCTTAAAAAATCATATCCAACCGTTTATTACAAACTAAGATAACATAACAATTATTGGTCAATAATCAATACAATGTAATGTAATACAATTTTACAATGAATCACCCAATCGTTTGAAAAAATATGATAAAATACGATTTAGAATTAGTTATAAAAATTATCGGTTGAGTTGAAAACAAATGACTATTTTCTGATTCCACTATTTTTCGTTTTTATAAACTTGTGATATTATTATTTTGTAAACAGAAGTGTTTTTTGGGATCAATGAAGTAAATCAAATATCTACTCACCTCCACCTGATGCGCCCCCTGATCCAACCCCTGATCCGCCCCCAGATCCGCCACCTTTTCCTCCTCCTAGACCACCGCCCAACCCCCCTCCGAGTCCATCTCCTAATCCTACTCCTTGTCCCTTTCCACCCCCTTGTCCACCTCCTTGTCCACCTCCCAATCCACCACCGAATCCACCTCCTACTCCACCCCCAGATCCTCCTCCAATTCCTCCACTTAGACCACCAAGACTTCCTGGGGAGCTGTGGCTATGGCCAATTTCACCTCCGCCAAATCCACCTCCATGTCCTGAGTGGCCATCGGTACCGCTGTGACCTCCGTTACCAAAACCACCTCCTTGCGCTGGAACAGAATTGAACAAAACGCAATGAAACGGGATAATCGGGAATTTGCATGCAGTTGATATTGTATTTTGAATGATTGATAATTGCCGTTCCAGATAAGTTCAGATATAGTATATTAAGTATCAAAAACGGTAAGGATGGTTTAATGATTGATGACAATGTTTGAAACCCGTGAACGTTATCGTTTCATTCATATTTTTCAATATTTCAATAATTTACAGTATAGTGGGTCAGAGTTATCGATTAGGTACCACGATATTTTTCATATTTTTCCTCAAAACAATCATGTACAAGATATGTACAAGGGCGCACCTTTTTGTAGGCTCTTTTTTCTATTTACTATTCATTGTTATCATGAAAAAATTTCATTTATAGTATTTATTCAAGCGATTGGTTTAAATAAATGGAAATATTTTTCTCTCTCCATCAAATGGAAACTAGTGACTTTTTCCAGATCGGTGTTAATGAATTTCAAAATAGAAATGGTGTGGTAATTCATTATATCCATGTAATGTATACTAACCTCCACCACCTCCATAACCTCCAGCAGTTCCTGCACCTCCACCATTTCCTGCTCCTCCTCCACCTCCTGCTCCTCCTCCACCTCCTGCTCCTTCTCCACCTCCTGCTCCTCCTCCACCTCCTGATCCTCCGCCACCTCCAGATCCTTTGCCACCGAATATTTTGACATCTTCGAAAAATGAAAAAATCGATTGAGTGATTTGAAGAATAACAAAAATGATGAAAATACTTGTCACTTACAGGTTTCGTAACTGACTTCATATTATGTAGGTACACTTTGGTTGTGTTATAATGGATGGATGGAGTTGACCTGTACTTCGCATTCTAGGTCATTTATGTGAATGAGTCAATTAACACTTGCAGTTCATTTGAATTCTGTATGATGACGTGAAACCCTCTTTAGCATACCCGCATGATTTTTCTATATAAGGAATTACATCAGTTAATGATGGTTTTGAAGAATCGCTCGATTACAACCAGTTGTGGTTAGATAATAGTTATGACCTATGTTGTGCATTTGTGTTATAATTTGTTGATTTTGAATGTTCTACTTTTTCATGAAATTTTACACATTCTTGTTCAGTTTGTAAATGTGATTGTAGTCAAAGTGTTGCGTTCAATTCGCCAGAAGCAATTTTCGTCTTTTTTAAAAAAAGTATCCTTGTTTCATTTTGTGCAAGTACACTTTGTGTAATGTTCTTTACCTCCAGTTGCGAATCCATCTCCACCACCACCTGCTGAACCTCCTCCTGTACCTCCACCACCTCCAGACCCAAATCCTGAACCACCACCATTACCACCAGTTCCTCCACCAATATGGCCACCATGTCCTGTGAAATAAAGATGACCCTTAAAGTCGCATTCGTTTGATACATTTGTCCAATACAAATATCTACCTACTACGTTAAGTTATTATATTGAATCCAATAGAAAAAATAAAAGTTCATAATTTTTTTTTCTCTAGTAGATTTTCATGTTGTATAGGTACTGTCGTTTTTCGAAATTAGTGAATACACCTCGGTACCCCAAAAATCCGACTATAAAAGTGGACACTATTGATGTTTGCCCTTTATTTATACGGCCCCTACTTTGAAAATTATATTCGCAAATGAGTTTTATTTCTTGCAAGATTATTCTACTTAGTTACAATATCTGATCGAGTCATAACCCTGTGTCGATATACGGATCCTGTATTTGGTCCGGCCAAACAAAATAATCATGAAGGTATGAATGGAAACTCTGCGCTACTTTGTAACATTTTGAACACATAGACTCACACACTGCTAATGCAGTGTTTTGTTGATTTCTCGATCGACTTGGGTAGGAAGGACTAAGGTGGTGAGAACTTGGGTGAGTGAGTGAGTCAGGGTAACTCGCATATCCCCCGAAACGGGTGGCACCAAACTGATAATTTTGTTTTTCTGTCTGCTTCAAAACAATAATAGTTTGGACAGGAATATGGAGGGGGATTACCTTGTTCTATTTCCGTAATTAGTGTCAACATAAGCATGGGATATTATTTTCAGTTCAAAATTAGTAATGATGAATATAATTTGGCTGCTTTTGTATACCAATGAACTTTGAAAGTGTTTCAAAGTGTATCTAGCACTAGATTAAAATTGAAATTACCAATCAAGCAAGCTTTCTATATTTGAGAGGTTGAACATTTCATTTGATCATTTCACATCCATATCATGATATTCTTGGTTTGCATACGGAGTGTATGAATTGTTCTGATGATATTGATAATAGGGTTAAGTTTTTATCTACGAATTTGGTTACTTTCATATTTTGTATATGTGGTACATTTAAGAAAATAGTAATCAAAAAATCATCTGAATCCAGTGTGATATTTTCCAGGAAAGTAGTTGTTTCCTGATGGATATTACAAGAAGAATCTCCATTTACATCGTGAGTTATTCCTTTTTCGTAAAAAAAAAAATTATTTTTGATTTAGAATGTTTTTCTTTTTCCCACATTCAAATTCCACAAATTTGGTAAGCCGTGGCCGGACTTGTAAAACTACAACTGAATTCTCGCGACGTTGAACCAAAATACTGAAATTCATCCAGACATGTTCATTTATGGTTGATTGTGAAATTGTATTTGTGTCCTTTGATCTTGATTTTCTGTTTCGTTAGTTCCAAATATAAATGACAAAAGTATGTTCCTCACCTCCAGTTGCAAATCCACCACCATGACCACCAGCTGAACTTCCTGATTTTCCACCGCCTACTCCTGTACCAACACCTCCTCCATTGGCACCTCCTGGTCCTTTACCTCCATATACGTTAACATCTGTGATGGTTGAAAAATTTCAAATTATAATTGGTACGAAAACATTTGCTTTAATCTCACTTCCTGTAGCATATCCATCACTACCACCCCCTAAACCTCCTCCTGCACCTCCTCCAGAACCTCCACCAAATCCATGTGAACCAGCACCAGCACCACCTCCTCCATAACCTATGTCATTGGAAATTGTTATTTTATGACAGTATACGACGAGACAATACTATATCAGTTGATTGTAGTATTCGGAAAATATAAAATATCAATCCAAACTATGCAGGTGATGATATTTTATAATGAGAGGTTAATGTAATTGTTACAAATGTCAATATTTTACCACTTTGAACTAAATATTTTAACTGCCATCCCGCGTGATTTATCCGTCACATCGGCGAAGATAATTTGCCTGCAGGAAAACTTTCTGAACTCTTGGAAAAAAATCATTCATCGGACTTAGGACCATGGAACCCATTTAAAATTATAATATTTGGTAGAAATGAAATACTGATCGATAAAAACGATACGATACTGTCCATATTTCGATAAAAACAATATAACACTATTTACAATCGATTATATTCTATAATTTCTGGTAAATTACTGATTGTGATGAGTCGTATATCCAGTTGAAGAAAACACATCACCTTGCAGAACACCTTATATATCACAGTTTTGTCAACCATACCCTGCATGTATTTCATGCGAAATGAAATATATTGTTTGGTATGATTTTCATACAAAATGAATATGTTAAGTATAACCCAATAATTGTAAAACATAACTAGGGAACGAAAAGTAAATAGAAGAGATAAATACCTGCTCCAGATGAATAGCCACCACCTTTACCACCCCCAGCGCCACCACCAAATCCAGTGCCACCGCCAAAACCTAAAAAATTGAAAAGTTTTCTTAAAACACTACCGAAATAGGTGAATAGAAGAATTTATATAAATCTCGAAATTCTGGTGGTAGTTGTTAGTAAAATGATATAGAGTATATGGTGATTTTACGATATTCTTGGTTCTTCCCACAACTCGAGACTTGTTATAGTTTATGTAAATATGTAGGGATTCTTCGTTAATTGCTCTTATTAGGTTTCAATTGAGCTCGTCGGTTCAAACTTGTAAAAATCCCCTTTATTTTGGACGTGAACCATTTTGAAAGTATTTCCTACCTCCAGTTGTAAGTCCGCCACTATGACCACCAGCTGAATTTCCATCTTTTCCTCCGCCCACTCCTGTGCCAACGCCTCCTCCGAAAGTTCCTCCACCCAAACCAGAGCCTCCACCCGAACCAGATCCTCCTCCTGACCCTTTACCGCCATATATTTTGACATCTTAAACAGTAAAAATAATTTCAAACATGAGTTGGGACTAGGAAGATGACTTGTCTTCTACCTCCTGTTGCATATCCATCACTGCCTCCTGTTGCAGAACCTCCTACTGTTCCAGAACCCCCTCCTGCTCCGGAACCTCCACCAAATCCATGTGAGCCAGCACCAGCACCACCTCCTCCATAACCTATTTCATTATGAATGGTATTACAAGTGATTATTCGGACAAAGAATCATAAAATCTTCACTTAACAATAAACTATGTTGATCAATATTAATGAAAATTTTGGTTTTGTAGAGAAAATTCGTTTTCTGATGTGGTTGTTTGGTCTTCAAATTATGATCCCTAATTTAATTTCGGACTTTAAATTTCAATTGGAAGCCGAACTTTCGAAATCTTGATCAAGGGTCCGACTTTAAAGTGGGGATCTCAAGATTGAAGCCAGAATTGAAGAATGGAATGCTAGTGGCCATTTTACCCCTTCTTCTAAGGAGAGAAAAGCATATACGCAGGAATCATGAAAACTAAAATTATTAATTCTAATAGTATTCTTAAAGTGAAAGGAAATGTCAAACTGAGAACCAATGAACCCTTTCAAAATGGTAAACAAGAACGGGAATCCATATATTGAACTGGACCACACAAAAACCGTAAACCGTTGTATATTTTGTAGAAATGAAATATTACAAAAATAGTGATCGATAATGAAAATACAAAATAAGATAGTTACAGACAGAAGTCATGGTACTACATACAACCTATCACATTAAAATCAACAGAAAATGGATTCAAAAGAATATTGCAGAGAAAAAAGTATTATTATCCCTAATGATATTTTTCTCATATTCATACCCGCTCCAGAATGTGCCCCTCCAGTGCCACCCCCTCCTCCTACGCCACCACCCAATCCAGATCCACCGCCATAACCTGCAAATCATGAAATGATGTCGAGAAATAGTCGATATAAGTGAAATGTATTGGTGTTATGATAAACTCGCAGATTCATTTCAAACAGTAATCTGTTCATTACAAAGTAGTTCAATGCTTCAGTTTTTTCAAACTCATTCTCCATTTCTACTCAAAAACTACATGATTGTAATTTTAATTTTCAAAATTGAAGGTTTTTATTGTAATTGGGTGAAGGTATCATCAAAATGTATTGAAAATTAAATATCTGTTACTTGTTTTCATAACGACAAAGTTATGTTTAGAAAGAAGTTATTAATTTTTCTGTCTTCATAGGGGTACTAATATTTTTTTCCATTCTATTTTTCTGACTGTCACCCACGAAATCTTACCTCCTCCAGATCCACCACCACTGTGCGCTCCACCTCCAGTTCCGGATGAAGATCCTCCTTTACCATCGCCAAGACCTCCACCAAATCCATTGCCGCCCCCTAAAGAATGCAATAAAGGTTTTGTTGATTTATTCATTATTCTCACATAATAGTTTATTTATTCAACAAGAATATAAAGCGACTCTTTTTTGCAGATTCGCCTATGGCTCGTTATGAAACCTCGCAACCATTTTTAAAAATGAAATTTTCAGGTAGAGTCCATGCGACTGAAGATGACTGTCACAGATGCAGTCGAAACTCATGGATATTTTCAGCAAAGAATACCATGTCAGCTGTGGTAGCCTTGTTGAAAGTTATGACAAAACTGAAGCTCAATATTCAAAATTTCCAACTCTTTGTTTCAGCACTCGCTTCAAAGTGATGTGTGTTAACTTTTCTTTATTTGAATTTTCAGTATACAACAGGTATTTCATTTGCAACTGAAAAACTTGAAATTCCTTACGGCATTTTCGACAAGAAGCTGTCACCTGAAGGTGGATAGTTGATTCAGACGACAGCATTCAACATTATTTCAAGTTACCTTAGAGAAAATCCAAGAATCCATTTTATTAGTGGAAAACATAAATGGCCTTATGATAAATTTATTATTGGTTACAAACATGAAGAATAGACATGTTTATCGACTGACTGAGTACACTGCTTGTGGAATCAGAGGGAATATCATATATCGTAGGAATGGCATCAAGTATGAGTTAAGACATCTAAAGATTACGATGAAATTTATTGTAATTTCCTTACTACTCACCACTTGCGCCTCCTGCACCATTCCCAGAACCACCAAACCCACCACTGTAACTGCTGCCACCTGATACACTTCCTTTTCCGCCTCCATCACCAACTCCAGTTCCTGAGCCACCACCAGTTCCACCAGCACCTCCTCCGTATCCACCTCCAAATCCTCCACCTCCTCCTGATCCACTACCTCCTCCTAACCCTCCCCCCAATCCTCCTCCACTTCCTTTGCCGCCACCACCTCCGAAACCAAAACCTCCTCCTCCTCCACTGCCTCCTCCGAATCCGCCCCCAAAACCTCCGCCACCTCCGCCTCCTCCACCGCCTCCTCCGCCAAATCCACCTCCACCTCCTAAGAGAGTAGATAGAAGACCTCCATGTTCTTTTCCACCACCATAAGATCCTCCATGTCGACGATTTCTAAGTAGGATAATATTGTATGTGGGAACCTAAACAGAAAATTCGTATTTGGAATGTCGTAAGTGAACTTCATATTCATTTGTTTGAATGGGGTGGAAGTTGAGAAAAATTATGTTTTCCATGGATGCAGTACTGTATCTCGTGATTGCATTGAGAAAAATTAGTGAAAAAATATCTACGAATTCAACACTACGAAATATTGATATGAAACTCTTCAAAACATAGATCAGAGCAAAGTGGGGGTTGTTCTGAGCAAGTTTTGAATCTGTAATTAGTATTTGGTTTAGTATTGTGAAGAGAATATCTACTTGGTTAGATAGATAAATAAACAGTTTCATGAGAAGTAGGTTAATATCAACAAAGGCATATTATTGTAAACCCCTATTTGATTTTTTTTCAATTTCAGATACTTTTTCTGAAAATTTGAGAGATTTCCAGAAGGAGTTTCAGTAGTACTTATGCTGCCTCCATGGAGTGATCCTCTTTTTACCAACAGATCCATTTGATGGTATGCTGTTATTTTTCGTTGTATTTTTGATACTTGGATTGTTTATAATTCATCTCTCATCATTCTAACGAGGATTTTAGGAACACTATCAAAACCATTATTTTTTGACGAATTCGTTCACCAAATGGATGAATCAATTATTTTTATCAGCGATGATCATCCCTTTCTGAGGTCATGTTCATACATTCAGCATTATTTTTCGATGAAGAAGCGTTTCCACTTGTAGCAAACTATCTTTGAACTTGACAACCATTTCAACAATTCAACAGGAAGTACATGGGTTGAGTTCATCATTAAATGTAATCGTCATTATTCTTGAACTATTTGCGAATAAAATTAGTATTAAAATATTCGATGCACATGAAAAATCCCATATAATTGCGAATATTGCAATTTTCCAACACCAAAAGTGTTAAAAAATAATTATTGCTTAGTCAACATCAACAACATCAACAACAGGACATGTTAATTAACATATTTAACTGTTCAAATTAAGTGAGTACTCAATCAACTGCTAATTATCTCATTTGCATATTCGCTCAGAAATATTTCTATCGATGAATTATAGCTATGGGAAATCCGAATTGAAATTGTCTGAAGCAAGTATAATCAAATAATATCAACAATACATACAAGAGTCCAATCTATTGATTTTTATTAATAATAAATTACATTTACGAAGACTTAAAAAAGGAAGTTTGAAAACATAAAAAAAATTGTAGAATTTTATTCCCAAGAGTACAGAAAGATATGAAGGAATTATTCAAATGTTTTTTTGCTACCCGATTCTATTCCTGCAAACTTCCATTTTTTTCAGTTTTCAATAATTTGCTCATTTATAATTTATTTTTATTAAAATATGGATCATCAAGATATAGATTTATTGACTATGATATTTTCTTGGTTTCTTAGTTTATACGAACCAAGATAATGACATACTTTTTATGTGAATGACAGATTTTACTGTCAATTTTGTATAATTTCTGATGGTGACATACTAATAAAGAATTGCAATAAGTGTCCCCCACATTCTGGTATTGTCCAATATGCTCATTTTCCATTTTTTCCTCAATGGTAATGATGACAGCTACCTATGACCAATGACACCAGTAGGCGTAAATGAAAAAATTATCTGAATGTCATGTTAGATTTGGTGGAAAATCCGATGAACTCGACACAACAGTGGTCTTTATATCTTTCCATTAAAAAAATGTGTAAACTGAAATAATTTCATCTACTTAAAATTCATTTGTCACAAGAATTAAGCGAAGACAATTTTGTTCGTAGAGTCGAGTTCTGTGAAGTTATTATGGATAAAATGAAAAAAAAAAAGGGCAAGAGCTTAGGTGACTATTCCCGAACTATAAAAATCCCTACTTTCCGACATAACAAATGCGGTTAAAACAAGATGGGGTTTCTCCACATGTTAGACGTGTTGTGGTACCGGCACATCTAGATGAAACTCTTCTTGATAATTTGATTGGACCAGCTAGGTCTCCCGATATTACCCCACTTGACTTTTTTCGCGGGGTCACATGAAAAATATAGTCTACATAAACCCGAATATTTGCAAGATGACTTTAGATTCACTACAAAATTTTATTCAGTGAATTAATTCATTACTGTCAGAAGTAAAATGGTAGACACATTGAGCACCTTATTAAAAATATTTATAAAGAAAAGATTTTTTGTTTATTAACTCATTTTCTCTCTTTTCTCTGTCATAACTATCGTCTTCATATAATTTGAAACATTCTGGACATTCATTAAAAAATACGTGTTTTTGTTAAAAGCATTTTTTCAACACTGAAAAACTATGCTTTTTAATTTTCTGCGAAAAACAATGATTAGAATTCAATTGCGTAACTTTTAATAAGTACTTAGTGAAAATTCATTTTCAAAATTCGATTTATCGAAAATGGTTGAATTCAGGATATGACATGCTGTATCAATTTTGTTTAGAATTTTGAGCAACATTTAAATATGGAATGATATACAGCGTGTTCCGTTGAAAAAAAAAAGAATAATATTAACATTTTTTGCTAGCTATCTTACTTTGGGAGATTGTTTCCATACATATCAGTGTATAATGGCTATTATTGATACACTAGTGGGAAATTTACATTAATTTTTTACTTGTGAATGAAAATTCTCCAGCATTCTATTTGAAGTATCAATGATGATCTAAGAAATGAAGTAATGCAACTTCGTCAATATTTATTACTTACATTTGAAGCCTATTGAATATTTCCTGAGAATTTTAATTGTATATAATTGTATACATTACTCACCTTCAGTTCTTCGGCCAATATATTTTGATTGGCAGCTAAGGTTAGTACCAGCACTACAAGTGCTTTCAGCCACATCATAATTGATTGTGTTTTCTTTCAAGACTCTTCTCGAGTTTTTATATATTTATCATAATTATTTTTTATTCATAAAGATTTGTAGTCACGACCGAGAGATCCGATACATAGTGAGCCAAATTGACGATGTCATGAGCAAATATAAAGTTTCCAGCATAACCGTTTCATAGCAGGAAAAATTTGAGTTTTCGATAAATTCGATGGAGGGTGTAAATATGTGATTCCTTTCTTCACTTCCGTGATATTCTGGTAATAGTTTGGGAATAAGCAGCACTACATGATATAAAACAACAAAACTAATGATGATTCAAAAATTACTGGAATCATTTTTTGAGATATTAAATGCCACGAATGATCATATCAGGATAGCGTAAAAATGAATTTGATACTGTGTTCAAAACGGGGAAGAGTTACAACTGAATTAAATAACAGTTGTACTGTTAAATACAGTTTTACATCTAATGGAAGGATGAAATTACCTGAACATAGTGGAACATTGAAGTTGGACATTACCAAGACTAATTCATGTGAACGCAAGCACCAGCTGAATAAAACTTGGGATCATACTGTTAACTGATTCTCAGAAAGTGAACAAAAATGTTATCAACAAAATAAGTACCCCAGGTAAATGCTTGACGACTTGAGAGTGGAAATCAATAACGAAAGTAATGATGAAACGTATGAAACAGAAGGATGAAACTAAAGGAAGCAGATCAGTTGGAATACTGAGGAATATTGAAAAGGTAAAAATACGAGTATAAGGAATATATATAAGATCAAGAAGACTGAGAAAGATATTCGAGGATGGATCATGGAGGAGGTAATCAAACAACGAAGTAACAGAGGTTTATTTAAATAATCAAGTAACTGTTTCAGGGCAATACAAGTTAGGTGTCGAGGGCATGTGGATAGAATTTTGAAAGAGGAAAATATGTAAAGGGGAGGGTGAAGAAGGAATAGATAGTAGGGACAAATGACTTCAGAGACAGGGAATTGGAAATGTTGTAAAATATAGGCGGAGATAGAGAATGCATGTTAGAAGATGTGCGAAAAGAAAACGAACGAGAGCAGAAATGTTGTTAGTATTGAGGCAGGGGTATACATGGCATCTGCAACTATAATCAAATCAGCTCTCTGGTGACTATGGAAGTTGGTAGCGAGATAAAAGAACGAACTAATGCGTGTGCAGTTTTCTGGATCTGCATGAGGTAAGCAGTTGACTAAGAATTGAATGAATGTAGTACTGAGGGACTCTAGAAACATTTTTTAAAAACACAAGATATCTATACTTCTTTTCTCGCTGACAAGTTCAATTTCCTTAGGAACGGACCTGTATTATTGAATGAGGATTTGAAAAACTAGCAATTGCGTTCCCATTCAACTCATTACGGATCCTAAGATAACAACTTGAAAAAAATATATTCAAAATAGGGCCGGTATGTAATGTTTATCTAACTAAATCATTCATCCGGTTATTTTGGCCACTCGGTCAAAGTGTTTGCGGTCACGACTAGATTATGCTAATCGAACAGCACGATAAAAAATGTTCTTTTGTATTGTCAGTGTGATTTAGTTCATTTGGCTCTGAACAATTAACATGATTTTCATCGAACTACCAATTGTTAATCTTCTTGAGCGTTCGTTCTCTTCTTAGAAGATCGTGATTATCGTCAACTTTCAATAACGCCCAGTCTTTTTTCACGATATCGGTTTTGGTTTCAACGAATCAATACCGTTATGTTGGAGTTCGCCGAAATAGATGTAGAACTTGTTTTGGATATACTTAACTTTACTCCTTAAAAACACCTTACCATGCGCAAGTCATGGGAACGCAAAAGACGTTACATATTTCGTGGAAAAACAACCTCTATACCCGGTGTAATAGGATCATGGTACAACCCCTGTATCTCCGTTAGTTTCAAAGGTAATTGATTGAAATTTGGGATATTCCATATACATAATGAGCGACACTTTTAGGTCAACAAATTATTTTTTCCACTTTCGATTTAGCCGGACTTTTGATTTTTTAAAGGAATACCCTGTATACATAAGTGACATTTCAAACGTAAAAATTTTTGATAATTCAATTTTTAGTTTTCCATTTAAGTGTACCAGGATGGTTACGATTTATTTTAATTGATCCGTCTAATGCTAGAAGAATCAAAATCACGTCAAAAATACTAAATTGCGTTTTTTATGAGCAATTAAAGTTCAACGTAATCGATTTTGGGGTAAAAATAATTTTTTTCAAATGGACCATATTGGTACCGTGGTACCATTTATTAGTAATATTAATAAGAAATTTATTCATACCTCGTGATAAAATGTGCGATAAATACAATCAAAATGACAGCCGATGGAGTATACAATAATTTTGTTCTGATTTAATTCTGAGAAGT
Source organism: Chrysolina americana (assembly GCA_958502065.1). NCBI lineage: Eukaryota > Metazoa > Arthropoda > Insecta > Coleoptera > Chrysomelidae > Chrysolina > Chrysolina americana. Next base: position 101,322,584 of record OY293410.1, read on the forward strand.
TACTAAGGTGGCTTTGAATAAAAAAAATAAACATTATAACTATTGTTCGAAATACTGTCAACGTCAATGCCGCAATGGCATTTTTTCTACAATTCCCATAAATGATTAACATGTCCACTTTTTTATCTCTTTCATAATTGTGCGGAATTTTGAATAAAAATAACAACAAATATAAAGACCTTTCCAATACACAATAAAAACAGCAAGAAACCAACAAATATTCATTTGGCAATCTGAAGGAATAATTTCATTGTTTTCAAAGCCTCCCTAGTAACTTCTTAACACTAAATTATAACAAAATAATAATTGTATTTTCTTATTTTCTTTTAGTTGTAATTTTGTTTGTATTTATCGCACATTTTATGTGTATGAATAAATTCCTAATAAATGGTAATAATAAATGGTACCACGGTACCAATATGATTCCATTTGTAAAAACTGAGTTTTACCCCAAAATCGATGACGATGATCTTTATTTGACATAAAAATCGAAATTTAGTATTTTTGACGGGATTTCGATATTTCTAGCATCAGACGGGTCAATTGGAATGAATCGGAACCATCATGGTACACTCAAATGGAAAACTAAGAATTTAATTTTTTGAAACGTTGACGTTTGCTAGTTCACTTATGTGGTATCATTAGATTCAGAGAATTATGCAGATTCCATAAATGATGAATAATGAACAGGATGTTCCATTTGAAAATCGATAGTTGGTGTCACTTTCGGCGAAACTGAAAGTGAAAAAAAATCATTTGTAGGTCAAAAAGTGCTGCTTATTATGTAAACGGAATATCCCAAATTTCAATCAATTACCTTTAAAACTAACTGAGATACGGGGGGTGTACCATGATCCTGTTACATCCGGTATAATTTTTATATACTAGCCTAACATACCGGGTGACAAGGATATTACTAGTACCCCCATTTTGTTCTGTGTACATCAAGATATCAAAATGAAACTCTACTCAGTCAATATAATCGTCAAAAGTCACATTTTGACGATTTTGTCGAGCTTTCAGTTTAGCCGAATGAACATCAATCCTTGATTTTTAATGGAATACCCTGTACATCATTGCATTTCCGGAATCCTGAAAATGCTACGAATCACATGGTGATCAAATCAAAAATCAAGGATTGATATAACATCCGGCCAAACCGGAAGTCAAAAAAATAATCGTCAAATATATAAAAATGAAGTATTTAACTTTTATATTGACTGTGTCGAGATTTATTTGGATAATTTGGGAAACAAAGGGCAAAATAGGTGTGCTAGTTATATCGTTGTCACCCGGTATAATCAATGAACTGAAATGACAGCCAAAAGAGTAAAAAAGTATTTATTTGAATTATTTTGTTGACCTCATTAACCTTTGGCTTTACGAATTTCTTGAATTTTTGTTTTGCTTTCTATGTTTCTTCTTAGAAACATATTGCTACACTCAGCGTCGAACAGACTGATGTCTCTAAGCTGCGTCCACATATAGTCAGTCGACGTCGATCGATGTCGATTGACATTGATCGGCGTCGACAAACAAACACGAACAACACGTCTACACTATCGTAGTAGTGTAGACATGTTGTGCCACGTCGATCAACGTTGATTCCAACCCTTTTCTAGTTTACTTGCGTGTGATATATAAAAGAATATGATAATTTCATTTGCGCGTTAAAAAAATTGATAGGTGAATTCCGATAACATTTGTATCATGACTATCTAACCTCTATGATATCTCTGTATCCACCGTTGTTCTTGGCTTATTTTTGTCAGCTGAAAACATCATATCCAGGTTAGCAAACCATTTGCTTACATACTTTTCTTCACATTCACTCCCCGTTTTCCGTGAATCCTTCATCTTCTTTCTTTCTCGAGCAAATGTAGTTTGCAAATTTTTTATCTTCTTTTCCACATCTCCTTCATCTATTGCCGAGTCCACCGCTATTTCCATCATCATATCATGTCTTTTGTTTTTGATTCTATATTCCATTTGAGTGGGGTCCCATAGTATTGGACGAACTCGATACATATCAATAAGTGTCAATGTCTGTTCGTTGGTAAAACTCATTTCATGAATTCAGATGTGGCTTACTTACAAAAAAATACCTACTGAAGTACCACACTGCCAAATCCTCGTTCGACTTTTATCAATCCGTCCACATATTTTTCATTCGACCAATATCCTTTGATGAAAACCGACAGTTTTGGATTCTCAGTCGACGTCGATAGATGTTGATCGACGGTGTAGACGAGACAACGGTGTTACCTTAAGCTCCGGGTACCATTAAGTCCGTTGTGGAGAATGAGAAGTGTCGAATCTTTCGGAACTACTCATGACCCACCCTCAGGCAATAGGCCAGATTTAGTCCTCCTCAACCATCAGAGTGGAACGATTTTCTTCATTGAGTTTTCAGCTGCTGGCGAAATGAACACCATCCGAAAAGAGGAGATGAAAAGGGCAAAATATCGAGATCTACTCATCAAACTTCGCAGGCTGTACCCAAACCATTCTGCCAGGATGGTGGTTCTGACAATAGGGGTCTTTGGTGGAACGACGGAAAAACTGCTCTCAAACTTGAGAATTATTCAGGCTTGCCGTGATGCGGCAGAAAACTTATCCGGAAGAATGCAAAAGGCCGTAATTCTTATTTCACTCCGCCTTCTCAGGGCACATAACTCTTGGACCCAGTAATCACTCACCCCACGGACGTGGGGAGTGTTTACTGGAGTTAATGACACACCAGCGCGTCCTCTGGCTGCATCAGGGCTCCGGAGACAGGGACTGCTTGAGATATTCCTGTTGAAAAAAAATACTTCCTCATAAAAACTCATAGAGCGTACCCAAAGGCATAGCCAGTGCGGGTAGAGGATGACTATTATTATTATTATTTGCCGTGGCGCTCCGGCGCGACTTACTGATTTTTAGTGGCGTATTCACATTCCAGCTGTAGTAAAACCCGGAATATTTACAGCAGCACCCCGGATGGTCAGCACGCACTTTAAGCAAGCACCAGACGATGAAAGAAAGGATTAAATAATAATACTGAATTATTAAAAAGAAAGTTACAACTACTGAAGATCGTTGAAATTGATATTGAAATACAATAGGAACTGATCATGAATTAAAATGAATGAGTCAAGATAATGTACTAAAGTCTTAACGAGATGTATAACAATTATCTGTTGATAAATTTTAGTTGTATCTTCTCGTTATTTATTCTTACGATTACTTATCAAATAAATATTTCGTTGATGAAATAGCATCTATATTTTCAGTGATTTGTTGGACTGAAAATTCAAAAATAAAACAACTCCATAAAAATACGAAAATTTTTATTCATTCAATTACAATAACTGAAATGTATTATCATCAAACTGAGGAACGTCCAATTTCTTCCTTTTGAGCAGTGCCATCATTCCCTCATTTTCCACTGAAAATGAAAAGTTATGTGAATTTATATGTGAGAAATTGATTATTTCGAAAATTTCCATAAAGACTCTAGAATATGAGGTTGTTTGAAAGAAAACAGAATAATATAATCATTCCTCAAATCTATTAAAACTTGTCAAAGAAATTCCTTTATTATTTATCAATTTTTTTCTCTACCAATTATTTGAGTACAGTATGGAATTTTGACATATGGGACATAAAACTTTCACACATGTGAAATTGTCATATTGGAGTACAAACATCTCCCAAGATTCCATAAAATAATATATTATACCAGTCAAAACATATCAACATCATTTCACAACGTGGAAAAATACTCACTAGCTTCCTGCGTGCGCAGAGGCAGACGAAGAGGCAAAGGACCCCCCTTTACCACCTCCGCCACATCCCCCTCCACAACCGCCACCTGGGCCGCCGCCATAACCACCTCCTGAAAATAGTACATAATTGTAACAAAAACTTTCGTTAAGGCTAGTTCATACCATCGCGAATATTCGCAGGTTTTCTGCGATTCGCAAATCGCAAGAAAATCGCCGCATGAACGTTCATACCCATGCGTAACATGTCATTTTTCGATATTTGGGATTAGGAATTGTTTGTTTTTTTCCCATTTCCAATATATCAGTTGAACATGGAAGGGAAGAAGTTCAATGTTTCCCAAATAACATTACCTACATGTTTCGAATATAATTCGTAATACGGAGTATAATGACATCGATATCATATTATTGTCATCTCCAGAAGCTAAGTATCTTTAACAACAATGCAGTTACAGTATAACTAATATTGCTAATGTCAAAGATCTGTGGTCGGGGGATTTAGCAGAATGTGTTTAATACAGTGGCCTTAAAATGCAGATCTAAAGTTCTACACCCCTCTTCAACAGTAACGTCCAGCAAGATGCTCAGGAGTTCTAAAGATACATACTAGGTAATCTGCATTAAGATTTCACTAGATCTCTTTGCAGAAGCGAGATTTGATTTCAACAAAAATATTTGAAAGTGCTACAGAATCGTGGTCTAGATACTTTTGAGTGTTACGAATTCCGTGGATAATTTTGTTCCTCAACTCAAATTTACTTTGAAATGTTCATGTTGTGCTTATTGTTCAGTCACCATAGAAAATATAGGTCAAATAATACTTTTCTAGTGTTTGATTTTTCAAAATATGACATTAATGTAGAATGGGGGAATAATATGTAAATTCTATATAATACATAACTCAGTCACAGCCAGAGCATTTTTTGCAGAATGCAATGGTTTCAAACCTGAAGACCCCTCTTTAGTTTGTTTCCTCTGTGGACAACAGTTCGTCACCCAAAAGTAAATAAAATATTTATTGGAATCCCCATCTTCCTCTAATAATCTTGCTGAACTTTTATAGCATCGAATAGTTATTTGACAAACACAACAAATCTTTCATAATTGATTGTGAAATCTTATACTTATAAATACAAATGCAATCAAAATAAAATATTCAACAACCAAAGATATCTTTCAAGTTAGTTGAATCAATATGGCGAAGGCATGGAATAATTTAATATGAATTCTGTTGTTCCGTGGTTCGCGCAAATACGTAAAAAGTTAAAATATTTGAACTTTCTTGAGGAAAGTATGGCAGCCATTTTATTCGCAGAAAAATCGCAAAATTCGCAGGGGTATGGTTTCGCCTTTTTAAGAATTATTGTTTAAAAAATAACAAATTAATTTTCATTCATGTTATTGTAACGATTTCGAGACCGGACTCGAGTCCGGCCCTGATCATCGTTAACTCGAAATGTAAACAAGTTCTCCGCTGACAAACGAATAAATCATGTGGAACAATCGCGAACCATCTGAACGAAGATTCTGGGGACATCTTAGAACTCGCCCGAAAGGTTCGAATGGCCGAGAACTGTAAATACTAGTATATAAGCCACTGGGTATTAGATGGCGGAATAGTCATAGTCAGAGATAGCCACAGAGAGTTACGAATATAACAGTTCCAGAGTTCACAAATAGAGACTGACACAGTAATAAATAAATTAGTGAAGTAAATGTTTTAGTGAATAATTGTTTTGAATAGTGTTTTAAATAAATTAGGAAAATTAGTTAGTGCAGTTTTATTACATTATTATGCTATTGATTGAAAAAGGGCTGTGTTTTGATTAAAACTAGAGGAATACGTTTGAAATCAACTTTACAGGTATGTTTTTAGAGGAAGAGAAAAGATATTTGGGCCTCCAGAAAAAAGGGCTGTGTTTTGATTATAACTAGAGGAATACGTTTGAAATCAACCTTACAGGTATGTTTTTAGAGGAAGAGAGAAGATATTTGGGCCTCCAGAAAATCCTATTTCCAGCGTAATTCACTTATTTCTAGACGAATATTAAAATCAGAGAAATTAATTTTTTTCATAAAATATTTTGAAGATGTCTATTTCAGTTAAATCTTGATTGAAACTTGAATACACAAATACTGTATATGGTATCTAACTGCATAATATCTCAGTGTTTCGTATGTATGTACTACATCAGAAGTTACAAAGAGAAAACTTGGGTGCACCCTTTTTGGAGTTCCATTGCCTCATACTATTGAAACGTTGTGGAAACTAGTGATCTAGTTACTTCTCAAGACGATAGAAGTCCGAAGAGAATACGCAAGCTATAATAATTCACTTTTATTGATTGTGTTGTGGAGAACTATTTTTTATAATATCAATTGGTTAACATGTTAATATTAAGATCTTTGTTGAAAGTAACTGGAATTAATTTTCATATATGAATATCACTCACTCACAAGTTGAAAGATCCAAAGAATAAGGAGTTTTCTTCACTTCATTTCATTCATGTGCATTTGACAGTTTCGAAAACATTTTTGTTAGCCATTTTCACAAGGGAGATGAATTCATCGAACCTTATTTTTAACTCACCTCCACTATGGCCACCTCCTCCATGACCACCTCCACCATATCCACCTCCGCCATCTTCGCCACCTCCGAAATCACCACCCCCATGTCCTCCACCTCCACTGCCACCTAAGTAAAAAGTACACAATCTTTTTCACTAACCGATACTTCAGTTCCGATTCATTATTTTCATTCGCTAAACATCAAAAGGCGTATGCTTTTTTGCCCCAAAATAAATACGTAATCATTTACACAAGGAACCAATCAAGGAAGCTCCTGAAATATTGAACTGAAAAATATATTTGAATATTACCTCCACTGGAACCGCCTCCTCCGAGACCACCTCCTCCTCCAAAACCTCCCCCCCCTCCTTTACCACCACCGAATCCACCACCTGTAGGAAAAAATTATATCAACATGAGGATTCACATAATAAAGAATATTCTCGAGTCACGATTCAACACGCCTTTTGAGCGTATAATTATGTTTTGAATCATGTTTACTTGATATATTAAGGAAAATTACTTGTCATTATTTCAATTGCAGAGTTGGAAGACTACATCAATATTCAAATTATGACATAGTGTACACAAACCCTCCACCTATTCTGGAACTTTGAAAATAATTTGGCTCATCTATGTTTTTCTGAACTACTTTAATAGATTTTTGAAATGCCATATATCGGATCTGAGTTTTTTCATTAAATTCAACACAATGTACAAAATTTCAAAAGTAACCATTCCGTTGTCACCCACGGATACTAAATTATCAAAATTCATATAAAAAAAATATTTTCGTGTTTTTATTAAATTGTAGTACCTGATGATCCTCCATATCCACCTCCATCGCTACCACCATAACCCCCACCGGAGTCTTCAAATCCACCGCCACTCAGTCCACCGCCTCCACCACCACTATGTCCTTCTCCACTACCACCACTGTGCCCACTTCCTCCACCACCTCCGAAACCACCACCACCTCCTTTACCACCTCCAAAACCACCTGAAAATTTTCAAATCAATCTGTTATAGCGTAGATGAGAGTATGTAGGGATTTTGATCGACGGCTCCCAAGACGAACTATTCTAATTGTCTAATTCTGATATCCGGTGCTTTAAAAAATGGCACCCAACAAGGGGAGCTGTATTCAACATCCAGAATTATATTTTCGGCATCCGTCATTGTGAGACACTTTTGAAACTGTTCGCTCATAGTATTGTCACTTAGATTTTCTCAGGTGTTTGGCGTTGTATTTCTGAATTATTTGAGCATACCGTGTTTTAATATATAGAGCAATTCAAATTCAAGTCTATGCAATGGGGATTTTGGGTAACCGTGAAACATAGACTCGAATAGAACTGCATAGACTCGAATTTGAACTGCCCTGTATATAAGATGTGTTATTTGATGTGTTGCTGAAGAACACCGCTATTATATAAGTTTAAGCCAAAGACTGGGGGTTTTCGATAAATTTTTCCATCTAATATACCTTCTTTGTTCAACTAGTCAGATTTATGAATATTTGAAATTTTTACTATCAGTATAGATTCAGAAATATATGAAACTGCCTAAACATCAAAACTACTTCAGCATACTCATTGACATACTCGGCGGCGGGCAAATCAATAAAATCATATGAATCATTGTGTTGTTATTTCAATTGCAGTTTTCATTTGAATGGCACTTCTTTTCATATTCCAATAGTGACAACCAAATTTTTTTTCTGATTAAAGGACATGCCTTCAAGTTCCACATTTGAATGGTAGTTTTCATTCGAATTCCAATTATAGAAAATCTTACCGCCTGGTCCTCCACCACCGCCAAATCCTCCTCCTGGTGCTCCACCACCTCCGTATCCACCTCCTTGACTTCCTCCATATCCTCCATCTCCCCCACCATAACCTCCTCCTTTGCCACCGCCTCTATGTCCCCCTGAAGTAAAACCATTATGACAATGTGAATTCAAAAAGGGATTCTCGTTAAAGAGACAATCTGAAAATCAATTCATAGTGAAGACTTATGACAATAAGGATATGATATTTATCCAGGAGCTTCCTTGAAATGTAATAACTATGAAAATATTTGATCATCAGCAGAAAATAGTCATTGCTCAATTAATCTTTGAGTTTTGCGATGTTGATAACCCGGAGATTCAGAGGGTTTCTTATTCTGCTCTCAAAGAGAAGTGTGGACCATACCCAGTTCCATCAACAGATGGCCTCAAAGTTGTCTTTATTGATCTACCTTTACACTGATAAGGAGCGAAAACCTCGAAACTGATCTGCAGGCGATCTACCTCTCCGAAAAACAACAAAATTCTGCTATTTGGTTATAGATAACACTCGCAATTATTGTATACTCTGCAATCAATACACGTCGGCGTGAAAACCAGGGAAGTAGTTTTTATCTGGCAGTTATGTGAAATGGACAGAACTTCAGTTGGCAACGAAAATTGTTTTCAAATAATTTTGTTGTGTTATGACGATCAGAATTATTTGTTACCATATATCAGAACAGAATATAAAAAATTACATATTGCTCTAGTGACTCATTTTAAGATTATGTAAGTATTTACCTCCTCCTAATCCACCACCTCCTAATCCTCCACCTCCTCCTAGTCCTCCTCCTTTACCGCCTCCTCCTCCGAAACCGCCGCCGAATCCACCTCCTCCGCCAAATCCTCCACCACCACCTCCTCCTCCGCCACCACCATATCCACCTCCATACCCTCCGCCAAGACCACCTCCACCGAGTAACACTTTCGAAAGAAAACGCTTCTTTCGTAGATAAACTTTAGGAGGCAGAACTTTAAATTCCTGTTGACATACAAATTGATTCATGGTGATGTGAAAAGTATTATTACAATACATTTAAATCCTTGATATGTAAAATTTTAATGAAGTTTCACTTGATTTGAATGCGGTGACCATCATAGATGACATTGAGAATGCCAGTAAATCTCACTGTTTCACTATATTTCCTACAGTTGAGTACTACTTAATAGAGATGTTGATAAAAGTATTCATACAATAATGATCCTGAACAATTCTTAATTAAACTTACTTGCAGTGGGGTCAGATAAAAATACAGATCTTAAATTATTGAAGGTACTAAATGTTACTTGAACAAACAAGTATACTATTGCAATTACTTGAGGAACTCATCAGTGTAGTAATAGAAATGAAACGTGCCAATTTTGATTTTCCAAAAAAAGGAAATTTTTAGACAATAGGAAAACGGGATATCAACGAGAAGTTTTTGCTGAAGATTTTTTAAGTGGAAAATGAAATTCTATCAAATACAGTTGAAAATTGATAGTAGGGACCAATGGAAAAACTGGTTATTCCGATGAGTGCAAACATTACAGACTGCCATAGTAAAATCAAACCATTCTATAAAAAATGTTTGGTTCATTTAAAAGTAACCGTCAAACAGTGAGCTATGACTTTCTAGAGTATTTACTAGAATAAATTTCTGTTCTCACCGTTCGTTCTTTGTATGGCTTGCCATTCTCTGGTTTAAAATAAACCCCGTCACCAGCTTCCTCAAATGGAATAGGATTTTCCAAAACCGAACTAGGTTTTGGCCTGTTCTTATAATCTTCTACCTCATTCCTACTGTCTATATTTGACGTCGGATCAGATAAGACATTAATGAGATACACTACATCACTTGATTTCCCACCCGAAGAATTTTCAGCGCGACTGCTGAAAATTAAGACACAGCAAACTAGTGGTAAAAACCACTTCATCGTGAAAAATGGCTTACTTTGGCAAAGCAATTGTTTTTATAGCTGTTTGTTCATTGAAAACGGAGAGTCACGAATATGATTATCTAATGAGAAACGTGAGTTGAAAGATTATTTCATGGGAAATTTGTATCCTGTTTTACAACCAATTCAGTTGTCACCTTTATTTGGATTCAAGAAAATATTCTCGATGTGAGCTTAGCGGGCAGGCATTTTATTACCACTTTGGAATAATATGTTCATTTATTCGAATACATCGAATTTTTCGCTTCCATAAAAACATGTTGAATCACTACCTGAAACAAGAAAGCATAATAGTATCACATGCACTGAAATTACTGTATTCTGGTTTTGGCTTTAGAGTTTTGGCACAACGCAACAGATCTGTGATGTTATGGTGTTGTGGGAAAGGGCACATTAAAGTTCTTGGTGGGGTGATAATAGTACGATATTTATTCATTTAAATAAGTATAGAGATGGAAAACAACGGTAAAGTATCCAAAAAAAGTCCCATAAATATTTCATGAATATTTATTACTGTATCAATAAAATGAATTCCCTTATAGCAGAATCATATGAACAACATGCCTTTCACATTCCCTTTAAAATGATCATGTTTCAAAAATGTTCATCTTGGTGCCTTAGTACCATTTTACATATTCCTGGGATATATTGATTATTTTCTTTTGGGTTTGGTTTAGAAATCCTGAATTCGAATGTGCGATTGCTTAGAAGGCTGTTTCGTCCTTTCGATCACAGAACCTGCGAATTGTAGATTCTTCGTATATCTCCAACATATGCAAGTGTTTTCTCTCAGGTGGCAGTGTTTTGTTATCAGCCTCACCACCTTCCTGAGGGAGTTTTGGCTCAGTTCAAGAAGATGCCTTGATAGCCGATCATTTGGCCCTATCACCATCATTTTCTCGTGAGTATTGCCTGAGAGATCTTCCCAGGAAGACTGATGATGGTTCGTGACCCATTTATTTGTGTCCTGCTGAATGTCCCCAAAAGGTATTCCCATCAATAATATAAAAATACAGTTCACCTCATCTGACGCCTAAAATATTTCAACAAAGAAGGTCTAACTATTGAAAGGGATAAGTGGAAAAGGTCAACACTAGAATTACACAAGTGTTGCATATGTGATATTAGAGCATTTAAAAAATAATTACTGGTGACTAGAGTTAACTTGAACAAATCGTTATTGCGCAAGGGATACATTTTTACTTGAACTATTATTGTTCCAAACAGTATTTCGAGTCAATTTCATTATTTAATAATTTGTAGAGGAAATATTGATGAAGATTGATTCATTCTGAAATTGAAATTTAGGAAACGTACGAATTTCTTTAGAACTTGCTCTATTCTATTTATATTCATTTGATAAAATGGGTTCCACACAATTGTTACATACTCAAGATGACTACGAAGGATAAAATTATATAGGAGTATACAGGTTTCGGGATTTCTGAAGTCTTTACAACTTCTGACTATAATCCCAAGATTACCTAATGCTTTTTTGACTATACATAGTGAATATGATTCTCAAACGATAATTTTTCATCAAGTACGACACCTAGATCTTTTACTTGTTTTACGTGTATTCAAAATTCTGTTTTTCTTGAAAATTATGTGGAAGGGCATTTGTTGATATTGAGATGTAGCTCATTGGCATATAACAAATAATGACTGTGGTCAAAGCAAAAGTCAATGTCGTTTATGAAAATTGAGAACATCAAGTATCTCAGGTGGGATCCTTGCGGGACACCAGAGGTCACTCGTGTGATTCCACATATGTTATCATTAAGTTTTACAATCTGACATCTATCATGTATGTGGGGTGATATCCACCTTACAAGGCTACCGTGCACAACGAAATTCTGCAGCTTAATGAGCAATGTACTATAGTGGACCTTATCGAATACACGGCATCTACCTGAAGGTTTTCCTCTCAATCAGGAGGGTGGTTTTCCGCGGAATATTCTTGGTCAGCATTTTTTTTTTGAACATGCCCAGTACCACAAATGTGCAGTTGTGTTATTTCGGATCAATCATAGATATACTGAGTACTTTTACACATATTTTCGGGAAATTGGAAGACTGATGATATCCAGATGACCGCAAAAATATTGGAGGAAGGGTGTGAAATAAAATATAATAATCATAATTTTATTATGATAGCGCTAATGTTATACAACTTGATTTGTGGAAAAACATCAGTGGAATATATCTTATTTGCTCAACTCATGTTCTATCGAGCTGCAATAAAGAAATTATAATAAACCACGGATACATTATTTTCATAATAGAATTAATGTCATTCGATAATTGCAGAAATTGTAATTTAATGTGATCATGGAATATTGTTCATACAGTTAGTACAAGTGAAATGTTTACACGTATTGTGATCCAATATCTATTGTTGTTATGATAATGAAGATGGAAATCGCTATATATTTCAGAGAGTGTTTTCCACGAAATAAAGGAGTGTGGGAGACTCCTACATCCGGGAGGAAAAATGCAACTTTCTCTTTATTGGGAGCTCACAGCAATAGAATAAAAATAATGTACTAAAATGATCAGGGAAGCGATTGCAAAGCTGGAACATTGAATTATAAACAATTCATTCATTTTCATGTCCAGTAATATTAATACTCATCCTTCGTCAAACTCATAGTCCTAACAACACAGGGATGATAATAATGATGGTAATATTCTTCACTAGCCATAAGACAATGTCCATTTTTTGGGATTGGTGAGTTTTGTCAGTTTATCAAAAGTTGTATAACATGGAAGAATACTGCAATCATCAATTGAATAAAATCGAAAACAATAGTTGATACGATGAAATATAATTTTATAAAAATTAAAACTGAAGGTAATTTAGAAATTGAAAAATTCGTTCATTTATTTTTTTCAAAATATTGATATTAGCTGTTTCTTTCACAACCCTGTACAATTCATTGAATAATTTCGGGTTGAAATACTTAGGAGCATTAGAACTTACTTTTAAACGGCAAAATAGAATTTGAAATTTACCAACCTGCCATGTATTACATTATCGATGTATATTTTGCACCGGAATGAAGAGTTTTAATTTTCAAATACATACACACACATTTCAAATATAAATAAAGATAAGAGTGGTAAAATTCCATATTCTTTCAAGTAGTTTCTGTAGTAAATTTCTTTCTATATATCGCCGATTTTTTTTAAACTAGGAAAGCATTGGTCAAATTTCCCCATGAACATACCATAACTGAGCCGAGAGTCAACCTGAGCAAAATAAACCATAATAGGTGGATGAACATGTAATATCGAACGAAAATTATCAAAAAGAATTTCCATATTGAGTACTTTTCGTAATTGATTGATTGACTCCAATGAGATTTACAGTCAAGATTTTCATCGATAAAAATTCCTAAAAAGCGAAGGGCTCCATGTTGAACATAAATGTTGAATTTAGTAGGTCCCAATATAGATCCTTGAGGAACACCCACGTTTGGGTTCATGAAGTTAGAATTGATAGTACTTACTAGTACCATAGTTATTAGTTATTGAGACATATTGTTTCGATCACTAAGGAAAATTATATCCAGTCCAGTGCCATACCATAACAACACCATAGTTTTTTAAAATTGATAATAAGACATCATGATTGACAAAGTGGAAAGCCCTGCTGAGATCACAAAAAATACCAACAGGACACTAGATCTTTACAAAATGTAGTATAATTTGATTGTAAAATTAATTTTTTGCAGTAGTGGTGGATTTGTTTGGGCAAAATCTATGTTGATTTTCTGTAACAATATTGTTAATCAGTTGATCAAGAAATGCGTATTAAAAAATTTTGCAAAAAGCACAAATAATTGTTACTGATTTGTAGTTTTCTATTGAAGTTGGATCTTTCTTTCAAAAAATCGGAACAATTTTCCCACCTTTGAATTAGAAGGAAAACTACTACATTTAAAAGACCTATTTGAGCAAATGTATTTAAGAGTTTTTTTTTCATTAAGAAATTTGGATATCATCAATACCACGAGACTTTTCATGTTTAAATCAAGTGAGTGATATTCCAGGTGCGTACCTTTATTGTCCCAAAGGTACCGACGGTATGTACAGGACATGTTTGAGACTTCCCAGGGACATCCCATAGAGGATATCCAGCTAATGGAATATCAAAATTTTCGAGGAATTACTCGTTTCCAAACATTCAATTAGAATTATGAATACGTTCAACCAAGAACTCATTTAATTATAAACCCTTTCCATATTTAGTTGTTAAAAACTGTCACGGATCTTCCTTAGTTCATAACATCTGACCATGTTTTTCCCCAATTCCAACCTCGTACCACGTGAATTCATCAAATCAGTTGAAAAGGATTCCCGAATATTATAAGTATAATGGTCAATGATTACAAAGAAATTAAATTGAAAACTTGTCAGAGTAGACAATCAGATACATAATCAACAAAACGTTAAATGAATTACTTACAACATGATTTATTATTGCCTCGAAGATCTGAATGTTCAGAGTCAAGGTTAAACAATATGAAGTCATAGTTATTCTCTGTATTTAATTATTCATGAAGTTGAAGAATAATAAGAACAAATTTTAATTGTTTTATGTTGCAACGAATATTTTTCATTCTTGGTCAGAAAATAAATCGTAATTTACAGTCCACTTTTTTTGTTCTGTCTGTATTCATTATAATTATAGAAATTTATCTATATTTTTTTGTATAAGATATTAAATCATCATCGAAGGTAGCAAGCTATGAAAATAGGTAAGGTAATAGACTGAAAATATCGTTATCTAAGACCAATAATCAACGATGTGTTGTATGAAATTAATTTGATTACTGATTAAATTTCAAGTGTCCTGATGTTTTGTCATTATGTTTATTTGTTTGATGATAATGTTGTCAAGAATACCAGAATTCTTGCAAATGAATATATTCAATAGTTTACCATTGATTCCACCTAATATCCTTATTCAAAAACATGATAATTTTATCCCCCTCTTTATGAAGTCATTGAAAATTAAAGAAAATATCATTGCGGATATATGTAATTTATTAAAAAAAGTTGTTATGAAACTAAGATACTCAGAGTAAGTTATTCAATCACATATATTTACAATAACTTTTTATTTTGTTTTTATGTAAAAAAACTGTTTGTTCATAAAAGATTATTTTCTTTACTTTTCAATTCTGAACAACTTTCACTTTACTCTTGCATGGAGTGAATATTTTTAAAAATAGGTACTCAAACAAAAACGTTGTCTTACGTTCGTAGGAACTCTTTGATAAATTATTTTGAGGATATATTTTTTTATAACATTCAGTTTTTCAAAATAATTTTCGGTCACACTTCCCCATTCTATTATCTCGTACTGTAATTGTGACTCCACTAAAGCATAATATAAAGTTTTGAGGTTTCTAATGTCAAGAAACCATCTCAAATATTTGATTTATATAAAAATCCCGTTACTTCATTCAATATATTTTCAATTTGCAGGTCCTACCGCAGATTATGATCCAAATATATTTTATTGATCTCTTTTCTGGGATTTGTAAAATTTTGTGAATTTGCAAAATAAATTGTAAAATTTGTTTTTACTCATTACCCAGGATTTCGGAAAAAAACCCTCAAAAGCAGAGCTTGTGCTAGCAAAGGAGATGCGGGATCTATAGTTCGAATAAAAGTGGATTCCGAACCACTTTAGCTCAGTGGCAGGCGGTGGGGATCGAACCCACGACGCCTGAGTGGGAAGCAAATGCTCCAACACCACGACTACTTTGATTTTTATTTCGTAATTATTTCCCATTTTCAATGGAACCATGATTGGTGAGTCGCTGGTATAAGAAGATAACGGTAAATATGCATGTTTCGAGGTTTATTGCCTCTCATCAGTGACAGGGTAGTCGGACAACATTATAATTGTGCTGTCCCTGCCAAATGAATAATAATCAACAGTTTAACTAATATTTCCCCACGGATGACACTACGAAGTACAACAAAGTTGATTGCAGCGCCATTCGCACGGAACAAGACAAAACACTCCCAAGTAGCACAGCTCCGGGAAGAGAAAACTGTAAAAATTCGAACGAGTTCGAATATATTGTGCCAGGAAATATTAGTTAAACAGTTGATTATTATTCATTTGGCAGGGACAGGACAATTATAATGTTGTCCGACCTACTCTGTCACTGATGAGAGGCAATAAACCTCAGTGTCATCTGCAAAACTGATGATTTTTCCTTCATTTTCCATTGTCAATAGACTATTCAAATATACTGTAAATAGTAAGGGACCTAACACAGTTCCTTGTGGTACACCGTAAGTAAGTAACAATACGAGTTTCGCTTTCAATACCATCTATGTTTACTTGTTGTTGTCGTTCAGTGGGATAACTTTTCATGAGGTTATATGCAGTACCACTTATTCCATGTTTCGAGTTTTCCCATCAATCTTTCATGATACACAGTATCGAATGCTGTCGAAAGATCTATGAAGATGCAGAGTGTAGGTATTTTTTATCAAGTGCTTCATATACTTGCGCAACAAAGGTTTGTATAGCATCTTCAGTAGATCTTCCTTCCCTAAAGCCAAACTGTTTTTCTGATAATACTGCATTTTTTTGTAAAAAGTTTGTTTAGCGACGTTTCATATTTTTTTCTACAATTTTGGCTATGTTTGATTTCAAGGTTATGGGTCTATAGCTAACAGTTTCGAATTTGGATCCATTTTTGTACAGTGGTTTTATGATGCCTCTTTTCAATGTTCTTGGAAAATGTCCGTTATCAAAAAACTTGTTAATCATGAAAGAGAGATGTGGTGCAGTTTCATGAGAAATTTCTTTTAATACTTCCGCCTGGAGATTTCTTGTTTTTTGATTCTGCTATGACAGTTTCCACCTCAAAGGCATTAGTTGGGAATATATACATACTTTTCCCTATCGGTTCAATGTTCTGTTTGAAATTTTCTGGGTCCTCTATCAATTCAGTGTAGTTTTTGCCTAACTCGCTGTAATACTCATTAAAACTAGTACAAATTTTATATGTTATTTCCTCCTGATCTACAATATTTTTTTCAATTTTTGTTTTAGGTTTGTTCTTGTTGCAGATGTTGTTTACACATTTCCAGAGATTTGTGGTGTTATCTTTATATTTTTCAATCGTTTTCTTAGCGTAGTCTCTGCGAGATTTGTCAATAAGTTTTTTAAGCTTATGTTTATAATTTTTGTTCGGGATCTTATTATATTTTATGGTGAATGAAGACGAATTATTATACTTATTATCAGTTTCTTCCAACTCTGTGTGTGATTGGAGTTTTTGATATGGCCTCGTATATCATAAGAGACACTTTAGAATGGATATTTCAGTTCACCCTGTACATTTCACTAAACGTCGTAAGTGTCGTGAAAAGGGTTTGCCCTACGCAATATATTCACGTGCCTCCCCTTCATCCTGACCCAGCATTCGCTATCCGAATATATCCGAAGAATCCTGAACCTCTCCACTGCCGATTCCCTCTGGATGATAGCGACAAGTAGTGCCACCCGCTGTCCTGACGGTGAAATCGCGAACTTCCCAGCGAGGTGCACGCCCGAACCTGATACATAATTAACAAATTACCCATGCTCAATCTCTCAATTTTTAGACAGTGTCTCCTAAATCTTTAAAAATAATGTGATTCATCCCTTAGTGCTGTGATTCCGTTTAAAAAACATTTTTATCCCCACAAAAGTCATTGCTATGTATAACTGGTCCAAGGTACATTCCTTCATTCAGATTTTTAGAATAGTTGCTGTATATATAAAGGCTTTGTTGTTATATTTTCACCACACGACACGAGGAGTGACCTAGATTTTTTTGGCTTTGGTTGTGTTGAATGATTTTTTTGTGCAGTTAGCCACTAACATGGATGTATTATTTTTTAATAAACATACTACAATGATATGTACTTTTATTCATTTAGACATCACGCATCAGGGTTACCATCTTTTCATTTTTTCCACAGGATGAAAAAGTAACGGTGCAACTTTTAACCAGAAACTAAATAAACAACCGCTAAATACTAACCACTAAATGTTGAATGTTTACTATAAAATAAAAAACGTAAATAATATTTAAATACGATATGTTGAATGTTCATGATTGCCTAGAATAGAAGATTTATATTTTGTTAGTGTTTTCTGGAAAATTTTGTATAACGTTTATAGAGTGAAAAGACTTACTAGAGGCCTAATTCGAATTTCTCAAGGTAAGTGAATGAACATGGATGTTGATTTCCTGGAAAAACTGATTGGAATGCATGTATCTTAGAAGTAAAAAATTGGCATCCCCTCAGAATAGTTAAAAACAATATTTTGATTGGACATTCTCTCGTTATCAATCAACTGTCATATCACCGTGATGTATTTTGAACAATTTTGAGCTCTGCCACATATCATGCATGATATTTTGCTATATTATGTCACCGAGCCCAAAGGGGCGTGCCTTGGAATTTCGTACTTTCATTTATAGATGACCTATAATCTAGACAGAAGATGCGGAATAGGTGTGACAAGAGTAATTTCAATTTAACCCAACTGAGGCTTGGGGTAGGTCAGTCGATGTGGGGAAGATGGATAAGGGTGTTGACAGCATTTTGAATTTTCAATAACTAGCAAAAATACGTAATAATTCTCTCAATTCCAGTATGTAATCTATTGAAGGATTTTCAGATTTAGAGTTATTTGCCAAATAGAGTTAAATTCCATGGAAAAACTCTTAACAAACCGAGTACATACTTATTACAAACTCGATTGGTGGAGCTGAAAGAATACATTTTTAAAATGAGTTTCTGTATCTTACAATGTGAACAATATGTATGTATGAAAGAATACCAGTGCGTCGATATGTGGAAACATTCAATTTGTTTTCATTTAATTTATAACTAAAAATTAATTTAATTTTAATGTTCGATCCATTTTGTAGGAGCTAATGATTTTTGTTCTTGTTTCGATGGGTGATGTCACTGAGCTGAATTCTGAAATCCTGTCTTTTATTTTTGTTAAGGAAAGGCTCTCGAACATATATATTTTGAACTGATAATCAACAGAATTGCAGAAGCGTACTTTCTATGATTTTGGACATCTTTGATGCACATTATGATTTTTAAAAATAAAATCGTTTTTTAAAAGTTGATTTCATTACTCAAGGACGGATTTGTTAATTTCATTGATTTTTTTCTACTACCTGTAATTATTATAAAGGAAGCATTTTCATCAAAATCATAATTTTTCTTGCTCTATGATACTAAAAATGTATCTATTTAAATTTACATCGTTTATACAATTAACAATTGGTTATTTCCATATATTTTTTTTATTTGAAAAATGTCCAATTATTTTTGCGATATTTACAAAAAACAAACCCTATTTTGCAATTTTTGCAAGCAGCTCTTGAATTTTTCCAAAAATCGTCTATTTGCTATTCCGAATTGAATGACACCTCGTTTATATTTTTCGGAATCGGAGAGAAAAGTTTGACCTAAATAGGGGGAAAGTAGTAAATTTCAGTACCCTATTATATTAATTCAAAAATCTCATCTAGCTTTCCCAGTTCTGGAGTTATACAGGAAAAATAAAAAAAATCAGAATAATTCTGTTTTATTTTTCTTTTTGTATGGTGAAACATTTAATTTATTTTTAATTCCTCAACTGCTCTGATTGAAAATCGTCAACTTGTCCTTGATTTATTTCTTATTCTCGGGAATTTTTCAGTTTTCTCTTCGATGGAATTTGAAAAATTTGGAATTTTCCTGGTAATATTTTGATATTTTCATATGAAATATGTCTCTTAAAAAAAATTCAATGGAAAGTACAGCTTCGTATTGGAAAATGATGAGTTGAGTATGGCCAATGTGTACGATACTTTGTATATAATTTTTACTCACATATTTGGATAGTCTGCAAAAAGTTGATATGGCAAAATGCCCGAATTATAAAAAAATATTCACGAAATAAAAACATAGTCAAAAGGAGAATACTGAATTTTTTTATTTTTTCTGTATAACTCTATAACTACCTCAGATTTGTTTGTTAATGCAATTGATCTTTGGAATACGCTACTTTGTCTCGATTTAACCACTTCTCTATCTTTCATCGTTATCGAAATAACAATGCCTGGAATCGAATTTGAATAGCTCTGTCTTATCGATAGAAGTGGTATTCATTACTATTCAATGGAAGCCATAAAATAGGTTTACAGGTGGTTCACCGTTCAATTAGATTGAAATCATACCTACTTCCTCTTAAGGAAAGTACGTACAAAGTAATTTGTTGTTCTAGTAGATAATATTCGATAGCAGTAAGGGATAGTTTGTGTTGTCTGTTATATGCTTGCCGATGATATTTCTATTGCATATGACTGTGCGAATGTATTCCTTTAGTCATTAAATGACTTTTTGTCAAGCATTTCCAAAGATGCCATGTAGGTACCTCACTTATTTTCTCCATTATCGACCGGTGTTTCATCACATATGATCATGAATGTTTCACAGCATCTCATCACATTTATGCTGAATGGAATGGATGGAATATTTTATGACAACCAAAAGACTTATGTCCTGGATGTAATTAATTACAGTTTTACTTAGCGAAATGAGAAAACAATCGTCTTGATACTTGATCAGAATTAGGAATTTAGTTCTGCAACTTAAAAACAATTATTTCGTTTAAGTATTGCTGATTTGAAGTAGAATTGAAATTTTATGATATTAGTCGTTTTTCTGGAAAGTTGCAAATCTGATGCATTCTCTATATGGAAATATCCAAACTTCTTAAATTTTTAAATAACACCTAAAAACAATTGTTCCGTCAACAGCATTCGGTTTATGACAAATTCAATCATTATATTCCATTGAAATAACATAGGTAACATTCATCAACTAATTAACGGAAATATTTTCAAATCATTACCGTTCCATTTATTATGAGGAATATAAATTTTAGTGATAATTATTGAAACCACATATTGATCGCTTTTATTATTTCTATATACCATGAATTCTGTATCCTGAATGGGAATTATCTATATAAGAGAGAGAAAACGTCAACTTTTCAATAGGTTTTCATATATTTGCTGTTTCTGAAGATTGACTAATATCACTTTGAACTTCACGTACCACGAGTATAATAATTATACTCCATCACAAACACTCATGAAGTGTACCGAAAGACATAGCCTGTGCGGACAGAGAACGGCTATTATTATTTGCAGTGGCGCTCCGGGGCGACTTATTGATGTTTGATGGTTAATTCACCCTTCAGCTGTAGGAAAGCCCGGAAAACCTACAGCACTAACCATCTAAATATGGTTACTTGAACATATGGAATTATTTGTTTAATAAAAAAAAATATAAAACACGATTTAAAAACTGAGCTAAAAAATTATTTCCTCTAGTAACATACGTTCAAGACTATTCAATTTAGAATTTTCTGCTTTGGATCTCGATAATTGTAGAAGATAGAGGGTTGCTTGACTAGGGGCAAAGTTTTGTATTTTACAGGTTTTTCACGCGGAATAAAATAATCTGATCTAGCTCAGTTGGGTTATGGAGTTATACAGGAAAAATCGAAAATTTCGAAATACTTTTTTTGCCCAATCTTTTTATAAAACTTTTGTCACTTTGCCATAGCAACTTTTTGTAGACCATCCAAATATGAGAATAACAATTATTTACAAAATATTATTTTACAACTTGGGCTAACCTCAACTTTTTATTTTCAAACAGGAACCTATATATTTTATTACATTTTTTCAAATACTAAGAGTCTTGTTTCATATTGGCGTAGATTTTCATACGAGCTACAGAGTATTTCGAAAATTAAGATATATAGCTAATAAAATTTCAGAATTTTTTTAATTCATAAGAGATTGGAAAAATGTTAGGATTTTACCTACTGGTAATGGTTCAAAATTTCGAAAAAACTCTTTAGTTTAGATGGAAATACTATGCCAATATGAAAAATGACTCAAAGCATTTGATAAAATGCAATAAAAAACTCGGGTCCGTATTTGAAATGAAAATTTGAAGGTGGTCCAACTTTTACGACACATTATATATGAGTTTTACTTTCATATTTAGATATTTTACAAAAAGTTGCTACGGTAAAGTGCCAAAATTACAAAAATCTCCACAAATACATACCGGGTGACCACGAGGTGAGGTACGCCCCCAAATTCTTCTATAGTTTTAAAGATACAGGTTTCAAATTTGGTATGTCGATATATTACTTAAATACGCATATTTTGATTGAATTTCCAAAAATTTCGGTTTAACCGGAAGTGATCCAAAACTTTTTTTTTCAAATGACATCCTGTATATTTTTTTTATTATACGGAAGAACACGCAATTTGTGATAACATTATTCTTCAAAATTGAAAATTGGTTAAAAAATGGCGGAGATACAGTTGATTGTTCAGTCGAACAAAGTTGGCCATGAACATTAAACTCAAATCATCACAACTGATGAACGGCATCAACATTTACGAGAGGAAGGTTCGAGGTAAGATACAGCTGAAAATTGAGCTCCTCATGTAATTGCAGCAACCATATTTTCCAACAATTATCAAAAACTTCCTCAGAATGGAGTAGTATCCATAAAGAAATGCTCACAACTACTCTTTTCATATTGTTTTATTGAAAAGTTATGAATTATCTGAATAATCGCGTTTAAAGTTTCGGAGAATTTTGAAAGGAATCGAAGTACGGTATGTTTCATTATGAGTGTTCTCAAAATTGAATATTCTTAAACAGATGTGGATTGAACCTACGAAAGCTGAGCAAAAAATCAAATCATTTCATTCGAGTAATCCAATAATTCATCAGTTTTCGATATGACAATGTGAAAAGAGTATGTTGCCATTTGAAAAATGACAGTTGTGAGCATTTCTTTATGTGTACTAGGTACTCCGTTTTGAGGAAGTTTTTGATAATTGTTGGAAAATACGGTGGCTGCAATTAGATGAGAAGCTCAATTTTCAGCTGTATCTTACCTCGAACCTTCCCCTCGTAAATGTTGACGCCGTTCGTCAGTTGTGATGATTTGAGTTTGATGTTCATGGCCAACTTTGTTCGACTGAACAATCAACTGTATCTCCGCCATTTTTCAACCGATTTTCAATTTTGAAGAAAAGTGTTATCACAAATTGCGTGTTCTTCCAGATAATGAAAAAAATTGTACAGGGTGTCATTTGAAAAAAAAAAGTTTGGTGTCACTTCCGGTTAAACCGGAAGTGGTGAATTTTCGGTAATGGAATAAAAATATGCGTATTTAAGTAATACATCGACGTACCAAATTTGAAACCTGTATCTTTAAAACTATAGAAGAATTTGGGGGCGTACGTCACCTCGTGGTCACCCGGTATAGATATAGGAAATAAAAATTCGAATCTTTAGATTCTTCCTATATAACTTCAGAACTGAAGGAGCAAGATCAGATTTTTTAATTTTTTTACACGTAATTAACCTCTAAAATACGCAACGTATTCAACCACCCCTTCATCTTTTATCATTACCGAGATTCCAATGCGTGGTTGTCTCAATGACAGTTATTTTGTATACCTCAGATAACGAAAAATCTTCTTTATGACTTCTACATTTTAAGTTTCTTCTATTAAAAATCATTTAATTTCTTTTAGTCCGTTTCAAAAAGGCGTTACATCTTGTCAAATAACTATTTTCTGCGTGTGTGCAATTTTGTAATCGATCTTGATGAGAAAAAATAGGCTGTCTAATTGAGATTTGTACCATTATCGTTTTTCTGGCAACTCCGTGTGGAAATATTTTTGAGTACATGGAATGAAAGTTGAGACCTGGTTCTTTTCCTGACGAAAAACAATAAACTCCTGGAAGAAAAATATGGCAACAAGGAACTTTTGTGTATGACGTCCTTCTAGAGCAATAGGGATGAACACTATTATCAGTACAAGGGACCTGTTTACATTATTATTTGCCACAAAGACACCGATAATGAAGATATGTTTACTAGAAAAAGCCTGAATAACATATTTTTCAAGCAGCTAGAGAGAATGCCAGGAAGGAAATGGTAATTTTAAAAAATATTTTTTTCTGCACAGTTTATTGGCTTTACCATCAATTCATTGATCAGAATTGGTTTGATCTAATTTGGCCATTTTTGTTGGGTTTATTTTGTTAAATAATGTTGATTAGCATTTTTGTTTTATCAGGGCAGTGCAACAAAGTGCACTATATCTATTTGATCACGATCTGATGGTTTTAAAACTTATTTATCAAATATTCCAAACAGAAAATTATCTTGACTGCATTTCCATCTTTGAAAAGAGAATTTGTGAAATTGGGAAAAATGTCTTCCCACCCATTCCTCAGTCGATCCAAAGTAAACAATACGGAAATTGGCACAAATCACAACCCAAATTCCCTTATCGATTTACTGTGTCACACCTTGAAGAATCGCTAATAGACACGATGCTCAAGCTGCCGGTAAACGCCCTTCTTTTGAAAATCAGACCAAAACAAAGTCGATTGCATTCCTGATAGAAGCGCAGCGCTTGAAGTTTGGTAGGGAGTAGACGAACTAATGTTTGCGGAGTTGCAAGGAGTAATCGCTTTATCTGTGTTTCATCGTAGCCGCTAGATGGCAATGATTGTTCCGTGTGGTCATATGTGGTGAATTGGTTGTTCCAGATAGAAACCGGGCGCGTATACGCTCATAGACGTAGTGAAAGGGTCAGCAGGCTAGCGAACACAATTATTTTCATTTATGGCGAAGTCACCTGTTCTTAAAGAAATTAGACATGGCGCATTCACCATTTATTAAACTGAAGGGACTTATTATAAGACGTATCGAGGAAAAAACGGTTTCAGTACAATTATTAATTGCTGTAGATTCTAAACAGGAGAATTTTTTCTGTCTCCCTTCGGAATTCACCTCAAACTAAAAATATTGAATTTAATCCAGTCCAGTATCTTCTTACCCTGTGATGTGTTGCCTTGCAAATCATGATTTAAGTTTAGAAACAATGCCTTTTCAATTTCAATTTTTGACAAGTTGTCACTTAAAAATATAACGAATAAAGTAATCGAAATATATTTGCTGGTTCTACCTGTAAAATGATGAATTATATTATATTACTCGAATGAAAAGATTTGATTTTTTGCTTACCTTTCGTAGGGTCAAAACGCATTTGTTTAAGAATATTCAATTTTGAGAACACTCATGATGAAACATCCCATATTGTCGATTACTTTCAGAATTCTCCGAAACTTTTAACAAGATGATTGGATGATTCGTAACTTTTCAATACGACAATATGAAAAGAATATGTTGCCATTTGAGAAATGGCAGTTGTGAGCATTTCTTTATGGGTACTACTCCGTTTTGAGGAAGTTTTTGATAATTGTTGGAAAATATGGTTGCTGTAATTATGAGAAGCTTAATTTTCAGCTGTATCTTACCTCAAAACATCCTCTCGTAAATGTTGACGCTGTTCGTCTGTTGTGATGATTTGAGTTTGATGTTCATGGCCAACTTTGTTCGATTGAACAATAAACTGTATCTCCGCCATTTTTCAATCGATTTTTATCGCGTTATCGCAAATTATGTGTTCTTCCGGATAATGAAAAAAATGTACAGGGTGTCATTTGAAAAAAAAAGTTTAGGTTCACTTCCGGTTAAACTGGAAGTTGTAAATTTTCGGTAATAAAGTCATAATATGCGTATTTGAGTAATATAAAAATAATAATAATAATACTCCCCCATAAACACTCGTTGAGTGTACCCAAAGGCATAGCCTGTGCGGGTAGAGGACGGCTATTATTATTATTTGTCGTGGCGCTTCGGGGCGACTTACTGATGTTTTAGGTGATGTATTCACTTTTCAGCTGTAGGAAAACTCGGAAAACCTACAGCACCACCTCGGGTGGTCGGTGTGCACTCCAAGCTAGCACTAGACGAGATTGACATCTAGACAACTCACAATACACTTGCTTTTCAACAAGGCATGCGGCCGCCTATCGAATTCGATATAAAGTAGATTGGAAAAATTCTCGTACCTACATCGGATTCGAACCGACTATCGCTATGCTGGAGTTTCGAACGGCCTGTGAGTTAGACCGCTGATCCACCGACCACAAAGTTGTTGATGGTAAAGTTAATTTCATTTGATTTTTTTGCCGAGTTATGATCTGATGAATTATGTTTAAATTTATTTCTATTTTTGTACCTTAGACTGACTGTTTCGACAATGAAAATCTAAGTGAGAGTGAGAATACCTTGACGTGCAAACAAAGTCCGGCAAGATTCCCTAAATTTTGCTCTACACAAATATCTTAAGGCTCTTTTCTGTAGAGTGAAAATTACTTCGGAAAGTGTTTTGCTACAGAATCCCCAGAAAGCAATGCCATAGCGTAGATGATATTCTTTAAGGGCATAATGACTTGGTAGCAGCATATCCCAAATTGTTGAAAATAATTCGCAATTCCTAGCAATCCCGATGCCAACTTTTTTCCAAGATTTGAGATGTGAGTATCGAATTTCAATGTGGCATCAATCTGAACTCCAAGAAATTTTGTAGTTTCTTAACTCTCATCAGTACCATTGCCTTGTAAAATTGTAGATATATTACAATGTATGCACAGTATATTTGTTTTATATACATTTAGTGTTAGTAAATTTGAATCAAACCATTCTTTGATTCGGCCACTATCTCTAGAAATGGTCTGAAGTAGGTTAGCCTCATTCTTATTATGACAATGAATGGTAGTATCGTCGGCAAATAAAGTGAAACTGACTGATATATTTGAATTGGCCACATCATTGATATATAATAGGAAAAGCACAGGACCAAGTACCGAACCCTGAGGTACACCACAGCAAATACATTTAGGTTGTGAGTAGTCGTTTGTTGTGACAATCTGATGACGATTGATAGGTATGACTCGATCCTCTTGAAATAATACCCCTGAAGCCATTTACTTCCAGTTTTCGCAGGAGTATTCTGTGATTAACGCAGCCGAATGCCTTTGACAGATCACAAAATGCTGCGGAAATGAATTCTTTGTTATTGATTTCTGTATATACTTCAGTAAGGATGTCAAATGTTGAACGCGAAATGTTAAAAAGCAATTCTGAAATCAACCGTCAGAAAAGAACAGTTTCAGATCAAATTTCGGTCATGAATGCGTTCACCAATTTTTATCTGTTACATTCTTGGCGAAGTTTCCTACGAAAATTAATTTCCAATCCTCTCTCAATCTTGAAGCCAAAATATCGTTTCAATTTGCACCCCAAATATAGCGTTGACTCCATTTCGAAGCCAACTATATTTATGGCAAAATATTGTCACTACTTGCTATATTTTCTATCGGAATTATTTGTATTTATGGAAGGGTTGGAAAGTGATAAGGAAGGACGACTTTTTGCATGAAAGACACCCAAATCGTAATGATATAAGTTCTGTATTTCGTGGCAAACTGGCTTGGTGAAAATCCTAAGAAAAAATAACCAGCGACTTCTGAATGAAGAAGATAAAATTCATTGCAGAGCCCACCAGTTCATTACGAACAGTAGCTGCACAGACGGTAATGTCACAAAAGGCTAAAGGAAAAGCACTGAAATTACACACACTTCATGTCAAAAAGATGCAGATACTTCATGAAATATATAACGAAAATTTTGTTAAAAGAATAAAGTTTTGTGAAACAATATCCAGGACAATTATAATGTTGTCCGACCTACCTTGTCACTGATGAGAAGCAATAAACCTCGAAACATGTATTTTGCAGGTGGTCATTCCCAGCCAACTGAAGAATATTTTATGTTTAATTACGAGACAAGCACTTGCAATTGGGTCTTCTTGGAAGAACGTAGCACAAATATCAGATGTAGTTCAATGTCCGTCGTGGTATCAGCCAGGGAAATAGTTGTTTTCTGACAGATATTTGCCTTTATTTTTACTCTTGGTGGAAACGCTAAGATAGAAGGGTACTCCGTATTAATTTCACTCAATATCCAATCTAGTCAACGCAATCCCTGTTATATTCTGACAAATTGAAATAAAATCCATAATTGAGAATACTTTTAGGAGCATCTTATACCTGTCTACTGCTATTTTACTGAATATTTTTATGAATCTGATGTCATACTTGCCTCATAGCCACAGTTACGCGGGTTCACCACTGGTACTTATTTTCATATCACATAACATGATTCAGAAAATGTCAAAGAGTGATTAAAAAAGTACCTTCAATACATTCGCAATCTGAAAGTTCCATTGAAATCCATGTTTCAAAGGAAAATGCAATGAAAGTGGAATTGAGTGGAGTCCTTTTCATTTTATAAGTTATACAGAGTGATCTCAAGAAGAAGAATTGGTTTCATTATGGTGAGATAATGATAATTATTGTTTTCTTATTTGATAATACTCATTTGTTTGGAAACAGTCATTAAAGAAATCGTAAAACTAGGTATTGTTATCAAATTGGAGTGAAAAGTTCGAAACTGAATAAAATACGAAACAGGTATGATACATAATATAAAACATTACACCGTGATACTTATAAATTAACGTTTTTGTAAAATAATGACTAGATTGCAGAATACCAAATACTGTTTCAATCGAGTATAAGACGACTTCTTTCGCTATCTGGCTAAAAATTGTGAAGTTGAAATGCAAGAGAAATTAGAACAGATTTTTGTTTGATGCTGCAGCATGTACAAGATATTTTTCTATATAGTATTCACACTTCTGTCTGATCTAGGTTTGAAGTTTGATATACAATGTGGGCCATAGTGTTTGCAGCATACACTTTCATTATCAAAATTAGAAAACAATTTTCATAGTAGATCCTTTTTGCATATTATCAGAAAGTCTATTGATAGATTGGGAAATTCGTCATGTGACCACAAATATAGCGGCAACTTGGAAAAAATCATTACGATTACTGGGCAAAAGTGGGGATATTCTCAAAGATAACAACAAATGTTATTTGTAGTTGTTTATAGTTTGATTAGGCCCCATGCGGAAGTTGAAATATCTACCTGAAAAATTTATTGAAAAACGCTGCATTATTAACTTATATCATCAATGAAATGGAACTTCTTGGATTCGTGTCCAAATACTAATGCAAAATTTCAAAAAATGGATTTTATTCTGACTCATGCTGTAGCAATGGTTCATATTTTCCAACTTCTTTCAATTTTTCAATAACTTTTTAAATTTTGTGAGTCAAAATAGACCACTTTTCTCGACCACATTCAAGTTATGTGGAAAAAGTAGGAAAACAATGTGTTTTCCGCAGTATAACATGAAAACTTATCCGTTTTCTACTTATGCTTCTTCATTTTTATTTTCTATATTTTCAAGTTTATTTCTGCCAAAATACTTTTTGTCAATATAGTAAAAACGAAATAAATAATTATTTGTTTAAGGAACCAGAACCAACCAGAAAATTTAAGAGGAGCACGATATCTATCACACTGCTGAGGGCTAGTATCCTTAAATACCAAATCATAATCATGATCAGACTTAATTTACCTAGGCCCGATTTCATTATGGCCTTAAAATATAATTCGGTCCAAATAGTCATCAAACTGTTACAAGTTGTCAGTTTTCACTCAATTTTGGTAACACTCATTATACAGGGTGGCCCAACAAAAACTTTCCTCTTAACTGGAAACGACAAATTATTTTCGGAAACACTGAAATAGGTCGTTTGTATAGGGAATGAGGAGAGCTTTAAGATAATGTATCACTCGACCCATGTTCCATATGATGATTCTCAAGGGGGTAACCGCCTTTGTCAGGGAGATGGACTTGCGTGACTGAATGTATCACTGACATATATTCCCTTAGAAATCAAAATCTACTTGTTTCCGGGTAGAACATTTTCGTTGAGCCACCCTGTATATGACCTCCGTTGGATTGGACTAGGTGCATCTAGTGTGTTTTAGCTGTTTTCATAATAAAATGTATGCTTTTCTTGATGACATGCATGAACATGTATCGAATTTGTCAAAAAATGTCTTACTGAAGGATAGAATTGAAACTAACAACTTAAAAATACTTCAACTTCCAACTTAAAAATACTTCACCTTCCTTATAGATATTAAAAGTTTGTTTAAAAACTCTTCCGAAGAGAAAAATACACCGTTTTGTATGTATTTCCTAAGATATCGTTTGAATGCTTTTTGAAAGTTTTAACAATGTTACACATCCTTTAATGTTAGCTGAAAGTTTAAACAGTCTTTTCAGCGTTAAAACTAAAAAATTAGTCAAAAACTTCAAGTAACGTTCACCGTTTAATATTCCGTTCCAAAAATATGGTAATATTATGCGATCATTTATGATCCCTGCCCAAACATTCACTTTTCTGGGATATTGAGTGTGGACCTCCATCATCGTTCTTCGAACGTACTCACATACTTCTTCTCGCAGTCCTTGCAGCTCATTTTATGAATCCTTGGCTTTTCTTTTTCTTCTGTCTTTGGTAATACCCAGGATCTTTTGTAGCATGAATGAAACAAAAATACAGCTTCCGTATCAAAATCAGCTCGAATTCGATGTCCATAAGAAAGGCCCGAATAAACTCAGTTACATCCCTGAGAGCTCTCACTATTGCACACAGCAAAACATGGTGGGAATAAATTTCTTGATGAATAGAATCTTGTCGTTTCCAACAAGGAGATATCCAACACTAAGAAAATTATTATTATTAGGGAGGTAGTTGAACTTAACGGTTATTCTGTGGATTTGGTGGACATATTGACTAGAAATCAGTATGTCGTAAGTACCTCAAATTACTCAAGGTCTCTACAGTATTTTCAAAACCCTCAATATGAAGGTAGTATACAAAACCTCGTATAAGCTACAAAAGATCCTGGATACTCAGAAAGATAAGAGTGAAGAAAAAGAAAAGTCATGAATTTGTGAAATTAACGACAAGGACTGTGAGAAGAAGTATGTGGATCAAACTAGAAATCCCATAAGAGTACGGTTTAAAGAGCACATTACTCATATTCATGTTTTGAGACCAAAAAAAATTGATTATGACCCAACATGCTTTGGATCATGACCACTGATTTGATGACACAAGTTTGAAAACATTTGCACAGGTTCAACACTCTAGACTCCTCTATGCATTCGATAGTCTGAAAATTGCAAAATGTAAAAACAGCATGAATGCGAACAAAAGCCTAAAACCATTCATCCCCTAGTTCAAGTTCATAGTACAGCAAAGCAATCATTAGCCGATGATTTTTTCAACAATATTTTCATTTATAAGTCATTAATTTCCAGGAATGTTACAATTGAATCCAGAATAAATTAGGTGAACTGAAAAAATCAAGTAAATAAGTAATTGTAGAACAATTTAATGTAGACTAGTATATTGTAGTTAATGCGTGTAATTAGCCACTTAGATTTTAAACTTGTTAACATTGTTATATACGTCAACCGGTTGCACCCCTACGTGCAACCCTCAAAAGTCAGAGACTTGTGCAAGCTAGAGGAAGACGTAGCCCTTACCTTTCAATTCATGTGATGCCATGCACGAGACCGGTGGCAATGCTGAGATTCGAACTCACGCTCTTTGGCTTATGAGGCGAGAACTCAACCCGCACAAAATCGCGGCCCATGCATCGTACGAATAAGATTAGGATAGTATTGAGCTCCTGAGGATGCCAACTGTATCGACGAAACGCACGTCGAGTGATATTGACGTTGTTTTGGGTAATTTCCATTTCTTGAATTTTTGTGAAGTTTTTTATTTGAATAACAGTAGAACTTTTCTGAACCTCTTGGAATTAAATCTTGGAAAGGTAGAAAAAAAATAACTGATGTTTCTTCTCTTCATTACAATCCTATTGAAACTGTTGAATTCAGTTTTGTTTTTGGAGGTTGCCTAGATTTTTTATAATTATACATTCAAAATGAATATTTTAAAGTCGAATATTCATCTTAAATAACTCCAAAACCTTTAATTCCAACCAAGCTGTCTATTGGATTTATGTACCATCACAATACATTGTCTACATCACAACTCTGAAACAAAAACTACAACGTAGATCTCACAGAATTTCCAACACCGTCAGAAATCCCTAATTTATCACCACATTAAAAACTGCATAACCCCATAAAAACTCATCGAACAAAAGAACATCAATGAAACGGTGCTCCGTGAAATCAAGACAATTAAAAAAATCCACCTGAAAACTTGATTACTTCTCTTTATTCACCCCAGTCTGCGAACAGTGGGCGAGGAAATCTAACGCAAGCGCGCGCTCAGCGCGCCCTCTTCCGGCCAGCTCACCAACCTCAGTCTGACCTGAACTGCCGTCGCAGCCGAACCTACGGCCAGGTCTATCGAATTCTTTGCCCAACAGCATTTCTCAAAACAGTTGGTGCATATCGGCGAGTCCCAGTGCCAAATTGCAACTTTCCCGGATAGAATCCCTTGAAACTTGGAACGAAGACATTTTTACCGGTCATTTACACCTCGACGTAGTGCCAAATTTTTCGTTAGTTCTTCCGTCTAGTTTCGTAGACATATATAGTGTGATTGGTGAAAATGGGTGCCAAAGGTAGTGTTGAAGCAGCGAAAATCAATGCACAAAACTGGGGGAATTTGGAGGTGAGTTCTGCACGGGGAATGATGTGGATTTCTGGCATATTCAGGGCATTCTCTAGAATATCGTTGCAGTCACGGTTCATCCGCAACAGCTAAGCATATATATACATTGCAGGAGTGTTTACATCTCAGAGGAAAACCATCTTCGATTTACCCAGATTGAATAGGGATTCTAAAATGTACTTCGGATAAATAACTCATCTACGACGGTTCCTCAGTACACCAGTAAGATCTGATACCAGATACATTTTTCTAGATAATTGCAAAGCACTTCAATGTTTCCACAAAATGTTACAAATTTTCATGAAGAAACATTTGTACGTGCTAGTTTCCCATAGTGAAGAACTAATTCAGGAATGAAATGGAAATTATTATTTTTGATGTAGGTTTGCTGAATGCTTCCGTTATCATCTAAGAAAGTAATCCCGTTTAACAATTGAGAAAACAACACATTTTTTTCAAAAACTTGTCTCCCGAAGTTCTGAAACTGATAACGATGTGAATATGGAATTTTGAAATTAGAAATGGATTAATTTGATCTAACCAAATCGATAGTTCAGTGTATATATTAATAATATCGACTACATATAATAATGTATTTCCTGGCTGGTTGGCATAGATAGCAATGAAATAATAAAATGAATAAATGTGATATACCTTAATTGTCAATAATATGAAATACTTCATTGCAAACGAAAGTACTGTTGAAAAATATTTCACCAAGTTGAAACCCAAAACACCAAAAGAACTCTTGAAAAACACTTATCTCGTGAAAATAATGAATTTTTTTTGAAGAACATACAAGAAACACTGAACTACCAAAAGGAAATAAACACAAAATTCCATATGTCTCTGAAAACCTGAAGAAGATATTCACAAAGATTTCTTACAGGTTGTGTATACAAACTGAATACGCAAGTATTTCACCAAGTTGAAATCTGAAACACCAAAAAAACTCAAATTGTGTATTTTCTTAATTGTATTTAAAAAATGTCTGTCACACACAAGTGAATCTTTCGTGTCATAATACGTTTATTTGATACCCATTCATTGACTTTTATACAGTGAGCATCATAAGTGTCCCCCCCTATCTAACTCGTAACTGGACTCTTGTTAGAAATATCGCCGTGACGCATCGACTTTCAATCTTTTCGTGTATATTTTTGTATGAATAGTTTACCCCTAATTTCATCCCATTACTGAAAGGGAGTAACTATTTTGTCATCACCCATTCAACTGTGCAAGAAATTTTAAATTTCATCCTTAATTGTTGAGTTATTATTGTTTAAAAATGATAAAACACCACAAACAGGATGGCAATCATACTAACACTAACCTTATCTGTTATCATAATAAGAGTTCAAAATATCCCCCGTTGATCTCCTGGTGGAAATGAAGGATATTTTTAGTTTCAGCCCTGATGTTTTGCAAAAAGTTTTTCGAGTAATTGTTAGACATACTTCCGTAATCCGCACTCGCAACTCCTGATTAGAGTGATACTGAGACTCGTATACTCTGGATTTCAGGTAACCCTACAGAAAGAACTCTAAAGGGGTACGAATTTGTGATTTTGGAGGCTATTCCACAGATCCTTGACGCCCGATCCATCTTCCTGCATAAACAGATAATAATTTCAATTTCAAATAATTCCTTACAGCAACTGTAAAATTCAGGGGAGCTGCATCTTGTTGCAAAATAATTCCCATGTCAAATTCTTCTACATCTTTCGACAATTGCCATTATCAGTGGATCTATCACTATTTCCATCATTTTCGAACAGAGGGCATCAGTAGATTTTCCTCAATAAATAACGAATAATAATATAATTTGTCTCCCAGTATTCTTGGCACACACATTTACTTTTTGTGGAAACTGAGTTTGAAATTCGTGAAAAAGTCGTAGATTTTCATCGTAGCAGTGCATCACATTTTGTCTATGCACGTGACCGTTGAAAAAAGAAACAGTAGCCATCTTGGCAGGCAATTATGAATCCTTTGGATTCCGAATCCAGCCCACTTGATCTGAGATATGCGGAGGACAGGTTTCTGTATCAGCCAAGGTCTTCAATGTTCTTGAAGAAGACCCCATGCATTAGCATATCCTTATGTTGCTATAGTGGCCTATTTGTCGATCCCAAACTTCATTCCGATAGCATGCGTGTAGTCTTGCACCACGCTTAAGGACTGATGAAGATCTTTTTCTCCGGAGGCATATAGTTTGAGATCATCGATGTAAAACAGATGGATAACCTTATGCCTCCGGTTGTTGGAAGTGCCGCAATTGTATTTGCGAGTTTTTCGTACTGCGACGGACAGTAGCAATATGGGGATGCAGAAGAGAAGAAAGATTAGGGAGTCTCTCTGAAACAAGCCACTTCTACAGATTATCCGCTCTGTTCGAACTCTGACTTGACCAGATGTTATGGTGAAGCGAGTCCACCAGAGCGGCATCAGCTGTTCAATGCATCTCACTATTTGAGCAAAGGCATCTGAGCAAATACTTGATGTGCTCATGCAATATTGTATCAAATGCCTTGCGATAATTGATTCGGGCCATTGAAAGGTTACGTTTATAGTGCACGGAGTCCAGCGTAATACATGTGTCAATCACCAGGTTCTCCTTGCAGCCATCAACCCCTTTCTTCGACTCTCTCTGCTTATATATCCGTTCACACACCGGATCAACTGCGGAGAGTATTCGAATGGGTAAACATTTCATAACATGCATTCAAGTATGTAGTTCTTGGGATCAGATAAATCTCCGTTTTTGGGATTCAGCACGGTTCGCCCTTCGACAAACCAATCATTGACATTTTCTCTACAAATAGATATTAAGCTCATTAGGGCGTGGAGCAGCAAAGTTATTCGAGCCTTTGAGAGCCTGTCGAACTTCTTCCGGTGATATCAGATTGCGCAGTTCATTGAGCTCAGGCTGACGAAGCCTCGTGCAGAAAATTTCGAACTGCACTAGCATATACATTGAATGGTTGCGGAAATTCGTAAATATTCTTCTAGAAGGTTTCCCCCCGATCAGCTGATGGCGGGTTATCCACAGCAAGTGGAGGCTCTTAGAATAGGCGAGAAGGTTTATCACGGAACTTCGTGTTTTCAGCAATGCTTCTCGCCCTTTTCACTATTGACTTTTTGGCAGCTACCAGCATTCGTATCCTATTGAGACAATGTTATTTGGAGGGAAACAACACGCCTTGATTTAGTGTGAGGTGAGCTTGTTTCAATTTTGTTAATTTTGTGGCATTATGCCGCACTATGGACATAAAGGGCCTATTGTTCGCCACGTAGTCTGCAACATACCGGATACGAAACGCGTGTTGACTCGCCGACTTGATCTTGTGAATGCATCGCTTATGTTTCCCAATCACAAGGGTGATATCCCTTCTCTCTGCTTGGAACAGGGTCTGAGCGGCGTCATATACCTGCCAGTTGTCAGCTTATTCTGGAAGGATAGCGTGAATTTCCGCATCCACCAATTGTTGTGGCTTAGGGGCTTGGTGTCATGAAGCGCCCTGCGAGTTCTGATGCCTTCCGTTGGTGGTAACTACTTCAAAATAGTTAATATTGAAAACATTTCATTTTTACAACATACACTCATCGTTTGGTTCATATATTTTTCTGTTCCCGAGAATTACTCAACAATTATTGTCGAATGACTAAATCATAATAATTGTCGTGAAACGTTGAAATAGTACAATTGAATTTCCTCAGAAATGTAACCATGTGAGTTTGTTAATTTTCTTATATACTGTGAATTATATCTACTGTTAGTTTAACTTATCGGGTGGACTGTTGTAAAAGTTCAAAAATTGCTCTATTCGTCTCAGTGAGCCGTTCAAACGAACAAAAATGTCATCAGCATATCTAAAGCAGAATGTAATATGTTTATGGACTTCAGGAGCTATCTAGAATGCGGGTATTTTTATGTTCTTCATAAAAATATCAGCAAGCAAGGGATTCAACGGTATGCAAGAATTCTGCAAGAAGGAATAATTTTTATAACTGAAATATATTTTCTCAGTTGTATGGGGATACACAGCATGTTATTCCCCAAAGAAAGGCATTCGTTAAACAAAAGTTATGAGTAAACCATCAATCATACAAATTTCTTTCAATCTTCGATAGTTTGCTTCATTTGATGTTTTATTTGATAGTTTTTGCCAGTGCGATTCAAAGTTTAATCTCATCAGTGAGATTTTCGTTGCCTTTGAAGTATATCTCTGTCGGCGCGTGAATAGTAATTCGAGTTTGACTATGTAAAGCTTCTTTGAAATATCGGTCACTGGAGCTACTGCATTCCAGATGGGGTTAGTTTGGGGAATTGGGTTAATTAGATAATATAAGTTTTCCAAATTGATGTGGTTCGCTGTAAAATGTATGCTGTCAAAGAATGTACGAATACAGTGCGGCAAGTCATTAAAAAAAAACTCTGACAGATTGATGGAATAGTGATTTTTATGAAAAACAAGAAATTGTGTTTTTGGATTCGCAAGTGATATTTGTGGACAGGGATTGGATTCACGTACAAAATAGTTTATGGACAATTTTTTTCTATGGCTGTCTACTAAGGTAGCCATTGACAATTTCAGATTTCAACGCAAAGTTGATGTTTTCCAAAAATTGTCATTTTGTGACAGCATTTCCGTTCTCAAATTAATTAACCTTTTCTTGCCTGATGGGAAATAGTGACACCGAATTCTAAGTAACTATAACTTTAACTGTTTAGACGCATCATTTTAGACTTGATAATCGTCCGGATTCGATCTAGGTCGGCGGTTTTTTTTCTCAGGCAAGAGTTATTTTCACTTTTTTTGTTAGATAATTATATGAATTATCAAATTGCGTTTTTCTTTCAACAAAGAACTGCGTTTGTAGAAAACATGTTGTGTTGCATTTTGAGAACGAAGTGTCATTGCCGCTCTCCAAAAACCCACTCTGTCGATCGGTAAATTGCAAATATATTATAAAAAAAATAATTGAAAATAACTGTTCAAATATTGTCAAGTATAGCTTAAGTGAAGCGTCATTTTCAGAAAAAAAGGTGTTTCGTGTCTTGGTAAGCGAAGGAATGTTTCAAGACGATTTACAAGAATGGTTCAATAATATGGGGATTTTCACAGAAAAAAGTTATTGAGATTTTTCTAAACGGTTTTATGTGTATTTTTGGTAGCTTAATCCGATTTTCAACTCTGCTGAGCTTAATTAAGTAATGGTGGAAACTGCGATTTTTTTGTCGTTTTCGCTTCAACCAACATGAGAAGGGTGTGTAGTCGGCGAGACCGCAGTTTTTTTCCCTCTGGTGAAGAAAATATAGAATGAAATGTTTCAGACAAACTCATTTTACCACTCTCTTCCCTCCAAATTTCTATACCCTCCTTCCACCAATTCTCACTCTTCGTATCTTCTTCAACATCATCGTTCCCAATATCAATAAAATTCATATTGTGGCTCTACTGCATTTTGAAAATGTCATCTGTGACAAAAAGTGATATTTTTCAGCGCGCTCTAGCGGCGATTCACAACATCATGCGAATTGTAAGAAATTTTTTCTTATTTAATTTTGTATGAAAGGCATTGCTCGAGAGCTATAAGCGAAAACCCCTAAAAAACCCCATTTTTTCTTTCGCGAAAGCAAAAGAGGTTGACAAAGTTGAAATCGGACCCAGCGACGAAAAACCATATAACACCGTTATATGGTCTGGACACAGTTCTTAAACTCATACTCATACAGAATGAAGCTCAATAAAATTTGGGACCAGGGAACTTCCTGGGACAAACGAGAGCTACGAAACTCATCGCGAAATTCTGGGATTCATGAAGTAGCCCTGAATACTACGCTTCGGTACTCCTAGGGAAGCTATTGATTCATGCTTAGGGAATAATCTGTGAAGGGGTTACGCCATAGTATATAAGAGGTCAGACGAAATTCAAGAATTTCAACTTATACGAGGAAAATATCATGGTTCCCTTGAACTTAATATTGAGATTGACAAAAATGAGGTCCTATGTGCTTCTAGAAACCTTTCCACTGCGAACTTAGCAGATCTTTTCTTGTTCTCATTACCAGAATTCATAGGCTAGGCCCCAGGTCCTCCATGTATTAGGGATGTTGTGGTTTTTCTCCCAATCGCTGAAAACATCATCCTAGTCAGACGTTTGCAGTAGCACAGTATGTTTTTTAAGGTTTCCTAATCTTCTTGGCAGAACCTATGTATTGTTGTGTCTGCCAGTCTGGTAATTATCATTTGCCTGTTGATTCTACAGTGCCCTGTTGGGAGTCCAACTAGGAACCTGGTTGTTCGCCTGCTTTGGCTTAGTAGACGTTCTGAGAATTTTGGCGATGTGCCCTTGGCCAGTCTCATCCCCGGCGCCTTGTTCCACCATTCTTGAAACTGATTTTTCACCCAAATATCGTTATTCGTTTTTTATCGCTTTTGCTGTAGTACCTCTTCTTCTAGACAAATAGAAGCCAGTTTTCGGGCTATCTGCCTCTTCATTGCCCTTATAACTAGGGTGACCTGGTCCCCGATAGTCAATTATTCCAAACGAGTTATGAATTAATCTATACGAAGCTTCTATTTTCTTTGAACTCTTGCCTTAGTAACTCTCCTGTACTATGCTGTATTGCTTTAACTTCTGCCTAGAATATAGTCACTTGTTTATTCAAACCCATTGGGACTTTAGTTTCTACCTACAATATCTTCGGATTTTGAGCCACCTGTACAGTATAGCAGATCATTACTGCATTAATTGGAGGTCCTTCCTTCCATGCCTCTCTGCCTGTTATAACCGTTTTGGAGTTTTTCTTGAAGCTATCTTTGGGAAGCATCTCGTCGCTCTTGCCCTATGGTCAATCTCTTGTTGACTGACCCGATTTCCCTTGTATGTTGACATGGGTAACGGTAGGTTAATCAAGACTTCTGAGGCAACGGTTGAGGTGGTCTTTATAGCTTCAGTGACTGTCAGACATGCTTACCTCTAGAAGCCACTTATCCTTTGGACCGCAAGGGCTGCCGAGTCTTTGTCCACCATACCACCAAACCATATAATATCATAGATCTTATGACTATGACTCTGGTGAATAGCTATATGATTATTTCTGGTTCTACAGCACAGTTCTCCGTACAGGTTGAGGGCTCTCGTACTTCTCTGGATTATTTTCTGGAAAGGTTTTGAATCCATGTCAACGTCAAAGAAGACTCTCAAGTATTTTGCCTCTCGTGCAAACGAATTTTTGGCCTGTTAAGTGGATTCTTTGATCCTGTTAGTACCCAATAACACCCCTCCTTGGGGACAACTCCTGACTGCTTTAGCTGGGACTGTAGTTTCACCATTTTCTCCATGCTGGCGTTCATCCATCAAGGGAGGAGAAGTAAAACCTCTTTTCTTTCTAGAGCTCTGATGATTGTCTTTGTAGATGCATTGTTGAAAGCCCTTACAATGTCTACAGAGTCGACCCTAACTGTATTCCGCAACTGCAGATTTATCAGCTCGTTTTTAACGATTTGGCTGAAACGAAAAAGGACAGGTGTATCATTTGAAAAATTCAACATACCGATTTTTAAAACTGGCCAAATTTTGTATTCTATAATCCAACCTACTGAACATCTCATTTCAAATTCACAGTATTCGCAATTAACATCTTCATATCGACTATAGATTTCCGTAGTATTTTCATACCTCGCATTGTGAAATTTTCAAATTTTTTCAAAGAGAAGTTTACAAAGCAGTTGTTTTTTCAATAACTCAACGCCAAAACAAAATTGATCATTGAAAAAAATTTCAACACCCAATGAATGAACGGATCGGAATATATAAAAATATACTGGGTGTCTCGTTGAAAAAAAAAACAACTCTGGTTTTGAATAAACATAGTTTTGAAAAATGGTCTCTCTGCCAACAAAATGTAGAGAATTGAAATAATGAACAACAACTAAGCAATTACCGATAGATATCTTGTTGTCACCTGAGCGGAAATAGGTTACGTAAATCGTTTATTCTGATTTACATCATATCTTCCTATTTTTTCGTTTTCCTTTTTTTTTGGAACGTACCACATTTTTATTTGAAACCACTGCATCCATTTACCAGCATTTTAGTAGATTCTTATACATTCTCCAACAAAATCCATTAATAGTTTTTATTGGAAGACTTGAGTTGACTTTCCTCTGCATGTTCATCCTGAAGTGATTGAATTACTTTGCTCGATTGTCCACATCCTCGAAGTTTAATTGTGAGATTGGGTGAAGAGACGCTTTCCCGAAATATCCGACGATTGTACCTTAGTTTGGTGAATTTGTTGACGAGGGATCTTTTGTCAACCTAAGACGAGGAAACACACTCAGAATTAACGTTGTGAACCTCTTGAGAAATATCTCTGGGAAA
Source organism: Chrysolina americana (assembly GCA_958502065.1). Classification (NCBI taxonomy): domain Eukaryota; kingdom Metazoa; phylum Arthropoda; class Insecta; order Coleoptera; family Chrysomelidae; genus Chrysolina; species Chrysolina americana. The sequence goes on from OY293410.1 coordinate 101,363,725, forward strand.
TGAGTTTTAAAGCATTGTCATTTACTGAAGGACGCGTCCCGTTGGTTTGGTTTCTAGGATGACGATGAGATGGTATCAATAGTGTCGTTACATGTATTGCAATATGGGTTGACTTCACACTGTGTATTATTCCATGAATCCATATGTATATATGCGATGAAAAGGAACCTAACATATGTTACATCTATACAAGGTGGTCCAAATAGTAACGTCAAACAAAAAAAAACGAATTCTTCAAACGCAGGGATATTAAAAAAAAAAAATTGTCATAATTTGTACCGGCGGGGCTTCAAATATTCATATCTATTTTTATAGTGGGCATTTTTTATTTATTTTGGCGCCCTGAACGTCTCGAACGTTACTTTTCATAAGAAGAATAATGAACTTCCCAACAATACTGCAAGACTCAAGAAAGTATCGAAATCGAAAAGGAGTATTCATAGGTTCTACCTGACTTAAAGAACTTTACAGGCTTCTAAGCTATCCAACATACGGAGTTTTTAAATCAATTTCTGATATTAAAATTTGGTAAGTAATTCTTCAAAAAAATTGAGGAAATCACTCAGTATATCTGATGAGGGCTAAGTAGGTAACAAGAGGAGCCTAAGTTGAAGACTTTTTTTTTATTTTCGGTAAATCACAATAATAATTATTTGTTTTATTAGGCATAAAAGCACAAGATTTAATGCCGCGGCTTAAATCTGCCAAGGCATTGAATCTGCTTTTCTGCCGTGTGAAACATATAATTTTTTCTTCAAATTTGTTCCAATTCCACGCAAAATCGACTTTTTCATATTTAAATTGCGTTTCATTATCAATATCCAAATAACTAAATTATTTCATCAAAGGTAACTGGGCCCTGCGTTACTATGTTTACCGCTGATGACGTTTGTTGAATTTGTTTGTTTACTGTTTACTTTGTCATTGTCAATTTTAATAACCAGTTTGATTTAAATTATTACTTGGAAGGTTGCCTAGCAACGAACTTTTTCTGCCTAGGCACTATGAGTGGACTTTTTCTGACTAGGCATTAAAAGTACAACTTCTAAGCCTGCCAAGTGTCATTAAAAGGCCGCTTTTAATGTCATTTGGAGAAAAAGATATTTTTTATTCGTTGCGAAGTTTTTGAATGTCACTGTACATTTACTTACCTCCAACGTTGTTGATAGAATGAGAGTCCTAGAATTTACATGACTTTTTTACGTTGCATATAAGTTGATTTGGAATACCAGGGCATTCAACAATACTTCAAAAAATAACATTAAAAACATATCTGATAGATTCTCGATTTCATCAGCGTGGACCAATCTCGCTAACAAATGGCGAAGGAGCATATATTTCATCATATTATTCGTCCACTTGAGAATCTCTTTATTTCGTATCTTTGAAGTTTTCTTAGTATTATTATTAAAAGTGAAAACTTCAGTGAGTCATTTTATGTGCTTATTTTGTTATTTGTTTTTATTAATGAGGTAATATTTATGTATTCCTTTTTTCACAAAATAAACACTTTTTCATTCTGTTCTATTATTGCTGACATTATAGAAAGCGAATAAAGGTAAATTATCTTGAGAATCCTAATATATATTTCCCCTTCAAAATCATTTATTCATCTATAGGCTGGTTAAAATCAACTTTCTGAAATTTTTCAATTGCTGCATCTCTGGAGGAGGGGCTCATGTATAGAGAAGATAGGATAGATTCATGTGAAAATTGCTACAATTTTAGACCAATCAAATGATCTTATTTTGACATATTTCCATGGCAACCACATCGACAGACTTTTTTCCTTGGCAGTAATTACAGTTAAAACTTTTCGACGATAGTCTTTTTGATCATAACAGTTTTTTTCAGAGATTACAAATTAGAGTTAATTAGAGGTAGAGTGAAATTTGAAATGTTCTGAATCTACTGAAGTATATTTTGTGATACCTGATAAAGTTCACGAAAATGAGGTTTAAACACAACCTGCTTGGGTGGAAAATAACTTTATTATGATTGAAAATCAGTTAGAAATTGTTCAATGTTTGTTAATTATTTTTTTCTGAAATTTTCTCACCCATTCTTGACTTAGTAACAGAATATTTTCTCAATTTGGAATAATTTTCAAAAAATCGTACATTCCAAAACTTTCTGTTAATAACTGAAGCACTAGGGATAAATGCACTTCGAACAAAACCAGCTCAATTTTCATTCTGGGCATTTTAGGAGGGTTGGGAGGAGACTTGCTGAGCTTGAGGAATTTTCATGCTAGAAAATGTTTGAAAAAATGCGAACGTGCCTGAATTTTCTTTTATCAAGCAATAATATTATTTATTTCTCAGTCAGCGATATAAATTCTCTCATCTGATAGTGAGTAGTCCGATAATAACACGAGTAATGTTTCAAATGAAAAAAGTCAGAAGTCCTCTCGATGTTATCCCCTCAACAAGAACTCCAGATAAACGTGTTCAGTCGGCTATTTAACACCCTCCACTTCATCTTCCCCCGAATTCGGCCAACCCCTATATAGGTCTGTGGTGCACGAGTGCCATATAAAACGGCGTCGCCGACAAACCGACACGGCGATGTCGATGGGGCGATGTTGCCAGACACAATCATTCTGCCATAGTGTAATTTCAGGTCGTCACTTGTTTCTCTGGTGGAACAATAGCTACACAATCTTCAAGAATTGCTCCGAGCTTGGAAAATCGAATCATTAGTTGTCTATTTTCATTCATAATAAAAGAAATTACAGGAATTTCAATAAAAATATAAAGTATGAAGTATTGCATGTGGATTTTCACATAATTCCTTGGCAGACAACATTCTTAATAGAAAATCTAAAAAGTGGCGATCCTTATATAATAAAACGCTATTTTCGCGAAATAGAGTTCAATCACAGAAAACATAATTATAAAAAATCTGAAGGCCGAGTGGAATCTTCATTACTTGTTTCATTCAGAGCTCTGTTGAACACACGGAAAAAGGATTCGTTAATTCATCAAATTTATTTGGTAACTTTCATTTGCTTGACCCAACTATACAGTGCGGCTTTCAATAGTCCCCTTCCTGTTAACTTTTGAACGGTTTGACGTACAAATATAAAAAAACCGTTTGGAAGGTTTCTCTGATACTACTTTTTGAAATAAAACACATTGTGATAACTCGATAGAGGGAGCGGGGGGAGCAAATCAACTAAAAAAATGTAAATGGCATGGGGGTCATGTATCACATCGTTGAGAAGACAATTCAATTCTCTTCTCAAATTTTTTAGGATATCGTTCTATTCAAAAAAAATTCTGTCCCGTTATTTCACATCAAACCATTCAAAAGTTATCGTGGTCAGGTAAGAAAAGGGATTCAGATCTACCAGATTCGCACTTATTCTGACATTTGAAATGCATATTGTGAAAGAAAGTAAAAACGAAAATCTAAAAAATTTAAATGGTTGAAAAGAGAATTGAATTATCACATTTTTTTATGTGTCCCCCTCCGCACTATTTATCGAGCAATCACAATGTGTTTTATTTCAAAAAGTACTATCGGTGAAACCCTCCGAACAGTTTTTTTTAATGTTTGTACGTCAAAACGTTCCAAAGTTGACAGGAGGGTGGGACTATTGAAAGCCGCACTGTATATAATTCACATTACGACGCAAGTATATTCTCCTGATAACATCATCAAATTGCGGCGAAAAAATCGAGCAAATCACCTACTCTAGATTTAAAACAAGTCCTTTAGCTATAATGAAACGAATAAACCCCATAACACTTTGCAACACAAATCGTTCTTATCACTACCCATTCTATGTACTGATCTTCCTGTAACAATTAATTATTGATGTTAGTTGCCTAGATGCCAATCCCGACGTCTGGTGGTAGCTTGAAGTGCGCACCGACCATCCGAGGTGGTGCTGTAGGTTTTCCGAGTTTTCTTACAGCTGAAAAGTTAATACGCCACCAAAAACATCAGTTAGTCGCCCCGGAGTGCCACGGCGAATAATATTAATAGTCGTCCAATACCCGCACAGGATATACCTTTGGGTACATTCTATGAGTATTTAGGAGGGAGTATTTATTGTCAATGCTATAATGCAGTAGGTCTTGATGGAATCAGTGTAATTGTTGTTATCGTAATGAGTACGGAAGGAGTTCCTTTCCGTATGAGTTAGTATCAAGATTTTCCTACAAGCTCATTCAATCATGCACGCTTGTATAAAAAAATATATCACACTGCTGTCCGTTTGTTTTGCCTTATCCTACATTATATTCAACCTATGTTATTCCCCTGTCAAAAATCACAAACCTGATTGTATTTCATGTTTTCTCTCAAAATGCTCCGAAACGATTATTGATATACAGACCCGTTTCTAGCTAGACGAACAGGCTATCTTACCGCACACCTAATCATGTTTCCACAAGGGACTGAGTTGTACTACTTAATTGAGGGTAACGGATGACATTGATACTGTTATAGATAATGACGAACTCTGCACATTGGTACTGATTATTCCAAGGCATCCAACAGAATCAATCATCAATTAGTCTTGCCCATTTCACAGTTCATCTGATTTTCAAAAGATGCAGTTGAAATGATGAAACACTACCTAACTAATAGAATTCAGTCAGTAGTATCCAGGGGAAAGACATCTAATACTGCAGTAATAAAAAAGGGGATACCGCACGAATCCATCCTCGGCTCTTTACTGTACTCTCCTCGAAATTTCATAAACATTTGAGAATACTTTCGATTAGAGCTTTCAAAAAGTAGTTGTTCTCGATGACGATACCTTCAATGTAAACTTTCTCGAATTATCAGATACACATTCTTGTTTCAATGAAATAATTTTCAAATTGAAATTCAGATAAGGTTATTGTACCATTTGTTCTTGAAGAAACATCTACAGCAACGTTTTCGTATGTTACTCACACTCTCTCAATGCCATTCTGAACTGAATACACTGAAGGTCTAGGATCCGTGGAAATGTAAAATGTTTGACATAGCGAAACAGCCTGAAGTATTCAACTGCTAATACAATAGCAAGAAAGTACATTTCTTTGTCATATTTAGTCACATACGCTACCGGTTGGTCATTTGGATTTGATGAAATAGCACCAATGGCGAATTTTAAGCATCGATTGTTACTATAAATCTGTTATTTGTGGAAAAATCTGGGTATAGCAAGCGAAATGGGTTGCAGAAAAAAGTTTTCAGATTGTCAAACGAGTATCGAAGCCAATGGTGCTTTCAGTCAGCCGAGCGTGTACATTTAAAACGTATGGGAACCGCTCATAGACCGTTTTGGAGGAAAGAAGAAGCAAGAAATCTAACTCCCTATAACACCGCCATGATCACGAGTTAATTACAAACACCTCATCAACAGACCTGTATATGACCTCTTAGCATGTAAACTTGTCAATAATAACCTGAAGACCATTGCGAATATGAGCAATCGAAACGTTGTGAAAAAGTGAAAGGAGTCAAACATCTTTCAACCCATTAAGACGATGGACGTCCGAAACCTAAGTAATCATGAATAAAGTTATTGATCTTTCGAACTATGCCATATCTACACATGAGTTAAGTTCAACTGTGCAGCAATTTTCTTTGTACTGGTGCCTGGATTTCGTTCAATTTCTTTGAGGACAGTTTCCTCTATTTGAACTGTCTAGTAATAAGTATAGCAGACCTATTGAAAGTACCCGCTTCAATTTCTAAATAAATAAATAAATATCTAATTCTAAGTAAATATCAATGAATATTATTAGCAATAGTACCAAGCCATTAAAAAAACAGTATTCACTCTGTATCTCGAAAACCAAGCTGTTTCGGAGATAGCATGTTCATACGTGGTTTTCGTCCTGAATGCCATCACACGATGAAAGGGTAAGGACCTCATCTTCCCTAGCTCGCACAAGCCTATACAAGACTTACTTCTGAGGGTTGCTCATAAAGATGCAGCCGGTTCACGTATTGAAGGAATTTTAGAACAAATTCAGTTTCATATTTTTCTCAAAGGATCTCCTCCCAAAATTTGTTCACGTACTCATTCAAGATCCTGTATGAAACATAATTCATAATTCAAACTTAGCATTGCTACTGTCATTACATGGGCTCTATTTGAGGCCAACTTGAAGCTTTTCCATTTGGTATTAGCCATGATCAGTAGAAAACTATTTATTTAGTGGGTGATTCTCCAGAAAATAGCCACTTGGTGAATGAAACATGTGTCGAGGTGTTAAAACAACTGAAGGTTTGGTATTGGGAAAAGAAAAAACTTCAGTGTTTTTAGATCTCATAAAGTAAAATTGTTCAAAGCATCAAAAGGATAATCTAGACTCGGAAGTTATTGTACTGGGAATGTTCACCGAATATGGCAGTGAAAAAGCACAAAGAGACTGACCAAACTCCTGAAATAACAATAAATGAAATACAATTCATGTAGTAACCATGTTGCAGATAAACAGTAATTGAATCAAGTGGGAAACGTAGGAGCCACCCCACGTGTATCTCTCGTTCATTCACCCTTTCCATCATTTTCTCGGATGCCAGACTCGCATTCCAGCAAGCGAAAATATTTCTTTGTAGCACTTCTCCTTCTTTGAAGAGTTGTCAGCGCCGCAATCGGAAGAATACCAGCATCCATGGTCGTCTGGATAAGCAGGGAGGGGCAGAGAACACATCGATCGAGAGCGTATCCCGGCCGATGACGTCACCTTCACACGGGTCTAAACATTACGCTCCATCTACTACAAGGTCCTGTCAGACTGCTTAACGTTCAATTGCCATTGAATGTTGTTGTTGTTGTCCTCGCTTTGTTTTCAGTGTTGAGATAATAAAATGTGTTCGTAGGGGCTGATGGAAGGATTATGTAGTTGACAATAATTCGAGAGTTGTTTCGGAAGATAACAACGATAATGGATGAAGTCATTGTTTTCCTCATGTTGTAAACTAGGAGTCACTCAGATTGAGAGTAATTGATGATGAAATTTCTCTAGAATTCTCATTTGTGATGAATTGCTTTGTTATTTTGTTATTTCCTAATGTAAGATATGATACAGTGTTCACACGAAAAGGAATATGTATCAGAGAATATCATGACAGCCAATGGGAAGAAGGTGGGAATTGGTATTATTAAATTCTGTATGCCAGTCACTTCCAAAACTTTGCCTTTCCTTGGAAGAATATGATCAGCATGTCTTCAGAGTGACGACAAGGAAATGTAAGGACTGATCTTGATGGGTCACTCTCTTTGGGACCGATTGATTACAGTTCAGAAGTCCATCGTCATGAAAATCTCTATAAAATAGAGACAGGTCTTCCTGCATTGAAACTGGAATAGCTCTTGGCACGTAACAGAACACCTAGGTCTATATTTAAACCGTTCACGTTTCTCCCCTGTTCATTTCTGATTTCACGTCCGTTTATATTAAAGATTTGGGAGAGGAAGCAGTATGTAAGGTACCATTATTCACACAGCAATGCACTGGACATGTAGAAGCTTCCCACAATAGGAGGCACAAGAACATCCATAGGAAGTGGTTCTAGACGAGAAGTAACGTATCCGAAAAAATTTGAAATGTTTGGGGAGTACCTCCAAGGTACTTTTCAGGTAGGCCTCTACAATCAGGAATACGAAGAGTCAGAGAGTTCAGAAACACGCCAAAAATAACGCTGAACACTGTAACCTTCTCGAAGCTGTTGACTAGCTGCAATGAGGTTGGAGAAGTCATCGGAACGCTCCTTAGTAATAAGGCACCTGGCATAGGTAAAATAGACGCGATTGTGCTTGGGAACCTACTATACATAATAATCGGTATAATCGAGATGTAGCATAAGCAGCTGTCTTAAAGTCGGGAATAGTCTACGACAAGATCGAGAGCTACCTCCCGATGTCGCTGCTCAGAGCTCAAGGTGGTAGATAGGATCCTGCTGAAGAGACTTGGAGAAATTCGAGCTCACCCCGAACGAATAGTTTGGCTTCAATGCTGCTGAACATTCCAAAGGCGAGACCTTATGTCCATACGGTGTCAACGTAGGGTCTCGTTATGCAGATGCTACGTGCAGGCATCCTTAGTAAAAGTGATGGACTCATACCAAGCTGACAGGACTTTCAGAATTAAGGTACATGAAACTCATCCAAGTGGAAAGTCGTACTGAAGCTAGAGATTAAAAATATTCCAAAAAACTCATGATATTCACCACGAAAAGAAAACGTATACTCTGGGAAATCTCCGGTGGGTTCAGAGATTTGGGAAACGGAATCGAGGGGTCCGAGTCCGTGCGGTATCTGGAGGTATTGCTGAACAGGAAATTGACATTTGGTAAGCGTGTCAACTTGACAATCCAACGAGCTGTGGCAGCAATAACTAGGACATACTAATGGATAGCTAGGGATTCTCAGCTGAATATGGAAAACAAAGTGTTAATCGACAAGCAGGTCATAAGACCAATGATGACAGATGCATGTCAAGTATTCTGCAGTCTCCCCGAGAACATCATGCTGAAATTGAAGAGGGTGCAAAGCAAAACACTCCATAATAGTAACAAACAACGGCAGACACATTCGTTCAGACGCTCTGGGGAATGTGTCAAGCAACAAGCGGCAGACCAAGCTCACTATAACAGGCCAACTAGATGTAGGAGGCTCATTTATAAAGGATATTTCCCTTGGGAATTGATTTTTGTTCCGGTTTCTTCATTGAGAATTTTGCAATAACTGGGCTTAGTGGGCTCCCCATTGAAACACCATCTAATTGCTCGAGTATTTTGTTGTTAAACATGGAATATGATGATGTCGTGCAATTTTGAAACGATTGGATATATTGCTTGAGAAAAGTAGTTCAATTTCCCTTATGGCTTCATCGGAGATCTTTGTGAAAAGGAATATTGCATCAAAACTGACAAGCTCGTTATGAGGGTCAATGGTCATCTCTTTTAGGGTCAATGGTCATCTCTTCGATCTTTCCGCAAAATGAGTGGAATCTTTCACACAGGAGGATCTCTCTCTCTCTCTCTCTCACATTTAATGTTCATTGCTTCCTGCTCAGGCGCATTCGACCAGTCTCCCCATATGTGTTATGCAAGAATCCGTCCTGCCCCGGCCTCTAGCCGGCATAAATAACACGGGCTTCGTCGGAGGGTTGAGGATTGTCTTGCTCGAAGCAATATCCTCACCCGTAATTCAGTATTGGACATTCACAACATATAATCTCATTCACACAAGTGTTCTGGTTAGGCTTTGTTACTAACTCCATACGCCACCTTAGGAGCAGCATGTTTATTCGTAGTCCCGTCAACCATGAAACGTGGGAGAGTCATTCTCCAATTTTTCTAAAGAAAAAAGATCTGCCTCATTGGAGAATCGACCCCACGACCCACAGGTCGTGAATCCGAGCGCTCGGCCACTGCGCTAACTCGGTCGCCACACACAGGAGGATGAATTACCAATGTATTGCTGTAGTAGGTGAATGAATATTGGTGAGCTAATAGTATTTACTATTGGCCGATGGTTTTGTGAATTGTTGGTAGGCCATACAGCAGCCTAGAGATACGAGCCTCACTTCTATACAACCTCTTATTGGTGCTGTTGTCCAATGAAGAAGATTTGATAGAGCGATTTAAAATTTTGACGCTTGCTTGTGTTGGGTCTCGTTTTATGTCTTCATTTATTATAGTTTCTAATAAAACATTCATTTTATTCAAATAATTCTTTTTGCTCAAGACAATGGTTGCATTACCTCTGTCAGCTGGTAGAATTAGAATTTTCTCATCTCTGATCATTTCTGTGCCTTCTCATGCTGGCTATTATGTCTTCTTTGGGTATTCGTGTATGTAAATTTGCATAATTGCGGCCTTTGGAAATAACGAAAATTTCGGTGGCCGAGAGAATGCGGTCAGATAAATTGGTTAGAGTATGGGACTTATCTGAGTATTTTTCCATAATATCGTCAGATTCAGAAATAAGCATTGTATTCTAACCTTGAAATTGAACTTTATAGGGCTTTTGAATCCAGCGCTAGCGCCAGCAGAAATTTCTAAGTTGAACTTTCAAAATTATAGTTATGATCTTGCTTTCCCCACATCTGACCTTAGATAACATCAAAGATCGACTTTCAAAGTTGAAAAAACTTCTTGGGATTACCATAGATTTGTTTCACCTGGTATGCTATGCTGAAAGGTGAAGAAAAGAACGAAATACTCATTAAATTAAACAAGATGATATCATTCTTGAATACATCAATTATATTGCATCACTGATCAAAATGCCAGTTGCACGTTTTTCAGAGTGACTATTACAATCCATAAAGAAGACAAAAAGTGACTACGGTTCTACGGAAATAGAATAGTGCAACGAACCGCCAACTGTTGTGACACAATCTAGAACATAAATATAAACAGTGTGTGGGTGCGTCTGTGAAAGTGTAATGTGACCAAACACTAAAGTAAACGACTCTTAGCATGATATCAGTTTGATTATGGTAATCAAATATAGAGCTGTGAACGAATTCAAGAAACGTAATCAAAGAGATGACTGGAGGGTTAGACCTCGCTCAATATTGCGTTAGAGGTGTGTTAGAAAGCCAAACCGGGTGCGTAATTTTGGAAGCGGGTTGGAAACTGAATCTTTTAATGTTTATTATTCCCGAGAGTTTGAGTTCATTTCACCTAGGATTGTTGGAAATTATATCAAATAATTAATGCAAAAAATAATCATTTTCTTATAGATCAACATTACTGAGAATTGTCGAAACAGACACGAACACCAGCCCTTATGAAACACGTGGTTAAAATGTATATCTCAAAAGTGAAAAATAAAATATAGTATAAAAAAATAAAAAAAATACATTTTCATAACACATTCGATATACGAAAATACGAAAAAAGCGCCACACGCTTTTTTCACCGTGATACTAATATTTTTCATTTCTTATTATTTTCTGCTTTTATAAACAATTATTCAGTTTAGTTCTTTTAAACAATATTTCATTTGTATGCTATTGAATAACGAATTGAAAAATAATATTAAGTGAATGAAATACAAAGAACTTTTGAAAATTCGAAATGAAAGCTTCCAATGAAATATTAAAATTCTTTAAATTTATTTGTTTTTCATAAAATTGATAAAAAATGTCTTAGGCTGCCAAAAAACATTGGCGATTTTCATATATCATAAAAGTAATTACAAACTCCTTTGATTTCCTGTGATAGCCAACTTTACTTGTTGAGATTATTCCATTAATTAATTATTGTCATAACGAATGGTGGAAATGGAAAAATGGGAAAGAAAAGAATTTGGTTTCCTGGTTTACATACATGTCAAGGACCTAACCAAAATTTGGAATATACTGTGTCATTCCCATAGAAAGCCACAAATACTTTTTCGATCAGAATAATGCCATAAAAATATTGAAACGACGTTTAAGGGCAGGGGCAGTTTTAACAATCAACCATGCGGATAAAATCACTGATGAATGGAATCAATCAATAATTCATAAATAAATGAACAATTAAATTGACTACTATTTCTATTTACACATGACAATTTATAGGTCAATTCTGGTGTTAGTTAGTTTCAGACAATAGTATTCAGCCTCATAATTTTTGTTTTTTAACGATATTCCGTGCTGTTAATGAAAGGTTTGTGTTCATATAAGACGTTTTCAGTTCAAACATATCTGATGGCTTGATCCTTCAATAAATATACACTTAACGGTAATCCGCAAAATTCATTTAAGATTTGTAACATAGCTTTATATGTATTTCAACAAAAAACAGTCACCATTGCTAAGCCAACTCTGTCTATTTGCAAACTCTGATAGTAACTAAACAAAAAATTACAACTTTAAAACTGCCGAAGAATCTCCATATCATGTGGAGCATTCTACATTTATACTTATTGGACCATTCCAGAAACGCCGAAAAAAGACGTGAGGGGTTACCGTTTAGAATAGTTCTAAATACTCGTTGAGTTGTCTTGATGTCCTAAATGGTTCTCGTTCATTCTTTTCGATGTAATATTGTCGTGCATGCATCGTTAAAGAGACGAACTTGATTATGCAAGCACAAGCGGGCAGGTCCGTCTGCAGGATCATTACATTTTAATTTATCTGTTTTGTTCACCAATATTTGGCGTAAAGTCTAATCGGTTCGCTACAAATCAAGACTTTAAATATACAAATATAACTTCCTTAGCTCAGCCAAGTTACAGATCTTGTATCTAGCCCAAGGACATTTTTTTGAATTCTATTTCTCAGCTTGATGATCACGAGATCCTAATCAGCATCTGTTCGCTCTGCTCGATTTCACAAATTCGAACGCACCTAATTTGAGATGTCTTATGTGAAGCAGTTAATAACATTAACTGTTGAGATTTCATATATTTGTTCTTCAAGTCGAGTTGTATAATATTCTATCAAAAATTTCTCTCAAATAACATGTTCACCTTGACAAGAAGAGCAGATATACGAAGTTCAAAATATTGGTAATAATTTTTTTTCCCGATACTGGGCTCAAGGATTATTAGCTGTCAGCTACCTAACTGAAACACTCAACTGAGAAAGCGGAATAATGACGGTATTATTGTTTACTAATATTTTCGGTTATTATCGTGTTACATAAATAACCAGGTGGTGACTCATTCAACCATTCAATACGGTAAGGGCGATCATTTCCAACTTTGAAAACGGAACATAGCCTGAGTAACTGTGAATGATGATCAACAAGAAAATAGGGGGCTTTTCCTGTAGCTGCACTTAAGCTAAGCAAATTCCAAAATATTTATAGTCTAGTTCGATATTGAAAGTGTTAATGTTCTGTCGAAATATATGAAATAGACTTGTGGAATCAAGTAGTGAGATTCATAAGCACATACAGATTGTATTCATCAAATATGTGATTATTTGTATAATGAATATTCATCAAATATCGTCTCTGATTCAATCCACCGTCTATTTATCCCATTATGATTGTTTCAGCAGCACAAACACGGCAAACCCGGTCACCACCACCACCAGCGGTCGCAGTCTCTAAACCGCGGAGTGCGCCCCGGCCAGTGGAGTTCGACCCGAGGGACGGCCGGTGATCTTGGTGGCGCGGCCGGTGACATGTGGTGACAAAGGGGGACGCAGCAGTGCCAGTGCTCGGCAGCATCGATGGGCAACAAGCTCAGCTGCTCGTGCGCCCCCATACTGCGGAAGGCGTACCGGTACGAAGACTCCCCGTGGCAGACGTCGAGGAGGCGTGATGGCCATTTGTTGAGGTGAGTTAATATGGCAAAATCCATTGAGGCAAACTACGAGTGGAATATTATTTCCACCCATATGCTACTTTGCGTGATGCTACATTTTGACAAGTCTACCAACATTCTCATCCTAACTACCACTATACTGGTAGTTCAAGATTTTTTAGTGTTATTTATTTCACTCACTACCTTCTCAGAATATAGCGATTACTGAGCGCATTATTATAATGGTACTCAGTATACAGTTGAACACATGAATTCATATCGTAACTATCACTGACGGGCCAGCTGAAAAAAAAATATCGATTGAGTACTTTATTCTATATACAGGGCTATTCAAATTCGAGTTTATGCATCGGAATCTCGAAAACAATCAGAGTTAGAGAGATGGTGAATTGGTGACAAAGTTGTGTATTTTAGAGGTCAATTAGGTGAATCAAAAAAATTATTATCCTGCTTCTTTATTTCCGAAATTCTTTCAATCCAAATTTTTGAATAGCTTTTGTATCAAAATTTTAATATTCAGTTTCGTTCGTAAATAGCATCGAGTTTTATACCAGATGTCACGGAATCTTCACCTCATATGATCAGGGTTGCCTTTTAGTCTGCTTATTTTTACAAGCACGTATATAGTTATCCGCAGCTCAGATCGAGTATTAATGGTTGATTGGCATCGTGTTGTGATGTGGAAAATTTCCAGATTGAAGTCCGAGGCGATACCGGATTTGCGAACAATTGCTCTATATCCCGTATTGTACAGAATAGAAACTGGTAAACTGAGGGGGTCCGGAAGAAAACACCCCTCTCATTAGAATTTTTATGAATGAAAACGTTGTCTGACTCAATATATGAACAAAATAATAAGTCGGAATTGGACCCGACGGCCGTATCCTTGATTTCAAATATTATTGTGAGATAGTTAAATAACAAACACGAACCAAAAAACTATACGTTAAAAATAATAATAACGACTTTGTGACATTTTATGACTAACCTATAATTTTTTTCAGTAAATACTTTGAAACAAAATGTTGAAATAGTTCGATGGAATATATTAGATATGATTACGAGGGCGATGGTCTGATATAAGCAGAAAATGTTTTTTTTGTTTTTTTATGAATACGCCCCAGCTGAATTGTCGGGTAATCTTATTATCAACAATTTTATCATTGGTCATCAGTGAACCTACCCAGAAGCAGTAAGACCAAATATATAGTTTTTAGCAGAGAATCAGGAGCCAAAAAAGATTCAAGTCCTTGATATCTCAGTTAAATTATAAAAATATATCTCATTCCACCGAAAGTAGAAGCAATGCTCTGTCAGGTAGTTCAGGTTAACCTACAACATACACATTTCAATGTCTCTTTCAATTTCAAAGACATATTTTTATACAAATTGGTATTATACTTCTTCTGTGAGGTAGATGAAGCTCCATATCGTTGAAAACTGGAATATTCTTCCGAATAATAATTATTCGTTATTATAGGACCGATGATATTCTGAAGAAGATGTGAATACATTTGTCCAATCAAATCATCATCTATAAAAAGTCGTCCAGCAATTCGTGTGCCAAAAATACCACACCAAACATTGAACTTCTGCAGAGTTTGTGTATGGACCTCACGTGTTAATCTGGGATTGGTATTGCTCCAGTAGTGGCAGTTATGATGATTTACGCATCCATTAACAAAAAATGTACTCTCGTCTGAAAAATGAACATTGGAGAGCAAACTAGTATTTGTTCGCAGATGCAGATACTTTCTCACAAAAATGTTGTCATCTTCGTTCAGTAGGTGGAATCGATGCGATTTGAGAATCCTCTGAATACTCGATTGCGCTACTCCTGAAGCTCCAGCGAGCTTCGGGTACTTTGAGTACTATCCATAGACCCATAGTCCCAAAACTGCTACCTTATACCTTATAAGAAGCTCAGAATGATATTTCTGGTTACCCACAGATCCAGTTCCTTCAAAATCAATCAACGATCTAACAGGTATGAGAAGCATATTTCCATGGATGCCTTGCATTGAAAATCCCAGCTGCAGCTCCTATAAAATCATGATTCTTCTCAACTCAATTCGTTCTTCTAACACGTAAACCATTTCCAGAAAGAAACTCAACTCATGAAGAACTCCAGGAAGAACCATTAAGAAAACAACATTTTTCTGGATGACAAAATTAACAGAACAAAAACTGTGTAATAAATACCTAGCAAATAATTAATAAACTGTTTTTCAATAAGAATAGGTGAGATATTGATTATTTACAGTGAACCTTTTTAAAACACCAGTTCCAATTACCATTAATTCGACTTTAAAAAAATTTAAACTTTTGGATATAGAATGAGAAAAGATTTAAGATGATATGAGTCCAGTAATACCGTGTTCTTTATGACGATTTTCAAGGGGGTAGCCGCTTCCGTCAGGGGAAGGAAGCTGCATGACTAAATCAATCACTGTACCCTCATAGAAATCAAATTCTACAAGTTCCAACGTTTCCCAATGTAATTTGTCAATAAATCCGGATATAAAGTTCTGGTAGGGCCACCCTGTATACAACATTTTCCTCCTTAAATTCCAGGTTCATAAAACTTCGCGATTTCATTTCGAAGACTACTTATTTTTAAGAACGCTGGAATTCAACAGTTTTATGAAAAATATCAAGTTACTCGAAGTATTAATACACATCTGAGTAAAGTTGAACATGGAACCGTTAAATCCTTCCCTTGCTAAATCCCACCCATTCCATTTCTCCCTGGAACATCTCAATACAAACAAACTCTGATATGAATCTCACACCTACACCCACCAATCACGTGTTACACCTACAGACATTCTCCTAGTTCAAATTCAAACCTCAATTTAGCCGAGATGAGTAATATTCATGGCTGAAGGCGGTGAATGGTGGGCGCTTCATCGATATTAAATTCTCATGGTGATAAAGTAGGGCTTGAATGTACATTCTAAAGGTAACTCTAAAGTTTGTCCAAAAAGAAAAAACGAAGCTGGGGTGGGTAACAAGAATTGATTTTCATCACCAACTCGGAGCGGATATGCGTCTGATTTCAGTGGGTACTGATTCTTTCATATGGATTTGAATTCGCATGAAAGCATATTTGAAAAATTGACTTAAATCAATTGTATGTGGTAACTCGAGTTCGGGTGTTAATATTGAAAATGTGTAGGTGTTGGAATATTTCGAAATTTTCTCGTTAATTTATACTTTCAGATAGCAACAGCATTACGAAAGTAGGGTGGTTGAGACTCAATGAAAATGTGTGGGTGCTGCTGCTTTTTGGAAGTGGCCAGTTCAATTTCTTTTCAAAGATCTTGATAAATGGAAACTGAATTATTCTCATTCCATCGTGCCACAATCCTACTCACATTTCAACTTCAGAAATAAAGAAATGGATTTCCCAGCACATATTCTGGTTGAACAACATCACAATAGACATGATTTTCGACAAAAGCGTTAACAAATAATGTTCTTGAAATATCAACAATGTTTTGTGGTACAACAAAGATATGGTGGGTTATAGAATATCAGAGTTATTTTCATGGAAACGATGAAAAAGAAAACTCATGATATATAAAACCGATGAAATAGCAGAAGCACTATTTATAAGACTAAAAAGTAGCAGAATGAAACCTGTAGAACTGATTTATAATTCGAAAAACAAAAATGCATTTAATGTGTATAAATGAGAAGCGATAAAGCTTTATAAACGTAAACAGTAAGAACTACTTTTTTATAGATCTGAATTCGTAAGAATCGAAAGTGACTAAAATGAGATAACTAATGAATTGCAGAACTCAATAACCTCAGCTGTTCATAACATGAAACGGTTAAATTCAAAAGCTAAGGATATTAAATTTTATGGAAACATCATTTAATCCTATCTCAAAACGTTAAACCAACAAATAGTTTGAAAATGAATTTGTGGTAACGTAAAATCCGTGGAACCGAATTGTGAAAGTTATAAAATGATCAGAATCGAAATCTAGCAGAATGTGTGGAGGGACTAAGCGAAAAATTTACCATCATTGTAGAGAACGATTGACTCTCTGTAAAACTTGCTCTATTATCTCCTAGATAGCGCTGTTGAGTTGTGACCGTTGGATAAAAAATCGTTCATTATATAATATGTTCCTTTCTTTGACAATTCTGTTCATGAATAATTGAATGTAAGCTTTGTTATTTAATCAATATTGGGTGTTTAGGACACTGTTCCATAGCTGAGATAGCAGAACAGCGCGCCATCTGCCATCCACTTTTTGATGGTTTTTGGTTCTGTGCATTTCGGTTTTACCATTCATTCTTCTGGTGATTCTTGATCTGTCAATTTTGGGTATTGTGATTAATTGATTCGACAATCTTAATTAGTATGACTTTCGAATATTACGCTTTACAGACTCGCGATTTTCTGTTATGATATCATACCAATTCCACAGAATATCGTTTTTGTGATTTGCTGGTTTGATCGAATATTTGTCTTCACATTTTCGATCATTATCATTTCATGGTATTATGGATTTAACTTATTGTGATGTTCAGTTCATCGAATTTTGGATTTTCAAAAGTCTGATGTAATCATTTCGGATTCCGGCATAATTCGTTTTTGATGAAAACTTCTTATTGTGATGTTTTGGTTTTACAAAGTTATCATTTGATTCGTTTCCATTCCATCTAAGTTATTTTTAATCTACTTAGGTTCTCCAATTTATAGTTACTGAACTTTGATTGATTGATCCATAGACTGTTTCGGATCTACATTTCTGACAGATTATATGTAATCAGTTTGATTCATTTCAATCGATTTGTAATTATTCAGTTCTGTTGCGTATGTTGAAGAGCATCGAGAAATATTCATTGAAGAAATGGAAAGAAACGAAATTTTATGGAAAGAAGAAAGCCATCTATCATAATGAAGAGTAATCTGGAATGATCGAAAGTAATCTGGAGTTATTTGGATTGTTCCAGATAATGAAGATGAATGTTCGAGAATGTTCTAAGGTACTCAAAATGTTCGGGAGTATATTCGAATGATTGATAATGTTTTCCCATATACTGATGCTCCCATATTTCCTATTATTACCAGTTATTAGAATATAATGTCGTTGACAAATGAAGTTAATCGAGATCGCACTAATTACATGTCAATTGCAGGTTATGGGCGGAAGTTTTCCACGTATCAGCCAGCGGCGCCGGAACAGTGAAATGGCAGCAAGTGAGCGAAGATCTGGTTCCAGTCAATATAACCTGCATTCAGGATTCACCAGAGTGTGTTTTCCACATCACAGCCTACAACTCGCAGGTCGACAAAATTCTGGATGTCCGGCTGGTACAACCTGGTAAGTTAGCACTTCTTTCGATGATTTTAATCTGCCTTCGCTGAATACAAAGTGTAATGAACATACATATTTCAATCATAATAATCCTCATTAACATATGAGGTGTCAACCCGGAATGACTAGTTGATTTTTGTGGCCAATTCACTTTTCATCTGCAGGCACACCCAGAAATCTTACAGCATCACTATAGGTGGTCGATGAGAAAGCAAGCATTAAATATCTAAACATTTCCTATTAAACGGGATATGTGGTCACCTATCAATATCTAAACACTTAATGAAAATATTTCTCCTGTACGGATTCCGAACCGGGTCGAATCTCAGGAGAAGTTTTAGTGACCGACACCTACAATTCCTAGAACAAAAATACTCTATTCAAGAACTGATATGATGAAAAATATTAATTACAAGCAAAGGTATTTCCTAAATCAATAACCATGAGAGTAACTGTCCTAATCAACAGAAATTGCTAAAATGTGAAGAAAATTTTGAGAACACATCTTTTCATGAAAATTGTAGATATTTCCTGGAACATTAATCGCAAAAAATTAACCAAATCAATGGAAATCTTGGAATGCAAGCAGAAATGGTCAAAATGTCATCTTTCGACAAGAAACAAATTATTTCAAGAGAACATCGTGGGACCAAAAAAATGGAAATTTTGAAAAATCAGCAACAAATTGCAGAAATGGAAACAATATTTTGAGAAGAAATGTTTTGATGCAAAAAAAATTGTAAATTCTGATTTTCATTGAAGATTTTCGTGGATCTTTAATGGAAATATTGGAAGGCAAGCAAAAATTGATAAAATATAAACAATATTTTCTAAATTCAACTTTAGATAAAAAAGTGGAAAAAATTCCTGGATAATATAATGATAAAAATCTTGGCAGGTAAGCCATAAGTTGCTGGAATGTGAACAATATTTTGGGAACTCGACTTTTGATGAAATTCGTTGATTTAAAGTTAAGATATTTCCTACAACAATAATCATGAAAAACTGACCAAATAAATGGAAATCTCGACAGCCAATTTAAAATTGTTAAATATGAACAATATTCTGGAAACACAACTCATCCTGGATCAATAATCATGGGAGAAATTGACCAAAATGAAAATTTTGGAAGGCAAGCAAGAAATTGCTGAAATGTGAATAATATTCTGGGAACACATCTTTTGATAAAAAAAAATTATTTCAAGTGAACATATTAATTACCTGGATCCTTAATCGTGAGAAAAACTGTTCAAATCAATGGATATTATGGAAGGTCAGCAATGAATTGCTGAAATGTGAACAATAATTTGGGAATGTAGACAACATCCAAACTTCCATAGAAACATTATATGGAGCAAGGAGGCAAAAATTTCAAATCGTGGAACGTATAATAAAAAAAGCGTTTCATTATTAGAGATAATCCACTATTAGTTCATCCCCAAAATCTGCGAAGATGATTCAGTGTCAATGTTTGGTGTGGATTATTCAGAGGTAAAATTATCGGTCCTTTTTTGTACCATGGTTCTTTGACAAGACCACGTTACAATAATTTATTAACAAGAGTGTTGGAAGAGTTTTTCGATGATTTGAATATGGAGGCTCGTCAGATGATCTATTTTCATTATTTTAGTGACGTTAAAAGAATTTTACGGCACTGTTATGAAACTAGATGAATTGCTATAAATGTTCCTGTTAAGTGGCCCCTCGTTTACCGGATATAACACCATTTTTTTTATATTTAAGGAGTTTTTAAAAACGAGGTGTACAAATTAAAACACAATAATGTAATCAAATTGAGTAATTTCATTGAAACTATAATTAATAGAATTGATGGCCGAACTATGTTAAAAGCCACACGCGTCAATAGAAGGGCTCAAATATGTGTTCAGCAAGAAGGCGGTATTTCTGAACATTAAATCCATATCTCTTAGCATTTTGTCAAATCTGTATAATTAAAAATATTTTCTATTGAAAATATTGTATTTTTTCAACTTGAGTTAAAAAAACTATGGAGACTTTTTTGTTGAGAATATGATGATGAATCGAAATAAATAATAAAATATAAGGTGTTCCATTCAAAAAGATTTAATGTTATATGAAATATTTTCAGAACGCTCCTGTCAATGTTTTCTTTGTCTTCAGCATCGAAATGGCCATGAAAAATGCCACTTGTTTGCCCATTTAATCGAGTTTGTTGGCAATAGTGCCAACTAAATTTAGAACAGTAAAAGCAGCATAAGCACGTCCCAAATCTCTAGTATAGTTTCATTCCACTGATGTATCCACTACATTGATTTTTGTTATTGCACATCGATTCCTGGATCACTTGACAGCATAGAACATTTTCTTTCATGTAGCCTGGCAAGGTAGTTTGGCCACAAAAGCCATCCTAATAAATGGCGGATGCGCCGCTATGAATTTTACTTAGATTTTGTGCCCAAAAAAATCCTACATTCATTGAGTGCGTTGATTTCGCTGCTGATTCTGTCAGCATTCATGTTTCATTCTGCCAACACGAAAATAGACAACATATGATGGATATATTTAAAAATACACATTCTGAAAGAGCAGCATAAGCACGTCCCAAACCTCTGGGATAGTTTCTTCCACTGATGGTGGAACATCCAGTACATTTCAGATATTTTTGTTGTTGCACATCGATCTGACAGTTGAGAAAATTTACTTTCAATTTGACAAAACTGAATTCTGAGTAGGATTTCATTGAAATGCATCCACCATTTTCGTCGCAATGGAGCAAGGTCTTGATATTACTTTTAAAACAAATAATACTTCTGAAAACGCACAAAAGAACGTATAGGTGTATAAATGCTTGTGAGGCTGCACGACCCTCTTACAATCTACTTCTGTAAGCATATCAGTAATAATAAACATAAAGTTAAAGAAGTAGACGGAAGTAGTAGTCCATAATAGATATTTATGATGTAAGGACCAGAATGGTTGTGTATGATCCAAATTTCATACAAAATTTTAAATTCCGACGATTTCTTTAAAAAATAGATTAGTTTGATTTAAATTAAAGATATTTCCTGGAACATTAATCGTGAAAGAAACTGATCAAATGAATGGAAATCTTGGAAGGCAAGCAACAAGTTCTATATGAACAATATTTTGAGAACACAACTTTCGACGAAAAATATTGATAAAAAGCAAATACAGTTCCTGGAACATCGTGACGAAATCAAAGGAAATTTTTGAAGGCAAGTAATAGATTGCTGAAATGTGAACATAATTTTGGAAAAACAATTCTTAATGAAAAATTCTGATTTGAGTAGAGTAGAAACTTTGTGCCATACTAGGAAATTATAGACCTCATAATAGAATGATTCATGATCATTTTTGGCAAATAAATTTCAGAAGATCAGGCGAGTTGTATTCACAGATAACCACTTCCCAAAATAACAAAACACACTTGAGAATAAATGTATTTTGGAAACAAAAACTTACAATTCTATTAGATTCTGTGATGTTGTACTACTGACTTCATTTTTGGAGTATTATTTGCAATTCAAACTTTTCGTGAAATCTAAGACTTTTGTGTAAAATTATCTTCCAAAGATGTTTCGGCGTGTAGTGAATCCGACTCATGGGTCAAGGGTCCGGGGATCGATTACTGGCTGGGACAAGAATTTTTTTTTTAATTATTCTGCATACTGACCAGGAATAGTCGTCCACCATTCATTGTTTGATTCAAATCAACAGTGCATCTCCTAAGGTGTCGTATGGAGTTAGCAACAAAGTCTACAAGAACACCAAGGACCTAGGTCGATAGTCATTCGACGCATTTCAGTGAATACAATTATTGCTACTACCACTATCTTTCAATGAACCCTTGAAACAAAACCGGATTTTTCAAAACCTTCATGAATTATTAATAATATGGCATATTAGCGGTTCTAGCTTCATGAGATGATGTTCGAAATATTCAATCAATCAATTCAAAACATGATATAATGTATAAATCTTGTTTTGTAGGAACGAGGATTGGGCAAGCTTCGGACTGCTTCGTTTACTGGAAAGATCCCATGACCAATGACACATGGGGTTTGAACTTCACTTCTCCTATCGATGCGAAGCAGTTTAGAGAATGTTGTGTAAGTATTAATTTTTTTTTGATGGTACGTTCACAAACTAGATATGCAATCGAATAGAATCAGAATATTATAGTTACTTCATTGTCCATGGAAAACATTTTGAGTAAAACAATACATCAAAGAAAATTTACAATAGTTATACATAAGTGGTAAATATTTTCGATATGAATAGATTATAGTCGGTTAGATTAGATTGGCGCTATAATAATGATATGCTTGGCATTTATGATCGATTCGGCCGTTATAGTATCTTGAACAAACTACTGTGTTAGCGAAACATGCCGTGAATTTAAAGTAAAGTTTGTGAGGATCTGATTATTCCCGTGTATTTCTGCTATAGGCTTGGCAATCAAAATAATGAATCTTGACAAAGCTTGTCAAAGTTATTGAAAATTTTAATTAGAGATACTTTTAGAATAGGTTTCAAAGTGTGAAGTGATGCAAATAAAAAATTTCGTTTTCATAGAACATTCGAATGTCTATGAATATATTCTTAATTCTTCCTAACTATCTAGTAACCCATCTCTCCTATAACAGAAATGAACTACGGTCATGAAAATTTGGAGGTTGTGAAATATGGGAAAAATACATTCAGACAATTAGTTTCAAAGCTTTGTCGTTGGCTGAGAGAATAGTAATTTATGTCACAATTCCGAAAAATACTGTAGTTTTGAACAAGTAGACAAAATTCTAGGTCGAATCGTAGGCGAATCCTGAAAGTCTGTGTGTCCAAAAAACAGTTTTTCCTGTACCTATCTAACTACTTCTTGGATTAGGCCAGAAAAATGCTACTTTCTTAAAGATAAAGCGTACGGCAAGTAAGTACTTTCCTGATAGTTAAAATAAATATATTCAATCCTACTAGGAATGACTGTCGTAATTGAAAATTGTCAGGGATTATAATCTTATAGAAAATGGACAATCTGCAGAAATTATGCCTCCTAACCTAATAGGATATAACGAGTTTCTCGAAAACATGAAAATTGCAGATACGTCTTCGATAAGCATGGCAGAATACACATTTTTGAAATTCTTGGGGCTAAGGACCTTACACGGTTTCTCTAAAAGATCATTTTACTGATAATCATAGCCAGTATTGAAATAGAGCTCCATTAGTTGAATTCAACGTGAGGAGAAAGTATCAATCCTACATTCAGTCTCAAAGTATTCCACAAAATTTTTATCTGAATACATGCCAGGTCTCAGTTAATTTGATGTCCATACCATCTACGCCTGGTATCCTGTCCCTGGAGGCACTGCTAACCATGACTAATATTTCATACTCACCTGTTCATTCCTGAACCCAGTATCAGCTTAAACGAATTTCTCGTACGATCCAATTACTGGCTTTCAAAAGTCACCAAGTTTCTGTATTCTCAATCATCTTGCCATATTATTACAACGATGCCTAAACTGATTTTGGTGTCACTTTAAAAATGTTGAATAAAATATACTGAATAGATGGCTTTATCTCAATCAAATCAATTTTACAGTGAAAAAAACAATTTTTCATGATGGTAAACCGCAACGGAAATAGTATTACTCCAAATCAAATTACTAATCTGCTTATATTATGTTGTGAAAGGTCATTGTCCTCATTGAATCTATACAAATACTACGTAGTCCAGTATTATAGCTGTAATATTTGACGTATTTGAATAATTACCGAATCTTAATTGCTTTAACATACCGAATCTTCCTTGGTCGCCATGAAATTAAGAGATAACTTTTCAATACTTTCATGAAAAAAAAATTCTATTGATCAACTAATACTGTCAATAATTCATCACGGAAAAAGGCTTTCATTTTTGACGAAAAGTTCCACTGCTGAATGAAAGTTTGGGGCACATGAAAATAGAAGAAAAATAGTGGCATATACATATTTTCTACACCGAAAGGCAGAATTTGGATTCATATTGAAAAAAAATGAAAACTTGAATATTTCAGTAAACTTCACTATTCATGAAACCCTCCATCTCTCATCGAATTGAAAAAAGCACCACCATTGCTGTAAAAAGGCGAAAGCATAATGAAGATGATTTTAGGGTTCAGTTTCGTGTGAAGTCTCCTTCTGTTGATCTATGTTCAATGGTCTTGACAGAAATAGAAAGAAATAGGCACCTTCCATAACCTACCAAGGACATGAGGAAAAACAGTAGAAGTTTTGAGCCGATTTGGCGCCTCCTCCCACCACTGTCATATCATCGGTGATATTCACGGTTCTGTCTGTCTCGTGCATAGGTACAATTGTTTGACTGGTAATTTGATATTCACCAGTAGCAGTTAGGTAAATTCTTGGTTGGCCTTGATGGAGGTTTTGTGTTTGTATTCAGAGTTGTATGCACGTGTCACCTCTATGTTCACTCTCTACAAATTCACATTCTATGTAAAATGTGTGTACGTAAAAAGAATAATAAATGTGATTTTCATTTATCCTCACCAAAAACTTGTTACGATGCAACATTTTTAGAGAGGATGCATTTCTGCACACTACAAAAATACAGCGAGAATTCTCAAGCTCTCATTACTTTTTGCCTTGGTATATCTCAATGAGTACTGCGAATGATGATGGGGCTGAGAAATAAAGACCAACATGTACGACCTGTACTTGTTTTCAGACTCGAAGACTTGTTCTTCTTCTTATAGAAGCAACTGCTGAGCTGGTTTATGAAACGACGGACAATAACACTCATTACAGGTTTCTATTCGGTAGAAATATTATTGAGAATATTCTGCGGTTCTCTATAATAATTTGTCGATGAATTACTTCTTGGATGTGTTTATACTTTACCCAAGAGGTTTTTTGAAGAATTAGTGTCTTCTTCAATAAATCAGCCTTCAACCAATCAATTTCTTTGAAATTATTGATTATAAATAGATATACATTCTTTATTATTAATATCAATATCAAAGGATTGTGACATTTATTCGTAATATTCATTTATATGCTGAAATTGTGCTGTAGAGGCGGGGAATGTGGTCAGTCATATCATACTCAAATACATATAAATAAAATCTGATTCGAAAATCGAACTTTTTACAATAATTTAGTTCGGACAAGTTTCACTACTTGGACTTGATATCCCGCTTCAATATAAGACTCTGAATACATTTTATTCTCTATCCAATCATTATTATCATATATTCATAGAGTTTGAATCGGTTAATTTCATTCTACTCACATTTTTTGTCAATATCACTTTCATTATTATAAGTTCCTTTTTTCCAGTCAATTTTTTTTATTACTGTTTGCTAATATTCTGCAATATATCCAAGCTTTTTTCCCGTAAATTTTCCACTGAGTCAGGCAATAAATATAATATGTCACAATTACCATTCAACTTGTATATGATATATAACTGATAAGTTTCATTGCTAGGTATATCGAGTACAGGGTGGCCCATTTTGTCAATAATGAAAATGAATTATATAACCGAGTATTGCGCTTTAACCAATACCTTATGTATTTTCGTCGGCAAGTCTCTAACAAAAAACAGCTACGATTGCCGAAGTTTTCATTTTTATTCAAGTTTGTACACCAACTAGAATTAAATGAGAAATAAGCAAGAAAATAAAAGTTGGCCAACTCTCAACTCATCTCATTCAGTATGAGAATTGAAGATATTGAAAATACAAATGTACATGTGCTGATGGAACTTTTGACAGCACTGATAGCAGAAATGAAATCGGGGACAAGATAGCCGTGATTTTATTGGTTGATTCTTATACATCTTCATTATTGTTGTTTCTTGTCTTATTCCTTATTTTTTCAATCTCATTTGCAATTTGAACCAACAAATACACGGGTAACTAGTACTGATTCCATTCGAAATATTCTTTTATCAATCATTCAATTAAAGTGCTTATGACTGCAATCTATACAATCTACACAATCTACTCTACTTCACACTCTCTACAGTACATATATATAATCTACTTCAAAAAACATGACATCTTCCTCAGAAGGAATTGAAATGTTACTGAAATGATTCAATATAAAATGTACCCGTGAATTTCGTTCAGTGTCTGTATGTAATATTGCAAAATAAACTCTGCAGCAAGCTTATTACATGTTCAATTTCAGACACGTTGCATGTTTTAATTCACTCATAGGTAACTCTGCAAGTTCATTTTGTTAGATTTATTTTACTTGGTTTTGAAGTAATATTATAAAAAGTTTAAAAATGCAACGTTGATGTAAGCGTAATGTAATGGTAAAAGGTGAGTTTCATATGTTATATGTGTGTTTTCACCTATCCCATGTAATGTATCATGTTCAGTGGGTTGAATAACTCATTCTTTTACTTATGTTTTTGAGGGATATAATAAGGTTTTTGTTGATTAAACAAATTCAGTTCGGGTTGGTATTTTGACCCCTCGTGCACGAAATCATGTACAGGTCACGTAGCATTCATGTAATTTTTCCTTCGATGAGAGGAATGAGTATCAGTGTCATTCACACATTTCTAACCCCTCACCACACAGTGGCGGATCCAGGATTTCTTTCAGGCGGGCAGAGTACCGAATTCACATGAATGTTATACAGAAGGAATTGTTCAAAGAAGTCATTTATATAACCAGTTCAAAATGTAGGGGGGCCGCCCCCTACGCCTCCTGAATCCGCCTCTGTCACCACACCCCCATCGTCCTATCATCCCCTCCGACAGTAGCTTCCCTAAAAATGCTTATTAAACGCAGTGTGATTTGTTGCAGTCGCCATCATTCAAGTTTTCCCGCAAGGCTTCTTCGTCGTACTCTCTGAAGCTGGAGCCGCCCAACAAGCAGAAATTCAAGACGAAGAGAAAGCCGCTCAGCACGCCCGCCTCACCAAGCCGACCGGCCAGGGAGCCGCAATGCACGTGCATGACTTCGGAGCAATACGCAAGACTGAAAGCGCAGGATCCAAGATACAGGGGTGAGTCGATGATTACTACAAACAGAATGATTCACCGGTTCTTCATAGTCTTCATACTGATCTTCATACTGATCAACTTTCCGATGCACTTGAACCGTGAAGTTGTACAGAGCGGTCACCATCACGATTCGAAGTTAATAATAATAATTTCAATGTCTACTGAAAACTAGAAAGTATTTCTATAAAAACAGTAAAGAAGAAGGCGTCACGAAATGGGTACTCAGTACTTAGTAAAAATAAAATATCACAATGAACAAATATATGAAAAAAAAAAGAAATAAACATACAGTGCGGTTTCAATAATCTTCTCCATCTTGAAAATTTTGTCCCGTTATTTCACATCAATCCATTCAAATGTTATCATGGTCTGTTAAGAACAGAAATTCAGATCCGCGAGATCCGCACTTATTTTGATATTTCAAATGCATATTGTGAAAAAACGTAAAACGAAAATCTAAAAAATTCAGATTGTTAAAAAGAGGATGATGTGACAAATGACCCCCCACGCCATTTAAAATACTTTAGTTGATGTGCCCCCCCACGCCATCTATCGAGCAATCATAATGTGTTCCATTTCAAAAAATAGTATCGGTGAATCCCTCCAAACGGTTTTTTTATGTTTGTACGTCAAACCGTTCAAAAGTTAACAGGGGGGTCTATTAAAAGCCGCACTGTATAATATAATAAAAGAAAATACGAAACAAAGGAAAAATAGAATCTGCAAAGGAACACGACATTATTAAAAAATTGAATTAAAATTAAAATTAAAAATTTTGAGCTTAGATCAGAAAATATGGATTCGTTAGAAAAAATTGTTGAAATTGCTATATCCGTCAACCCACACCTTTCAACGTGTGATGCCATGTTTGGTGGGTTGGATTGAATCTGACGGGCCAGATGCAGGGTTTACCCGTGAGAGTGTCCCTTGAAACTGAGACCGGCTGGGGTCTATTGTATTATTCTATCGTCAGTGGTTGCCAGTTGAATGGGCCTGTGTCTTTTACCAGGTTTAATGGTACATAGTAATAGCTACATCCATCAATTCATTATTAGTTATAATATCTCAAGAGCATTTATAACTACAAAATCATTATGAATTATGAATTTGTCTATGAAACAAGGAATTTCTTCTGACGAACTGAAAACAGCACATGTGTTACTAGTTTTTCGAATGGGCGACTCAAATCTTTATGAAAACTACCGAGGAATCAGTCTCTACTCTAGTATTTTCAAACTGTTCTAGTTAAATATTAAGAACCAACTGCCAATAAACTCATCTCACATAATCAACATGGTTACACCCAAAACAAGTAAGACCACCGATAGAACTGAACCATATCTAGTCAGAGCTATTGAAAAATGAATTGAAATATAACAGCCACAACACATTGAACAGTCACTTCTACGTGGTAACATCGTACCTAATATAATTACTGATATCATAAGCCAACAATATAATACCAGAAAGTTCCCAAAGACGCAAACTAGTTTAATGTTCGTGCAATTAACTTCAATATAATTTCATCCTCGAAGCGATAAACTAATAGAATCACTTGAAATCGATTGACAATCAGTTACCTCATCTTCAATCTTCGATAGTACCTATTTTGAAATGATAATCAGATAAATTTCTAGAAATTTGAAATATCCAGTTTAAATTCAGATGAAACATTTTTGGAACGTGCTGCTGTGTAAATACATCAGTTAGATGAAGTTTCAAATGAGAACAGGAATGGATAATAAAAAAGTAAAAATATTCGGAAATCATCAAAATATTGTATTGGCTTTGGGAGAGTTCGCACAAATATAATTACGGTGGTGGAGGGAAGAATTTAAAAATATCTCGCAATCATAAAGGATTGTCTTAATTTTTTATAAATTTACGAATTATTTGAAAAAAAGATGTACAGTGAGTTTTTTCTAAAAATACAGAAATATTAGTTTTTGGTAGATTTTTCAAACTCCCTTAGTCCATTGTTTATTACTTACTAAGTTACTATAAATATATGAAATGTTGTTGAAATTCGACGATTCGGCTCCGATTTTGGAGAGATTTTCAAGAACTGAAAAAGAAGGAAAATTATTGAAAAGGAGAAAGGTAATTCTACACTAAGGTCTCAATCTGCCTACTCCCCATATCTCGTCACTGGCTCTCTCTGAGGTCTCAATCTGCCTACTCCTTCAGTTGATTCGAAGATTGAGAACCCTGACGTCAGAGGCTGTTACTGGGCCTCGTGCCTCACTTTGACTTGAATGATTGATAATATGGTTCATGACTATCAGAGATTAAAGAGAGATCAAAGAACTGGTGATCTGATTATGTATGACAAATATTAATTGAAGAAATATTCTGGCTGTGCCCTTATAGCAAGCAACCCTAAGAACATTTTTGTATGTTTTCGTTATATTGAATATAAGAAATTGAGTTTTAACTGTAGTAGCCTTTCACACAACGGATCTTTATCCATAATACTGGGTGATCAGTCAACTTGTATGTATACTATTTATAGTAAGTTTGTTCAGATTCGTTTCTGTGGTTAGATATTTGAACCACGTCTAGAATTTTTTTAAATTCGACCTTTCGGCTCCGATATTGGAGCCATTTTCAAGAACTGAAAAAGAAACAAAATGAATGAAAAGGAGAAACATAATTCTACACTGAGGGTTCTCAATCTTCGAAAGAACTGAAGGAGTAGGCAGATTGAGACCTCAGAGAGAGCCAGTGACGAGACATGGGGAGTAGGCAGATTGAGACCTCAGTGTAGAATTACCTTTCTCCCTTTAATTAATTTTCTTTCTTTTTCAGTTCTTGAAAATGTCTCCAAAATAGGAGCCGAAACGTCGAATTTCAACAAATTTTAGACCCGGTTCAACCCGAACTTTCAGTTTTCATATATTTATAGTAACTTAGTAAGTAATAAACAATGGACTAAGGGAGTTTGAAAAATCTACCAAAAACTAATATTTCTGTATTTTTTGAAAAAAATTCACTGTAAATATTTTTTTTAAATAATTCGTGAATTTATAAAAAATTAAGATAATCCTTTATGATTGCGAGTTATTTTTAAATTCTTCCCTCCACCACCGTATACACAGAAAATTATATTAATTAACTTATTAATTACACTGGTCTGCAAAAAAAATTTTTTTTTTTCTCCTTCTTGCTTTCATGCATGAATTCATCATATTTTGTGCTCTAAACACGGAATCTGACATACAATTAAGTACCACACGTAGATTTCCAATATAATATTTATTTAATTAACAAACAATATTATTAAAATACCAATTATCATAACGAAATGAAAAAATATTACGGTCTAAGTTTTACAGTGAAAAATCCTAAATTATAGTCACAAAATGAATATATATCGGTCAGTTATCTCATTATATGGTGAGAAAATTTGTTATTTTGTGGTTTTTTTCCTTTTCATCGTTTCTATTGGTGTTTCTCGGCGAATTGACCAACAGAAATCAGCAAGCATTGCTGCTGACCATTTCCCACTGTAGCGTTTTTCAATCTGCATTATATCCTGATGAAACCTTTCACCATGCTCATCTGATACGGCTCCCAGATTTTCAGGAAAGAAATCTAAATGAGAGTTCAAAAAATGAATCTTGAGTGACATATTGCATCCTAAAGCTTTATAAGCAGAAAGAAGCTTCCGAATGATTTGTCGGTAATTCTCACTTTTTGTATTCCCAAGAAAATTATGACAAACTTCTTTAAAAGCCACCCAAGCTTTTTTTTCTGCTTCGCTCAACTTCGAATCAAAAGCTTCATCTTTCATTAGCTCACGTATCTGCGGACCTACAAAAATTCCTTCCTTCAATTTTGCGTCACTGATTCGAGGAAATTTTGTTTTAAGATATTGAAAACCTGCACCATCTTTATTCATAGCTTTCACAAAGTTTTTCATGAGTCCCAACTTTATATGAAGTGGTGGCAGAAAAATTTTCTCACTTGGCACTAAAGGTTTCTGAGACACATTTTTAAGCCCAGGAGTTAAACTTTTTCTTAGTGGCCAAGTTTTTATTTTGTAATGTTTTTCTCTTGCGCGACTGTCCCACTCACAAAGAAAACAGCAAAACTTTGTGTATCCTCCTTGTAATCCAGTGAGTATAGCGACGACTTTCAAATCAGCACAAATATTCCATAAGTATTGGGAATATTCAATTTTTTCGAGTAATACCTCTAGGTTTACATAATTTTCCTTCATGTTTGTAGCATGTGCAACGGGCACAGATGGGTATTTATTACCATTATGGAGTAGAACGGCTTTTAAGCTTATTTTTGAAGCATCAATAAAAAGTCTCCATTCACTAGAATCTTCTGGAAAACTCAGTTCTTGAAGAAGCCCTGCAGCATCATTACAATATACCAAATCATCTTCTTTGAAAAAATAACTCGTAAAATCTTCTTGCCTCGTACGAAAATATGAAACTCTGGTACTTTTATCCAATAGATTCCACTGTTTTAATCTTGATCCAAGTAATTGCGCCTTAGATTTTGAAAGTCCCAAGTCTCTAACAAGATCATTTAAGTCACCTTGCTTAAGTAAATGAGGTTCTTTAGATGGACTGGAAGATCCAGACGAAGTGTATGAAGATGAAGATGTACCGGCAGAAAGAAAACTCGATTGAGATTGAAGACCAGAAATATTTTTATTTTCCACCTTCTCATTAATTGGTGGAATTGGAGGTAAAGTACCTTCACCACGAGGAATTGGTCTCTTTGCAGATGGGACGTTCGGGTATACAATCTTATTTTTATTTTTTTTCGAGAATCCTCGTGTTGATGTCATGCAAAAATAACAATCATTTTCATGATTCTGAGGCTCACTCCAAATCATTGGCATTGTAAACGGCATGGATTTGTGGCTTCCTTCAAGCCAACCTCTCAACGTTCTTGAGCAGCTATTGCAACATACTTTTGGCAACCAACTCTTATCTCGCTCATCGATAGAAAATCCAAAATATAGCTTATAAGCTGTTTTAACAAGATCTGTCATGACATTTCGCTGTGTTTTTAGTACGAATTCCCCACAAATGTAGCAAAAACAGTCGGTAGAATTTTTACAAGTTCGAGGCATTTTATAACCTAAAATTACATAAAATTTTATTGAAATAATTTTCAAACATCTATTTTATATTTATTGGCTCTGCTCATAAAAAAATACATAAACTACAAATAAAATACTCAAAACCAATATAGAGAACATGAACTTTATGCAAAACTTACCAAAATATTTGATACAAAATGTAAACAATTGAGAGACAAGTTTTCACTCAACTGTTGTGAAGTCACAGCGAATACTGCGCATGTGCGTTTGTAGCACCATTAAAATCACCTTCGGCACTTCCCTTCTTTCTCTTACAACTCGCTAAAACTTATTTTGTACATACACTATTTGTATATACACTGTTTATAACATTGACGCGCAAAAAAAATTAAAAAAAAACCCAAATTTTTGAAATTTAAAAAAATATTCATAGCAAAAAATCTAGACGTGATGGAAAAAATCGGCCAACGGGGATAGATTCAGAACATTTGAATCGTCATGTTTATGACAAAATTTTTTAAAGGAGGATTTCATTGCAGACCAGTGTTATATTTGTGTGAACTCTCCCAAAGCCAGTACAATATTTTGTGTGATTTCCGAATATTTTCACTTTTTTATTGTCCATTCCTGTTCTCATTTGAAACTTCATGTATTTACACAGCTGCACGATCCAAAAATGTTTCATCTGAATTTAAACTGGAAGGTCTTCTTTCTCTATTATCCCTTGAAAAATTGCCTCCTACACGGCATTTCACGTTTGAAAAAGGGTAAAACTTCGTAAGGGATTCTGGTTGATGAAGATGCTGTCTTATTTAGTTCGCCCGAAAAAAGACAGTGCAAGATGTCCATGCCTAATGGATCAGGTTCTTGAGTTGCAGATAATATCATCCATGGCCATTAAGTTTAATATAGTTATTCATGAAACTAGTTACGAAAAATTTCAATTTATGTAACGAAATGTTACGCAAAATGTACTTTCTTGACATACATTCGTTACATATAAAATTTCTTTCCTTTTGAAGCCTTTGAACTTCAATCAAAAAATATGTATATATGAACATCATGTGGATATCCTTTTATATTTGTTTCCATGTCATATTGTTGTCATTTTGGACAATCTTAAACCCATTTGAAATACTTGAAATATGTGGATATATTTAAACATCTTGAGTCTTGTGGATATCCTGATTTGTTTATTCCCTTAGCTCTGTCACTGATTCTGGTTCAGATATATCAAACAATGTATACGGCAAGTATAAATTCAGGACACTGGACGGGAGATGGCGGATTACAGGTAATCAGCTAGCCTGGTTGCATATAAATTTTTATTATGGTTGAGTTTTTTATCACTGAAGTATTATATTGATTACAGAACATAATCAATTACTCCAAATTCTTCAATTTGGTCAACAACAGATTGACAAAATGAAAATTGAATAAAAATCATCGAGCCTTTCGCTTATTTTATTTGAATAATTTTCATGTAGAATTGTGTTTACATACTTAACGAAAGGCAATAATAATTATAATAATACTCCATCATGTGGCCAATGATCTTAGCAATCGATGCCACTATAAAACAATGAATACTCCCTCATAAACACGCATAGAGTGTATCCAAAGGCAGAGCCTGAGCGGGTTGAGGACGGTTATTGTTGTCAGAGGTAATAAAGACGTTTATCATTATTATTATTTTAATCTGTTAGAAATTACCCGACTCTTCCGGAGGGCACGCTGGTGTATCACTAACCCCAGCAAACACTCCCCACGTCCGTGGGGTGAGTGATTACTGGGTCCGAGAGTCATGTGCCCTGAGAAGGCGGAGTGAACCAAGAATTACGGCCTTCTGTATTCTTCCGGCCAAGTTTTCAGCCGCATCACGGCAAGCCGCTATGATTCTCAAGTTTGAGAGCAATGTGTCCATCATTCCACCAAGGACCCCTATTATCAGAACCACCATCTTGACAGAATGGTTTGAGTATTATTATTATTTGCCGTGGCGCTACGAGGCGACTTACTGATTTTTTGTGGCGTATTCACTTTTCAGCTGTAGTAGAATCAGCACAGAATCAAAATAATCGAACCAATATTAGAAGACCAAATTTCTCAGTGAAGGAGTTTTTTTGACGCTAGTACTTGTGAAATTAGATAGATTGACTTATGAAAAAATTGTTGATAGAGTAAAGGAGGAATTTTTGAGTGTTTCCAATAACAAAAATTCGAGCTGACAGAGGGTGAAGATTTACCAATTTTACAACTTCTACTTCATTTACCAACATTTGGTGCTGAGAAATGAAAATTCTTTTGAATAAAAAAGACATAGTTGTACTTATAGTTATATAATTGCCTGAGAGTATATTCAAAAAGACAATCAGAATAAAACGGGATCTTCTTTGATTTTGTATAGGGTTATCATAAAAAAATGCATTGTTCATAAGCTATAAGCAAAAACCCAAAAAAGAAACTGATAAAAACAATTTTTTTTTGCAATTACTGCAGTTTTGATCACTTCTCACTTCTGACGCTCACTTGGGATTTTTTCCCTTTTGACTGACTGGAATGATGTATTCATTGACATCATCACTTATTTTCAATTTATCTTCAATTCAACCCACTTTTTTCAAGCCACAAAGAATGTGCAGAAACAACGATATAACTACTTCAATCTCACTGTTATGTAGATGTTCATATGTTGTTACCAAAAACACATTCAAAGTAGGAGAATTATTCAAAAACCTCAAAAATAAAGAAAAACAATACCTATACATACCCGCTACATTATGCACTTCTCATTATATTTATTTCTGATAATTACATTTTGTTCAAAACAATATTCTGTATTATTGAGAAATTTATCCATTTCAGGTTCTTCTACCCTTCCTAGAGCAACAACAAGAACGACTGACATAGATGGAAGAACAGACAAAGTAGCTGCTGCGACTTCTTCCACGAGCCTCTATGATAATGTTGGTGCTACTCAGACTGGATCTACACACGGTGAATATCAGCAAGGTAAAAACATTCATTTCATTATTCCAAACATTTATACTCTACTGTTGATATCGAGTAACCATTTTTGATTCCTCCCATAGAAACAAGTATATATTGAAATTCGGAGTGGAATCATCACATTCTAACCTCACCCAATGAAAGACTCGCTAGGCATATTTCGCAATTTTAACGATTTGACAAAATAT
Organism: Chrysolina americana; assembly: GCA_958502065.1. Taxonomy (NCBI): domain Eukaryota; kingdom Metazoa; phylum Arthropoda; class Insecta; order Coleoptera; family Chrysomelidae; genus Chrysolina; species Chrysolina americana. Next base: position 101,399,582 of record OY293410.1, read on the forward strand.
CGGGTTTTCATCTGCATAAATCGCGTATTTTAGCTGTATTCGGGAATCTCAATCTGATTTTTTTATAGGTACAAAAGGGACGCAACGAGAAGGTAGTCAAACAAAACAAATGAGAGATCGAGGGGTACAACCACAATCTGATACTAGTACCATGACTACTACCAGTTCCGGTACTGGACCGAAGACCGTTACTGCATCAGTTGGTACAGAAAATACTGTTGGATCTCAAGTGAGTGAGAAGACAGAATATACAATATTCACTTTGACGGGACGAAAAGTTCAAAAGCATATCTTTGTGTTTGTCTATTTATTGTGACGTGAATATTTCTTTCCCATATAGTTCCAACGCGATTGATAAAACTTGAGTCTAGTTCACGTAAACGTTAGGTTACGTAAAGCAGAAATAGAGAAAATTTGATCTATTAGAATCGTGTTGACTTTTTGTATGAACTTTCTGTATTGCGTTCTTACCTCTAGCCAATCAGAAGGCTTTTTGAAACGATTTATTCCGGTTGAAGTCACCTGGTGTAGAGCGTACTATTCAGAAAATCTAGACTGGTGTTGGTACATCTTTTATCTGTTCCTGTTGTATATCGATCGTAAAGTATTAAAATATAATTTTTTCCTGTAAAATTGAGTGAGCATGCATTGAATAGATGTAGTCACAAGAAGTGCAAAATATTTATAACAATTATTCAAATTTTGTATAGATAAGTCAGACTGAAACCCAATCTCAAACACAACCAACCGAATCATCAAAATCTGAAGGAACTCAAGCAGGAGGCAGTCTGACACCTAATACGAAGACATCTTCCACTTCAACTCGCCCACCTCTCAGAGAGAACCTCCACCACCAGCTCACCAATACTAAATCAGTCGATTATTCGGACATCGATATGGTGAGGGATGCTGAACTGAGATCTGCTCACCATCACAATGTGCTCAATAACAATATGACTGGCAGAAGAAGCAAATCAAAAAGTACGGAGGATATGAACAGAGAAAATGGTGAGTTTAGTCCGTCAATCCGTAAAATGGTAATTGATTCGCATTGTCCTGGGATAGTTAAGGGTTTTAAGGTGGTGTTTTTTGTGAAAATATCCAAATATTGATCGCGACCACACATTTGGACCTAAAAGAATATGGATAGGACAGTGAAGAGTATTCAGAATGTTGTGGAACGAAAGATGCTTGGATATTTTGAAATTTATTCGGTGTTAGACGATCTTACTGACAATTTGGGGCTTTTGTTCACGAACGCCCGTTGAGGGTAGGCTCGTTCCACTTCCGAATGGAGGTACTGAAACTAGTGTAAATATTATGTAGGCCCAATGTGTGATCAGTTGGGTATCAAGTTGGTTCACTATACAGGGTGTTCACCTTTTCTTCTTAAGTACTTGAAAATATCACAAAAACAGACTAATTCACTCACGATTATTTGGTAAGCACTGGTTCCATTCATCAGTTCTTAGGGCGCATATCTTCTAGTATTGGGTTTATTACTCCAGCACCATTGCAAGTTTATGATTATTTCGTAAAATTTGCTAGTATTACGTTTGGCTTCGAAGTGAACTGAAATAAAAACACTGAATTGAATCAAAATGAGGGCAATGAGGCATTCTCATTTCATAACACGGCATTGAAGAGTTACTAAAAATAAACGTAATTTGATTTCACAACAGGTGTTCGAAATGACCGCCACCACTTTCCATGCAGTCTCGCACGATGAAGTAACAAGTCACAAGCATGCTGAAAACTACCTTGTTGTCGCATCTTGAACGGCGTTGTTTATTTTCCCTCGTAAAATATCCCGGTTCTCGATATTCCAGTTTCATGGGGCATAAACTCAAACAATAACACTATCTCAATCTCATATCACAGGTACGTAAGTAACAAGAGCCTCCATGAACGACAATACCTAACTGAAATCCACTGTGACATTGTGAAAATCATTACCATAAATTTAAAAACATGCAGATCGGAAGTTTCGCCCATTTTCTTCCATGTTTGATCCCACCTCGTTGAACTATGACCTTTCAATTTTGCAGGCCAAAATGTCAGCCGGTACTCAAAGTTCGTGTTGACAACAACGGACATTTTCGTTTCTTCCTATCTCCTTTAATCTGTGACGTTACATCGTCATTTCGATAGCTGATCAAAAATTTACTTGAAATTTTAGATTGTTGATATTAATATTTTATCTAGGTTTCAACTACCTACCTAATTGCTTCAAAATTATTGCTTATTATTCGATTGAAATATCGAGTTCCTGGAAAAGTACCGTGATCCTATGAATGCAAGAAGCGATGTGATCGAAGAATACCACGACAACCAACATACGACTCTGAATCGATGAGCTCGCGAGCTTTGCCCTTAAAGGGGAACTGTTTGAAGGAAGAATATCGTTTACTTCATCATACAATCTTTCAACATTTCAAAGATATTTATTACGCGCCGGCCTATTTTTATCACCGCGTTTTCATCTAGATGTGCCGTTGATCTCTTGCCAGAGGTTCCCAAAAGTTCGCAAGAGTTTTCCGAAAACTTCAAAATCCAGTATTTTCCAAAATAACGTTTTTTCGAGAAAAATGTATTCATTCATTCCGCTTTGATGTTTCATTTTCTATTACCCATATCATTTATTGCTGCAATTTCTGAAATACCCTGTATATTTTCAAAATTGGTGTTTTGTTATTCTTAAAGTGATAAAAGTTTCATCATAATCTTAAGTGGTGTTATGAGGACGAATATGAATGAATAATAATTCTAGTTAAGATGACAACTTGACATTTTTTCGGTATTTATAGGTTGATTTAAAAAGGTGGTTCGTCATAACCATATCAAATATAAAGTGAAAACATTTTCTGAAGAATTGAAGATATTTTTATTTTGATTTTCCTGAACATTCTGATGTACATTTTCATAATTGTGGTGTTTTTAATAAAGTGCAGAACTTTCTTTATCGAAATACTAAACGAATATTTATAGACCGATTAATTAATTTTTCAGGAATCAACTTGGATAGCAACACTTTGAAGAGGATGCTAAAGCCGATGCCAAGTGCAGAAAGTCCGGTAACGTCTCCAGAAATGGGCCGCAGAAGATATAACTACAATAACACTCATAACCATCAGAGACATCCTAATAATAATGGTAGACATTCCGAACCCGAGTCTGGACATCCGCATCCTAGATCAGCAATGGCGCAGAACTCCAGGTTTTCAGGATCGAGGTGAGACAGGAATCTTGAAATATCGCCAATCTTGATCAAGCTCATCACAATTGACGTAAAAGTTGATGTAGTAACGTAATTCATCTAGAAAATCAATGCCCTTTTATTTCTGTTAGAGATTTCCAAATTTCAAATAGTGGTATATGAAGAATTGAACTGAAATCTAGAGGATCAGAAATCAAACAAATAATCACAAATGAGTTGAAGGGACATGGTAGATTTTTCCTATATCATTTTTTGTGTGTAAGAATAGCTATGAGGTAAACTCATTCTCATTCTGAACGCTACATCATAATCCATAAATTTTGTTGAACTATCCGTACTTCTTTTCTCGTAGTGATTAGGTTTTCACGAAATATCAACTGTCTTTTCAAGAACTAAATTGTGTTTGATCTCAAACTACAATCGAGAAGTGAAGCCTTTTCGTGCGCCATAGGAAATATACATATTAATTCTTTCAAGCAGTGTTAGAAAGTCGGTGGTTTTTGAGAGTGGTTTTGTCAAAAGAAAGGAATTCAAGTACCTAATGACACAACAAGATATGATACATAATACCACTTCGGAAGTTAGTGTTACCACACTGCACTCTGTTGAGATTTTGAATATGCATTTGTTGGTTATTCTAAGTGTATTATGGAAACCCATCTTCTGTTTACTCTTTCATATTCAATAATGAAGTTATTCAAAGATAGTTCATACCGTAGGATGAGAGTGATTGCTTATAAATTTTATAGTTGTAGTCTCAGCAGTATTTCGTACAATTGAGTTCTACCCAACAGAAAGTTTGGCTTATTCTTTTCTTTTTTTTTGCGAGAGAGATAGATATAACTGCTTTTCTTTTTAAGTTTTTTAGTAATCTAAAGAATTGGATACGTTTTTATTATGACAAATTATTTCAGTATAGCGTGTATCAATGTGAGATCGCTGTTGCCCTCTTTACAAGAGGTAAAACTTATTATTTCAGAACACAGTTTTGATATATTGTCGGTATGTGAAACATGGCTTAGAAATGACGTAACAGATCGTCAAATAAATATAGATGGCTATAACTTATTCAGATTAGATCGAAACACAAGAGGAGGAGGTTTATGTATATATATACGAAAAATAATCAGTTGTGAAATACTCAATCACCCAGTTCAATTTTGTGAACAACTTTGGTTAAAAGTGAAGCTAAAAAAGGAATTATTTGCCATAGGCGTGCTTTATAGGCCACCCTTTGAAGATGAAAACTCATTCATAAATGAATTCGAAGATACCTTAAGCTCAATCTATTCAAGGGTTGATAACGTTATTTGTACAGGGGACCTGAATATTAATCTCCTTAATTATGATAATGTTAACGTGAACAAGCTCTCCTCTATTCTAGAATCTTTTAATCTTACCCAAATTATAGATTCTCCCACAAGAATCACTGATTATACAGCTGCCTTACTTGATGTAATCATTATTGGTGGAGAGGATGTACTAGAGAAGGGTGTCATCGAAAATGGTGGAATATCTGATCATTTATTGGTATATTGCAAATTACGATTGAATAGGGATAGACAGGGACCAAAAATGTGCACATATAGAAACTTCAAATATTTCAATGAAAATGATTTCGAGAGAGACTTATTTTTAACACCATTCTTCAGAATATTTAACATGAATGATATTGATGAAAAAATATCTTTTTTGGTAAACTGTATGAATAACTTACTTGATAGACATGCACCGATTATCACATCAAGAGTTACAAAAAAAAGAGCTCCGTGGCTAACAAGCGTTATAAGGGGGATGATGGCAACAAGAGACAAAGCATTAAAACGATATAGGTCATCCAAGTCAGACATCCATTTACAGTTCTACAAAGATATGAGGAACTATGTAAATCAAGCAGTCAAAAGAGAAAAACGAGCATATATAATACATACATATGGCCAAAAAAACTCAAAGGAAATGTGGAAGACCTTGAAACATAATAATTTTTTACCCCAGAACTCATTTGAGATTTCTAATAATATGAAAAATCCTGATGATATTAATAATTTCTTCATCAACTCAGTACCCTCAACTGAACCTCCTCAGGAATTATTTTCATTTTACAGGAATCACAAACTAGCGGACAATAATTTTACTTTTAAAGAAATAAATGACTCATTTGTTTATCAAACGATCTGTCAGATCAAAACGAATGCAGCAGGATGTGACAATTTGAATATTAGATATATAAGATTATGCTGCCCTCACATCATAACTTATATCACCCATATAGTAAACTTTGCTCTAACAAACAATGCTTTTCCAGCAGCATGGAGAAGTGCAGTTGTAAAAGTGTTACCTAAAAAATCCAACCCATCTGAATATAATCATCTCCGACCAATCAGTATTCTACCTACTTTCTCAAAAATTTTGGAAAAGGCACTAGAGATACAGCTAAAAGAACATCTTGATCATTTCTCGTTATTACCTTCAATACAATCGGGCTTTCGCAAAGGATATAGCTGTACAACTGCACTTCTACATATTGTAGATGATATAATCAGGGCAAAAGATCAAGGAAATTGTTCAGTTCTTATCTTATTGGATTTCAGTAGAGCGTTTGACACGATAAGTAATGATTTGTTACTAGTCATTTTACATTACATAGGTCTCTCTAAAAATGCTGTCTCACTGATTGAATCATTTCTGAAAAATCGAAAACAAAAAGTTACTATTGATGGAACTGACTCTCATTATCTTGATGTTCATTCAGGTGTTCCACAAGGGTCTATTTTGGGGCCCCTGCTATTTGCTATTTATACAATCAATTTAGTGAACTGTCTTCAGCATTGTGAAATCCATATGTATGCCGATGACACCCAGCTCTATTACAGCTTTCCACATCAAGCAGTAGAAAATGCTTGTTCACGCATAAATAAGGACCTTGCGGCTTTTACTCAAACAGCTTTGAATCATGGCTTAATCATAAATAATGATAAATCGAAAGCTCTTGTATTCGGCTCAAAAAACAATCGTACTCTCATTCTTCATTCTGTGAATATAAACATATACAATGTGAATCTTGAAATAGCGGAGAGTGCGAAAAGTTTGGGCGTTGTGCTCGACTCTGATTTGAGATTTGATAATCACATCAATAAAATATTACAACGTGCATATTTTATGTTGAGAGTTATCTATAGTCAAAGGCATTTTTTTCCATTGAGACTGAAAGCTACATTATGTGAAACACTTGTTTTATCAAATTTTACCTATGCAGACGTACTGTATAGCCCTTTTTTAACCAGCCAATATGTAGGAAAGATACAAAAAGTTCAAAATTCTTGTCTACGTCTCATCTATGGCATAAGACGTCGTCAAAGAATTTCACACAAATTGAAAGATATTGGCTGGTTGAATATGGAAAATAGACGAACTCTGCATTCTGCAATTCTCTTCCACAAAGTTATTATTAGTAAAACTCCCTCATATCTGCATAGGAAAATTACATATAGAGCCGACGTACACAATCTCAATGTGAGAAATAAAGGATTGCTCACCCCACCCAGATTCAAATCAGAGTTTTTCAGACGTAGCTTCAGCTTTCAAATATGCGCAATCTACAATAGCACACCTGAACATATAAAACAAAGTGGGTTACAGCGATTTCGACTGAACTTGAAAAGTCATTTATTGAATTCACAATAAAATCCAGATATTTCTCTCGTATTTTATATTATACTGGACAAATAAAAATTACTTCATGTATACCGCAGCGAGTTTAAGGTTAAGTGGAAGAACAATTAATAGCGACTGGCCCCAGGGTTGGTCTTTATAAAAATTGAACTTCGCCTTTTAATTTCATTCCGTACCATTATATTTACAAGCTTTTTTTTTTTTGTTGATTTTTGTATTATTTTAACGAATGGAAATAATAAAGACGGTTATTATTATTATTATTATTATTATTATTAATGGGCACATTTCGAACATATCTGTGTTTAAACCAAGTGTTCCACAAACCTATGATATTAAAAACTTTATATGTTTTCAGAACATAATATTTATAATTATACTGTAACTACAATGAGCTCGGCTATGTTTATGTCATCAATTTTGACTGGTGAAATATAACTAATACTCTCAGGATCCCATTTCCAGGGCAAAGGAATTACATTATGCCCAGTAGAATTCAATTGCTAGCGAATATCGTGCGATTTCCTGTCATGTTTGTTTTGATTCCTCCTCTTCCAGTCGATGACTACTCTGGGTCTTTCTCCTAGTCTTTTTATATCTTGATGCTTTTCCAGTAATCATCCACTGCTATAGTTCTACAAATTTGTCGTTTCCTTCTCTTCTGCTCTTCTGCAATGTGAGAAGCCGTCTGGATATGATCTCTGCGAAAAGGCATCTGTATTTTCATGGTGACTCTCCACTCGATGTTTGATCTCTGAGTTAAGTTCTTAGAGTCTCTCGATCCAGCGTGCTACTAGAGCCTCAAAATCTTCGAACTATAGAAGCTGCAGAGATGCATGGTAGGTGTCCAACAGAAATATCCCAAGTACACCAATTCTTCGACAACAATCAACAGTTTCCATCTGGTGACACAGTTATTACGCTTTGATGAAAATATTGTTGAAGTCACCAAAGACTTTTTTCAGGTCCAATCTGATCTGGGATAGGGCAGCTTTGATAGGTGATAGCTTAGAACTGGCGCACTGATGATAGCAAACATCATCACATATAGGCGATTGCAAGTGCACAATACATTACTGGCAGCGCATATAGCACACTTTCTGCACCAATCCTTGGTCACCTTGACAATTGAGCCAGTAAAATCGTTGCCTCAATCTATATGGATCTTCGTTGCACTCAGATGTTTTCTCGTGGCACCATCATTAATTTCTTGAAGCACTTGCTTCTCCTTCTGAACGGATCTTATCATTCCTCAGACCATGGAAACTGTATTTGTTCTTTCTTGAGCCTGGTTAGTAGTTTAGCGATGTTAACAAACAACAGCACATATCAAAAATAAATAGTAGGTGCGCAAACCAAGAAAACAACAAAGCTGGTGTGTATCTTTTGAAATGGGTCATTCATTCACTACTCTGATATTCTGTTCTTCTACTGCAGAAAAGTGAAGATATCGTAATTCCTTCTGGAACAGAGGACATATCTTGAAGCTCAGTTTCAGAAATACCTTTCACATGATACTTCTCCATTTTGTCTTCGAGATATACTAGACATGTCTTTCAGGAGAGCCCGTTCAATCACAAAAATGTAGCCGTATCATTGCCGAGTCCTAATGGCACTTTTTTCAGTTTACTTAGAATGAAATTATCATTTCCAGTGGCGACCCAGACAGTAATCCAATTGATACTAGGACAAATCATTGTACTCCACAGTTTTTATTTTTACTTTTAATTTTTGTTTAAGACTAGAAAATCAATTCCTCGAGTTGATTTGTAAGAGTCAATTCAGAAACATGAAAAAACTCATTTCACAAAAATCAGATCAAAGGTAGCCGGGCACAATCTCGACAACTGAGAATTTGTATCAACGTTTGCCAGCCTGTGACATGTTATTTGATGTATTCCTGTTTGTCTAGTCTGCGGAATCATCATGACAAATATTTACAATACCGCTGAATGCGCAGATATGTTCTGTTCACCGGTAGGTCCTGTGATGGTAATGCGCGCGTTTCAGTAGTTAATAACGCTCATACGCAAATTATGATTTCATTCTTATTGAACTAAAACGAGCCCGTTTTTATGTAAAATAATCACTGCGAATGTTATCAAACTAAGCCCAAAGGTTTTTGAGTAATCAAGAAATAACAGTTTTTTTTTTTTAATTTGGCACACCGTATTTCGGAAACGATGTTAGTTAGGACACATACTCATAAAAAATCTTGGTTGTACATAAAGAATCTATCCCAAACTTTTGACGGATTAACCCAGCGTCACCCTGTACATACATACTTCCACAAGTTTGTCAAACACAATGTACGGAAGGTATTGTTGAAATATGTTCAATGAAAATGAATTTCCTAGAGCATCGACCATTTTTGAGTTATTTATTTCTCTGTCGGAACAATTATAAAAATGTCTAACCGATATGTGTAAAGAAAGATCGGTGGGAAATTCCCGCAATGAAAACAATTGACGGAATATGAAACAATACCAGAAGTCTAGAAATTTATTTTGAAATTACCATGACTCCCTTGTGTTCTATTTCAGATCTTCCCACGAGATTGGAAGAGGATATCCTGGACGAGGCTTGTACTTAGAACTGGAGAGGGGAGCAGGAGGAGATTTTTCCCCACCTTCCGACAATGTTATTTTTGATAACCAGTGCTATGCTACTACACCAAGTTCCAGTAATGGAAATTCTGATCCTGAACAAACCCAACACCACTATGGACGCCATAGGCATATGCACCAACAGATGAATCAAGTGAGCAACTACTGCATCATAATCCTTGTCAAATGGCTCAAAAATTTACAAAATTTCAATTTTACGTTATTTCATCACATCGGTCAACACATTAAAAAAATTCGAAACGTTTCAAACGATTGTAACTTTTCAACATAACGTCAGTTTTTTTCATCTACTTGTTCGACAGGAAGTGACCATAACTTCTGTTCTTGTGTTCCTCAGATGCAACCCAGTACATTTCTCTAGCCTGCCTTATTTGCGTTGAAACTGTCTTTTCAGTCATATTCAATGAAATTGGAGAAAAACTATTGTTTTCATTGCTAACGTTTTGAACTATATTCAGTTCATCATCAGGACTATGTCACGATGGATTTTTTCGAAAATTTGTGTTACTTGCCAGAATCTACTTTACCTCGACCAGAATAAAAGTTTGATTTACCAAAAATTCGTTGCCTTTGTTTTAAATGATTAGAATAATTTTAAAAACATACATTTTCTGATGCATCAAATGTAGTTTACCAAATTATGTGTAAGAACTATCCTTAATATGGGGCAAACAAAAGGTCACAGTTTCAACTCTACGACACCCATCGTTTTTTGATATAATCTTTTTATCCAAAAGACTACTCAGTGAAACCATCAGAAAAGATATCGAAGGCTCCTATCAGGTATTCTAGGTTAATCATCTAATCATGTCTGATGTTTATATTACCCTTCTTTTTCGGTCCGTTTTCTGAAATATCAAAAAAATAAATTTGTACTTGGCACCAAAATGATTTTCTCATTTTAATCTGAGTATTATTTTCCAGGTGTATGTGTTAATCATTTGATTATCTGTGTATCTGAAAATTAGTATTTCAAACATTGTTTTCAGCATTTCAAACACAGGAAAATTTATTTCTGGTGAATCCTCCTGAATATTCAAACTTTTATTCTCATCGAGGTATAATTTGCTCTGATGGAGAATATTCAATAGTTCAAACTTTGGCATTGAAATCAATAGTTTTTGATCCGCATCTCTGCCAAACCTCCAGAAAAGCAAATTCAGGATCACTAAACTTATGAGTTATCAATTTTCACAATCTCTACCTTCAAAAGTGACACTCAATGACACATTTCACATTTTTCAGAACGCAAATACAACACCAACCCCTGGCTCACCTACCAGTAGACTTCTCCTAGAATACGAAATGCATCTCAGGAATACTTTGGCGAAAGGAATGGATGCTGAGAGTTATAGTTTACATACATTCGAGGCTCTATTGACTCAGAGTATGGAAAACCTAGGTGGGTATTCCATGTATATTTTCATTAAGCAAAACTTAGACAAATGGTATGGGATTTCACAAGATAGTCATTAGTTTAATGTCCGTTGTCGCAGTTGTTTTCTCTCAGAAATATGCCTTTATTTTCCACTCCGTGAGAATATCAGGAGATATCATTCCATTTGTTCGTTACTACTATGAATATAATTGCACAACATTCTTCAAGGTAAAACAACAACAATTATAGAAGTTCACTAAATACATCTAATGATCAAAGCCACGTGATGGCACTTATGCACATACAATTGAAGGTCACTCACGGAGCCAAAGTGGTGGGGGGGCAGAACCGGCTCAAATCTCCTACTCACGGGAGCTATGTCGTACAGCCGCTTCAGAAGTTTTAATGAATCTACGACCACGTCATGTCTACATGCATAGTCAAGCCAGAAACAAGAGTCTCGCTGTGCTTGGGCGAACACGTGACGATATTCCAGGCAGAAGTTGCAGCAATACATTACTATGCAGGAGAGCTACTAGGGCGAAAGTTCAGTAGAAGGACCATTACTATCACTCCGATGGTCAAGCAGCTATAAAAGCAATCAGCTCCATGCAGATCAATTCTAAACTGTTCAATGATTTTCTCTTAGAGATCATATCCACTGCTTGTGGAATTGATGATTATCTCGATAAACATGATTTTATAATGCAGTCCATTTATAAATCCTTAGATTACTCATTTCATCAAATACTGCATAGATAAAAAGATAGTGCCTATATCATAGAAAATATCACTCGGTTAGCCTCAACCGAAAATATCAAAGCCAACTTCTTTTTCTGACTTAGGAATAATTAATTTTATACCATATTAATCTAAAATTCTAGAGAAACTTAACTGTGTTAGGATTACTGATGTTCGTAGGCAAACAAAACTCATTCCACTGAGTCAAACAGGCTTTCAGAAAAACCTAAGCACTGCTTAAAAACTTGTGATTGATGATATTGTTACAGGACTGGACAAAAAAGAAAGCACAGCTCATGTGCTCTTAGATTTTTGAAAGCGTTCGATACAATCAACCTAATGATACTCTACTGCTAATCAAATCCAATTTTACAAATAAGAAATAACAGATTTTATTCAACGACATGCAATCTGACTACGTTAATATTACTACGGGGGTACCCCGTGGTAGTATCCTTGGTCTGCTATTTATTAGAATATAATATATGTCATAGAAATATTCAAATCTATACAAAATTGTACGCGGATGACACACATATTGCTATAAAATTACAGCCTGCAATAAGCGCTAATGCATCTCAATAATGATCTCGATACACTAGTCTCTGAAAGTCTATTACATAATTTACGACTCAACCCGGACAAATCAAAAATACTTCTTTTCTTCCGCGTAACCAATACGGTAACATTAAAACTAACTTTCGAGTTTTCATAAGTGGAACACAAATAAAAATTGAACAGTCAGCAAAAATTAATTCACGCCTAGTCATAGAGGATGATCTCAGCTTAAAAATTCACACAATGAATTAGGTCAAGAAAATATTTACTACATCAAAACTCTTATATTCCAATACTTCAAGATACGTAGACAGTCAGCTGATACTATAGTAATAATAATAATTCTCCCCTCAAAAACACTCATAAAGTGTACCCAAAAGCATAGCCTGTGCGGATAGAGGACGGCTATTATTATTATTATTTGCCGTGGCGCTCCGGGGCGACTTACTGATATTTTGGTGGTGTATTCACTCTTTAGCTGTGGTCGGTGCGCTCCTCAAGCTAGCACCATACATTCTTTCACAGTTCGCATGTTGCAATTCTATTCATAGACCCTTTCTTGACACCAATTTCAAAAGTACAAAACGTTTGTGCTCGATTTATTTATGGACTCCGAAAGTTTGACCACTTAGGTCATAAATCAAAAGAACTCAAGTGGTTGGCATTCAGTCAACTCAGAAATCCATACCAAATAACTGTGCCCCAACTGTCCACTACTCTCTTTTAGAAAGGATTCTCATATGATGCTGTCAAACTGTTGAACTCTCTATCAATCGAAGTCGAGAATCACGGTAGATATACATTTAAATTTTGGTTCAAGTATGAACTCCTAAATGACCTCTAAGTCTCTGCTTCAACAGATCTGTATTTTCGAATGCGACATTCTTATGATTGTTATATTGACTAATTACTTTTACTACTCTTCTGTACCTATTACGATCATTCTTATGTTCGATGTGAGAGTAGCTTAAGCTAAACCTTGCTTCATATTGACCAAAATGAGAATGTATGTTTTTCATTCTATCATTCAGCTAAATAAAGACGATTGTTGTCATTATTACCTACTGAGACATAGGAGACAATCAACAAGTATCATGGTTGGGTTCCTAACAGAACACTGTAAACTCAACAACTACATGAATAACGTCAGATTTGCATACACAAAAATATGCAGGTTTGAACTTAGGAACTTAGGTCAACCATATAGAGTCAGTAATACAAACGGATCAAGAAAAGGAACTCTAACACGACATGAGAGCACACAGAATAGATCTACAAAGGTCAAAGTGGAGAGGATCCTAGAAACGGATAAGCCCCTTAATGAACCTAATCTCAAATTTATTGGCAAAACTGGTATCATTGTATCCCCACTATGAACAAAACTATTTATTGAAGTATCAATAAGCAACAGCAATCGTTATATATCTGACTCATCACTTATCTTTCAGAGTTTGCAGAAAGCCTACCAGGATCAAATCACAGGAGTCCCTATCCATCTAGAAAAAGTAAATATATGAGATTCTAGTTATATACAAGATTTAATTTTGTGATTTATATACTGATTGACAAAATTAAATTTTGTTTTTTTCATTCCGATTTACTTAGAAAATTATATATTTTGTACTTTATACTTTGAATTGATTGAATTCATTTTTAAACTTCATTTTGGAAAAAAGATACGTTGCAGTCAACACAAACCTTGATATAATAATTGAATGACAAACAATATCTCATCCAGAGTTAAGAAAGCATTCCAAAGAGTCAGGATTGCCTGTGGCAAATAGTGATTTATTGACATCTCCCCGAAAATATGCACATGTCAAATTAAATTTAATATCGGTGTTTTCGATTCACTAGACATTTTCAAATTATTTATTTTGTTTTGACAGTATTCGGTAAAATATTGAGTTCTACCGTTTGAGATATTTAATTTCATTACATTATTTCAGGACCATCATCCAGTGCTTCCATGAATAAGTCATCCACTTTACCATTATCACACCGAATCAGTGCTGCATCTAGAGATAGAACGATAGACAGAGATAGAGAAAGAGACGGGTACTACAGCGATAGAAACGAACTATTGAGGGAAAGGGAAAAAGAAAGGGAAAGAGAACGTGGATATCTCAGTGATCATAATTCAAGGTGAGTCGAAGTGGTGAATAATTACGATACCGTATTTGAATTCGTCAAATTTTCAAACATCGTGTATCATCAGTCCATTTTATTTCCACATTTGTTTGAATGTACTCCGTCGATATCAACAGCGGCTAAAGTCTGCTCCATATTATGTACTGTCACAGGTTTATTGGTTTGGGGGATTTTCCAAACGTTTTCTTGCAAGTTTGTCTGATTTATCATTACCTTCAACTCACTGGTGTTCTGGAATCCATATCAGTTTGGACGTTAATTTCTTGCTGCACCAGGCCTCAAGTGACTGGCTGACAGAATGTTGATATGCGCATTGAAAGATGGCGTACACCTCAGCCTAAAACTCGCATATATCCGGGAGTTTTTGGTATTTCTTCACCCAGCGTTAGAAACCTCAGCATTGAGAAGTTCTCGCATGTCATAGTATGTGTTTCCTCTTCTATTTAAAGCATTTCTTCTGCCTCAATGATTATCCTCATCTCTTTGTTGATACAAATTCCCAGGCTTGGATCCACTTATGGACAAGATTTTTTCCTGCGGGCCTTTGGGTTGGAGTGCTGCTGTTAAGGCGGCGTATAGAGTTAGTATCATAGCCTACAAGAACACTTTTGGCTGAACGATCCAGGTCGATAGCCATTCGACACATGTCGATACTTACTCAATTACTACCTACTACTACTAAAAATATCAAATTTACAATTGTAAAAATTATTATGAAATTTTCATCACTATATAGGAAGCAGATCTTTAGAAGTTTTTGCATTATCGATACTGTAGTTATGTTTTCCTTCTCTTCAATTCACTACAATATACGTCCATCCATTCGATAGAATATTGAAGAAGATAATCAATAACTCTGTATATGCGCACTGGTTTCAAATACTTTCCCACAACGAACATTGAGGGTGATGGTGATAGGGAAGTTCACCCTGGCTATTATATACTTTTGTTGGATTATATTTTCAGTTTGAGGTTACCTCTTCACATAACATTAGCAGTAGAAGTGTCCATATATAAATAAAGAATCAACATTGAAAATAGTGTGGTAATCAAGTTGAATTCTGCAATATTTTATATTAACAACGTAGAAACATATTTTCAAACTGAATTGAATAATATTTACTTTGGGATGTAGGAATTCATATTCATGGATCATATAAATAAAAACTGCAATGACGATCGACCTGATATCCCAAATAATGCGAAACAAATGAAATAGTGCAGATTCAGCCTATCAGTATCATGTTGAAACATCCACGTGAAATTGATGATTATTCATTACTCTCAAGTAATTGGCCTGAATCACGATAATCTACAATAAAATCCTAATTCTCGAAAAGTGATAAAAATATATTTGTGCCTAATGTTACGTTATGCGTAAAATCTTACAACTTCCGTATGAAAGGGACAACCCGTATACGCTCCAAGTCAATATTCGTTGTACCGACACCCAAGAGCTGCTGCCACTTCGTTAAAATGCGAAACCTCTTTTTATTGTTGGAAGCTAGAAAAGAATCGAGAATAGCGGAATTCATTTTTACAATGGCACTGATATACTTAGCAATGAATTGGTGAATAATTTTACGCTATAGGCGGTTTCAATTCACAAGCATTTTGTCGATAGTAGAACTTTTGAGTTACATAGTTTCTACTGTCGATTTTTTTCTCGTTAGAGGATAGTGTATCAACTATTTGTGTGGAACCAGAAATCCAACGTCTCACGATTATTAGGAGATAATCGGTAATCGGAGGCGTTTTGTGGTGGCCTGCAACAATATTTCTAAACCGTTGTATAACACGATTTGAAAAGAAGCTTTGCACCCTTCTTCTGATACCCGGGTGTTGCCTTACACCGCCCAGTACCTTGCAGAGGACCCTCGAAGAGGCTGAGTACCGCATAGCGGCTTTTGTTTATGAACTCCACCCTCTTTGCCAATACAGACTTTCATCGTTAAGAATGAGCCAATATCTACTAACTACAATATCTATATTTCCGAAATCCCGTATTGTAAACATTCATAATACCTAATTCTAAGTACTTCGTTAATTACGGTCATAGGTTTAGTATCTAACCTGTATAGGAGATTGGAAAAAATCATCCCTTCAGATATATGTCCACTCTTCTCCCCTCTCGCGAGAGTTCTCCAACCGTGCACGGTAAATTAGATGTATGATGTGATTGGTGGTAATAAGTCATCACTTCCCTTGAAAGAAAATTTGTGTTGCGGTTATGTAATGGTCGAGCTAGTGAATATAAAGTTTATTAGTACAGTATTGTTGGATATTATTTGGTTACCCATTGTGGTTTAATTTTATAGGTTCGGTTTACCAGTGGAACTTTTACGAAGGGTTTGTTTATTTGAATCTGTTGGCGCCCTCCGAACATCTTTCCGATTTTAGTAACTCACCCCATCTCCCTGTTTCAAAGCTAGTGGCGAGCACAACCCTTTTCTACCTTATGAACGTAACCAAAAAAAATTTGCGCTATTGTAAAACAGCTCTTATAAATGAAATTAGATTTATTACGTAACACTAATGATGATTGAGTCATTTATACATGCATATCCAGTCCCTCGGTCGTTGTCAGTTTTTGTCATTTGTCTCGTAGGCTTTATAGTTCATACCCCATTCAGCCAGTAACATAATTTGAAGGAGTACATCAGATTAGAATGGAGCTTCCGTGCTAGGAGCCTCTACACTACAACTTTTCAGGTCTATCGTGTCTGTCCTCGAAATCGTTTAGAGTTCTCTATCTGGCCCTGTCTTCCTTACGGGACTTCCCTCGCAGCGACATAGTGTGTGCACTGATGTTTACTCTGCTCCATGGCAGAAACAAATTTTTTTCTGCAAGGACGATTTCACGCATATTCTGCTCCTATTCTGGTTTAGCAGATATTCTGTGAATGTTGCGGCGGTTTTCTGTTGAACTCTTTGACCTGTCTTGGCAAATTGTTTCACCACTCTTGAGATTTCTGTTGCATTCATAATTTGGTGGTTGTTTGTAGTACAGATTTTGCTATACCGTAAAACTATTCTGGGCCTTTTCAGGGCCAAATAAGTTTTGAGGTATCTTTCATTGAATCAGCTGCTTTTATCGCCAAATAGCTGTCTGAAAACTCATACCTTATCAACTAGTTGAGATTCTTGTCTCTTGGCTAGGCCTCAAATATGCCGGCCTTCAACCTTCTTCAGTTTTTGAACGTTACGTGTATAAAACTGAGCATAAAGCTTCGAGTTCTCGTAGGAGATCATTTAGTAACCAAAAATTGCTGAATAATTACTTGTCACATGTATATCTTAATCGTAGGCATATTGTGGCACATATTGTTCAGTGAAGAAAAAATAATGGATAATGCTATGCCTGGAAGTGCATTATATCCAATAAATACTCGTGCAATGATTCTCACGACATCAACGAATACAACGCAAACTAGCAGCATTTTGTTTTGATTCGGGCAGGAGGACCATCGGCAGACTAGTTTCGAAGTTTCACCTTGCATCAGTGCAACCTTAGATGAATACAGACTGCTCTGAAGCCATTTGTCCCCCTGATCTCACACGATGAAACGGAATCTAGCCCTCTCCACATCGAGAGTCAAGACGAATGTTTGGAAAACTGTAATAGGAGATTGTTCATTTCCGTGTTGATAGCAAATCCCTACTTCCACACAACCCTGCCTGATATGCTCGTCTTGAAAGTTTTGTCAAAGCTTTATCTGGGAAGTATGCCATCTGATAGCATTCTTATAGAAACGTTATTTCCATTAATCCACATAGCTTATGGTTCATATTTCTCAGGTGCTTGTCCTTTGAGCAACCTGCCTATTTCTGACCTGGCTTCACATTGAATGTGTATTCGAAGCAAGACTTCTAGAAAGGCTGTTGGGGTGCTTCTCATGACCCCGATGGCACTCAGACATGCTTGTTTCCGCAATCCTCTGAGCCGTCATACCACTCCTACCTGCTTATTTTTTGGCCACCATATCACCGACCCATAATTTATCATGGGTCTGATAAGACTGGCATGAATTGAAGGCTAATGTATTTTTTCAATTACTATTTGTAGATGTGTAGTACAAGAGGAATTTCTATCCCGTTTGGTATAGGTTACCTTAGTCCTTTCAGTACTTTCTTTCGTATGAATGTAACTATTGTGATTTTATGATGATTCATTGTTAGCTCCTCCTCTTCACACCACCTGTGAATTATATCTGGGGCTATTTGTGTTAGCTTCGAGATTGTCTCTGCAAATTTGCCTTTTGCAATAACCGATAGATCGTCGGCATATCCTATAAAAGCATCTGAATGCTGGCTTTGTCGGGGTCAATATGAGAAAATTTCGTTGCAGCAATATGGGAATTATAAACGTTGAACTCAAGTGGAAATGTAGACTAACTGATACAAGCCCAGTTGGCTGAAAATTCAGAGGTCTCATGGTCCAAATTTGATTTTTTTCAATCATGTCAAATTATTAACTGTTGAAGTTTTGCATGAATTATATTCCGCCAGTTTTAGTTCAAGATGTGCATCCTGCATAGGAGAATCTAGTAGAGCTCAATGGTTCCGACATTCTGATGGCTGGAGGTCTGGTAGCTCGACATTAAGTTCTGCACAAGGTTTACCACCAGGACATAAGAGGTCACCATGGGATTCACTACCTTCATTACGACAAGACAGTAGCATGAATGACAGCGGATACAAAAGTGCCAGGAATGATAGTTTCGAGCAAAGGTAAGTGAAAATTAAATTAGAACACAGAATGTCGACTTGAGCATCACTTTTCCTCTGACGGGCATATTTAGCTTTTAGAGATAACTTATTAGATGCAAGCTACTACAATTTTGGCCGAATTTGGGTGCAAAAAAACTACTTTTTTGAAAATTGGATTGACTGAAGCAGTTTTCGAAAATTCGGGAAATACAGCCGACTCTATAGAGCGTTTAATTATCCAAGCTAAGGGTTTGTGGATGTATACTTCAATATTTCTAATTGCCTTGTTGGAAATTCAGCTAATTTTAGCTAAGAACAAATCATTAGAGTAAAAGAAATTGTTTTACATAGGAATATTTTCTGTTTTGATACGAAGAAGTTCAGCATCCAAAAAATGGGTGGCAAAACGTGTTGGGATCGATTAATAATAATAATAATGTCATGTACGTGGAAAATTCACTTTCCTGGTTACAAATCGCCGAACTATTCAAAATCAGTTTTCTTCAGGAAAAAATAATAGGAATCTTCTCTGTTTTGTGCATTCTATGTTGCAAATAGTTTCATAACTATCAGACAGATGGCAGTATAGGTTTCGAAATCGATAAATCCAGTGGAGAATCTTGGACGAAAATAACCATAATAAGAGAACTTTGAAATGTTATATCGTATGACTCATTTCATCTAGAAAAAAGTATCAAGATTTATATGAACATGACTTCTCAAATTGTTGATAGCCTTAATGAAAAAAATTGCACATCAACATCTGTTCTTCACGAATCGATATGATACTTTCATACAACTGCTCACCAATACCGAAAATTACTCTGAGTAGCTTACAGTGCAACACTGATTGATATACACGATTACTAGAGAAAAGGCTAGCTGTGGATCTGGTAATTTCAGAAATTCAGCAATAGTGAAAGGCATCTTCCCCAAAATATTTATTCCAGCTGGTTGAGCAATTTATTTAGTGGGAACAAAAGAAGTTTTCTCCTTCACCACACTAGTAATTTCATTCCTAGATACGCATTTCGTTAACCAAGTTAACTTCATCAGTAGGATTACTAAAATTATTACTAAAATTAGTGATCCTACTGATGAAGTTAACGTGGTTGACGAAATGCGTAACGGGGAATTAAATTAATAGTGTAGTGAAGGGGGAAACTTCTTCTGTTCTCATTGAGTGACACCACTGGCGTCCAATGCCCCATTTTCTTTAGTGTATTTGTTGTTAGAGTAATTCAGGGAAAAAAATTGTGTTAATTAAGAAACAAATATTAATTGTTTTTCACTTGCCTGACTGGCATGCCTATTATTAGGTTTAAAATACAGAATATTGAAGTTAGTAATGAAGGGCATTAGCACATGTAATCCATATACTGTGTGTTCGAATCCTGAGGACCTTATGAGTTTTTTCTCCTTTTCTCACTAGCAGTAACAGTTGTACAAAAAAATGTGTGTGATACATTTATTTAAGGTGATATCATTTTGCTCGTGGGTTGCTCTACGCTCATTTCGCAATATTCCCCTCTCAAAATATAAAATGCCACTTATAACATTTGTATCATAAATAAATATTTTCTTAAGAGTCTTTTTTTATTATACCATTGACTTTAATCAACAGTTTGTATATATATTTTTTTCTTCTTCACAGAGGCATGTTCGACAGACAAGACAGTCTCAGGTCTGATTACATGAGTGATAGGGAGTCTTCCAGATATGGAATAGTTCAACAAGCATCTGTTGAGAGCGCTGATTCAAGGCTGTGTTATCTGACATCTTCTGAGGTGAGTGTATTCTTGTGGCATGTTTTCATTCGCATGGTGACAAATTTCTGTCCAATATTTGGAATATGTAAGATCAAAAGTTGATACGAAGAAACATTCATCACATCTACAAATATCCCTCATATAATAGTGTATAGGGAGTTCCATAATTGAATATCGATCTTATATATCTTATATTGGATAATTTCAAGAAAGATTCTCTGCATGATACATTTTTTTTATTATCATCGGTATTTTTTATGAAAATAATTGTAGACCACTATTTTCATCCAAATTATTATAATTTTTAAAATTATTGTCCCCTATTCTGTCTTTAGAATTATCTCTTGACTTTTTTTTTCTGGCTAACAGTTTTCGATGTGAAAAAAAGCTTTAAATTCCTATGCGACTGTTTCTCCCAGTCTCAATAAATGCATTTAATTTTCAAAGTCGAAATCCGTCTGCCAGACGAAAAAAAAAAAGTCAGGAATCCATTTTTATGAGAAGAAGAGGACAATTCTGAGAATAACATTTATTAAAGGAAAAAGTGGCGTCCCCTACAACCATTGACCATAGGTTGAATTGTCACCAGTAATATTTCAAATTTTTTATTCCATTACAGCTGTAGTTGCGAAATCTCAACGTGTCATTGATTCACTTCTTATTTTCTGATATTTTAAGGAATAAAACAAAAATTTAAATTCAACCGGTCATACTTCTATATTTTCAAATCATTTTGTAGTTGAGATGAAAATATTATACCAATATAAACTCTGGAATGAAAACTACCTACAGGTTCATTTTAGAAAATAAAGAGTTGAGGCCCCAAATTGCACAATACTTTGTATATCATTTGTATTCACTTGAATAGTCTACAAAAAGTTGCTAAGGCAAAATGCCGAAAGTTTTAAAAACTTCACGAAGTATGATACGGATAACACAAGAATTTAAAAATTTCCAAATGATGGACACGCTGCTCTCGAAACAGAAAATTATACCGTTTTGCCGTTATACGACAGAAATCTCAGCCGAACTAATGCCTTCTTGATTCACTTCGTCTACTCAGAGCACACAATTTTTCGACCCAGTAATGTATCAGGGTTTCGGAGACAGGGTCCGAATGGAATAATAATCATGATAGCAATGGGTCTTTATTTTCCAAATATTTATAAATACTTACGATGTAAAATGAAAAAACGTCGAATATGATGTTGGGGTTGCTACCCTTATTTGTTGGTTGGTCGACGGTTGTAAAATAGAATGCCAAGATGCTGACAATTCAAGTTTAATTTGTAATAAAAATCATCAGTTACAGTGTTGGACAAGAGTTTGTTCGTAATTGCTAAAGAGAATACCTTACATTCAGTTTTTATGCATGAAACTATGACGCTTACTAAAAAGGATAAAATTTGCACCAAGAACAAAGAGAAGTTACATGTGAAAAGTCAGCGTTTTTGTGTTCTAGTTTCACTGAAATAAAATATCATATCAAGCATTTCGAAGAATGTTAGTTATCATTATGAAACAATAACAGATGTAATAATTAAATGAATTAATGTTATCATTCTAGAATATTTATAAAAAAATTCGAGTGTCACTTAGAATATTAAGGTGTGGTTTCATGTAATTTGAAACAGTTGTGGAAGAATTTTTTATGAATGAAAAAATTTCAAATACATATTATCAATTGTCTACTATATAAAAATAAGTCGGGTTTTCCTTCCTGACGCTATAACTCCAGAACGCACCAACCGATTTCCACGGTTTTGCATTCGTTGGAAAGGTCTCGGGCTCCGTGAGGTTTATAGAGAAGAAAATTCAGGAAAAATTTCAACAGAATAGCGGGAAAATCTTTTTCCACATACAGCGCCATCTCTGATACATAGCATGTACTACAAACCAATATTTTAAGTAGATGGCGCCGGTGCGTAATACATTGTTTGACAGCTACTCATTGTTTTCTGCTCAGTTAATTTCATGTGACAAACCGGTATTGTGTTCACTGTGAAATTGTGAAAAAATAGTAACAAAAATATATAAAAATAAGTCGGGTCTTCCTTCCTGACGCTATAACTCCAGAACGCACGAACCAATTTCCACGGTTTTGCATTCGTTGGAGAGGTCTCGTGCTCCGTGAGGTTTATAGCAAAGAAAATTCAGGAAAAATTTCAACAGAATAGCGGGAAAATCTTTTTTCACATACAGCGCCATCTCTGATACATAGCATGTACTACAAACCAATATTTTAAGTAGATGGCGCCGGTGCGTGATACATTGTTTGACAGCTACTCATTGTTCTCTGCTCAGTTAATTTCATGTGACAAATCGGTATTGTGTTCACTGTGAAATTGTGAAAAAAAAGTAAAAAAAATAAGTTATTCGTTTCCTAACATTTCAATTGGAAACCATCAAATCAATCACGTGTATTGTGCAAATTTTTATTCAATTTCAACAGCTGGCATTTGTCTTTAAGGTGGTAAGTTGAACTGTGTAAATTATGTGTATCGTGCATTTGAGGTTAAATTCACCACTCCATTCCATGTTCAAAATGCCTGGAGGACGACGTGCGAACATCGGCCGCCGCACAAGACATGCAAGCCAGCAAGTGTATTCACAGAACTTAAGCGAAGAAAGACAAAATATAATAAGAGAAAATGCCCGATTGAGACAACGCGTGAGCACTCGAAGATCATTGGCATCATACAATCGCTTGGCATTCCAATATGATCCTAACTACAGTGATGATGAAAATTTAGATATTGGACCAATGACGACTATATGCCGATATTGCAATGCGTTAAAGTTCAAAAGAGAAACGGCTGGATTGTGCTGCGCAAGTGGAAAAGTCAAACTGGATCCATTACTTACACCACCAAAGCCACTGAAACCATTGTTCGATGGAAGTGATCCCGATTCCAGCCATTTTCTTCAACACATCCTTGAATACAATAACTGCTTTCGCATGACTTCCTTTGGAGCTAATATCATTCGAGAAGGCGGCTTCATGCCGACTTGCAAGGTAAAATATTCAACACACATAACCAATCACTCACACCAACACAATGAATTGCAACACATAACAACTACATATACACCACACACTACACCATTACACCGTATTCTTCAACAAATGATTGTTTGCAATTACAGATACAAGGACAAATATACCATTTGCATGGTTCAATGGTGCCAACACCAGATGAACCGCATCAATTTCTGCAAATATATTTCATTTCGTCGATGGTGGATCAGCTGAATGTGCGGTGCAATATACAGGGAACACAACAGTTAAAGAGACGAATTATTGAACAGTTGCAAGCATTTTTTCACGCTAATAATGCTGTGGTTAATATGTTCAAAACAGCATTGGAACGAATGCCATCGGATACGCACAAATTTGTCATAAGAGCGGATTGTACCCCAACAGGAGAACACGTGCGAAGATTCAATGCACCCACCGTTAATGATGTTGCTGCAATTATTGTTGGCGATCCAACTAAATCGCGAGACATTGTCGTTCAGCGAAGAAGCAATATCATGCCTTTTCAAATATAAAACAAAAAAAAAATTCTTCTTCTCTTAATCACCAAACGAAATGTTACATAAAACGAAGCCATCTGGTGGCGAAACGAAGTTCGCCGGGTTTGCTATTACATTATAAAATTATAAATAATCTGTTTCTCTCTCTCACTGAGATCTAGAAATTTATCAAATTTTCACTTATTTTGTGTTTTCCTGCTCGCCATAATTATGTCAGAAGTTGATAAGTATTCTTCATGACCTTCCTCACCAATCTCTAAAGCTTTTTGAGAAAATACACATAAAATATTCCAAGCTGAGAACTGAGCTTTGATTATCACTAAAACAAACTCAGGAATCAGGAATATTTTAATATATCCTGATAGGTTTCACTCTTTCAGACAGCGATAAGATTATATTTCGTTTGTGATTGAATTCAAGTTTCCGAAAGGATCTCATTTATTTTCATCGAAGAATCATTTCTTTTAACAAGACATTCTGATGGGAAGAAAAGAAATTCATAACATGGGTTGACATTCCTTCGAAATGAAAATCCTACTGGAAGAGTAGAATATAATTTTGCATATTATAAATACTCCTGCGTATATGACAGAGCTTCCTGCACGACTGCGGGATTAGGGTACATTACAAGATGGGACGTACTGATGAAATATGATGGCAGGATATTTTTCCACGCTGTTTCAACTGATGGAATCGCGATTTATGAATTGAGCTCGTCCCTTCAAAATTTTGCTGATATATACCGTATATGCATGCATATGGAATAAAATCGGGAAAATCATGATTTCATGCTGTAATAAAAATACAGTTCAAGCGAATTCATGGAAAAATTCATGATTTTTGAATGAGAATATGGCTTTCCGCGAAGTCTGTTTATCTCATACATCCATTCCATCAACAACGATTTTAAGAATTTGAGGCGATTATTCCTTAGAACACAACCGTTTATCTCAATATACAGCGTGATCAACTAAAAGCGGGACACGTCCCTAAAATTTGCATCTTTTCGTCGATTTAAACGAATTTTTTCTGAATCGTATTTTGGACATATCTGATTTGAAGTTTAAAAAAACTAACGTCTGTCTATACTTTCAACCATAAAAGTCAAGAAATCACATATGAGATTTTTTTACGGAAAATAAAAAATTATCGTTGAATGGGTATTTTTTCGTTTGGTTGTGTATCAAATACTGGAAAAAAACATTCGATATTAATAATTCCTTGGTCGAATCTAATAATTTTTTATTGCCTATAAATTAATTCAAGTATTTATGATGGTCAGTAATCGTTGATAATTATGTGGCAAATAAAATACACAATAGCTATAAACTTTTTGAAACGTCAAATAATCATTTGTTTATTTTTCTTGACAGTATCGACAAGCATGGCCAAATATCATGTCCAAATATAATACTCATCTGTACTATGCGAAAGCTATGAATATAATCAGGTCGAATGACTTCTTTTTGAAGCGCAAACATGGTACTTTCCACTCGGTTGTAGAAAAATGAACTTATATATTTTGATCAATCAACTATGGAACAAATTGAACAATCGAAAAAAATATTCAATGAACTACAGAATCAGGAAGCACCGTTAATCAACAATCTGCCATTCATTGCAATGCACTTGTCATGCCTCTTAATATTCAATATAACTTTTCTGTACTCAGTTGTTCTGAGGTAACTTATTCTGATTCGTATAGATTTTCCACTTACTGCGGTATGGACTTGTGAACTTTCTACTTCAGAGTACCTCGAAGAAAAAATCTAGTGGTGTCAGGTCCGGTAATCTTGGCGGACATTCAATGTGAGAACTAAGATACATTTTTGGCATGAATGGTTCAATTTTGATTTTCACAAGACATCTGATATTTTCTTCAGTTATTTAGGGTTTTCACGGACTCCATACTAATTTATCAATATTACTGCCAAAGGTCAATTTAGAGTCTATAGTTACAACAAGATGAACTATCCCGCCGGAAATTGATAGTTTGTCATTGTGAATCCTTGGCATATAAATGCGTGGATTCGGGCTACGAGAAAAATATTTTACTACATTTGTTAGTGTTCCAAAGAATTTAGTTAATTTACAGTAATATGTTCTCCGGTATATGAAAATAGTTCGATGGAAAATTAATCGGAAATAAAATTTTCATATCATCGGCATATAATGAGATATTGGAGGTGTGGAAAAATTTATCGACGTCACTTAAATGAATACACATAGCAGTGGTCCCAGATGGGAGCCCTGGGGGACTACTGAGGTAGTTGTCAACATATCAGATTTTGTGTTATTCATTGCTTCATACCGGTATCTATCCTGAACACAAAAGGTAAGAATTCCTAACAAGTAACCATGCACAACAAAATTTCTGAGCCTTACTAATGAGGTAGAGAGATGCACTTTATCGAAAGCTTTTGAAAAATCGGTGTACACAGCACAATTCAAAACCGCCTCTTCCATATCATTATAAATATTTTGTATACCTATAGGGCACCAAATTTGTGGTGCATAACGGTTTTTGTGAAAACCGTGCTGCGTAGTGGTAATAATATTTTCAACGACAGGAAATGTTGTGAATATTTTGGAACAATTCGAAAAGTTGAGTTGATCTTCGATGACCAAAAAGCCAAAATGAAACCATTTGAACGTACTTGAGACATGTTCTCTTTAATCTTCATCTACATCTTATGGACATCATTATCATCTATTAAAGCTTCAGCTTGCTGATTTATTTGCCATGTTTCACCTACTTATCCTCAGATATCGCAACGAGTGCCAGTTCATTACTTATAATAATCTACTAAATGTTTATATCTGAATGAAGCTACTGCAACATGCATTTCATATTGTTAAATCATATCTTTTCATCATGAGTCATGATTGCCATTGGTATACAACTCCAAAGTTTTTTCCCGGTTGTACTCCGCTCTCGTTCTGGAATATCCTGTCAAAATATAGCACCCTTATTACTTCGTAAAAGACATACAACTCCTTGAGGAGGTCCTTCTATAACAAAATGTACTTTTTAGTCAAATAGCGTTAAATTTTATTAAATATAATATGTGAACATTGGACTCAATTGTCGAGAAATCATAATCATACCTCACATTATTAAAGATTTTATCTCACCATGATTTCTTCATTATTTTGTGCCTTCCTTGGATGATGTAGTGTTTAATTTTTTTTGCATTGGCTGAAATTGTATTGGTCACAAAATTTAAGTTCGTGAAGTTAGCACTTACTCTGTTTGTTCAACTCTGTTAATTGAGACGCCTATTCCCAACTTGGCAAGGCTATGAATAAGATTCAGTATATGAACTTTCATAAATATTTATATTGAATTAAAAGAAGATATTTACAACCATCAAAGATATTAAATCATAACAGGAACTGATCTTGAATTCGTATAAATGGAGCAAGATTAAGTCACTTCCATCTCAACAATATGCAAAACAATGATCCAGCTCAATGAATGCACTGAAAGTTTGATAGAAGAATCATAATGACTGATATGAACATTGATTGAAAGAATCAACCTTTTAGAGAAATGAAGAAGATTGCTAATGAAACTGAATTATGGATAATGAAACTGAAGTGATTCCCACATTGACATCTTAGTTGAAGACAAAAGCCTTATAAAAAATCAAAAGAATTTACACAAACAATACATAACCAACTAAACATTTACATGTAACGTGTATAGAAACGAACGCTGTTCTGTTCTTTTTTCCAAGGCATTCTCGAATTTCTCAGAATTTCCTTGGGGTGGCCATTAAAATATCTTCCTCCTACAAAAATATTAACATCTGAATCTCTTCAAATATTCAAAACTGCCTTATTTCATGATACTGCATGTTGTCCCATTCTCCCATTTGGAAATTGAATATTTCTTACTCGAACACTTAATCTTACAAACATGGTTTATTTATTTGAAGATCCTTCGTAACGTTGCGGAGGGTTTTGAATATATTAGGTTAGAAACTGTAACTGAACTTCGATATATTCACAAGTTGTCCTAAAGGAGATAATTGCTTTCTCGCCAGACGATTGCTTTTACGATCGAAAATGATATGTCAACTGTGTGTGTGTGTGTGTGTGTGTGTGTGTGACAATTTTAAAGTAATAATTCCGGTCATATTATGCTATATCAGGGCCGGTCTCGGGGCCGGTCTCGAAATCGTTACAATATGTTTAGTTACAGTCCAAATGAATGCCACCAGTATTGAAAGAGGATTCGAACAACGACCACATCATTTCAATCTGAGTGACAGATGTATTTTAATCCCCCAAATACTGCGAGATGACTTATCTGTACAAATAGTCTCAAGAACCGTAATGACTTTTTTTACAAACAGCAAACACATTATAAACTTCATTCTCTTTCTATTTATCTTTTCGCATTCTTTTTTTATAAAATTTATCTGTGGTATTTTAATAAATATCCGATTGGATTAAAATTAAATTGTCGGCCCGCCAATTACTCTTCACTCAGCTACCTCCGTAGAGAGCTCATTCAATTCCCCACACTGGCCCTCGTCACTTCATAAATTGAGTTACATTTAGCTATTTCCGATGAAACCACCCAATCAACTGTTTATGATGTAATTTGATTGCCACCATTAAATTCTAGTCTGATTAACTCATCGTATATTCTGAAACTGTCCTCAACCCTTGTCCCAGAAGATCCATTTCGTGTAGATTTCATATCATTTCATGAATTACTTTGAAGGCGGTACCAGATGTTTTCTAAAATTATTGTTTTTTCTGAGATAGGTAATAATAATTAACTTTCTCATGCATGTTCCAACAAAATACTTTAGAATGACTTGGAACATTCTCACCAAAACTCTCATTTGGAGGTTATGGTTTAACTTTACATGCTTGTGTCACTATTCTCTTCATGATAGTATCTACTATGTATGATTACGATTAGGATTAATGGGGCTTTTCCTTAAACTATTGCCTCAATAACTCTCCTGAACAATGATATATTTCTGGAATTTCGTTGATTTTTTCAATTTATTTATCTTGGCGGTCCAATTTTTTCTTCTTACCGGTTCGTCACACCACAAAGTTCATCATTCAGGCTGTTCGAGTTTCCTAGAAGCTTTTATTGAAGTTCTTCTTTCAAACTATTCGAAGTTTCTTGAAGTTAATTTTATAAGTTATTTGAATTTTTTTGAAGTTCTTTCCAGCTCACCAAGTTTTGTTGGAGTGTTTCTTTCAAGCTCGGCGGGTTTTATGGAGTCCACGAATTTTTTCAGAAGTTTAACTCCCAATAATTCCATAGTTTTTTAGATTTTTGTGTCGACTTCTGTTTCAAATGAAGTGACATATGACACTGTCGTTCTGAGTTCAACCATACAAAATATAAATTTTTAGCACAAAAACGTCGAGTGGTACGAGTGTTAAAAAGGCTGCTAGGTCACCAGATCTTATCACAATGGACTTTTTTCTCTGACCCAATCTTGAAGAATGTGTTCACGTTGAAGCCCTTGCAAATATCGAAGTCCTTCTACAACGCCATGAGTGTCAGACGTTGAACAGCCGTCAGCCTCCAAAGAGAATGAGTGGTCTGGTTGTTATGACAGGGAAAAGTTGTGATCTGAAAACAATTGAGGACGTCATTTCGAACATCTGTTCAATTTGTACTTTCCTGTTGGTTTTCCATTCAAAAATTAACAACCTCTATCATAATTTACAAAAAAATATATGTCAATCCATTCATGTTGATAATTGAAATCAGGCACTCAAAGGTTTACAATTTACTATTGAAAGAAAGGATACCTAAGGGACGTTATTGTTTTTTTTACAGATAAGAAAGTAACATGGTCGCGATAAATTAGCTGAGTCTGCCGGTATTTTGTCACTACCGCTATGCCACCACAGACTCTTTGAACTCAGATTGTAACTATCTAACTGTAAACTGCCACCTCTGGGCGAGAGTTCTGTATTTATATTCGCAATAGGTTTCTGTTGAAACATTCTAGAAACGTCGAGAGAGGTCGCCGTTATTAGGACATTTTTAGATGAGAATGCCATCTGATGAGCTGCTACCCAGGTACAGTCTAGGAAAAATTTTGAAACATCTCTACAAGGCAGAGAAGCATAAAAGGAAGGTCCAATCAATGCAAAAAATTCTCTGCTTTCTAGACGGCTCAAAATCCGAAGAAGATGTGGGAGCGGGGATATATAACACCAAGCCCAATATCAAAGTATCGTTGGGCTTAGTTAAACTAGCTATGGTATTCCAGAAAGAAGTTGCAGTACCTAATATATTATTATGAAAAAAAGTAACTGAGGAAAAAGTTCAATTAAAGGAGCACTGTTATTTACTCTGACAGCCATGCAGCTATTGAAGCAATAAGCTTTATGCAAGTCAACTTAAAACTTTTTTGGGGTCATATATGAGAATCATGCAAGAACTGAGCTATCAGAACAAACTGGGTATCAGAACAGCTGACTCATTAGTATGAGAAGGAGCAAGAAGTGCTCTCATTGCCTGCATCCGCTTGTGGTTTGACGAAAACTCTGATAAAGACACACAAGAACACGTAGATGAAGACCTAATCTCAAGAATAGAGAAACAAGGCACCAAGAATGAGACAGAAAAAAATGTTCATTGAAGAATCATCGCCTTCTTCTACTGAGTACCTATTATGTAACAGGGCACTGTTGACTCAATCAATATACGAACAACATCGAATTGGGAGAAACAACCATATGTAGTACGAATTCTGATTTCTATCGTTGGACAAAATGGGAGGAATGTTTCCATTCTGGAATCAGAAATTACTTTGCTTCTTGCTGAAAAAAGTTGATACATTATAGTAGTATGTTATAATCAAAATCACGATATTTTGCCGTTTGGGAGATAACGACGAAATATTTGCCTCTGATATCGGTAGCGTAGGTTCGAAACTACTCATTCAAATTTGCAGCAACGTTGCAGATAAATATTTACAACCATTTCTCATTTTAAATTGCCTGTGACTCGCAGTTGATTTAAAGAAACGCTCCAACGGAAGAATTTTCAATGGCCATATATTACCTCGATGTCTCTGTTTTGTGGCATCACAATTTAAAACGTGAGAGGAATGGTGTGAAATGGCAGACTACGTCGCGGTTATTCTCTGAATACTCGCGGTTTGTTGCGTCATTTCCTTTGGGGATATAACAATTACGGTCAATTTGGTTGGAGCGATTTCCATTTGTGTTGCTCTACGAGTAGCAATTTGCTGCCGGAATTTGTGAGCGATTTATAGAAATTTAATGGAATCTGGGCGGTATTGAAGAGATTGAAGACTCACAAAAACATACTTTTGATGATTTTTAGCACTGGATGCAAGTTATCCAATTCATATCTATGAAATTGACAATAAAATCATTTAAAAACTCCCCAAAAAAAAACTATTGTAGGCTTCCAAAACTCTTTTTGTCAATGTCATCGACTCATGCATCCAGAGGTCTTTGGTCTTATTAATTGGTCCTGCTCTAAAGTATATTAGTCCACGTTGGTGTAGAAAATATGAAATAAACCTTGTGCTCTTTGAAACATGCTATCATGACCTTTACAGTTTGACCCACATACTTTTTGTTGCAGTCTTTGTAGATATGTTCATAAATCCATAAATTTCTTTTTCTTCTGTCTTTTCTTTGAGAAGTAGACATTGAGTTCAAGCTGACTTTGTTCGTTTCTAATTACTGAACGATATGGTCCAATCCTAAAATGAAACTGTCAAAGACAACCTGTTTTAAAATTGTTTTAAAATTGTTTTTTCCATTAACCAGCGTTTACGAACGACAGCCCTCAGAAGTCGAAACTTGTGCGAGCTAAGGATTAACGAGGTCTTACCTTTTAACGTGCGATTCCTAGCACGAGACCAGTGACCATGCTGGGAATCAAACCCACGTCCCTATGATTGATAGACTAGCGCTCTACCATCATGACCATTGCGGCACTGAATCAAATAAAGCGAACATGTCGTCCAGATGCTTGGAAAATTGCTGACGCTGTCTTTTGCTAATATCTCAAACTAACTCGTGAATTACATCATGCCGCCACTAGAGAAGAAGCACGATCAGCACTTTCTGATAAGCTTGCAGAATTTATCTTAGCATTTAATTCATTTGCATTCAGGCAGTCAGTTGCTAGCTCTCATACTGTTAACATCGTTCCGTATATCAAATAATTGTACTTTTGACTGAAATAAATCTTTTTAAAAACGAACTTTGGGTAATTGATGATATTTCTGGCGCAGTCGGTAGGATTATCAGAATTGTATCGAATCGATCGTGCAGTTTTCGTGTTTACGATTGACTGATTTTTTCGAATCAAATATCGAACTTTAGTGATTTGTTGTGGACTTTGTTGCTTCTCGAAACTCAGAACACCCAGTCTATCGCAGACCCGTACCCATCGTCAGCAACGAGATTTGGGACCAGCATTGCCCAATTCTGCAAGGAGCAACGACCTGGTGAAGACAGAATCGCCGATCCAGACGCAGCTCTTATAGTGGATAAGAAGAACATGCTCAAAGTCGTTTTCATATTACTATAAGTGCAATTTTATGTCGCTCGAAGATATAAACAGTTATTTGAAAAATTAGAATGTAAGTACACCTTCAACTGACTCACAAACTCTTCCTATTCCAACAATTCGAAAGTGACTTTCAAGACAACCCATTTTGGATAATCAAGCTAACAATCGTTCAAATATGGATCAGTTTAAAGCTGAATACTTGAATTGTGTGCCGGAATTTGACGGTAATCCCAATGATTTAACTAGATTTTTATCAATAAGTGAATCGATCATTACAAATTTTTATAATGCAGCCAATGCAAATGACTTTCAAAATATTTATTTATTGAATTCAATCATTTCTAAATTGAAAGGTAATGCAAAAACATTAGTAAATATACAGGGTGCCAAAAATTGGCAAGAATTGAAAGACATTTTGACAAGAAATTTCTCAGATCAAAGAGATGAGGTCTGATTGAATAGGGATCTTGTTATGTTAAGGCAATCTCATAATGAAAGTGCTCAAGAATTCTATGACAGATGTTTAAATATTTTGAATTTGCTGTGCAGTTATGTAGACATTCATGAAAACACAGAAGCTGCCAAAACACTCAAACGTGATCTTTATCAGAATTTAGCCCTCGAAACATTTTTATCAGGACTGAAAGAACCATTAAGTACCACTTTGAGATGCATGAAACCAAATACTCTCAGTGAAGCTCTACAATTTGTAAAATAGAAATATTGTAAACCAACCCAAGATTCACATGGACAATGAATGTTAAACGCCCACTTAGGAGACTCTACTCGTTCGACAACTGAAACATATGTTTCATTATCATTTAAGATTACCCGTAATTGTGAATATGCAAGAAGCAATAGCACTAAGAAACCTTGAAAACAATCCCGGTTTGATGCCCGTAAATCTCGGTTCAGCAAAAATACGAGAATATTACCACTCTATTATTCATTATTATGATTGGAACTCCATTATAACCTAAATAAATAAATTGAAAATAAAATCATACAATATCGAACGTTTTATTGCCAAAAACGTAGATTATTCTAAAGACACTTCTAACTACATGAAAATTTTAAAATTCTCAGATATAAATGTTGAAAGTAAGCTAATCGAAATAATTCCACATCCAAATAGAAACAAAAGAGGCTTAATAAATGACTTAGGATCAATATTAAAAGCTATAAGTGGAAATCTAGACTCTGATGATGGTGAACGTTACGAGAAATTAATTCAAAACTTACAGCAAAGTCAAAAAGAAGTATCATCGACAATGCACACACAGAGTTCTTTAGCAATATCTTTGATTGATCAGTTCAATAAAACCGTTCAACACATAATTCACAATGAGAAACTATTAGAAAGCAAAATCAACCAAATTGCGGCTATCGTAGAAAATCATGCTTATAGAGAAAATTTCAACTTCATTAAAGACATCATGAACCAGATAATTAATACATTCGAAATGATGAATTCACTTCTTCAAGATATTCAAAATTCGATCACTTTTACAAAAATTGGAGTCATGCATCCAAGTATTATAAAATCTAAAGAACTTCTAGATGAATTAAAATACATTCAATCAAAACTCAAAGAAAGTCAATTACCACTGGAAATCAACTTAGAAAATATCCCAGTAATCGAAAATTTGATCAAAATTGATTGTTTTATTCTCAACAATAAAATACCTTATATTTTGAAAGTTCCAATAACTTATCCTTTTGAAATGAACCTCTATCACCTTTATTCAATTCCCATAATATCCAAGGGTCAGTTCAAGGCAATAATACCAGAAAACAAATATCTGTTGAAAAATAAATTGTACTACACGTTTATGAGCGACTCTTGCATGAAAATCCGCCAACAACACTATATTTGTGACAATGGTGAACCACGAGAAATAAAAAACGTCGACCTTTGTGAGATCCAGCTCCTGGATCTGAAAGATCCCTCCAACTGTCAGCAAATGAACATTGAAATCACCCAGCCAATGTTCAAACGATCAGAAGAATCCAATCAGTGGATTGGGCTCCTCCCTAGTGAAGAAACAATAAGACTAAAATGCCACCAACAAGAAGAAATCACCAAAATAATGGGCTCATACCTGATGGAAATTCCGAATGACTGTCAATTGATAACTCATCGAGAAATCATCTCTAACGAAGTTCGTTCATCTGTGCCAAGCCAGCCCATCTTATTTCCTGAGTTAGATGTGAATGTTTTAAGTATAAGATGATGTCGATTTTTTTATTTTTTTATGTAAATACCACAAATTTAAAAACGAACCTTTGGTTGAA